>CM075501.1:31342703-32085203 GCA_037950675.1 Hypophthalmichthys molitrix
TCCATTCTGATGCTCAGTTTGATCTTCAGCCGATTGTCTCAACCATGTCTCCTAAATGTATTGAGTAGCTGCCATGTGATTGGCTGATTAGATATTTGCGTTAACAAGCAGTTGAACAGGTGTATCTAATAAAGTGGTCGGTGACATAAGGAAGATAATCGGGCTGATTTAGGGCCCAATTCTCCCCATCTGACAATCCTAGGTAAAGTCCACATTATCTTGATGATTCTACAGATTATTTTATCAGATTTGAGGTGTGTTAAGAGTGATTGAATCTGCTCGGAAGAATGTACCGATCTTAAATCGTAAATATCCAACATGATGAATATATTCTATCCCGTCGACCACCATACTCTAAAGTCACGTTTGACTGCTAGAGATTTTGCTCACAGTGTTCACAGTCGGGACTCTGGTTGTTTGTGAATGGAATCTATAAGTGTGTGGTGTGCTGTCTTGGTCACATTCCTGCACTCCACACACTATAGGAACAAAAGTGTTAAATCTATGATTTTTTTTTTATTGTCATGTTTGTGGTTCACATTTTGAAAACCTAACAAGATTTTAAAAATCTTTTAGTGTGGGCCAGCGTTTAGATAACATGATTTTGCATTTATTCCTGCCGAGATGATGGATTGCACTTTGAAATTGCCATGTTGTCATGAAAATACATGTCCACATGAATCAGATCCATCTTTGTGACCATTATATTGATCACTAGCCCTACATACACACTTCAAGAGCCTATAGGGAAGGCTTATATTAAATCTACTGGCTTAATCATCAAAGATATCTTTTCTAACATAAAATAACCATTTAGGGATGAAAGTGACTCATGTTCATACTTCACTTTTTATACACAGACCTTCTCCCTTAGCTGTTCTCTAGTTTGATTTTACTGGAGAGAATAGGTTTCAAAAGAAGACACAAATGTTTTCAATTCACTTGGTTATACCTTTTTACCCTTCAATGCAATACCTAAAGTAACTATAACTAAGAAAGATGTGTTAAAATTGCTGTGAGCCTGGCAAATCTTAAATAGACAGTTCATACAATAATAGAAACTTTCTTAAACTTTTCTTAAGTGGAAAGCACACACACACAAACACACATAAAAAATGCCTCAGTGAAAAATGCCATAGAATCAAAGTCCTGTCCAGTGTTTTTTTTTTTTTTTTTTTTTTTTTTTATAGACAGAAACATGAAAGCATTCTTCAAAATATCTTCTTTTAAAAGTCGTACAGGTTTGAAATGATGACAGAATTTTCATTTTTGGGTGAACCATCCCTTTAAAAACCATAGGTAAAACAAAGTATACAGCTGCACAGAGTGCTTCTCTTAATATTGAATTATGAAAGATGACTGGTCTCTGCATTCTTGTCTTTACAGTTATGAGCTTCTCTTTTATCTTATTGGAGCATTTAATTTATTTACAGGCAGTTGCCACTCGCCACCAGACTTTTAGCATTCTTAATCCTAAGCAGCATCATGCAGCCTGTTACTTAAATGCAATTCAAATGTATATCTGTCTTGCTCAGAGTTCTTACTGCAACACACTTCATAGCAGTGGATTAAGCTGATTTTACAATCACAATTGTGCCATAAATAATGCTTTTATAGTATAAATCACTCCTTTTGTTCTGCTCTCCACATCCTGAGTGAGGCACAGTTACAGCACTCTTCAGTCTCACAATTAATGTGTGTTGATCTATCATTTTAATATTGCAGCTTTAGTTTGACTCTGTAAATTATGTGCTTGAGCTGTGGTCACGTGTGGATAAGATCCAGAGTTCCAGCTCTGGAACCAGTCAAGTGTTTGGAGTGCCGTTACTATCTCTTGTTAAATACTGGATGGTTTCCATCATGCTGAGTGATCTATTTAACCACCCTAAAATGTCATTATCCTAAAACTTTTTTTATTAAAGAGCAGGTCTTGACTTTTTTTATACAGTACTTTAAATTTATTTGAATGAATGAATTATATTGTAATTTCAAGGACTGTCAAAAAAATTGAGGGATTTTTAGATTAATTTTTCTTGTTTTGAGTACTATTATTAGCACACCAGATGCATTAACTTCACACCAGCTGCATGATATTCTGATTTTCTCTCACTGTGGTGGCAATTCAGTAGATGGAGCTGAAAATCAATTGAAACCATCCTGTCCTAATTCATTCATTCTATGAAAATTACTTATGCCAATAATTCATATTTTTATATTTGATGGTGTTGACCTATATTGAGGCAAGGAAAAACACATTTTGTGGATAAATATTTACAAACACGCTGAACAGATTCATCCAAAATGATTCCCTGAAACATAAACTTTTTTTTTTTTAAGTTTTAAGTTTTACTGCCTGTCTTGCCCCAGTACTCATAAATCAGTGTTATGAAATGGTCTCTGGGAATTGACTGTTTAGTCTATGCATAGCTGTATTTTACTTTAAATGGGACCAAATCATGCTCAAGAGGGGGATCCAATAGAGAATCTAACAACTTGAGAAGGACTTAAACATACCATACATTGGCTATTTGTCATATTTAATCTTACTTGAGGGAAAGTTTGGATTTCTAGAGAAAATGACCATTATTTTGCATTCCAAGACTAGGCACATTTGCATTTCCTGTGGCCATGTTGGTCTCTCACGTAAGCCATTAATGTAATATTTGCATTCAGTGTTCCTCTCAAAGTTTAGTTCAGAGAGTTAGGAAGTTTTAATATGGTAAGTGCAGTTCTTTTCATTAAACATTTACCTAGTCTACCATATGGCTGAAATGATATTAAAATTAGTGTTGACTTGACTGCTGAGCTTGATGCAAGCAGCGGGATGTCAGTTTTAAATATAGCACTGGAAAAAATTAATAGACCACTGCAAAATTAGCAGTTTCTCTCGATTTATTATTTATATGTATCTGTTTGAGTAAAATTATCATTTTTTATTTATTCTACAAACGACTTACAACATTTCTTCCAAATCTCAAATAAAAATATTGTCATTTAGTGCATTTATTGGACATGCACTAAATGAAAACTACAACTGGTCAAAATAACGGAATAAAGATGCCATGTTTTCAGACCTCCAATAATGCAAAGAAAACAAGTTTATATTAATTTTTAAACAGCACAGTACTAATGATTTAATCAGAATTTGGTGGAATAACGCTGATTTCCAATCACAGCTTTCATGCGTCTTGGCATGCTTACTCGGTCACACTGCTGTCGGGCAACTTTATGCCACTCCTGGCGAAAAAATTCAAGCAGCTTGGCTTTATTTGATGGCTGGTGACCCTCTTGCTTACATTCCAGAGGTTTTCAGTGGGGTTCAGGTCTGGAGGTTGTGATGGCCATGACAGGGCCTTGATCTGGTGGTCCTCCATACACACCTTGATTGGCCTGGCTGTGTGGATTGGAGCATTGTCCTGCAGGAAAAAAAACAATCTTTTGGGTTGGGGAACATTGTCAGAGCAGAAGGAAGCAACTTTTCTTTCAGGATAATCTTGTACATGGCTTGAGTTATGCATCCTTTGCAAAGACGTATCTGCCCGATTTTAGCCTTACTGAGCAACCACCAGATCATCACCAATCCTCCACCAAATTACACAATTGGTGTGAGAGACTGTGGGTTGTAGGTCTCTCCAGGTCTCTGTCTAGCCATTAGAGGACCAGGTGTTGGGCAAAGCTGAAAACTGGACTCATCAGAGAAGATCAGAATCTGTCTTTTTGAATAACGCATTTCAAGTCAAGTTTTAGTCTAGTGAAACCGATATAATTGGGCAAACTTCAGTTAAAACCATTCTACTTCAAAAGTTCATGTTTTATCCAGGTTTTGCCATTATCTTGGCACTTTGGGTAATAGCCTTATCTTCACCGTAGCATTTATATGAAATATCAGCTTGTCACTGTGCCAAGGAATACGACAGCTGACTCTGCTGTATGTGCCAGCATCTTCCTAGCCATTTGAAAGGGGTCTGCCACAGTTGTACAGTGTTAAATGAGTGGCTTTTAAATGAACTATCCTTGGATGAGCTATGGCGCATGGGCCTTCAAAGTATTATAATTTGCTGAGTAAAAAAGTGGTGTCCAGATCAATTTTTATCTGCAGTATTACTCACAGGTGGCACACTTGCCACTTCCATAGATCTCTGATTCATTCTACACTGAATGACATTTGCAGTCAAATACTACTCTGCTGCTGCATTTGTAAGTGGCTTGTTAGTTATTCTCTTGGTTTGAGTTGCATCAAAGACATTCAGAGTCTGAGTTTTGGTGAGGAGTATTGTAAATATTTAAACTCAATTGCCATTGATTGGCACTGCCTTGGTAGATAAGGATCCTGCATTAGAGAGTTACTGCTATCAGCTGGCAGTAGCAGCAGTTTGTTGGATTGAATATCAAATATTGCACCTGGAATATGAAACTTCTTGATACCAATTTGCTGCAGAATAAAAAATGGAGACCAAGATGCCTTTAGCATTAAACTCCAGCTAATACACTTAATGCTAAGGGTGGGCGGTGTAAGCAAAAAATTATATCAAGATATTAGTAAAAAGAATTGGTTTCACAATATGTATCACAATAATAAATATATACATTTATGCAAATAATAATGGTTTTATAGAAAAAAAAATAATTTAAAAAATGCTCAGAAATAATGTCCTTATGATAATTTCCTTGTAGATCTATGATATACCCTATGATCAGCCAGTCATTCATTGAAGTGCTTTTAAACCATTCAAGCATGCAAAAAAGAGAAGTCAAATTGTTACTGGAAGGCCACATAAATGAACGTAAAGAGTTTGGAGAAAATTTGAAGCATGTCAGATCTGCATCAATGTCCGCCAGGTATGAAAAAACCAGCAGCCATTAATGTTAATCAAAGAACAAAAGAAAAAGAGAAAATCAATCACTGCTCCTGACTGAATCACTTATATGGCTTTAATAAGGATTGATTCACATTTCATTTATACAGAGAAGACTATGCAGTGTTATTTTTCATTTGATTATTTTTTTCAATTTTTGTAGTATTTCTTAACTGAATACTGTTAGACCTACCTTAAAACCTTAAAGCACTGTTTATTTCATTTGTATCTGTTCTTATTTGTGCTATTGCTTGTAATTTGTTTATTTGTTCTTGTTTTATTATTGACTGTTTACTTGTCTTTAAAAATGCTTGAACTTTATATTAGTTAGGCTAATAGTTTTTGTTGAGGTATAAAAATTGTATTGAGTATTTTCACTGGTATGTAAAATGTTGGTGTTATAGACTTATTAAAATACAAGATTACATGGGTCAAAAACAATGAAAACAATAACCGTTGCTGTTATATTAAAGGTACAGCTAAATCTGAAATTTAGAGTAACAATAAGGTTCATTAGTTAACATTAGTTAACTACATTAGTTAACAAAAACCAATAATGAATAACACTTCTACAGCATTTATTAATTTTTGTTAATGTTAATTTCAACATTTACAAACACATTATTAAAATCAAGAGTTGTATTTGTTAACATTAGTTAATGCACTGTGAAGTAACATGAACAAACTAAGAACAGCTAGGTTTGTATTAACTAACATTAACAAAGATTAACAAATACAGTAACAAATGTATTGCTCATGGTTAGTTCATGTTAGTTAATACATTAACTATTGTTAACAAATGAACCTTACTGTAAAGTGTTATCAAAATTTATTACAATGCATTTATGTGAAGATTTTTTTTTTTCACTTCAATTAAAAGTTGTTATATTTTTTTAACCTTATAAAATGGCTTTCAGTTATATTGTAATGTTGAATGGCCATAGTTAGCCTACACATTTCATCCCCAGAAAGTGAGAAATAAATCGATTAATCACGATCAATTACAGAAAAATGTGCGATTTATTAGTTATTTTTTAAATCGATTGACAACACTACAATAAATGCATGCTTAATCCTTACAGTTCAGCAGATACTGTGAGACACCGCCGATACACAATATAGTTGGGGGTTGGGCATTACTTTTAATTTTCATTGATGACTGATTATTGCAGTATGTCCTATTATAGACTGTTATTATAGAATTTTAATCATATAATTCATTGTATAACAGACCTAATAATTGAATACTTTAATTAAAATGCCAAATTCTCTTGATATCTCCAATAGCTGATGCTTTGATAACGCTGGCTATTGTTGATACATGATATAATCTATTGGCACAACCCTACTGGCTGTGCAATTTTTGTTTTTAATAATAAAACATTTTATCAAAAGAATAGCCCAGAATGTAGCTTACAAGGACATCTCAGTAAAAATACATATTTTGTGCCATTATTGTAAAGTACACTTTCTTTTTATCTCATTACGTTCAGTTCAGCCTGGTTACCCACATTCACAGCTTAGGTAATTTATAATTTCGTTTGCTGTGGCACTAGAGATTCAGGAGAAATATGCTCTTTGCAGCCAGATGATCTAGATAAAGATAACAACCTAACTAGCCTTTGATAACAGGGCCACGCTACTGAGGCAAACTTTGACTCCTTGGGTTAACAATGTCCATTATTGTATGATGACAAACAAACAATCAGGTACAGTAGTTCTTGCACTTTTGTACACCTTTGTACTACATTTGTAGTTCGTATTGTTGTGGCTACAGTTTATGGACAGTGCAGAGTGTGTTTCTATATAATAAGTGTGAGGGTTAATTTATTCTAAATTTATTCATTTTACCTTTCCTGTGGCCTGTTTCAGTTGCTACCCAGGTAAGTTCAAGATTAGTTTGAGCAAACTCTTATTTTTCGGGCTTATGAAGGTGGATTGGTTTTTAGCTGTGTTCATTGCTATGGTAACTTACGCTACATGGCTAACCAGAGCAGGTTTTATTCTGAGTTAGAGATCACAAACCCAAACTCGTGAATAAAGTGACATGTATCTGATACAATAAAGCCACTCTCTCGCTCCAAATTAAATCAGTTTATAGTGAAAACATTCTAGAGACAAAATTGCTCAACATTTGCTGTTAATTATTCATTATATTTATATTAAATCAATTAAAATTATGAATAAATCATGACATATTCATATAATTAGGCCTATTAAATTAATTGACAATATTAAACTTTGCTCTTAAATTAAAATAAATATAATACATGCATAATATATAAAGCTTTTAAACAGATTAAGCTTCTTTTGAGCTCTTTGTGAAACTATATTAATTATTTGGTCTATTTGTTTGATTCACATGCATTGATATAGTCAGAATTCTTTCAGCTGCCTTCTCAAACTTTCACTGCAGCAGTGTTTATTCCTGCTTTGTAAATGAGTTTAAAATGCGATCTCTTAATCTTCGGAAGAGACATGAATTGCGCGGCTCTCTCGCGAGAAGTGAATCAATCTGACATTCTCCTTGTTCCGTGTGATTGGCTGTTTGCCGCACGTGTCACACTTTCGGGTGCACGCGCTTTGCAAACTCTGGATTAAACCTGAGTTGACAGAGAAAGTTTATACCGAGCGTTGTGCAACAGTTGATCCTGATCTAAACCAGGTTGGATTTAACTGGATTTGTCAACTCCAAACCTACTCTGAAACTCAGAGTTTGTTCAACTAGCTTCATGCAACAGGCCACTGTTTCTTGTAGCTCTTAAGACTTAAATGGACTGTGGGACAACATGACCCAAACATGATGACACTTCACAATTGTGTGTCCTTGTAAAGAGGGAAATAATGCATGTAAGTGTAATGGACTACCAGTGAAGCATACAAATTGGTAATAGTCAACAAGTCAGTTGGATACAGATGAACCTGGGCCATTTTTTTTCCTCCTCAAAAAGCTTCAGAGGACAGGTTATAGCGGTTTGATGGTTTTTATTGTCATATGTTTACTAGGAAATCTATACCGGGTCACTGCATGATAACAGCAATTGATGACATGGATATGCAAATATAATATTCATTGCTTGGATTCTGAATTGGTTTTGTTACCATTAAGCCCTTAAAAGAGACCATTGGACAGTAGTGTTTAAAGATGTAATGTCAGTGATCTCTTGGTTTTTTTTTTTGGTTTTTTTTTCTCTCTCTCCAGCATCCTCTGAAGTTTTCCTAACAGCACCAATGGGATTATAGTTTGGTAAAACTGATGACTCCGTAGTTTGCTGTGTATGCTTGGATGGCCTCAGTCCTCCTTTTTTTTTTACAGTAGACAATGAGTTCATGGTACACGCAGTGCAGATCTTCAACTGAATGGTTATACATTAAGACTTCGATCAATTTTTCTCTTTGTTCTGCATATTGCTGTATTCTTTTTTTTCCTGGCAAAGAAAATTCCTGTTGCACTTAAAACGTATGAGATGCAAAATATTGTAATGAAATTGTCCATTTTGCCTAATTTTTTCTGGCATGGATAACACAATATGAAACACATTTCAAATAGCAGGGGTAATAGCTTCAGAGTAATTATGTTTGATGTAATGATTCAGCTCTAAAATGACTAATCAATTTCCACAGAACAGTATAAAATATGGCATTAAAGATATTGCAGGACATTAGTCATATCTTAAAGTTGATTAGTTCATAGGTGATAATTACTGAGTTTAAAAATGGTTCCTAGTAAATTAATCCAAATGGCTCTTGAGACTCTTTATGTAATTCTGTTCTAATTCAAAAGAGAGTGCCAAAAACTTAACAGATTTATAGCGATATTCTTTATGCTGTGTAGAACTTCATAAACACTCTACATCATATACTGGTCCTCTTTATGAGATTGCACTAGAATATGAGATCTATATGATCTCATTTATATAGGACATGAGATCTCTCATATTCTGAGACGGATTTCAGAAGCAAACCAATCAGAGGTAATAGCTTTGTGTGTGCTAATCTTGACAGGGATTGGAAAGATTTTATTTCATGAACTGATCTATTACCGCTCAGTTTAGAGAGACATACAAACCACAAATTCCAATTATGCAGTCAACCAATCCTGAAATAAGGAGCATACAAAGAGGCTAAAAGACCCATAAAAATGTGCCTTGGGTAACACAAGTTGTTGGAAAAGAAAAACAAAAGACAATATCGACATCTTATTGTATTACTATTTTTTTATTTATTAATTTGCTGAGTAGCCATCTAATAAGATCGATTAATGTACATTAATCTGGACATTATTACAAAATAAATTACTTCAGGTTCAGGGTGATACAAGTACACTGTACTTCATCCCTTGCAAATATCAGGGATTCTCATTAGCCACATAAATCTGCAACAGTCTAAAACAGCAAATTGTTACATGTTAAATAAAATCACCATCTTTCATTAATTACGATTACCATTAACATTCCTATGAATGACAGTATTTCACTCCTGGGTAATATTTAACTTGTTGAATGTCAATGCAAATTCAATTTAATCAAGATTGCAAATTATTCTGTGTTTGATTTAAAAATAAATAATTATCTGTGTTTGATTTAAAAATCAATGATTAAAAATAAAATCTGATGGCCCCTAACATTTTTAAAAATCTTACAGAAGAGAATTAAACAGTTATGTCAAAAAAGATAATGACCTCTTGACCTCACAAATTGTAGGTGTGGATGGAAGCAACATTTAGTCATATGAGCGTCGAATATTTAGCAAAATAAATTTGCTGCTCTTGTTAAACATCATAAGTTGATGTTGTGCTGTTTCCCTCTGCAGGTTCTGTTGCTTGTGACAAGAGATTAGCAGGCCTCCTCCTCCTCCAAGCCTCCTCCCTGCTGCTGTTCAGTTCTGGGGAAAGGATGTGCCCCTATAGCTGCCGCTGCGAGGGAAAAATTGTTCATTGTGAGTCAGCTGGCTTCCAGGATGTCCCAGAAAATATTTCAATTAGTTGCCAAGGTCTATCCCTACGCTACAATGACCTGCACACAATGCTCCCCTACCAGTTTGCCCATCTTAACCAGCTACTGTGGCTGTATCTGGACCACAATCAAATCACATTTGTGGATAGTCGTGCTTTTCAGGGAGTGCGACGATTGAAGGAGTTGATCTTAAGCTCCAATAGGATTTCACAGCTCCATAATGTGACTTTTCATGGAGTACCTAACCTTCGCAGTCTCGATCTCTCCTACAACAAGTTGCAGGAGCTGCAGCCAGGCCAGTTTTATGGTCTTCGAAAACTGCAGAATCTGCACTTGCGCTCCAACGGGCTTACGACAATCCCTGTTCGGGCCTTTTTGGAGTGCAGAAGCTTGGAGTTTCTAGACTTGGGCTATAATCGGCTTCGGGTTCTAACTCGCACGGCATTCCTGGGTTTGTCTCGACTTATGGAACTCCACTTGGAGCATAACCAGTTTTCACGAATCAACTTCTTTCTCTTTCCTCGCCTTGCTAACCTTCGTGCCCTGTACCTGCAGTGGAATCGTATTCGAGCTGTCAACCAAGGCCTTCCGTGGAGCTGGTACACCTTGCAGAAGCTTGATATTTCTGGCAATGAGATACAGGTACTAGATCCTGTAGTATTTCAATGCCTTCCCAATCTTCAGGTTCTCAACTTAGAGTCTAACAAACTGGCCAATGTGTCTCAGGAAGTTGTGGCTGCCTGGATCTCCCTAACAACCATTAGCCTTGCAGGCAACATGTGGGATTGTGGGCCAGGCATTTGTCCACTTGTTGTCTGGCTCAAGAATTTCAGAGGCACCAAGGACACTAGTATAATCTGCAGCAGTCCAAAGCACCTTCAAGGGGAGAAGGTCATGGAGGCTTCAAGGAGCTTCATTGACTGTGATGACTATGAAATTACTGCTCAGTCACCTTTGTATCTGCAGACCTTTGATCCGAATTTTGACCTTACCCCTGAACCAACTGATTCGACAATGGCTCCTACAACACCGCCTCCACCCCTGCCTTCACCTGCCTCTGAGGCGCCCGTTCCTCCTCCACACCCTAGACCAGCTCAACGGCCCACCTTTCCCAGCCATGCAAATATAGATCCCAGAGACTCCCGTCAATGGACACCCTCATCTTCCGACAGCTTATTAGTGACACCAGCTCCTGAGCAAGACAATGTGTCATTTCACAAAGTGGTAATGGGTGGCGTGGCACTGTTCCTCTCAGTGTCCCTTGTCCTGTCGGTAATTTATGTCTCCTGGAAACGTTACCCTGGTGCCACCCGGCTATTGCAGCAGAGTTCAGTGGGCCGAAAGCGAAGGAAAAAGAGTCAGGAGCCAGAGCAGAACCTGAGCTCCCAGCTTCAGGAATATTACATGAGCTACAACCCCGCAGCCACGCCAGAAGCTTTGGAGGTGCTGGGCAATGGGACAGGTACCTGCACCTGCACCATATCCGGCACCCGGGAATGTGAGGTATGACATGTGAAAGCAGCCTAAAATCAAATCAAATCAAAACACATGAACGACTCAGGAAATAGAGGTAATTTCTTCATTGTGCATGCTGGAAATATTCACCAGAGCAAGGGTAAGCACCTTTGACTCCTTAGGTCCTTCAAAATGACTCATAAAAGGGATTGACTCATTTAGTCTGCTTTCCTTGACTCCACTTCATATAATGATAGATAAATCTAGGGATGCACCAATATGGACATTTGTGGTTGATACAATAATTGTTTGTGTTTTGAAGCTGATAACCAGTATATTTGCTTATGTTAGGTAACAGTTGACACTTTGTGTGATTGATTGCAACACTCAACTTAAAATTCCAGATCTCTACATGCTTATATTGACATCTAACTTCACATTAAACATATCTGCATTTTTTACTTATCAAAACATTAATGATAGCTTTAAAAAGTCATATTTACCATTTGATACCAATATGACTGCAGATATTTGTGCATTCCTAATGTTGCTGTACAAGTTAAACCATAAACCAGGAGTCAATGGTTCCTTTACCAAAAAGCACTGCCCTGCCCCACACATCTACATCTTGATTTTGGCCTCATTAGTTATTTCACTTGTGAAAGGCTTTTTCATTTTGTTTGTCCTAATGATGATTATGATTATTATGCTTTGTGTTTGGAACACTGATATTCACTTGAGATATAAAAGTGTTTCTGAAAACCTCAGAAAAACAGTCAAAACCATGCCTGTTGCATTGGGAATGGGTTTGCATCATTTAGCTTCTGAGAGTACAGAAGAAATAACTTATAAATAATAAATAAAAAAAGACATCTGTCGATAATTAAAATTGCAGTGCAGGCTAATGATATATTGACTGTCACAACCCATTAGAACAGGCAAAATGCCTCCTTCACTCTTTAATATCATGTTTAAAAGCATCTATCTCTTTATCTGTAAAAATCCATAAGTGTTTTTTATGCAGCTCTTTAAAATTTTAAAGGCTATTTTTTTTTTGTATATATTTCATGTGCCAAACAATGACCGTGGAGACATGAATGTGATATTTTAATCACTGGCATGACATCGTTGCAGCCAGGGAAATAGTATAAAGTTTTCGCCAGTGTTTATAACAGTCTTAAGTGTGAAGTGAAGATGCTGTTTTTAACAGTCATGCAAAATCCCATGATGCGGCTCTGCTTCAGTTCAGCCAGGAATAGTCAGTAAAAACCTGTAAAATCATGATTTTCATCTTCCCTTCTTTGATGTTCTGTGTCTGTCTCACTGCAAAGAGATAAATCTTATCAATAGATTTGCACCGGGAATGTTTATTTTAAAGGTTTATTTGGACTTAAAAGAGAAACTGTATATGGCAAAAAAAAAAAAAAAAAAAAAAAATACTCAACTGGAAGTAATCTACTTGTTTAAATTAGCTAATGGAGGTAACCAAACATTACTGAATAAGAAAAGCTATTAGACTCTGCAAATGTTTAGTTTGAGCAATGAAATCACTGAGTTGAATTAATGAGACAATGAACATGTGCTAATACAATACCAGACAATACAAGTTTTCATTTAACTGATGGTTCAGATTTTATGTTCCAGCTTTAGTGTGTTATTTTTAAGATTATGTATAAAACATGAGTGATGAGTGGGTGGTTAAATGACAGATTCATTTGCACCTTGTCAATGCACTTGGTGTTAGCCATGCAGATACTACTTGTGTTGGATTGTGAGAAAGTAAGATAACACTTTTTATTTTAGTAAGATTTACACTTTTATTATTGATTCCACAAAGGAAATTCAGGTATTACAGCAGACTTGTTTATAAACATATTCAGATGAGAGAAAGTTGCACACCTTGATAACAGCAGGGAACTCCATTGAACCTGATGATATGGATGCTTTTCAAGATTTCTGAGAGCCTGGACAACATTGCCTTCAGCCACCACCTGCAGGGGATTGAGGTTTGTTCGTGGACTGAGGTACCTTTCTTGATTAAGCTAGAGCCTTGTGGCACCTCCTGCCTATAGGTGCTTGTGGCACCTCCTGCCTAGGTGCCCTTTCTTATACAGGCAGTGTGTATTAGCTGCCCACTCTAGTTTATTGACCGAGTGGACCCCAGGTAGGCCTATACCACACCAATGTCTTTGCCATTGATGGTGACAGGGCTGAATGAAGTCCTTCTGCTACCAAAGTCTCCTCACCATTCCTTAGTCTAAGATTTTGACCACTATGGAGCTATTAACATCAGCTATTTACATTTTTTTTTTTTTTTTTTAAATGCGTCTACCATTAAGATGTCCGGAGCTGCTGCAGATATATATACCAGAGCAAAGCCTGTGGTTGGAAAGTTGCTTGTATATTCACATTCACACTTTTGTTCTATGTGATACATACACTTCCATCAATATTTTTGTCTGTAGGTGATATTTCTACATCTACATTTTTAACATTCTTCACCTTTGAGTTTATATCACTGCGAAATACAAATTCTCAACTTTATGCATGCCTGCAATAAATAATTCTTTTTGAAATACAAATTACTCTTTTTTTTTTTTTTTTTAATTTAATTACACTTAATTACTTAGGGCCATATTTACTAAACAGGGCACATTGGCATGAGACAGCAATCATATAAAAACACAAATGGGAGTGGAAAGTTCTGTGGGTGATCAACTGACAGTGTGCAAATTAAAGAGTACAGATGTATAGTTTGTTAATTTCCATTATGACCAACACAATCTACCAAAAGTTGCTAAAATAACGTGGTTTGGCAGAAAGCAACGCAAGTACCACATTCAAGGTCCAGAAAGGTAGTAAAAACAACCTTCAGTTAGTAAATTCCTTAAGTTGGTAAGTTTGAGCTTTGTTCAGTCTGCCACTTATTTGTTTTGCTCAAAAAATAGGTTCATTTTATCAAGTATACTTAAGTAAAGTTTGAGTATATTTTTAAAGTGCCCCTGTAGTCAATAATTTTATCCCTTAAAACTCATCTTTCATCACCAAAATGACATTTAAACATTTTTTAATGTGGAAAAAAAAAAATCTTCATGCCTTAAAATAGCTTGAATGTAACTCATCGTTTAGTATACATGGATCTATGAATATGCTAATTAGCCCGCCTCCAGTCACCCGCACAAGCTCCGAGATCCACTCAGTCAACTTACTGAGGTAAAATGGTATCACTTGGTATGGTCACTTTTTACAATGTTGGACACATAACGGTAATTAATATGATTAGCCTTTTGCTTGATCACTTTATCAAAAACCATGTTTTCTTTCATGAGTCAGACAGCTGTCTATTAAAATTAAGTATCCTTAGAAACGCTTTGAACACCTTAGAACATCAGTGGAGAAAGCATATTCATCGTAACATATACATCGTACACTAAATATACCTGGTTTTTCATATCAACAGAAAATTATACCGTGATAACCTTCTCTTGAGACTCCCCTGCTTCAGATTGGTCTTAGCTAATGATATGCTAAAAAGCCCACCGGTACATTAAAATGATTGATTACAAAGCAGTTTGTGACATCAGAAACATCAACAATTTCAAACCACTTTTTTGAAACTGTCTTTAAATCACTGCAGTTTTAAAGAGAAGATACTCTGCAATGGGGCTGACTTATAATTTGCACGTGGTTTGTCTTAAAGCATATTAAAACACCACATAGACATATAAACAACATTAAAAACTTGATTTTCACCACGGGGGACTTTAAGTATACTTTATGTAGTAAGTATACTAATATAGTATACTTGTAAGTGTACTATTCACTGTTTGGGACTAAATTGGTCCACTTTTTACTGTATAAAAGTATACTTTAAGTGTAACAATAGTTAACTTTGAGTACACAACTAGTTTACATATTTTTTTTGTTTGTACTGCAGCAATACCACATAATATAATGTGGCCACATCAGAGGTGTAAAGAGTACCTGAAAACCATACTTGAGTAAAAGTACTGATACCTTACATCGAAAATGACTCCACTACAAGTTACAAGTAACCAATTCCAATACAACTTGAGTAAAAGTCTTAAAGTATCTGATTTTAACAGTACTCATGCTGAATGTAGGCTAAGACATGCACTAGTACTGAGAGACATGCCAGTGAAAATAAGAAACAATTGATTTGTAAGATGAGAAATCAAGTTTATTTTCTAAAATCAAAATAAAACCGAACAACTCAATGTTGTAATAAATCAAGGTCGACACAACAACCTTTTAAACGTCTACAGCTCAAGTGCACAGAAGGCCATGAGTAAACCAATATCCTTCAAAAAGGTCTTGACAATATAGCGGAGAAATAAAACAATGTTAAGTAAAATTAAAAAGTCAAAGTCTACTGTATGTGCTGGTTTATGCCTCATCACCAGCTGCAGTCATTTCCTCATCTAATAAATAAAACATCTGTGATCAGCAACTACCTGCTAATGCACTCACATTCACGTAAAGTATCCTTGTTGACAAGTTTTGGGTGAGTAAAGGAAAAATGCACAAGCTATAGTACCTTCAATGCCCTTAGATGGCGATATCGCTTCTTTATATCAGAAACAAACTGCTGCAGAAAAGTTAGCTGCCATGAAAAATGTAATTTGTAATTGCATTACTCATCACAAATGTAGTGGAGTAAAAAGTACATTTACTTGCTCAAAAATGTAGTCAAGTAGAGAGTAAAACTACAGGACAACTACAAAGTAGCCAAAAAGATACTTAAGTACAGTAACTAATTACATTTACTCAAGTACTTTACACCTCTGGGCCACATATAATACCACTTATAATAATAGTGTATTAGTTAAGTACTTATAGCACCTTTTTACTGAAAGTTTATGAAAGTACACTTTGAAGTATACTCTCAGTAAACTACAAGTATATTTTCTTTAAGGGAACCTAACATCTTACAGTTTACTATTTGCACTTTAAGTATATTACTATGTTCCTATTTAGGTATTAATTTTATATTTGAAATACACCTTTAACTGTACATTTATTAGATTTGAAGTAATATGTACACTTCCACTGGACTACACAAAAATTCACATACTCAGAATTAGGAACATATCCGTTTTCTTTATAAATCAATATTTTCAAACAAATCTATTGTATTGGATGCTAAAACATTTATAAGACAGTGTGTAAAACTATGTGGTGAAAAAGTAGGCTTAATAGGCTAATCAATCAAAAGAGTAAACAAGCCAAGATATACTTAGAATAATTCATTATATTTTTAAGTATATCTCGATCAAAAGACTGAGTACAAGTATAGTTTAAGTATAATTTTAAGTATATTTCTGAGAAGTACATGAAAAGAAAGTATACTTTCTCATTTTTAGTTTAAAAGACTAAAATAGCACACTTGAATAAACGCAGGTGTGAAGACCATTTGGCAGTGATGCATTTAGTGTGAAAGAGCCTTACTTTTAGTTTAAATGTAGTCCAGGTATCATCTTACGTTCACTTCAAGCTAAAAACATCTAATTTTGACTCATTAAGCGCATTGTAACCTCAATGAGAGTAGTAAAACTTTTAAGGAATGAGCCTAGAATATATCGTTATTCTTGTGATTAAAGTTCCTTTGAAACATTAAAAAAGAACTCAGAATGTGGAAGAAAACATACTTTAAATATAACAGTATCACTTTACCTTTCAGTTGTCTCAGTAGAAACATTTTGTTTTTGTTACTACACCGGTTTCTGCCGATGTTTAATAATACAAAAGCAGGCGTCCATTCTGCTTATGCAAGCACAGTGCTGCTGTGCCGAGTTCAGAGCTTTTCATTTCAGCCCATGCACAGTAGAGGCCGTCCCTGTGGTTGCTGGTAAGATGCACTGATCATGAGCAGTAACCATGTATCACAGTGTGCTGTGGCTTTTGGTCTGTAATGGAATCTGCAGTGGCAAGGAGGAAGGGGAGAAGGAATGAAAGCCCAGGCAGCTCTTTGGACTTGAATGAGCTTATTCATCTGCTCCTTTCCCACAGAATGCATTAGTACAATTCAGATATGTTGGGTCTAAACTAGCAATATGTGAAAATAAAATCACAATGTGCATGAGGAGCATGCTTCAAATATCGCTGGAATATATGTAAAGGATGAGGACATTAGGGTCCTAATTAGAGGGACTGATTATATTACAGTATATGTGGCCATTTTAAGATTATACCAATATCTGTCTGCTTTTCCACGTAACAGTATTGTTTTTCAAATATTTTTGTAAATTATAAAATATAAAGTGTACCTCCAGTTTGCTGTCAAGAAATTTTATTTATATATTTGTGATGTGATCTGCGAAAACCCATCACATGGTGAAATTTTACTTATCACAGGTTTCAATGCCATATGAAAGCTGAATTTGAGCCCTTTTCAGATCTGTTTTTACTTGTAACAAAAGTTATGGTTATCTGAAGTCGGCGCTGCTTCGCGCCGATTTTCAGGAACGGAATTCTGAGAAAAACAGGTCAAATAACTGTCAGCCCCTTTTTTCGCATAGACATGAAAATGCACTATCCAAACATAAATGGTTTTAATTCAAGAATGCTTTGGAATATAGACCAAAAATGTCAACATTCCAAATTTTAGGTTGAAATATTTCAAAAATGAGCTTTCAGTAAGATTTTGTTTGGGCGCAGTACCAAACTTTTTCACTAGATGACACCCAAGCTCCATATCTGACCATTTAAGGGCGCCTCCATTTATTTGAGTGATCTGAACCATATATTTCCATATTTTCATACATTTTATGAAGTAGACATCCTATTCAGAAGTAGTATGGGCAGTTTGGCAGTATTTGATTTGAATTCAACCTCTAATAAACACATAATTAGAACATGTGTGTTCATTATAGCTCCGTTGTTCTCTTGTGCTCCGCCTTCTCACGGTAACATTGTATTAGAAAAAAAAAAAATCTTTGCGTGCCGTATTTTATACAGGACTGGCGGGAAATTTGCATTAATACACATTTATTCTACATGTTATGTGGTTTATTTTGATAGGTGAAGTGTCTTTGTAGTGTTAAGAGAGGGAAAGCTATGGCCGTTTTTTTTTTTTTTTTTTTTTGTTACCTGCGCTGGGTGTGTTCTTAAAGACAGAACTTCTGCACTTAACAGGCGAATTTTGTCAAGATATGTTCAGAGATGATAGACGAGATGTTATAAAATGATAATTTATTGAAAACTCAATTTTGACAAAAAAAAACTTTCGACCTATTTTTTGACTGAAAACGTTCCATCGCGACATCCGACGGATTTTCACAGATCACATCACATTTATACATATATTGTCATTATATCAGCATAGTACCTCGACTGACCAATCAGAATCAAGCATTCCAGAGTACCTTGAAATATGTTTTAAAAAAAAAAAAGTGGATAATTCTAAATAAATTTTATACATCAAAAGTGCTTTAGGTAGGCACCATTTGCTAAAAAATCTCAGTGCTTTAGCTGCCTTTACTAGGGTTTAGGTGGTGTGTTGAACCCACTGTGCTTCAAAATCTGTTGTGGTCTTAAATTCAGTCCTTGGCAGGCTGTCAGCCCAATAATATGCAAGGACAGAGACATATTTTTCTCACTCAAACTCATGGAGTACTAATAGATTCTGCCAGACTTTATCACATGAACAAAAGATGCAGCTAAGTCAGTACAAAGGAGCATGAACACCTTACAAAAACATGGCCCTGATGTGATAAATAGACTGATAAACAGAAAGTTCTGAATGTTTTTAACCCTTGAAGACCCACTGTAGCAAAACTGCAAATCTTGTTTAAAGGCGATTAAATAATATTTTGTTGTTGTTGTAGCTGGTACTCTGAATTGTATCCCAGCAACAGTTTTGAAATAATTAAATATTGAATAGTAAAGTTGCACAACAAGGTCGCTGCATACCGAGGAACACCATTTATATGACTTCTGGAACAAATGTATTTATTCAACCTGTAATATTTATATCTATTTATTTATTGAAAATGTATGACCACCCACCAAGATGTAACTGCCTTAATATTTCAATATGTAACTGCCTTCAATATTTTTTCTCAATTCACAGAATGGAGCCTGAATAGAGCATTTTAAATGATTTTTGGCATAGCCCTATGAAAATTTAAATAAAGTCTGAGGACTGAACTCTTACTGGACCTCCTTGGCCAGAGCGACTGCATTGCAGCCTTCTAAGAATGCATTTTCAGGTACTTTACCAGGCAATTAGTGATATCTAGGAATATTCAGGAACTTCATAAAGTGGCACTCTGAGATAAGCATTTCCAAATTTCAGCCAAATTTTAAACTTAAATGACCAACTTTGCAATTTTGTGACACTTTTCTCTTTCTAAGGAAGATGTGAAAGCACTTCAAAAAATGAAAGTGTAAAAAAGTTATAGAAGCTTAAAGGGATGGTTCACCCAAAAATGAATTCTGTCATAATTTACTCACCCTTAAGTTGTTCCAAACCTGTATGAGTTTCTTCTGTTGAACACAAAAGAAGATACACTATATTGCCAAAAGTATTGGGACACCCCTCCAAATCATTGAATTCAGGTGTTCCAATCACTTCCATGGCCACAGGTGTATAAATTCAAGCACCTAGGCATGCAGACTGCTTCTACAAACATTTGTGAAAGAATGAGTCGCTCTCAGGAACTCAGTGAATTCAAGCGTGGTACTGTGATAGGTTCCACCTGTGCAATAAGTCCATTCATGAAATTTCCTCACTACTATATATTATCTACTATTATATTATCACAGAGCGGGGTCAGCACATGCTGAGGAGCACAGGGCGCAGAAGTCGCCAGCTTTCTGCAGAGTCAGTAGCTACAGACCTCCAAACCTCGTGTAGCCTTCAGATTAGCTCAAGAACAGTGCATAGAGAGCTTCATGGAATGGGTTTCCATGGCCGAGCAGCTGCATCCAAGCCTTATATAACCAAGTGCAATGCAAAGCGTCGGGTGCAGTGGTGTAAAGCATGCCGTCACTGGACTCTAGAGCAGTGGAGATGTGTTTTCTGGAGTGATGAATCATGCTTCTCTGTCTGGCAATCTGATGGACGAGTCTGGGTTTGGCGATTGCCAGGAGAACGGTACTTGCCTGACTGCATTGTGCCAAGTGTAAAGTTTGGTGGAGGGGGGATTATGGTGTAGGGTTGTTTTTCAGGGGTTGGGCTTGGCCCCTTAGTTCCAGTGAAAGGAACTCTTAATGCTTCAGCATACCAAGACATTTTGGACAATTTCATGCTCCCAACTTCGTGAGAACAGTTTGGGGATGGCCCCTTCCTGTTCCAACATGACTGCGCACCAGTGCACAAAGCAAGGTCCATAAAGATATGGATGAGTGAGTTTGGTGTGGAGGAACTTGACTGGTCCTGACCTCAACCCGATAGATCACCTTTGGGATTAATAAGAGCGGAGACTGCGAGCCAGGCCTTCTCGCCAACATCACTGCCTGACCTCACAAATGCGCTTCTAGAAGAATGGTCAAAAATTCCCATAAACACACTCCTAAACCTTGTGGAAAGCCTTCCCAGAAGAGTTGAGACTGTTATAGCTGCAAAGGGTGGGCCAACTCCATATTAAACCCTACAGATTAAGAATGGGATGTCATTAAAGTTCATGTGCACGTAAAGGCAGGCGTCCCAAAACCTTTGGCAATATAGTGTATTTTGAAGAATGTTGGTAACCAGACAGTTGACGGTAGCCATTGACTTCCATAGTATTTTTTTTTTCCTTCGATGGAAGTCAATGGCTACCGTTAACTGCTTGGTTACCAACATTCTTCATTTTTGGGTAAACTAACCCTTTAAGTTTACTCTAAAGCAAATGTGCTCAAATAAATATTTATTATTTTATACCAAATATGTATTTTCAAATCAAAATAATCTGGAATCTAAAATTGCTATAAAATCAAAGCCATATGTCTAACCAAGTTGTGTTCCAAATTTGAAGTTGATATCACAAAAATCAAGCCTACTAAAAAGTACAGTTTCAATGGTATTGCAGTGTCCAATTTTAAAATGGATTTTACAGGATGAATTTTGAGTATTTGAATGATACCTACTTTGTGATAGGGAAACATGGCAATAAAAAAAATGTGCCAAGTGTCTACTATAATAAATAAAGTATCATCAATACCAGTGTTTGGGTCTGTGGAGATTACTGATAGATTGAATGACATTAAATTTTCTACAGCATCCTTCCCTAGAATTCTTGGAGACGATAGCAATGTTGCATGACATCATATGAGTCAGTTGCAGCACATGCTCATTGACTCTCATTACCTCATAAGATTAAAATGACCATTAATGGTCATACTTAATGCCTCAGGATGTCAAAGAGGGCCTCATTATGAATGTTAGGGAATTTATGATTCACATTCATTATATTTTTAAAAGCTGTTCCAGCTTTCCTTCACACCTTCTTTAATTACCCATTAATGTATTAATCAATCTTCTGTGGAGATTAATAGCCGACTGGACTTTTAAGCCACTTGAGATAGTAAAAGCAAGCTTAGAAAGAGTAAAAATAGTTAGGTTCAAAAGTAACGAGAAGTAGAACATGTCTTTCAAACTTCTGCGTGTTTCTCCTTTTAACCCTTCAAAAAAATAGGCCACGAGGTAAGTCAGGTGAAAGAAATGATTATGTGTATGAATTAAACATATTAAGCCAAAAATAAAGACTTTTCTCTTTCTAGTGAACCAAGCGTGAATGTCTTAACTCAAATCATCTTGTTTGTATGTTGTAAATGACTCTAGGCTTGCCCCATATGGACATTTTATTGTGGGTCTTGCGTTTTTTTAAAAGCCCCAGCTGGAACAATGTAGTCCTCAGGCAAAGACAACAAGGAAAGCCTTTTTTTTTCCCCCCTTCTTGGTAAAGATTTAAAATAAATGTGAGACAGCTGCGATTCTATATAGAGAGGAAGATACTGCAGTGGGAAAATAAACAACAAAATGAGTAAATTGACAAGATGCTTTCACTTTGAGCATGTTGAAGTATTTACATTTTTTCAGTATGGCATCATTTTCATTTGATGACTACACAGATGGATGCACACTTTAACCCTATCATGCTGAACTAATGTGCATTTCAGCTTTGTTGATATAGTGCAGCCTCAGTGTTTAGCCCATGCAAATCTTTCTTATTAAATACAGGAAATATATTTAATAAAATAATTCTTTTATCTTTTGATTGTGCATCTCCTCCTAGCAAACTTTCATTTGCACTCAAAAATCTGAAAAGCTGTTCACTTTATTTAAACAATTTATTTTGATTTAACACCATTGTATCAGGTTTCTGATTCAAATGTGATCGCTTCATGTTAAATCGACTTAAAAAAACAGTTAATATTTGACTTAATTTGATGTTTTCATTTTGAAATAACATGTTTCAATCAAGTATCTCAATCAAACAGGACTTTCACTTCCCATCATGCTTTGCAAATGGGCTGAATTGAGAGAGTAAATGTTGAAATAAAGTGTTATTTTATGCCATTTTTAGCAAAATGAGAAAATGGAGGGACCTGTTAATGTTGTATTATGTTGGTATTTGAAAGATTCTGTTATGTTAGTGGTTTTGGGGGTTACCTACTAAACAATAAGTGTTAATTGTGGGATTATCTGAATAAGTCAATTTAAATTAAAACAAATTATTTAAGTTAAACTAAAATGATTCATTCAAGTTATATGAACGCCATTGATTCTAGTTAGCTGTACATGGTTGATTCTATTGGGTATTACTTGTTTCAGTCACTTGGAACCACTGTCCATGATTGAATCATGTTCACCCAAAGAGCTATTTTATTTTTATTTATTTTTTGAGTGGATTGGTTAATGAACTCTTCAGTTATTGAGCCTCCATCTATTCCATAGTACATATTCCTAATTTATTTATTTATTAATTTATTTTATTTTGTTCAGAAAAGATGTTGAGTAAAAGAAGAAAGTGAAATGCTATCATATTTAATCAAGTACAATGTAAAAGCATAATTTAAAGGCATGATTTAATAGCTAATTACTAATTTCATACAACTAAACAAAAAATAAATAAATAAATAAATTGGCTTTTATGGAATTTATAGTTAATTCTTTTTTATTATTAGTCATATTTTTAGAGGTACCTTTCAGCAACTCCTTTTGCAAATCTTTGAATTATTGAAGGCTGATGAGCAGTGCACAGAAAAGATGTTTGAAGAGATATATATATATAATTTTTTTTTTTGCCTGTGGGCGCACAGATGCATGTTTCACATATGGAGGCTGCAGTCCACTGAAATGATACAATGCACATTCTCTCTCTCTCTCTACCTCTTTTTCAAATTGTGCCACAAGGGACAGAAGTACTTTAATAAAATAGGTTTTTTGGGGGCTCTTCTCACACTGAATATGATTTGAAATGACTAATGGGAAATAATCCGCAGTCTTTCCGTGGCTCTATGACATTCGTCTTTTGGGGTTTATTACTATAGATATGTGTATTTGTGTGAGCTGCTCTGCTGTGTTGTAGTTTAATTGGATTTTTGTCTGGTTTTTGTGTTTGTCCGAAGGGTCAGCATTTGAAAAGTCATATTATGATCCCAAGTCTAATTTTATGCCTTTTAGGCACTTTTATACATGCAGCTACATTATTGCTCTTGATTAGACCTCCAATCATCCTAATCAAGATCATTTTCTCAGAAAGTATTTTCAAATAAGTGCTTTAATATCATTTCAAGAAAGACATTTATTCAATTGTATATAGTCACGAATTGCTCAGAGACATATAATATTCTCCCCTATATTTTAACACACTAAAACACAGGATGTTATGGCAACAATATGCAGAAAAAGAGAGCACACTCTAATCTTGAAGGCAGGGCAATTAGGCTTTTGAAAATCCTGTATCACTACAAAATAAGATCTTTCCATCGTGTAACTGACCGAGAAAAAGCATTTGATGGAAATCATAAGACATACTGCGACCTATTAGTATGTATACAGTTATCATCATAACTCTCTCTACTGAATTTTAATATTATATTTCTCAAGATTAGGAAACAAAGATAAGCGATATCTGTCTTGTAGTGAATAATGTGTCCGGACGCTCAGATGTGGCTCAGAAGTAATAAGCTCAATAATGCAAAAATAAATAAACCCAGCCCCGGGGTTTCAAACAGACCGCGCTGTCCTTGGATCAGAGAGAGTTGAGGGCAGAAATGTCCCGTGTGATGTGATTTGTCATAGATAGTGAATGAGCAAGGGCACTGGCACAGAGCGAACACTGAACTTTCTCTTATAAGACACACCAGGGCTGAGTGATCTACTGATGATATATTCACAGCCATTTTGTTGGTCATACATTAAGCAACAGTGTGAATAAATATTATGATGAGGTTAATTCATTTTTTCTTTGGCCATTAAGTTTCCTAAGGAGAGTTTCATTAGATTAGTTTCATGATTCTTCCTGATTTAAACCTCAGTAGCCAAAATTGTCTTACATTTCCATGAATCAGAATCTCTATTGAATCAATTCAAACTTTGATTCAGCAATTCAGCTCTCAAATGAGTCATTTGATGATTCAAGAATGTTGATGGACATCCGCATCAGTGTTGTTATAGTTAGCTGAAGCAAAAACTCTTAAAAATCATTTTCATAACTGAAATAAAGAATAAAATTAAATATAAATATTACATGAAAAACCTACAGAAATGAGAAATGTTGCCATGGCAAGTTACTGAAACTAAAACTGAAATAAAAATGTATTAAAGCTATATCAAAATATTATCAAAATAAAAATTCAAAATATTAATAAGTACTATAATAGTATATAAATAAAACTAAAATAACACTTGTCACCAAATTTGTCACCAATTTTCTTTATATTAAAATGTTTTAGATATGTAGGTAAATATTGTATTTTATTGTTATTTTGGACAATGTAAATTTAGTAACAGTGCCTAGATTATGTTTATTAACTAGATTTTAAATGTGCTTTATTTCTTGCATTAAACATTTTGAATCTAATTGACTGTTTGGTTCAATAATCTAGTGGGGAAAATAAAACACCATTTAAAGTTATTTGAGAAAATACATGAATATTGACATATATAAAACATCATTAAAATCATTAAAATTATTATTATTATCCCTCTTTTGCCCTATACACAAAAACTTCACATATAAAATCGACAAAATTATCCCACATTCAGACATGTTAAAAGAGACTCTGTTCAAAGGCAGCAGTTCAACAAGAGCAAAACTCACTGGAAGGTTGGAGCACTTTTTGAAGGCTTTTTCCTTCTGTTTGAAACTTCTCTAATTTGCTCACTCTTTCATGTTTGCTATGTGAAATATAAAGCAGGAGACCCTGTGCACAGCAGCTGACCTCCCGTTGTTTGGAAGACACAATGGGATAATTGGAGCCTTGGGCCGGATACTAGTAGAGAAACAGCATGGTTTTACTGACAGGTTGAGCCTGACATATGTCTCACTTAGCGCTTCACTCCTGACACAATACAAGCTAATTACTACATATTTCTGCTTCTAATTAAACCTCACTAATATGATCTAATTACAGCTCTGCCCACGAGGAAGTGAGGTTAGTTTTACGTTCCTAAATAAAGACAAATGCAGTCTAGGTAATAACCTTGGCTTATAAATTGTAAGTATAAATGATCATCCACTATTTAACTTGGCTTTAAACCGCATGTTGTGCTACTGTGTGATAACTGAAGTTGCTAAGGGTTCAGCCAGGCAAAACTTATTAGCACACTAATTAGTTAAGTCATATTCACCACTGGGGGTTTCTGTGTATTCTGTATATATATATATATATATATATATATATATATATATATATATATATATATATATATACACACACACACACACAGTTTTGTGAATATAATCAAAAATGCTGGCGCTGGTTGGCAACTTTTTTAGACAACACAGGCAGGGAAAGAGTTAATGACAACACAACAGTGACATTCAATAGGCCGCTTACTGTTTTTCATAATTAAAATACAATGTAAGAATATAACTGTAAAATTGTGTTTTGTCGCCATACAGTCGCCATACAGTATTCCATGATGCAATGCGCTTCACCTTCATTTCCAGTGATGAGTGGTATTACCCATGATCCTTTTGTGATTTTATTAGACTGCAAAAGCTTAAAAAAATTGTAACACTAAATTGGATTAAAATGTGAAATAATTATTTTTATTTCCAGGATGACAATTACAGTGCTTGAAGAAAGTACAGTTTGAAACGCTTATTGCAAAATAAATTCTTTTTCACATACAGTAATTATTTTTTAAAATGAGTATTCAGTATTTATTTTATGGTGGAATAATGTCTTAATAATTATTGAATATGACTTTAAAAAAAAAATGATTTGTTGACAAACATTCTAATGTACTTTTTTTTTTTTTTTTTTTTTTTTAAGTAAAAACAGTTCCATATCACTTCACATCAGTGTTTTTCAGTTATTTCAGTAAAGGTCCTTACTGCATACAATATCAAAAGAACCAAAACCAACAAAGATACTGATCAAGCATACTTTATTTTTTTAATAATTCATTGGCCTGTCATCAGTTATTCCTTAGATATTCTTTTCCCTATACAGCCAATGACAGATATGTCATTTATATTGTATTGTATCCTGAACATCTTGAAGGTAAAGGTCAAACTCAAAGGTTGCTAATCAAATCCTGCATGATGCTGTAGGGTTACAGAGTGAAAAGAAATAAACATCATCTATTATGCTATTACTGTTTTGTTTTTTTTAGCATTCTAGACTGTGCGTCTGCTCAGAGTATTCCTTTTGAGTGACTTGAAGTGCTTGTGTTTTTTGCTATGATTCTTCATTGCATACATAACAGCTCACATTTTTGTTTAGGAGCACTTGTTCCTAAGTTAAAAGTGAATTGTAAAACTTTTTGGTTTGACATGTAATGTAATCAAATTAAATGATCTGCATATTAGTTAAGATAATCAGATAAGATAGATAAAAGTAAATATATTGTTAGTTTTAGTACAAAACTGAACAAAAGTCTATTGGCCTACAGTTGCCAATAACGCATTTTGCAAAATCTGTCTGAGGTATATTTGATTTTTCCAGGTGTGTGCTAATGCACATAATAACTAACAAATATGTGAGGGCACATGGCTCATGAATATGAGTTACTGGACACTCTCAGAAGGTTACCCAGCAACATCTGCAGAATGCAATTAATATTCACACAGTATCCTTTAAAGGGATAGTCCACCCAAAAATGACAATTCTGTCATCATTTACTCACCCTGAAGTTGTTCCAAACCTGTATAAATTTCTTTGTTTTGTTGAACACATAGGAAGATATTTTGAAGAATGTTGGAAACTGAACAGTTTTGGGGCACCATTGACTTCCATAGTATTTTTCTTTCCTACTATGGAAGTCAATGGTGCCCCAAAGCAGCCTGTTTACAAACATTCTTCAAAATATCTTCCTTTGTGTTCAGCAGAAGAAAGAAATTTATACAGGTTTGGAACAACTTGAGGGTGAGTAAATGATGACAGAATTTTCATTTTTGGGTGAACTATCCCTTTAATTTCACATTGGGGTGTACATATAGGATGTCATTTTCAATGGAGCAGAATGCACTGTTGAAACATAATTTGCATATAACGGAGGATAAATTAGGGAGCTTTTTTTTGTTGATACCTGTATTATATCAATCAATAAAATTGACCAGTGAGGCCAAATAATTTTCAATGGCTAATGTTCATGCCGTAGAGCCCTGCATATGCTGTTCTATCTCTGTGAAAGAACTCGCTGAAAATAATTTCAGCCTCACTAGAAGTTCATTTCAATTGTAAGTCAGGGGTACAGCTTGTGTCAGCCAGTTTGACTGCAAGAAAATCAAAGCTCACCCTCAGGCTGTTCCAACGTAGTCTCACAATGGTGGAAAAAAGCTGCCATTTTTAGTCATTTTAGATGTTAAACATAAAACATGGCTTTATAACTAAAAATCAGATTCCCTTACTTTTGCAAATTGCAGTTTTTCCGAGAGCATCCTCTTGAAGAATCTGCTGTTTGCACATTATCTCTGCCTGAAACTTGAGTTACATCCCATTTCTCTATTTCACTGATCATTGTTTTTTGCCTCCTCTTAAAGGGGATAAAAATGAAATTACTGTCCTCATTTACTCACCCTCATGTCATTCTAAACCTGTATAACTTCTTTTTTATGCCACACAAAAGAAGATATTTTGCAGGATGTCCAAACTGCACTTTTCCAATGGATGAAAGTGGATGGGGACCAGGGGCAGCTATTGAAATGAGCTTAAATGTTAAAAGAGATTACAAACATAAATATTTCGACGAAGAGAGAAAGGTTTCATCCATTTGACGATTCTTATTCTCATGCGTAGATAAGGCGGCATCTCTTTTGTCCTAATTTTATCAAGTAATTACTCCAATCTTTGTCTATAGGTTGACTCATTGGGCAGTATAGCTGTTATTCCCTTGGTTACTGAGTTGAACTTGAGGATAATTGAGATAATGATGATTGTGCTCAATGCATATTGCTAATTTGTATTCACAACGATTTGTTTAATCCATTTAAAAAGAAGTGCTCATGACAGCAAGGTCATTTGAGCTGAGTAAATTCAGTCGTCTCAACTGTAATTAACATCTTAACAATGATGGCATACAATGTGCTGCCATATTTCAATTTCTCAATTTCTTTACTGATAGCTGCCAAGTCATCCAGTGCTGCTTCACAAAATTTTTTTTAATTTATTGGCCATGCATGAGCATTTCATTTTACACCAAAATTGCATGCAGCTGAACTAATGTGTCTGTTTTATTATCCTGTCATTTTCACATAATCCGATTTATCTTTAATTAAGTTTAGTTCAGTGGGTCAATGACAAATAACATACAGAAAATGAAAAATCTTTTAAAAATCTAAAGTTTAGTGGCAAGATCTTAGAAATTGTTTCGTATGGTTTTGAAAAACGTGTATAGCTTTTCAAGAAAACTTCTTGGGAAAAAAAAAAAAAAAAAAATGTGTGTTGTGTTATCCATTAAGAAGTAATAACATTTTACTTGAATACATGCAAGTTCACAAAACATTTTCAAATATATTTTTCAAGGTTAAACTTTTTTTTTTTTTAAATACAAATATAATGAATTATTAATTCATAAATATCATTGTTTTGGGGGAGTCGCACCATGACATTTTAAAGCCTGAACAGACCTTGACACGGTCTTTTTTTCCCCTAAAAAAATAAAATAATAAAAGTCTGTCAGACTACTTAATAAGGTTTTCTTTTCAAGAATTTAATCACTGTAAAACATTTTCAGCTGGTTAAACTTAAAAATGAAGGTTCACCTGCTGCCTTAAAAAGACAATGCATTACTTTAAGTAAATCAAATCCAATGTCTTGACTATTTGTGAGTTGAAACAAAGGTTATCTTTTTAAGGCAGCAGGTGAACTTTAATTTCTAAGTTTAACCAGCTGAAAATGTTTTACAGTGATTCTGTTTTTCTTCATCATGATACTTAAACCTTTATATTTTTGACTTCCTGCCCCCCAAAAATATAGATTTTTCTTTTAATCCAAACATGCTCATCATAAAAAGTTGTATTCAAATTGATGCATGTTTGATTTGCATTTATGAAATGTATATTTTTTAATAAATGCATCCCAAAGAGAGCGTCATGTCATTGACCCTGTATCAGTTTTAAGCTGAACCTCATGGTTTTGTACCGTAGCAATCATCTTTCGTCTTTTTTGCTCCTTACAGAATGAATACACGTGTCCCAGACCGTTACCTGGAGCTTGGATTGGAGACATACCCACCATACACTAAAGGGAATGTTTTGTACCACAAAATAATCCACCGGCAGAGGATTTGTGCCTAGCTGCATTTCATCGATCGCATCAAGCTTTGTTCTCATGATACCACCCATGCTGTCAGTGCTTCTTTAATGGATTGTGCTGGATATTGCAAACGGACATCTGAGAGACAGTCAGAACAGATGCCTCAGATGTATATTTTACTAAAACACATTTGGATGCCTCACTTTGTTCTTTAATGCACCTGGATACATGTGTCAGGCGGAGAAGACTCCGGTGGGCCATACGGAGCAGGGTTATATAGTGCTCAATTAAAGAGCAATGGAACATACCAATGAAAGCTATCCAGCCTTTGATGAATCGCCCAGCGTCATTTGACGTCTGTGTGACATAAACTATAAACTTTGTTAATATACCCTCAAATTTAGGACTCACTCTTTCCTTTGTTATTTAATGTAAATCCTTGGAAAATTTGTGTGTCAGAATAACTAAATAAAATGACTGAGTTAAAACCTTTATATTTGCTGCCTAATTCTGGATTTGTTATGCTTTGACTTTCTGCAAACCTCTTTGTACAGTTTTATTTGAGGAGATTCTCAAATTTACATGCCCTTCATGATGGTAAAACACTTCAGAGTGTTTTACTGAATAATTTAAATATGAAACATAAACATGACAGTGTTTGAAATGTGTGAGTGTAAATATGTAGTCTCATTTTATAGGAGAGTGTGTAAGCAAATGTCAAGATCTGAATATAGAGAAATCGTTTTAAGTGCTAGTTTAAAGGCGAGGTGTATCATTTGGTGTCGCTAGTTGTGCAGAAATGATACACTTCATCTTTAAAACTGTATGTGTGATGGAGAAGGGTCATAGAGAGCATGTGTGTGAGTGTATTGGGTATTGATTTGTTCAGGTTCCACCTGCCCCTCAATCTTGAAATGTTGCCATTTGAAAGTGTAATTTACTTTTATACTCCCCCACTTTAATTTAATAATTACATTTTTGTAACAAACTGTATGAATTGTACACCACCAAGTTCTGTTTTATAATGAGAATGTTGTCAAAATCAATGGTGAGAAATATACATTTGTCAAATGGAAATTAGTATTGATCAACTTATTCCATTTTTATGAATTTATTATTAATACTTTATTTAGCAATATGGATTTCCCCAGAAAAAAAAAAAAAAAAAAAATGAAAAGAATGGAGAAGAATGGAGTAGGCTTAACAAATCATTTTTCACTTGTTCAAGCTCATTTGTACATTAAACAACTGTAATTAGGTATAATTCAGATGTAATCACAAATATACACTACCAAAACTAGTTTGGGGTCTGTACAATTTTTAAATGTTTTTGAAAAAAGTAAAAAATATATATATATTTTTTTTCAATTGTAATTCCTGTGATGTCAAAGCTGAATTTTCAGCATTACTCCAGTTTTCATGTGATGCTGAAGACTGGAGCAATGATGCTGAAAATTCAGCTTTGCCATCACAGAAATACATTGCATTTTAAAATATATTCATATAGAAAACAGCTATATTAAATTGTAATATTATTTCACAATATTACTGGTTTTACTGTATTTTTGATTTAAAAAAATGCAGCCTTTGTGAGCATAAGAAACTCATTCTTTCATAAACACAAAATTTTATATCTTAATTATTCAAAATTTTGATCGGTAGTATAAAGTTAATATGTTGTGAATCAGACAGTTTTTATTTCAGAGCTTATAGAGCCTCAGTTTGAGTCTCAAACTTTGGAATTTGCTATTAAGTTTGTATGACTAAAGGGGCTGTTCACACTGACCATGATTTGCAGCGACAAAATCACCATAAGTCATTCATTTTCAGTAAGTGTTGGCGATTTCTGGCAACATAGGCGACGACGTGGGCATTTTGTTCTTATTTGTGATTCAATTTTCAAAAGCTATGGCCAATTACACACTGCCAGCAGCATCATCTACTAGCGGCCAACAGTACTGCAACCTTCAGCTATTAAAATCTGTCATTGTGGGCACAAGTTAGTAAAAGAAAGTTCAAGCTACTTGGCTGCACCCGCATGCTCAAGGAAATGTCCTCCCATATATCACATCTTTGAATGCTGTCAGATCAATATTGACCTCATAACCCTGAAGGAAAGCCTCTCCAATTTGTGCCAGCCCTGCCCTCTCCAAACAAAGAAAGCTCTGGAAGTTCAAAATTCATCCCGGCATGTCATAATTATCACTAAATTATGCCGTTTCACAAGATGGGGCTAACATGAAGAGTTTGTCCCGCATCAAGTCCTCCAGGAACACGTCAAGCTGTCTGATATGAAGTCCAGATGGCAAATCAGCTCCGGTGTTTTCCTACAGTGTTGTATCTCTCCTCTTCTCTCTCTTGCCTGCCTAAGCGACAGCTAAACAGACACAGCACTGTGTTCGACCAAACTATGCCCATGAATTATTCATCAGCCCCCATCCTTTCTTGTTCAGAAAGGAGTCTTGACATTTTGCCCAGTCAATGGCCTCCTACTGGAAGAGTGCTGTGTTTAAAGGACCTGACTGCATCCAGATATTGGCTGTTGCGTGCTCTATTAACCTCAATCATGATAACCCAAGAGTGCTCAGGCACAAATGACCAAAAATCGTTTTTGTGAAATAGCCCAAATGAGTTAAAGTGCAATATGTGTTAAATGTCAAACAAAACCTTGGACTAATACTAATTAAAGGGTTAGTTCACCCAAAAATGAAATTTCTGTCATTATTTACTCACTCTCATGTCGTTCCAAACCCGCAAGACCTTCGTTCATCTTCGGAACACAAATAAAGATATTTTTGATGAAATCCGAGATGTTTTTCATCTCCCATAGAAAGCAACGAAATTACTGCTTTCAAGGTCCAGAAAGGTAGTAAAGTCATTGTTAAAACAGTCCACGTGACTACAGTGATTCAAACTTAATTTTATGAAGTGACTAGAATACTTTTTGTGCACAAAAACAAAACAAAAATTACGACTTTATTCAACAATCTCTTCTCTTCCCTGTCAGTCTCCTAAGCTGTTGACGTAGTAAGCACAGTGCAACGCTTAAGTGGTTACATCCGAACGCTGGCTCAGTATTGGCCGACACTGTACACGTGAGCAGCACAACACATGCATGTGATGCTGATGCAGGAGCTGGCCAATAATGAGTCGTCGATTTGACGTAAACAGAGAAGCGTTGCACTGTGCTTACTACATCAACAGCGTAGGAGACTGACGGGGAAGAGAAGAGATTGTTGAATAAAGTTGTAATTTTTGTTTTGTTTTTGTTGAACCACTGTAGTCACATATGTCAACAATGCCTTTAGTAACTTTCTGGACCTTGACAGTGGTAAGTAATTAATGACAGAATTTAAATTTTTGGGTGTACTAACCCTTTAATAGTTCCAAAAATGCTTCTCTAGGGTGTTACACAGTCCAGCAGCACTGTTTCAGACGTGCATATTTGAGACTCTTTTTACAGATTACGTTGTTTCACCAGTAGATGGTGACATGTGACTGTCTTCATTAATGAGTTATTTCATCATTCATTCAACCAATTTGTTCAAAATTCTTATTTTCATTACATTAACATTTTTGCATTTAGCAGACACTTTTATCCAAATTGACTTACAAGAGAGGAACAAAACAGTTCTCATTCATGAAGGAACTAAATAGATGACTGTCTATGTGTAAGTCACTGAATCATTTACTCAACCAATTTGTTCAAAAGCATTGATTCATTCAGGAATGCCACTACTGTGTTACTCGACTGCTGTGCATCTAAAACAATTTTTGTTTGGTGGAGCAAAACAGACAAGTATATAAAATGTAAGTTACTGAATTTTTAGGTTTTTATTTGGTCTTGGAGGACTAGCTGCTCCTGCAGAGAAAGTATGGGCTTGCTACTGCCATTAGATACTGTAAACAGACATGCTGCTGTGAGCATGTAAGATACACTGCTTCTGCATGAACAGACATACATAAATCCTGTAGCAGATCTAGGCAGGTGGAGCTGGGGGAGGTGGAGGGTTTCAGGGGAACTCTGATAGTAAGCTACAGGACTAACCTACAGCGAACACTGAACCAGACTATTTAAATGTGGCTACAGGATTTGTGCCATGTGGTAATGTTGAGATAGCTTGCAGACTGATTGTAAAGGACATATCAGCCTGTGCCATCTAGAGTTTAATGACTGAAATAGATATAATGTATAATACAAGGACATTCATGTAATTTAAGTGTACAAATACTTTTGGAGCAACATTTTAGTAGGTCATTTAAAGTGCATTTTTGTTTATGCTTACAAAAGAGTAAAAAACTGCAATAAAAATTTACATTTCAATCCATATATGCAGGAATCGACAGACATGATCATGTCAGGGTTTAAAAATATTCCTTATTATGGCTAGATGAGGTTTCAGGGTATCAGTTGAAAAGTGTGATTGCATCACGGATGATTGGCACATGATCTTACAGATTGATGTGTGTGTCAAGTGACTACTGCTTGGAAAGATTAGACCTCATGGGAATACATCTCATATGAAAGAAAACTGGCCCATTCTTGATCTATAGCTAACACATGGTTGTACATCCTCCAGGGAGCATGAGGTTGGAAAAACGAACACCCGGCCAAAAATTGTCTTTCCAGAACACATCTCAAAGCTAATTAAAAGTTAAAAGATGATGCCCAGTTCACCCAGCCTTCCAGTTCACCCACACAGAAGTACAAGGTATGGTTAAAAAAAGACCAACAACCTGTAAATTAATATCAAATCAATATTGTGTTTTATCCACAAGCCTGCAGATAAGGTACCCATAGTTAATGTAGGAAAAGGATGAGATCTCTTTAATATTTTAGCTGCTTTAATGATATTAAACACTTAAACCCCAAAATAAAAGTACTGTCATCATTTACTCACCCTCATGTTGTTTCAACCCATGACTTGCTTTCTTCCGTGGAACATGAAAGGACATTATGTACAGTTATTTACTAACTAAACAACATCAAACAATACTAAATAGAGCTCAAAGAGAGCTTTTTTATTTCTACAGTTGCAAGAAAAAGTATGTGAACCACTTGCAGAATCTGTGAAAATGTTAATAATTTTAACAAAATAAGGGAGATAATACAAAATGTATGTTATTTTTTATTTAGTACTGTCCTGAGTAAGATATTTTACATAAAAGTTGTTTACATATAATCCACAAGACAAAAAAAGAACTGAAGAACAGAGCTCAGTTTAACAACAGAGCTTTAACAGAGCTCAGAATAAACAAGGGACTCATGAACAACAATCACAAAACAAAACAAAACAAAAAAAAACATAGATCATCCAGGTAATGACACACAGTATTAAGAATCATTGGTTCACAAACTTTTGAACTGGGTCATTTTAATAAATTCAGCTATTTTTTGTCTTATGGATTATATGTAAACATCTTTTATGTAAAATATCTTACTCAGGACAGTACTAAATAAAAATTAACATGCATTTTTGTATGATCTCTCTTATTTTGTTAAAATTTTTCACATTTTCACAAATTCTGCAAGTGGTTCACATACTTATTCTTGCAACTGTAATGTCTATGCCCCAATCCCTGTGTTTTCACTGAGCATACATACATTAATTATTCAAAAGTCAGGTCTTATGGGTATTCCCTCCTGACACAATTCTCATGATGTAGCAATATGAGGTTAATAGTACTTAGCGTTAATAGCTTTATTAAGGTTTTATTTAAATGAGCTTAACTAAAGGTGATGATACACGGGGCAACTTTTTGAGCAATGTTACCGGGCAATGTCGCTGAGCGATAATGCTTGGGCACTTTCCCATTGAGAATGGGCAACAAATTTCTATCTGGATACTTTAGATCGAAATTTGTTTCGATCTAGTGCCTTGCGATTAGTGCCTAAGCATCATCGCTCCACAAGATTGCCCGGCAACATTGCTCAAAAAGTTGCCCCGTATATCATCACCTTAAAACAAAATGTCTCAACAGAATATCACAGAAGTCTATGAGTCTCTTGTTGCAACACAGAACTAACTTGGCCAACTGGATCAAAAAGAGACTAGGTCTATCGGTATTTTTTAATCAAATTTGGATTTTTTATGTTTCATTTGTTTGTCTTTTATCTAAATAAATGTTTCAATGTTCAGTGAAACTACAACTGAGAACTCGAGTTTTCTGAGCTATGAAAGAGCAACCTTGAGCAATAAAAGTTTTCTCAGGTTAAAAAACAGTAAACTGACCCCAAACTGTTTATAGAAATCAAATGCCCATCAACTGAACATGTTAATAAAAATAGAGTTAGACACTAATGTTATTTACAGTGGATTAATGTTAGTGTTAGTTAGTAAATGTTGAAATAAGCTAAGAATAATAAATACATTCTGTAGAAGTATTGTAAGTTCATGTTAACTAATGAAAGCTTATTGTAAAGTGCTACCAAAACATCATACAGCACTGTATGTGATTGACTCATTTTTTTGCACAACAAGAAGTGTCTGTGACAGCTCTTGATCTCAAGTGTGTATGGTTGAGTTCAACCCCCCCAGACATTAGTAAGTCTGTCATTGTGAATATTACAGACCACCATGTGGTGCAACGTGTCATATCTCAAGAGCAGGGCACAGATGACAATATTTTATGCATTTCTCAGGGGCCACCTTTTGCCTTGGCATGAATAATGGATACCTAATCTGAAGATGGTGCATTTCTTTGGATCAGACTCCGTAAAACTGCAAACCGACGCAGGCGATCTGCCAAAGCCAGAGACAAGCTGTTACATTACGCAAAGAATCAAAGAATCCAGAAAAAAAGTAGCCTATCACTATTATGAGTTTATATCTCGCAAGTCTCACTTTTTTTTCTCAGAATTGTGAAATATAAACTCACAACTGTAAGTTATAAAGTCTGTATTGTGAGATATAAACTCACAATTCTAAGAAAAGCCAGCTCACAATTCTGACTTTTTTTCTCACAATTATCTCACAATTCTGAGGTCATTGCAAGACATACAGTAAAATTCACAATTCTGACTTTTTTCCTCACAATTGCAAGTTGGTATTTCACAATTCTGACGTTTTTCTTGCAATTGCGCTCTTATATCACAATTCTGACTTTTTCTTGGTATTGCAAGTTTATATCACAATTCTGAAATTTTTTCTTGCAATTGCCCGTTTATATCTTACAATTCTGACCTTTTTCTTGCAATTGCACATTTATATCTCGCAATTTGAACTTTACAACTTGCAACTTGAGTTATAAAGTCAGAATTCCAAGATATAAACTTGCAATTGCATTGTAAGATTTGTGAGAATTGTGACATGTAAACTCACAATTGTAAGAATTGTGATATAACAAAAATTGCAATTACCTATTTTATTTTTTTTATTCCATGGCATAAAGAAGCTTCCATAGTTATTTTAAATTGTAACAGTATTTCACAATAATACTGTTTTTACTTTACAGCAGCCTCTAAAATCTGATGGAAGGCTTCCATCTTGGTTTGGATACACCTAATCTGAAGTTGGTGCATTGCCTTGGATCGGACATCTTCAAACCGCAAACCGATGCAGGCGATCTGCCAAAGCCCTGGACAAGTTGTTACATTATGCAATCTTTAGTCTGTGGATCCTTTGAGACGTACACAGCTGCTCGTGGGACGTCCAAAATAATAGCCAATCCACACGCGGAGCGGCTCTAAATGAAGACTTGTGGCTATCCGGCCGGACGTGGAGGTAATCTAGCTAATGGAATCGAAAATCAGATTCACAATCACAAGAGACTCATCTTTCCCGTGGCTTCTGGCCAGATTGAGTGGAGGAAGTGCTGGCTATGTCATCTCGCCACCACTGGAGCCCATAAATTGGATGCATACAAAAACATGTCGGTCAGGGCAGGGTATGATCTTGATGGGGTGGGCGTGCAGCAGGGAAAATGAAGAGTTGATCCCCCGCGAAGCGGCGGTAACGAAGACAAATAATTCTCCTTTAGGGGCCGCAGGAGGAGACAGATTGCCCCTTCGAGAGCATCCGAACTTGACAGGAGCTTTTCCCATCATCTGTGTAATCAAGCACTAGCGATTAAATCACTTTCACATCTCACCCTCCCAGAGACGTGTCTGCTGTGCATGTGTGGGCGGCCACACGTGTGTTCGTAAGTGTGTGAGTTACTGTACAGTGTGGGTAACTCTGAGTCGCAGTGGCAAGATTTGCTTGAAGTTTATTATATAAACCTTCTGCTTTCCTTTATTTGTTTCCATCTGCACACAACGAGAGAGCAATTACACATGTTTAACACGTTTAAAGAGGCCTTGACAAACTTGATGCATTTCCAGCATGTTTTATTATACTAAAGCACTGAAACCAATTGACATTCCCATGGGTTTTTTACAGAGAGGCACTTAGTGTGCATGACAATAACTTTCATAGCTCACGGTGTGTTTGCTTCAGTTCTGTGCTTTGATGTCTCAAATTCCTTTCACATAACGCATTGCAATTATATGGGGGGCATTAAAGCAGCTTAGTAGATCAAATATGGAAATTTCACAATTCAAGTTCATGATTTATTATGAGATAAAATAACAAGTGATTATAAAGATTTTCAGTTTTATGCTGATTTTAAAATATTCACTTCATATTCCTGGCTTGCATCACTTTCAAACTTTCATCAAAAACTTGCTGCGCATAGGAAACACTTCTTTCCTTTAACCATCTGTCTTTATTGAGTGCAGCAGGTTCTGGAAGCAAAAAATGTCATTCATTTTCTCCATATAGGTCAATTGAACTTGAAATTATAAATTGTTAAAGACTAATTGATGATAAATGTTTTTGGTGAAACCATCAGACCACATTATTTTAATTATTTTTTTAATAATCATCTTTAACAGCAGAATGAAAAACTACATTACCCATAATTCTGCAAAAATCTCCACCAATCAAAGAATCACAACAAGCAGTTCATGCTAAAAGCTCCACCCACGCCCATTAAGCATTGCGAATGACTTAATAGAATAAGTCTCTGTAACAATGTTTATAGTTCAAGGAAGAAAGTGGCGGGAACCGGCGAACATTAAACATTAATTTTAATAACCAAATAACCAACCAGGCAACAGCAAAAAAACAACTGCCACACAAACATAAAAGTAACACACCTCCGTGAACTTGGCACCCCATAAAACGAAATAATCCCCAAAATTATGCCATTCGTTTGTGCTGATTTGTGCCGCAAAATTGAATGTTTGTGCTGGTTTGGTGTTCAAGATATTGAGCATTATTTTTTTGGTCGTGTGACGTCACTCTCCACCCCATGTTGTTCAAATTGCTCCAAACAAAACGTAGGCCTAAGTGGTTGTGACAATATCTGTTACTTTTTTTTTTTTTTAAGCCACAAACCAGCACCATTTTGTGGGGTGGAATTTATTTATTTTTGGTCATCATTTAAGGATTCTTTTAAAGGCACAGACCGGCACAAATCGAGCACAAACAAACAATACCAGTATGGAGCGATTTTTTTTCATTATTTTTTTAAAAAAGGTAATCATTTACAGGGTTTCTTTTAATGGCACAAACCGGCACAAACAAATGGTACCGGGTTGGAGCAATTTGGATGGCATGGGGTGGAGAGTGACGTCACAACTCCCAAATTCTATTTGTTATTTCTAAGGAGGGTGAATAAATATAATGTTCATTTTAATTACACAAACCGAGCACAAACGAATGTCACAGGTTTGAAGCGATTTGAACGACATGAGTTGGAAAGTTACATAACTGTTCATAAAACATTTTTTCGTTATTTGTAAGAAGAGGTCTTAGTTACAACTTTTGTTTTAACGACACAAACAAAAATCGAGCACAAATGAATGGCACCGGTTTGGAGCAATTTGCACGGCATAGGGTGGAAAGTGATGTCACAGCTCCCGAATTATATTTGTTATAACTAAAGAGGGGAAATAGTAGAGATAGATACAATAGGTACAGATACAAACTAGCACAAATCGAGCACAAACCAATGACACTGGTTTTGTGCGATTTAGACAAAGTGGGGTGGAGAGTGACGTCACAGCTCCCGAATTATATTTGTTATATCTGCGGAAGGAAAAGAGTTTTAACGGCACAAACCAGCACACATCGAGCACAAATGAATGTCACCAGTTTGAAGCGATTTGAACGACATGAGTTGGACATGGGGTGGTGAATGATGTCACACAAGCAAAAAAATAATGCTCAGTATCTAGAACACCAAACCAGCACAAACATTAGTTTTTGCGGCACAAATCAGCACAAATGTAACACAAACAAATGGCACAGTTTTGGGGATTATTTCGTTTTATGGGGTGTTAACTTCACGGAGGTACAAAACACACCGGGTGATGGGTGATGTTGACACCTCTAAATTATTGTTTTTAAAATGCATTCTAAGCAAAGTTCATTTACTCCACAAAATCACAAAAATATTCATTATTTTTTTTTATTTTTGTTAACAATATTTTAAGATAAAACAAAAAAGACATATCAAGATTATAACTGAATGGTTTTAATTTTAACACAGTTGGCAAAAATATGATGGGAAAAAAATGACTACAATATATCAATATATAATGTTTCTTTTAGAAAAGGAATGAAAAAACAAAACGAATATAGATTAAATGCTTTATTGTGGACTGCAGTTATGTTACCACATGCAAGACAAATTTGTTTCTGAAGCAAATTTAAATACAAAGAAATGAATATGGATTCTTTGTGCACTGTCACTTAGTTACATAACCAGCATTAATTAGATATATCACAAAAAACAACAATAATGGATTAAACTGTAAATGTATTAATTTACTAACATGCATTTCCACATTTCACAGATGTGACAGCATAAATGTAATATTAGCTACAACTTATATTGCACAGACAAGTTAATTCCAACACAAGTGAACATGAACAAAACGGTCCCACTTTATATTAGGTGTCTTTAACTACTATGTACAAACATTTAAATGAATCATTTGAAACAATGCACTTATTCTGTACGTTTTCACGTTGTAATTATATTTAAAAAAATACCTGCATTATAGCTGTAATTAATTCCTGTAATTACATCTAATGTTATGCTCTTCCTTAAACCAGCTCATACCACCAAACCTGTCTCTAACCTTATCCTACCTCAAAAGTGTTGTGCTATACAATATGAAAACAATAAGTACATTGTTTGATGTAAGTCACCTAATATAAAGTCAGACCAAACTAACAATTAATAGTCTCCTACATGCAGTATCACCTAAAAGGTTGATAATTATTTATACTAAATTATTATTAATCAAAATCAAAAGCTTTGATTCAAGCTTAGAATTATTTTTATGTAATTACGTAGGGCTCAAAGCTTCAACCTACAGGCTGTTTGAAATATAGTAGATGAGTATACTGAGTAAATATTAGTGTCAAGATTGTTAATACTGATATTGTACAATGATACTGTTTCTGGGATATTTTATATTGTATGTTAATATTAATAAATGTGTACACATTTTTAAAAATGTTTGGTTACAGTTTGGTCTATTATAGTTTGACATTTTCACTGCCTATATTATTGTCATTATCTAAAATGATGTGGCATTGTGCATTTATGCACGGCGAGAGTGCCATTAAACTCATTTAACCTGTTCAAAGAGGCCTTGACAAACTTGAGTATCCGACATGCTTTATTCTCCTGATAACAATTGAGATTCTCATGGGGTTGAAAGAAAGAGAGACACTCATTGTGCTTGACAAAAACACATTTATAGCTCACAGTGTGTTTGCTTCATTTCTGTGCTTTGATGTTTCATATTTCCTCCATATAACACAGTACATCATGCAATTACATGACGAGGCCCCAATAGAAGCTTAGAAACTCAAATCTGGAAATATGATTAAGTGCAAAATACAACAATGAGTGATTATACTCTGTTATTCTATTTTAGTCTGATTTTAAAATACTAATACTTGAATACTAATACTACTATAATAATTGAACAACTGACCATTTTTACATTTTTAATTCACATTCCTGGTCTTTTTTCCACACACACAAAAAGTCTGCATAAACTTTCAGCACAAACTTGCTGTGTATCTGAAATGTTTCTTACCTTTTTGGCTGACATCTCTAAGCCCTCTTATTTCTCTATTTTTGTGCGCAACACACTTCTCTATTATAGTATGGTTTCATAGACCAATCAATTTCCAATAGACAATCAAGTCCCGCTTTTTTTTTTTTCTCATAGAAAATCATGTTTCACTCAGAAATACTTGCCATTATGGATGTAAAGTGCTTAATGGTGACAAGAATCTCTAAATTAATCTAAATTACTTTCTGATGTATTTTAAGGTTCAACAACCAAATACTGTCAAGAAACAAATCCCCTTAAATCCATTTAAATCCTAGTTCTGGTTTGGCCAACAGGTAGGCAGCCACCAGTGCAGCGGCTGTCATTACCACACCGAGGAGGCAGTAAGACTTGGATGACTTGCACTTTGATGCCTTTCTTGGGTCACTGTGTTTCAGGGAAGCTCGCACTGCGTCCAGTTCCTCCCGGGACAGAGAAGAAGGACACATCTGAGCTAGGACCTCCATAGCTGCCCGCTGACCGGACTGAATTGCCCCACTAATGTATCCACACCATTGGGTGGCTGTCTCTGTGCCTGCCCAATGAATCCTGACAAAAGAGACAGGAAATTAAGAGACAGGGCTCATTTTTAAGTGTCACAACTTTCTGTTTTCTTTAAAGTTGGTATGAAGTCTTTTCTTCCTTATTGTGAAGTACATCAGAGGCCCTGTTTATACCTGGTATTAAGAGGTATACATCAGCTTTCGTTTCTGCTCTGACAGTCGCAAGACCACACAACGCGGTGAGTGTGTGTTAGAAATCAGGAATGGTGAGAGAACATTGTACTTGGTACATTTTTCCTTTAAACCAAGCTTTAGCCAACAAAGTTTAAATCCCGTCAGGCCAGTGTGCTTTCCATAAATGGTAAGTAGGTGGAGAGTAGGTGGTCTTTTATTGCTGTTCGAATATATTAAGTCAGGAACACACCAAGCCGACGGTCGGCCGTCGGGCAGTTTTTGTTCCTGCCACCTGCTGATACGGAAAGGCATTTCATCTTACGCAGGCGCAGAACGGACGTGCTACTTGGCCGTCGGCTGTCGAGCATCGGTTTGGTGTGTCAGGCCAACTTTGGACCCAGACGCTGCCGACGTGAGCAAACCCTGCAGTCTGCTTTCGTCGCCACTAGTTCGTCGGCGTCGGCTTGGTGTGTTCCTGCCTTTAGACCACATGAACGTTTCCACTACGAACGAAATCCGGTCAAATGCGTTTTTGACTACCTCTGGAAGTGTCTAAAAGTGGACAAGCTCAAAAGGGCATTTGACACTGCTTAACCCCGGGTTATCGTCATTCTAAACACCACTTGTATCCCCAGGTAAAGAAGCGTTTCAAACTTGTAATTTAGATGCGACCGTCAACCAATCGCTTTTCTTTATATTCACGCGCTTTGGGCAGTCACGGAAACAATGTATAATGTATAAACAGTCGTTTCTGCGTATGATAAGAAAAATGTTAAACGGCGATGGAAAATACGACAATTGGAATGGGGAAGAGGCCACTTCATTCTTACCTTTATAGTTCAAAAAGTTCACTCTGAAAAACCACAGGAATAGTGTGAGCAGTGTGAAATGTGAATAATGATAACCCAGGTTCCATTTACCCAGGGTTTAGAATGATCCAGGGTTAAACATTTCAGTTTTACACCCCATTTATACCTGTATCTAGCGTTGTCCACTTGTGATCGGATTGACGAAAACGCTTACCAGGTGTAAACAAGTGAAATGGCTTCTGGAATGAGAAAAATTTAGGGAAGGATTTGATTCTGTCTTTCGATTTTGTCCTTTGAATTTGTCCTTGATTGAATCGGAGGAAGTTGGACGTTGCTAACTATATGGATGCAGATCTAAATGGCAGTTTGCAGTCAGTTGTGGAGGATATATAGTCCCACCCTCCACCGATACACATGTCTTGAAGATAACAGATGTCGTTTCGAGAGGGAGGTCAGTGTTTTTGAAAATGTCAAGGTGACTCGTAATATAAAGACTTTGTATTCATAGCTGAAGACTGTCAAATTGAATAATGGCTATATTAGTTAACTAAATCGACGTTTGTGCTAATAGCAGTCATGACTCTTTACACAAGTATGTCATTGAGCATTCAAAGGCCTTAGATTCCACTACAGTATTTATCTGTATTTATATAAAACCTATTCATCAAAGAATCCAGAAAAAAGTATCATGATTTCTACAACAATATTAAGCAGCTGTTTCTTGAGCATCAGACATATTAGAATTATTTCTGAAGGATCATGTGATACTAAAGACTGGAGTAATGATGTTGAAAATTTAGCTTTCAGTATAATATTATTGTATTACTGTATGTTTAATCAAATAAACGCAGCCTTGGTGAACATAAAAGAGACATTAAAAAACATTTGAACAGTAAATATAATTTTAAATGTAATGTATAAATAATACAAATATATTAATTTTATATATCTTTTTTATAATTGAAAAGGCGCAACTATATATTATACAATAATTAAAATATAAAACCGCAGTAAAATTAAATTTTATACCTGCAATATTAAACATTTTACATTTATGCATTTAACAGATGCTTTTATCCAATGAGACTTACAATAGAGGAACAAAAGCAACAACTATTTACTAAAACAGTTAATATCTAATCTGACAGTCCTAGTAACTCCAAAGGGTGGTTAATTTATGCACATATAAAAGAGCTCAGACAACCTCCAGCAGATAATGCACGTATTCATGTCTGTTGTGAATTTAACAGAAATAACTTTAATTGGGTTCTTAAAAATGCTTATTGCTGCATTCAGCAACAAATTCTCCATGCAAGACCATTCCCATCCACCACGCTGTTTATTCTTTATGCATTATGGATGTGTGGACTTGAATGAAACCCTCAGGGATATCCCTTACCCACAGTGCTTTCACCTATGCTCTTTGTCTATGCGAATTACTTCGAAGACATGAAAGAGGTTTGTTTTCTATTCCATCATCTGTGGCAGGCAAGAGATGCTTTTCTAACTCTGGAAATACTGCATCAAAAGCAGCCAGCATAATATCTAACAGTCTAGTGCTGCAGTTTTCAAACTTTTCAGGCCACGTATCACCTTCAAACAAAAAAATATCCAAGTACCACCTCGTCACAACATTGGTCACTCTATTTATTTATTTATTCATTTTTTTGCAGCATTGAGCAAATTAATGCATAGCAGACTAGAATGGAGAGCATGTAAATGCAAATAAAAAGATGTATTTCTTCATTAAAAAAAAAAAAAAAAAAACCTTGTTAATTAAAATGAGAATTAGAATAGAATATTCTTTTTTATTTAGAATTAATTTTACTAAATTAACAAGTTAAATTGTCAGCCCTAATTAAGTATTATTTAACAGAATCTTGTCTTGTACTACAATTTAATAATGCCTTCCTTGTGCTAGGGTTGTGCGATTAACCGTAATTGATTTTCAATTTCAATTTTGGCCTCCAACAATTATGAAAACAAGATAATCAAGGTAAAATGATTATTGTACCACTGCCACATTCAGCGGTGTGCTTTGGTTCCTCCCTAAGCCAAACTTAACATCCAAATCAGCCGAACAAGTGAGTGTTGTAAAATGCAGTCTACTGTTGCTAAACTGTGGGACGTGTTTGATATTAAACAGTGTTATTAAAAACGCATTAAGCCGTGAAAGAGACAATGTTCCCCAGGCGGCTTTCTGTGCTCACTCCGAGACAAAGCGGAACGCGCTTTAGCAAAGTATACTGTGGGCTTTGGATATGCGCCTAAACGGTCAAATAGCCTATGCACAAAAATGTCAAAATGCCGTTTTGGTAAGTATCCATGTAAACAAAGTCATTATCTCTCAAGTGAATGTAAGCAGTTGAAAAGAAAACATGTGTGTAACAGTATATTGAATCCCTGCATTCGGTCTTAAAGTGACAGCAGCCCAATATTACTGCTTTAGTCTATGTAATCAATGTTCATCAAACAACAAAAGCTTACGCTTACGCTACGTCCTACGCCTTCCTTATCCAACTTACGGAAAAAGCTTAACTGACACGATGCCAGTTCTGTTTTTTTTCCGTAATTTGAATATGGAAGGTGGTCTGGCGGAAGCAAGATATTTTACTTTATAACTTGTTAAACATGGATTTTTATTTTTTTTTTACACAAATGAATCGCTCCTCCTCAGAAGGCCTTTATTAATCCCCCGAAGCCGTGTGGAATATGTTTATGATGGTTGGATATGGATGGAGACACTTTCTTCAGCTCATACTTGTTGATCCCGCTCACTGCCATTATAAAGCTCAGATGCGTCAGGATATTTATTAATATTTCTCAGATTGTGTTCATCAGAAAGAAGAACGTCACATACACCTAGGATGGCTTGAGGGTGAGTAAAGCTTGGGGTAATTTTCATTTGAAAGTGAACTAATCCTTTAATGAGGATTAATCTATATTTAATGTATACACCATTTTGTTTGTAATCAGTTTATTTGTTCTTATTGTATTGCTGACTGTTTACTTGTCTTCTGTAACTGTTTTGAGGACCTTTTACTTAATAGCTACATTAGTTAACCTAGTATTAGTTTTTGCTGAAGTAGGCTATCGGTAATTGTGAAATTTTACTGATATCTAAAATTAGCGTGAAATAAGACTTATCATATATCCGACCAATAACTGTGGTAATAATAATGATTTCAATATTGACCAAAATAATCGTGATTATGATGTTTGCCATAATCGAGCAGCCCTACTTTGTGTTTTGCCAAAACTCTCTCTTGCCAGACATTTTTACAGGGTACTTGAGAATTGTGTGCTAGTGGACTATTAATTCATGTTTTAGTCCTTTTAATTATTTACATCTAATATGAATCACTTAAATTTTCTGTAGCTACAGTGAGAAAGAATGGATGGAGATTTAATGCATGAAAGAGTCTTGTAGCATCTAGGAGATCAAGAGCTTCAAGATCTCGTCTGCTTCCAAGTGGGTCAAGGACAGATTACAGCCCTCTTTCAGGAAACGGCTCATCACCCGCACAGGTACCAGACAGAATAGGAAGTCTGTACATGCCTCAACCACCTTTATATGATGAACTCATTCCTCTCCCTATGGATTTAATTCTATTATGGAAATTTCGACTCCAGCCACCGCACGCTCTCGCTTTCTCTCTTGCACGCTCTTTCTGTACGTTCTCCTTGGGCGAGCATTAGTTCAGCCCTGTCAATCGCTTAACCGGCCCATTTCAAATAGCTTTTGAGACGTTTTCCCCCGAGAGCGCTGTCCTTTTGACATCAAGTCATGCATGGTGTGGCATTTGCACTTCAAGGTAAAATGGGCATTTAAGTACTGCTATCACTTTTATTTTTATCTGCACATAATGTCTGCTAAAGTCAATGAGATCTCTAATTAAATAGTTTTACCCAAACATTAACATTGACACTATTTACTCTTTTTCATGTCTTTCCAAACCTGTATACTGTTATGTTTTTGCAAAAGTGATGTTTTGAAGAATTTTAACACTCCTCTTTTTTTCCATACAAGTCATATGTCAAGCTCCAAAAATGACAAAAAAAAAGAAGAAGAAATGATTCAATTTGATTATTATTATTAAATATCCTAATATTATTACAAATTGTTTGGTGCCTGAACTAATGTTATTGTTAATAAGAGTAATTAATAAATATTTAATAAATAAATATTATAAATAATAATAATAATAATTGTTTTAGTGCCTGGACTACCGTTTTTATTAATAACAGTAATTAATAAAGGTGGTTATTATTATTAAATATTCTAATAGTACTAATATTCATTTTGGTACTAGGACCTAGGGCTGTCACAGTACCAAATTTCACAATTCGCTGTACCAATTTCCGTACCATAGCAAAAACTGCTGGAAATATTTTACTATTTTATTTAACTATTTGAAAAAAATAAATTAGTTTATTTATAATGATAAGTAAATAATAATATTTAACAGCATGTAGACTTCAAGCGTTATTGCGTAAACATTGGTTATAAAAAGATCAAGTGAAAAATTTGTAATAAAATGAAGGACAATGAAAGACATACACATTACATAGAACAAAAGGCAGTTCTATTACTTTGCATTTACACTCTAAGACTTAAACCTTGTTTATACTTTCGCCTGGCTCCGCACCGCGAGCCTCCGCTAAGCGTGCGCGCACTCAATATATATATATATATATATATATATATATATATATATATATATATATATATATGTAGAAAGTAGTCTAACACCTGATCACACTAAAATGAATCACAATAGGGCTTTTCACACTGCGCTTAACCCTGGTTATCATTGTTCTAAACGCCGCTTTTAACCCTGGGTAAAGGAGCGTTTCACACTTGTAATTTAGATGCGCTTTTTACCCGGGGTTATGAAACCCTGCTCTGGAGAAGGGTTAGCACCACTTTTGTGGTGTTAACTCCGCATTGCGGTGCCAAACTTGCACAGTGTGAAATGATGCTTAGCAACTGTCCTGGAAACTGTCAATGTATAAACAGTCGTTTCTGCGTATGATAGGAAAAATGTCAAACGGCGATGGAAAACACGACAATTGGAGTGGAGACAGCCATTCTTACCTTTATAGTTCACTAAAAAAAACAACAACTTCATATTACAGTCAGTGTAATATGAGGAAGCGCAATGCTGGAGCCTTTATGTAAACAGGTCACGTGCTGCGTTTGTCCAGTCAGTGACACTGACACCGCAAATATGCAGATAAGGACTTTAAACCGGGGTTTAGGAATGTGCAGTGTGAAATGATAGCTTATGAATACCCAGGATTAACTGTTAACCCCAGGTATAGTATGAGCAGTGTGAAATGTGAACAAAGATAACCCAGGATTTCGTTTACCAGGGGTTTAGAATGACCCAGGGTTAACTATTTCAAGTGTGAAAATCCCTAATGAGATCTGAGCTACTTTTATTGGCCTAGTTTATTGGTCAAGTTTGTTCACTCCAAGACCATAAAAGTAATCTATATGACTCCTGCTTTTTATTCAAAGTCTTCAAAAGGCATTCAATAGCTTTAATGTAGGCTTGGAGTTGAATGGATTCTTTTCTTTTGGTTGTTTGTTTTTTTATATAGTGCTTTTTTGAAGCATGACAGCTGTGGTCACTCTATAAAGAGCTGTGTAAAGAAGAAGAAGAAAAAAAAACTAATTTTGTGTTCTATGGAAAAAATATCAGTGAGTTTAGAACAACATGAGGATGAACACAATGACAAAATTTTCATTTTTGTGTAAACCATTCCTTGAAGGACAGAGGATGCTGTTAAATGAAGCATTGGGCCTTTGAAATAGGCTTTGTTGAATATGAAGGGATTTGGCCTGTGTAGTGGATTGGTTTACCTGCCGAAGGGCTTTCGAAGACTAGGGTGGTAATACGTTAGCATCCCAGGGGTCATTACATTTACAGGACAGCCTCCACTATATTCCTCCTTTGCCCAGTCCTGAAAACACAAGACAACAATTAACATTTTACAGCAGTCAGTGTCAATGTGAACTCTAAATTCGGGCTAATAAATGATCTGAGAAACATTTACACTCTATGGTTGTGATGTAGCTTGTCCTTTATTTCCCAGGAGAGATGGATTTAATATCCAGGTGCCTTTTGCATTGACACTGACAAAACTTTTAGATGTCTGGCAGACAACATTTGGCAGACAGTCTTCAGTCTTCTTGTTTCTCTTCTCATTGAGCATGTTACTTTTATACTAATGCAGCTTCACATTATCATAAACTCCCTACAACCGCCTATTTTTCACTTTTAATAAGGTCACCTCTATGAATTTTGTGTGGATTAGACTAAATGTTCCCCTTACGCTTGTTCAGTTCATGTTCAAACTACATAAAAGGACTAGAAATTATTTATAATTTCATTTAATGAACAATTATTCATTATTCATAGCATTATTCATCATTACAGCCCTGTAGCTTTTCTTTCCAAAATACCCTGATAGCGTCTTGGTTAATGATGAATGTTCCTAAATTCTCCTGTAGATTTTATGAAGGTACTTGAAGCAAAACCCTTAAAACCCAAGCATGTTAACAAGTGAATAACATATCTTTTTAGACTTGTATAACAGCTCTATTTCTAGTATGCATCACCTTTCTATGAAAATATTAATAAATTAGAGTTAACCATTAGCTTTATACGATCAGCTAAATACTAAAAACCGATGCTGTCTCCACACCACTAGGTGTCAATATAAGTCTAAGACCACTGTCCAGCACAACATAAAAAAGTGTAGAAAAAATATACAGGCTGTGGCTGTGTCCGAAATCGCCCCCGATACCCTTAAATAGGGCACTATTTGAGGGGACAGCCATTTGTAGTGGTGTCCGAAACCATAGTGGACATTATCGAGAGCACTCATTCAATCCCATAATGCACCGCAATAACGAGTGTACAGCTGTTGTACACTCAAAGGCTAAAGAATACCCATAATGCACTGTTAAAATCGTGCTGAATGAATTCCCGTGTCTCGCCAGAAGATGGCGCCCGCAGCTGAATAATCAATTTTTCAAACCGCTGGTCCAAAGTGGGTACAGTGTAATATCAATCATACAGATATAAATTCCTTTTTAATTGATTATTAATTTGTTTAATTAAGGTTTATACATGACAGAGTTCAAGATAAATCTTTTCATTACTACTGGACCTGCCAGTTTGCTAAGTTTCAAATGATTATTAAACAGCAAGCACAAAATGAGGGTATTGGGGTGATTTCGAACCAAGCTTGTGTCTAAAATTGCATACTATTCAATAGTATGTTCTATATAGTGTGAATGTGTGTAGTATGAATGTAATCCGGACATTCACCATGTTGCCATCGTCATTTATAAAATATAAAAATATAAATAGGGCTACACGACTAGGTCAAAAAATTATATTGTGATTATTTTGTCATATTGATTTGTGATTTGAACTGCAATATTTTATATGAAAATATCTCACATTGCTACCAAAGACTCTGTTAATGAAAACAGTTTTTTTACTTTTAATACTTTTTAAATATTTTTGAGGGTGTTCACACTTTACAAGAACTAACTAAAATAAATATTTTTGTCTTAAATTCTTCACTTTCAAATGTTCAAACCCTCAAGTTTTTACCATGTCAAATCTTCAAGCTTTTTATTATCTCTTTTTTATTATCTTTATATGCAACTCATTGGAAAAAGGCCTTGCCATCAGTAGTCCTATTATCCTCTCCTGCTCTCTCAAGCTACAGGCCAAGGAGTTGCTCAAGGCTATTCTCCTTTTTCACTTATAGTGCTAAAGTGTCCTGACACCCCTTTTGCACCAAGGCGGTAAAATGTTAACATACTGTTGAAGCTGATGGTTGTCAAACCAATGTGCCCGTTTGTCAATCTCAATCACGCCTTCTGCGCGGTCTATGCCGCCTTTTTACCTCTCAGGGGGAATAAATTCCCATTTCTTTTGTGAAGGCACAGTGGAGGACTGGTTCTCAGCTTTGGCCAACTAGGAATAGAGGTTACCACAGAGATTTCCATTTCACTTGACGCCTGTGGCGAGTGTTGCATGGAGGCTTGTCAAAGCCATAGAAAGAGCTTGGAGAGAGGTGATGAACTCTAGCAGTTCTTATTAGGTTTCATGCCTAGTTTTGGACAATGTGTGTTATTTTCACTTGCTGACTCATTCAGTGAGAACAAAAGCCACAAAGTGAGAGTTTTGACATTTTTTTTTTTTCATTCAAGACTATGAGATGTTTTCATTGTTAATCTTTCATCCATTTCACTGCTTGTCCAATATAGGGTCACAGGGATACTGGGCCCATGGCACACATGGTCACATAATGTATCAAATGTTGGTGAATTGAGTTAATATGAAAGAGTATCATACTGGTAGTTCATAGTGTGTAAATTATAAGTATGAACCCCCTAATTAAACACTGAACCATCAAAATGTGTGGGTCTTACAAAATACCTACACTTAGCAGCCTTATTTTCAAGTACTGAAATGAATGAAACATTTCTGCAGCTCTGTCTGAATGACATTTGTAATATAATTTCCTAAAATGGAAACCACCCCTAAAATGGGTCATGCTGTTGACATTGCCTGAGGTCTAATTTATAAATGCATGAAAAACTGAGTTTTCTTATTTAAATGAAAAGTTTTATCCCATGAATACATTTGCAATAGTTAAAATAATTTGTTGAACTGAGTTTATCCAGATTAATCTGTTAAAACTGAAGCTTTACTTGCCCCCACCTTAAGGCCATGACACCAAGCCGACGTCAAAGATCTAGCAGTGACAATGGCAGATTGTTTTGTCGACTCGCGACGGCTGCTTCTAGGCAAAAAAGGCAACTGCCAACTAGCACATGCATTCTCCACATGCGTGTAAGGAAATAACTGTTTATATCAGAATTTATCAATACTAGGGATGCTCCGTTCGATCGGCATCAGCCAATAATCACATTCTAGTAGAACAGGCCGATCTCACCAAACGATCGCAAATTGATGATGTCAGACTTAAGTGCCGCAGTCAAATCATCACCAGTACGAAATTATTACGAGGTCCTCAAGAAACTGCGTTTTTAAGCCTTGTGCTTTAAGAACAAGTGATTTGAAACAGCTCACATGCAGTAAGCGCGAAACAGGTATGTGCGCTGCCTACATTCAGAGCCCGTCTCTCAGACAGTGCGCACTGGAACGCACACACATAAAGCTGCTGCTCATACAGCGCGCGAGTACTTATCTTACTGAGTGACTATTCAGTACAGCCGCATATGTTTTGGATGAAAATCTCCCCAAAATGCAGAAAAGCTCGAATTTATAAAGAGAATCCTGGCTTACCTATTTAAGTAAGACATAGGAATGAAGGTCAAAATAATTTAGGACTTGCTGAATAATATTTCTGATCATTTTTGTAACAGACTACTCATTTTGTTAATTTAAGAGTTGCAGTGTTTCTATTTGTTTTTGTTCTTAGTCATATATTTGAACAAAATTTAATTACACCTTATGGTTTGTAATTATGTTCAGTTTGACATTAAGCTCTTTAATAAGCCAGTGTATCCTAATATGGATAGTGTTTTGCATAAGCCCTGTTTTTAAAGGCCTATTAAAATGTTATATTTAAAACAGTTCATGTGACTACGGTGGTTCAACCTTAATGTTATGAAGCGACGAGAATACTTTTTGTGCACCAAAAAAAAAAACCAAAATAACGACTTTATTCAACAATATCTAGTGATGGCCGATTTCAAAACACTGCTTCATGAAGCTTCAAAGCTTTACAAATCTTTTGTTTCGAATCAGTGGTTCAGAGCGTGTATCAAACTGCCAAAGTCACATGAACCATTGAAATTTCAAAACACTTGTGATGTAACGAAGCCTCGTTTACTGAAATCACGTGACTTTGGCGCTCCGAACCACTGATTCGAAAGAAAAGATACGTAAAGCTTCGAACCTTCATGAAGCAGTGTTTTATTTTGTTATTTTGTTTTTTGGCACACCAAAAGTATTCTCGTCGCTTCATAACATTAAGGTTGAACCACTGTAGTCACATGAACTGTTTTAAATATCTTTAGCAGGCCTCACTGAGCCATCGGGTTTTATAAAAAAAATCGGTAAATGGTATCGGCTGCAAAAATCCTGATCGAAACATCCCTAATCGATAGTCTATATTTGTCATTCAGAAAGGGAAACCGAAACTAGGACTGCAGATACAGGTAAACCATTTTGAATATCAATCATGCTGATCGCTTTCTTCATTCCAGGTCGCTCATGTTGTTAAGAAAAAATTTGCGTATTGGAATGCTCAGGTAAGGTGACGTAAAACTAGAAAAGCCTTCTGTCTGTGCCGTCTTGACTTCTTTGCTAGCTTTTATCACTTTTGCTTTTTTTCTTGTGCACTGGCTCGTTTGCTAAACTGAACAGACAATCACAGCAATCTCTCACTGACGCCCTAATGCCGATTCATCAAGCTGACTCGGGCGAACTGCTGCCGACGTGAGCTGACTATTGAAACACACGTCCTGACAAACTAGCCCAACAGACACTCACCGACAGCCCGACCTTGACCGACCATCAGCTTGGTGTGTCATGTCATGGCCCTTAAAAACATTACTGATCAATCCTACCTTAGCAACTGTTGCAGTCTGCCATTTTCTCAGCTTTGGCTGAGAGGATTTGTGTTTTGGCAAGTTTTCAAAAATATTTTTTTAAATTAACCCACAAGTTAACTCATGATATATTTTTTTGGATTTCATTTGTCTATGTATAATCTAAGAAAGGATACCTACATTTGCAAGGTTAATTAATGATACTAAAAAGGGAATTTTATTTACATATTGATTCAGGTCACTGTGGTGTTGAAATTAACTAAAGCATTTACATTACCGTAATGAATGTATTGTAGAAACATAAGAAACATTCTCTTTTTCTTATTTTGACTGTGAGAAGCATTTGCCTTGATTATTATTCATAGGCTCTACAGTTTTTAATCATGTTACTGTGCAATTTAAGAATTTATTTAAAGAAATGCGGCATGTGACAATTCATTCCAGCCCCCTTAAGAATAATATCCAGTTTATTATTTTTACCAATTTATGAGCACATTTTACTGAAAATCACATTGTTGACATTAATATCCAATTCATTCCTTTGGGTTGTTCTGCTAAGCTTATCTGAATTAGCAATGATTACCAAAGTGGGCGGAGCTTAGCAAAAAATAAATTACCATTTATTAAAAAAGCATATTTTTTCTTGAAATGAATGATTGCTCCACAATAAAAGATGATTAGTAAGACACTTGCAAATGCAACCACAGACACAAAGCTGTTCCCAGAAAGACCTAAAATAAAAATCTAGTGCCTTTCTGGGCCTATTTTCCACAAAATATTTTTCTGCATAATTTTTTTGATTTGCCTCTGCATTGTTTTCCTGTACAGTCCAGGTGCACCAAAAAGGAGGCTGAATCAAGAAAATCAAGGAAAATATTGTGCTCCTAAATAAAGCTGAATCGGAGGGTTTTGCAAGACAATGACTATATAGTCTCTGACTTAGTGAACATATTGGCTGAAATTCACCACATACTTTTTCCCTATAGTGAATGTAGGTGGACGCCTCCGGGCCAAGGTACTTCACCAGGCTGGAGATGACAGCATCTCTTCTCTCCTCCATCTAAAATGAGAACAAAAACATTTGTTTATCATCATATCACAAAAGGCCAAAGCTGCTAAAATAAATCTGCGCTTTCATCATTGTGAACAAGAAGTGTGCTTAATTGTACTGAATGTGCACTTGTAGTGTACTTTAAATCTTAAAATGTGTAAAAAAAAAATAAAAAAAATTAATAATATATATTTTTAAGTGTACTTAAAGAAAGAACACTATGTTTCTGAACACACTTAAGTTAAACTAATTTTGTAATATCTAATTAAAAGATTTACTTTAAAGTACATTTAAATCATTAAATCAACCATCTTTTGTCAGGCTTTAAACAAGTACACTTATTTTGATGTGTTAACGAACACACTAACACACTCATACAGGTTTGGAACAACTTGAGGGTGAGTAAATGATAGAATTTTCATTTTTGGGTGAACTATCCCTTCAAGTCCTAATATATGTAAAATGTTTGGATTAAAATATCCAAAAACCACTAAAACAATGTTATATATTTTGTTGACTTGTGTACTTACAATATCTCAAGTGCTTCCAAGAATGTTTAAATCCAGAGAAATAAGCCATTTTAACCAGGACTCGGACCGTGTCCGTGCATCGCCTATCAATGACATCATACTCGCGTTACCCTCGGTTTCCGGTTTTATTTTGTAGAAACCATGGAAACACCAAAGACGCTTTAATATATTATGTGCTTTATTAGACAGGTGAGCAACTGTTTGGATGGATACTTTCATGGACAGAAAACTAATCATGTTATATAGCTCAACACAGTAAGTCTTATTGTTTAAATGTTGTTTTCTTGATTTACAGCTAGTACCATGTTTCACCATGCCTAATATCGATCTAGCTTACTGCAGTGTGCAACAAGTGTCTGCCGAGTGAATGCAGAGTAGCACTATAACAACTTTCAACACAAAAATATATCTAATATGATAAAACGGTGCTGCTTTACCCCACATACAAATGACCGGAAGAAGCAGAAGCAGCAACTGCGGCATAATAAAAGTTCTGCTGCTCTCTAGACGTGTGTCACACTCATATCTCATTAGCAATCGCTCCAGCGGCCTCGTTTCTGCTCGCACAGCACTCGGTCCTGCTCTGTTTCATACTACAGTAAAGTTAATAATCTCATCCATGAACATGATTTCTGCCCGAGTCCCATCCCGATTCTTTTCCGCTGGCTGTAGACGTGAAGACAACACATCCCATGATTCCACGAAATCAAGGCGTCGTCAAGCTATGTGTTTGTTTTGAATAAGCGACCTCTAGTGGTGAAAATGTACATATTGTAGCTTTAAGTGTCATAAAACTCTCTAAAGTTCAGCTAATTGCATTTTATATAAATTTATACTATAATACATTGTAATTTAATTGCAAATAACAATTAAGTGTCTGAAAACAATGGCATATATTCTTATAAAGCATATTATTTATATTAGCAGTATTTTAAAGTATATTATTTATAATAGTACTCTTTTTAAAATGATGCTAAACTGCACTTCTTTTTCACAAGGGCAAGAAATGTGCTGGGTCCGGTTCTCCATTCTACATTGATCTGAATAACTCAATTCCTTTTTGGTCTCTGTTCTCCATGAGTTATGGGCAGAAAAGGGGCTGGGGCGTGTGCCCCTGCTGTTACTATGCCAACGAGTGACAGATGTTAAGGGAACACATAAAACACTGCATCTGCATGTTGTGCACACTTCCACTTGAACCAAGTGTCCCGGACTATAATTCAGCCTACAATTATGGCTTTGCACCAGGTAGGGGGCGAGGCGGCAGGGGAACCATCTGCGCGGGGTGGTATAAAAGTGTCCATAAGGAGCTGAAGGGCTAGCCACTATCTCTAATGGCTGCCCATAAAACAAACCGTACAGAATTGCACTTCATATTCACACTTCAAACTTTGCCAGCTCATTCATGTGAAGTTAATGTGGAGTAACGGCAGAAAGCAAACAGCTTGGGCGTAATGCGCAGAGTAATCAGTCTGGGCTTTTCTGGATATCTGTATAAGAAGAACCAGAGCTTGTTGACAACTGCTTTGCAGAGTACAAGACATTATACAGACAAATCTCAATTAATGGAGGTGAAAAATGGCTATTTCAGCATAACATACCACCATATACAAACTATTAATGTTGTATTAGTAGGTGAGAACCAGACTGACTTGTCCATCTGATTCATTATAAATGAAGCAACCATAAACTCAGTGACTTAGAAGAACTGCTCTTGTCTATAATGCATGACAACAGATGGTCTGGGAGTTTTATCATAAGAAGCGAGATGGAAACATTCTTATCATACCAGTTCATTTCGAAGAGAGAATTCTGGTCTCATCTGGTTTTTAGCTTTAGGCTAGCTATTTTCTGCATGCAGGATGTATGGCCATCTTTGTTTGATTGAGCGACGAGTAACAGATAAATCAATATTTTGCCACATTATCAGTCAGGAAAAGACCCTTTGAAGACTCAAAGCTGGAAATATTTGTTTTCCCAAGATAAGGCTTCCAGTTTAATTCTGTAGCAAAGACATTCAGCTAATCGCTAATCAGATTAGGATGCCGAGAAAATAAATTTGTCCTTCATTGCACTGGCACAAACACTCACAAAGGCTAGCTTAGACTAGCATGTTAGCTAAGTTGGTGTCAGTGTTATTTTAGTATTAGTTATACTATATATATATATATTATGAATATTTTAAATTAACTTTTTTTATTTTAGTTTAAGTTTTAGTAATTGTTGTGCTTTTATAATTTTTTATTATTATATTTTAATATTTCTATTTAGCTTTTATTTTTTTTTATTTCAGTTTTAGTCATTTTAGTACTTCAGCTTATTTCAGTAAGTTGCCAAGACAACATTTCTATTTTTAAAGCGGTCATGACATCAGAAATTAAATTTGCCTTGATCTTTTGGCATATACTGTAAAGCCCGGAACACACCAAGCCGACACCAACGAACTAGTGGTGACGAAAGCAGGCTGCAGGGTTGGCTCACGTCGGCAGCGTCTGGGTCCAAAGTTGCCCTGACACAACAAACCGACGCTTGACACCCGACAGCCAAGTAGCATGTCCGTTCTGCGCCTGTGTAAGAAGAAATGCCTTTCCGTACCAGCAGGTGGCAGTAGCTGAACAGCCAATCAGAATGATCAGATGGCCCGACTGACCGACGAGCTCTGACACCGATTCAACATGTTGAATCGGCCGAAAAAAAGCCGACGAGGACCAACTTCAGCCGAAGGTGCGGAAGACACTGAGAAAAATTAGTCGGCCGGCGAACAAAAACTGCCCGACGGCCGACCGTCGGCTTGGTGTGTTCTAGGCTTAAGAGACCTTTGTATCATTAAAACATCCTGCAAGTTTCAAGTTTTCATTTCATTCAGATATTGTGGGATCTGTGACGTCACACGGGAAAACACATTTGCATATGACTGCCTCCAGAGCAAAACACTGACGAATAGTCATACATCATCACACCATAGGCCTCATCCACTGGCATTCAGTCGCTTAAAGGCTGACATTTGTCTACACTGGATGTGAGCATCGGTTCAAAAGCAAATAGAACCAATTATAATCACTGATGCCGTCTACACTGGTGTCAGGGTTCTGTCACTTCGTTCTGTTCATTCTTGGTGTGGTGACAGAGCTCTGACATTATTGTCTTGTCATGCTGAGCCAATAGGAGTGACAATAGGAGTGTCAGAGCTCTGTCACTAAACCAAGAACAGACCAAAGTGACAGAACCCTGATAACTGGATACAATATACAGATGCCCGTTCACTTTCTGATGTAATTCACACGCTTGAGTCTGTCGACAACAGGACAAATGGAAGAGTAAACGAAAGCGTTAAGGAACGTTGCTTTGACACTTCCGGCTTAAACAGCTCATTTGCTCATTTCTGTAGAGATTTCAGAAGGATACTAGTGTCAGGAACAAGTGGATGTTTTATTTTATGGCGTCCCAGATTGCGTCAGAGAATTAAGGGCCCTATTTTAACGATCTAAGCGAATGTCTAAAGCGCATGGCGCAGGTGCACTTAGGGCGTGTCCGAATTCACTTTTGCCAGTTTAACGGCGGAAAAAATGGCCGGCGCACCAGGCACATGGTCCAAAAGGGTTGTACAAATGTACTTAATGAGTCATTGGTGTGTTTTGGGTGCAACGTGCAATTAACCAATCAGAGTGTCATCTTCCAATCCCATGGCGGATTGCTATTTACATGGCGGAACATAGACATAGACATTTTATTCGTCATTACAGCAATAGGTAATTCTGATACATGCAATGACTATCCATTATGATATGTAGGGCAGTTTTTGAGCAACTAAATGTCAATTGGCTGGTCCAGCCAGAAAAATATATATTTTTTAACGCTACTTTAGCTGCTGTCCATAACCTTTTTTGGTTTAAAATGATCCAAAATCAATTTTTGAGCAAGTACATAACCAGCCAGTGTTTAAAACTATCTCCTTACCTTAGCCCGATTCACAACGGTAAGCTTGTAATAATGTTTTATAATTCAGGTGGTACTTTTAGGTTTTCACAGGAAATTCGAGCATGGCGCCGTTTGTCTTTGCGTCTTTACGGCACGTCTGTTTACATAGAACAAGTCCCAGCTAACTAGGCTATATTGCATGTGAGGCGGATCATTTATAGCCTTTTCTTCCAGCAGCTGCAATAATTAAACATCATTTTGTTGGTGGATTGTATGGTATCACAAATTAACGTTAGAGATTAGACTATACAGAAATTGAAATCTACAGGTAACGCTAATACACACTAAATACACATAGTCACTCAAAGCTGATGTTAACATTAACAATTTGAGAACAAAGTATAACAATAATAATAATTTGCACTGTTTGATGTGATATGAGCTAAGCGATCGTTAGATTTAATCAATATTGGCAGCGCAATTTATTGTAATGCTTTTTTCACCCTCAGTTGGTCAGAACAAAAGTGGCAGACATGATACTTACTTGTTCAGATGACATTTTCTGGTGAAAATTCTTACTTTGGTTATACTTCAAAACTACAATCTGCGATTCTGAAGTACAGTATCCACACTGGTGTGGTGACTGACAGCAAACATTAGATTTATCCGCGCTGAGGAGTCGTGCCGAGGCACAAACCCACGTAAAAATGATACTTCTGCAAATAACTGCAATTGCAGGTTTCAAACAGAGATGGCGACAAAGAGGCAAAACTTACGGACTGCAGCTTTGACATAAGAAAACACATTTATGAGACAATTGTTGTCAGATTTCAATGGTGATTTCAAATATAAATTTTAATCGTAAGCTTGGTGAACAGCTTTGGAGAATTTGATGTTTCCCATTCATAGAGATAGGAGATGTGTTGCATGACTGAAATAGCTGCCCGAGAGGCATTTCAACATGGCTGCCGAGTCAAATGACTTGTCTTGAAAGGGAGTGAAAGTGGAAAGGAAGTGAAAGGGACTTTGACATGTTTTACATATATATATATATATATATATATATATATATATATATATATATATATATATATATAGGTAGACAGATGTTTTGAAGGCTCTTTAAAGTTGTGAGCAGTTCTGCTGGTCTTTTCAGTAGGGTATTATGACTCTTATGCTTTACAAGGGCAGTTTTTAAGCAACTAAATGTCAAAATGTATTTATTTTCACCTTTTGACTCACTGTCTCAGTATTCCTGTGAACGTGTGAAACTGAGAATAGACCTGACACCGGAACATAATAAACTTCCTTCTCTTTATCTCACACTTCTTTTTCTCACTCCAGTTCAGCTCACTATGCTATTAAAATGCATGTCTGTGTTTCTCAAAACCCCGCTCTCATTCTCTCTCTGTCTCTCACCTTTCTGTCGCTCCAGTCAAGGGCCTGTACTCCAGAGATGAACCCCACCAGTGCTGGATTGCCTTTGGGGCTGGTGGCATCAAATGTGACGCTTAAAGGGCAGTCCTCGGAGGGGCGAACAACGATTTCCCCAGAGAAACCCTTTTCCTTCCAAAACGCCTGTGAAGTCAGATCAAAAATGCAGAGAATGAACAGCCCTGAAAATGAAAAGCACTCATTCTTGATTAAATGAGACCAGCACTGTGGTGACAATGGACATTATCTGCATAAATATCAACTATATTTGCATAAATGTAAATATTTAAATGTAGATTTATGATTATTGATAACTGCTTTCAAACTGAGGGGCTACGTGGCCCATTGAAAAGTGAATTTTGAATGTTGAGATGGAAATATTTTCTTGAAGGAAAATTCAGTCATCATTTACTCAACCTTATATTATTCCAAACAATTACATTTTTGGATGAAGTATTCATTTAAATAACACAATAACACAACTACTTTGTTGTTAAAATTGTTGTTTTTTTCCTAAAATATAAATGCATGCTGTCTCAACCTTTGTCTCAAAGCTTTTTGTAAAGACATGGAAAAAGACAAAATGTCTTTTTAAAGGCCAAATAATTCATAATCATATTTTTGTCTACGTGCTATTTAAAATATTTACTATCTTTCCAAAACAGCACCTTATCTAAAGTGCCTAATTTAAAAAGAAAAATTAGCTTATGTGGTTCTTCATTTGTAAGTCGATTTGGATAAAAGCATTTGCTAAATGAATAAATGCAAAATATATTAATTTATATTTTATATTTATTCATTGAGCAAACTTATGCATACTTATGGGGCTCCCATATGTAGCTTCAACTGCATTTATAAATGTATTATCCATAATTCATGAATATATGCAATTAGGGATAATAAAGAAGACTAAAACACACAATTTTAAGCACTCAGACAAGGTTTCATGAACTAACAATTGAGTACATGTGTGCTGCGCATAAAAGCTTCTCACTGAATATGTCCACCAAATTCACAAGAGGTTTGATCGATCCCTTTGTTTTCCTAAAATAAAACTTATTGTAGGGTCACACTGTTATTAAATTTATAATAAAATATATACAATTGAAACTAATGCAATCTATGTTTCAGAGGCCACTGGGAGTGATTTTTGTGCACGTTTGGTTTCAGTTTGTTCTAATCAAAATTTATAATAAATTTAAGTGTGAACTTATTATTAAATCAATATTTCTCACATTTTATGTACACGTTGTCAATGAATGAAACCCATTAATTAAATTAATATACAAAAGATAAAAAATCAAGTAAACGTTTCACAGTTGACAGACAAGCTTTATTCACTGATTAAGGTAGTATCTCCAGTCACTGCAGAGCCAAAATTAAATATTAAATTAAAGTGAGGGCTTATACTGAATATGGTAGACAGAGCACTAGGAGGCAGCTCTCCATGCCTTTGCACAATTTAACTTCATTATAGAGTTTAATGCAATAGAGCTGTAGGGGAAGTGACTGCACTTCACTGCGTTGGGAAAGCCGGTAAAGCCGGCTGTGGGTAAGTGGATGGGTTATGCGTCTTACTCACAGTAGGGTATGTGATGATAAATTTCGTCATGTGGCCCATGGGCAGGCACTGGATGAGGCGCTGGCGCTCAGCTGGCAGAGCAGGCTCGAAGTGGATCTTGGCTGAAAATGAGGGTATAATCAGAGTGACACCGAATTAATATAATTTGCCGTATATATACATCCTAGTGAAATGGCTAATTAAACAAGAAAAAATTTAGAGCGGGACTTAATTTTGTCCATTGGGAATTGATTGGATGGTTGTGATTTGCTAATGCTGTGATCTCATGTGAGTGACAGGTTGTCCCGCCATCACGTCAGTAAACACGTCATCAGAAAGGAGAAGTGATGTCTGTTGCAAGAGGGAGGGCAGTTATTTGAAATAAAGATTACGAGGCACATGGATTTAAAAAAAATGATGTGCACAGATAAATAAATTATATTAAATATTCCATATATTTCATAAAAAAATAAGAATTGTTGGTTTTGATTCAATGGTAACTCTAAAAGTAGTAAGCTGCATTGCTGCCTACTGTCTTCAAACAAGGGAATCTTCACATGAGAGAAGCAACTCAATTTATTTCAATAGAGTTGAGACCGAGGACCGGCGCCTTGACACGACCACAACACAGCCCTGAAGAATCAGCAGAGATTGAGCCAACTAGATCATCCATTGTGAAGGCCTCATCGACACAACAGCCAGTGCCACAGCTCCTCAACAAACCGTCCATACCGGTGTGATGAATACGATCCTCAACTGGACAGAACTGGAATAAATACTTTGAATGTTGCGATCCTATCGGACATATGATAGCAACCTGAATCGTAACAAAGCACTGTTCGCCAGAGGAGAACTGGCCCCCCGACTAAGCCTGGTTTCTCCCAAGGTTTTTTTTTTTTTTTTCTCCATTTTAACACAGAAGTCTATTTGCCACCTGTTTGTCATCTGATGTCACCTGTTGGAGTTTGGGTTCCTTGCCGCTGTCGCCTTTGGCTTGCTTAGTTGGGGACACTTGACATTTGATATTCAACAGTGCTTTGATCTGCCTGCATTGACACTATTCTTTAAGAGCTGCTGTGCAGCCAGAATTATATACCAGTTATCAATGTAAAGCTGCTTTGACACAATCTGCATTGTAAAAAGCGCTATATAAATAAAGGTGACTTGACTTGACTTGATGTTAGCAAGCTGCTGAGCTAATGCTGTGCAACAAGCATAAAAATAGATATAATTATAATATATACATACAAATATTGGGTAAAATTATATGTTTAATTACAATTAACTAGTTTTATCAATTCTTTCTCAGTAGAAATATATGCTAATATGCAACATTTCAACAATCACGACGGCGACCATCTTGAATTGAGATTTTAGCATTTGGATTTAGGAGTTGGTTTGATTTTAGCATGTTGCTAAGGTAATGCTGTGAAACTAAAGCATACAAATTGATAGCAGATACAAATATTGGGTAAAATTATGCATGTTTACAGTTTTTCTCGATTGCTTAAACACTATAACCAGGCTTTTGAACTAAAATTTCAAAACCATAACGCTATTTATCAAAAAGAACACCCATTTCCCTAAACTATAAACACTATTCCCCTGTTTTGACACATGAATATTGTTCACTCAAGTCAGCACAGACTCGGCTCAATTAGCATACAGTTACCCACGTGGAAACACTAAGAGTCAAAATTTATCACACACCAATCAGAATCTTCAATAAATAGATAAAAGAGCCCAAGTCAGTTCATTCAGTTTTGGAACACTGGATCCAGAAAGATGTGGTAAAGAGGTTGAGGACACCAGAGAGAAGGAGAAGGAAGAGGATGAGGAGGAAGACAAGAAGGATGAGGAAATAAAAGAGCAAGGAGACAAGCAGCCTCAGATGAAATTCGTGTCACTCTAGTTGACCATGTCCTTGTCCATGGTATGACTATGAGGGAGGCTGGGCAAAGAGTTTCAGTTGATGTGTGCCAGGGTGGATTAAACATTCAAGAGGATTTTACCCCTGCTGCCATGGCTAGGGCCAATATAACCTGTGAGTTTTGACGAGATTCTCTGACCTGTCCCAGACCAAAGACGGGATGCTGGGTTGGGGCAGGATAATTGTTTTTGTTGTTGTTTGGTGTGTAGTACATGAATGAATAAAAATGTGCCAATCTATACCTTGGTTGTATCTTTTGTGTTCATCATGTGAAAAGGTTTTTGAGGTGGGGAAACAAAAGCAACATAACTTACCAGTTTTGGAAATGTTGTTTTGAATTTATCTCACCAGTGTGTAAGACTATGTTGTAGTGTGTGTGTTTTTGAGGGCTTGTTTGTGATGTCTGAGGGCAAAGTTTTTCAGGGTTTTTCAGCAAGAGTGAATGGTTTTGAGTGTACAGCTTCATTTTGACATGAAAATAGGATGTTTGGGGAATTGGGTGAGACATTATGGATTTGTGTTTACTGTTTTGTGAATACGAGGCATAGTTTCAAGAAATGTGTTTAAGCAATCGAGAAAAACTGTAATTACAATTAACTAGTTTGATTAATTCTAAGTACTGAATAAAATATAACAATATGAAACACTCGCAAAAGCATCATAACACAGGTTCATTGATTCAGCAGTATTTGTGCACCGAATGTGAAAGTGATGACGAAATAATAGGAAGTCTGAATGCAAGTGGTCACAAGACACATTTGAAATGCATGACAATACGAGGTGATAAACGGTAGTGTCTTTGCTGACCATTTGTGATCAGATCACTGAAAACACATCTTAATACCAGGTGGAAACAAGGCTTCTCTCTCGCACACTCGATTTCGGGATATTGTATATAATCTGTGGGCGTCAGGGAACCACTATCAATATGCAGGAGACTCCTGGAAATTCTGGGAGAGTCGGGATGTCTGCGACTATGTTAGTTAATTGTTAGTTATGTTATTTAAATGTGGCACTTGGATTTAGATGTTTGCATTTAGATTCAGATGTTGGTTTGATGTTACCATGTTGCTAAGCTAATGTTGTGAAACTATAAAGCATAAAAACAGAAAGTACATACAAATATTGGGTAAAATTACATTTAATTACAATTAGCTAGTTTTATCAATCCTTTCTCAGTACTGAAATATATGCTTATTTGCAGCATTTCATCAGTGATCATCTTTATTTATATTTTCACAGAGCTCATCACAGTGTATTCTGGGATTGGCTTCTCTGCAAAGGATGCATGTGATGCTAAAGATTTTGTCTTAATCAAGATGTCTTAAAGGCAGTATGATTACTGTATGTTGCCTTCACTAGAAAAAAAAAAGTTGACAAATGAAAAAGCCTACTGGTATTTAAAAATATGCATAAAACACCTGTGAAAAATCAGTATGTCAATTTCCTTCATATTAACACAGTACACAGGCCCTATTTTTACACACTTTTCTTAGAGTATACATCTTAGTACAGCCTCAGAGTCAAGAACATGCATACAATGCTTTAAAATTCTGCCTACGAAGGCAGCTCACTAAATTTTGAAACAGCAAATGTCTCGCCATAGCGGATTCTGGGATCCTGTATATAACGTTGGACTGAGAGCTTTATAGAGGAGAGAACAGCACTGAATAGAAATACACATTTTAAAGAGCAATGGAAAAAGCAAATGGACTCCAAGATGAGTGGAAAGGGAAAAATGGGAAGCGCAGGAACACAGACAGGAAGAATATGGTATAGAATAACTCATAGGTCTCAGATCATCCCTGGGTATTGATTCAGGTGGCTATACCTTCTAATCAAGCAGCACTTTGGCAAATTGGATCTAATACCCCAGTGACTAGCTCTCCATGAAATTGCCAATCTATTAAAGAATCCCTGCGATTTAACACTACTACTTTGTTTTCTTAAAAGCCATAATTAAGGCTTAGCCATTTCGCGAATGTAAGTGTGGGGTATTCAATAACTTTATGTGCGGCCCTCAGGGCCATCTCTATGTCTGCGTAACGCAAATAGTTCCAGGGACCCTGACCTCATTTTTGACGAGACAGCCATCTGGCAACAAGCCAACATGTGAACTAGCCTTTTGAAGAGGGGACACACAAATAAATAGTTGCCTGCCACCTGGTTGGTCGCTTGAAATGTAAATGCTTGAAAGCATAACAATATAACATTTGTGAAAAAGAAGTACATTTTAGCATAAAAGAGTAGGGCTTACAGAAATAATATACTTTAAAAGGATATACTTATATATACTTACTGTAAGTGCGAACTGAATGTAAAGTTTTCAGACACTTAATTGCATGTTATTAACAATTACATTAAATTTGTATTATAGTTTAAATTTATATTAAATGCAATTAGTTGAAATTAAGAGTGCTTTTTTTACTCGCTTAAGACTTAAGTACATGTTTATATGTAATTTTATATTTAATTTATTGTCTTTGAAATATGGTTAAAGTGTACTGTTGAAAGCAGCGAGACCGAGACCGTGACAGCTGTCACGAACTCTGGCAGCTGCCAGAGGAAATCTGGATTTGCGCTAGCTCTCTCTCATCACGTCTCACGGGAGAGGCTACTCGCGCCACTCGCCTAACGTCACGTGACGTTATGAGCTCATTTCAAATTTGATGCCTGCTACAGGTCTCAAAACAGTTGGGACGGGGGCATGTTTACCATGGTGTAGCATCTCCTCTTCTTTTCAAAACAGTGTGAAGACGTCTGGGCATCGAGGTTATGAGTTTCTGGAGTTTTGGTGTTGGAATTTGGTCCCATGCCTGATATAGGTTTCCAGCTGCTGAAGAGTTTGTGGTCGTCTTTGACGTATTTTTTTCTATAGGTGAAAGATCTGGACTGCAGGCAGGCCAATTCAGCACCCAGACTCTTCTAAGACGAAACCATGCTGTTGTAGTAGCTGCAGTATGTGGTTTTGCATTGTCCTGCTGAAATACACAAGGCCTTCCCTGAAATAGATGTCTTCTGGAGGGAGGCATATGTTGCTCTAAAACCTTTATATACCTTTCAGCATTCATAGCGCCTTCCAAAACATGCAAGCTGCCCATACCATATGCACTTATGCACCCCCATACCATCAGAGATGCTGGCTTTTGAACTGAACGTTGATAACAAGCTGGAAGGTCTCCCTCCTCTTTAGCCCAGAGGACACGGCGTTCATGATTTCCAACAAGAATGTCAAATTTGGACTCGTCTGACCATTGAACACTTTTCCACTTTGAAACAGTCCATTTTAAATGAGCTTTGGCCCACAGGACACGACGGCACTTCTGAACCATGTTCACATATGGCTTCCTTTTTGCATGATAATGCTTTAGTTGGCATCTGCAGATGGCACAGCGACTTGTGTTTACCGACAGTGGTTTCTGGAAGTATTCCTGGGCCCATTTAGTAATGTCATTAACACAATCATGCCGATGAGTGATGCAGTGTCGTCTGAGGGCCCGAAGACCACGGGCAACCAATAAAGGTCTTCGGCCTTGTCCCTTACGCACAGAGATTGCTCCAGTTTCTCTGAATCTTTTGATGATGTTATGCACTGTCAAAAATTGACGTTGATGAACATTGTTTTTAAAGTATTCCACAATCTTTTTATGCACTCTTTCACAGCTCTGTCCATCTTTACTTCTGAGAGACTTTGCCTCTCTAAGACATCCCTTTTATAGCTAATCATGTTATAGACCTGATATCAATTAACTTAATTAGTTGCTAGATGTTCTCCCAGCTGAATCTTTTCAAAATTTCTTGCTTTTTAAAAAACGTCACAACATTTCCAGAATTCGGGTTGTATACTTATGAAACATTAGTACATTTGTTTTACAATAAATACCTATCATAAGAATTATAACAATATAAAATTGTTATTATTATTATTATATTCTAATTGTTTGGCTTCCTAAAACACCAGTGCCAATGTAATGTAGACTGAGACAATATATATTAACAATACAATATACAATATAACTAAAAAAAGGGGTTGAGTCTCCTTTAAAGTTCAGGTGCAAATCAATGCATACTTTTTTTTCTTTGTTCAATTTGCACACTGAACATGGTTTAGAGCTCTTTGAACTCTCAAAGTGTACCAGATGAATCTATGAATTTAACTTTAAAATGTACATGCCCCCAGAACCTGTAGAGGGACCGCGGTCCACCCCTCATAGTCTCACAAAATCCTGTGGTAAGCACTGAATGTGATCTAAAAAGCCAAAAATGCAAAGCAATTACAAAACACCAGGGTTATTATAAAAAAGAGGACATAAAAGGGAGCTCAGATACTGTTGGGAAAAGTCCATCTGTAAAATGTTTAGCAAATCACCCAACATCTCGTTAAAATGGATCCAGCACTATGCAGAAAAGCATTTTAATTGAAGCTAATGTTAATAAACGTCTCTGTCCTGACAATGAAAAATCAAACAGGATAAGCGATGCAGAGAAGAGCTACGTTGTAATTGTGTTTAGCAACGGCAATCAGAATAAGATATTTTGATTACATTATGTTTCACGGATGGGTTGCTAATTGAACAAGAGGCTCTGATTAGCACATTTCCACTATACTAACTCTCTCCCAGAGGACTTTCCCACATGTTATTAAAAAAAAACAACCCGCACAATATGTATCCAATATATCTTTTCTTAATCATGATTTATTTCTGTGATTGTTTACATGTGACCGCCAATCCCATGTCAGCCCACATGAATCTGTCTCTCGTAAGGGCTGTGATGGCAGACGGGGGAAACAGATCTAATTTAGCCGCAGTGACTGAGGTGTGGAGTTGCTCTCACTGATTGAGAGCAATCGCTCTGTGCCTGGCAGTCCATCATAACGGTGTGCTTATAAGAGACAGCAACTGTCTGCTTGCTTCAATTTGCTAGATGTTAGGAAGCTGCAAAACCACCAATCTGGCAGCCACACAGGGAGACAATGGGATGCGCAACTTTGGAAGAAATGAAGAGATGTTCGTGTACATTTTATATTGATCATGGAAGTGGAAATTCATCAAACTGCAATCAAATGATGGAGATGAGTGTAAAATGGGCATATACTAGGGTTGCATGATATATACAAATAAAATCAATATCGCAATATGGCTTAGTGTGACTGTGACTGTCAAATCGCGAAGACTGCGATTAAATTAAAAGTGGGCCACTTACACACCTGATATCATGAGTTGCATACATGTAAATGAACAGTGCCGAGCTTCACTCTGAAACCGCAGCACATATTTTAAATTAGCAGCAACCTGTCAAAATTAAGAAATTAAGACATAAATATTAGTAATTTTACAGTAAAATAAAATTAATTGGGTAACACTTCACAATAAGGTTCATTAGTTAACATTAGTTAACTACATTAGTTAACATGAACTAATAATGAACTGCACTTATACAGCATTTCTTAATCTTTGTTAATGTTAATTTAATTTCAACATTTACTAATACATTATTAAAACCTTTACATTAGTTAATGCCCTGTGAACAAACATAAACAAACAATGAATAATTGTATTTTCATTAACTAACATTAACGAAGATTAGTAAATAATGCATTGCTCATGGTTAGTTCATGTTAGTTAAAAGATTAACTATTGTTAACAAATGAACCTTATTATAAAGTGTTACCATTAATTTCATTACTTGATTTTTTTATTTTACTGTACAATACTGTTATTACAATATATTTCTTTTTTTAATCAATAAAATCATAATAATTATTTAAAAAACACCACATTTTTCAACACTTGAAAAAAAATTGGTGTAGGATTTACTTTGAAACAATTTTCACTCAATGCTAGTAGTAAATTGCTATATCACAAATAATTACAAAGAAATGGCAAGTAACAGTCACGGTTTGAGTTTGTTTTTGTTATTTTCCTAGTGTGTTTCACTGTGTTCTTGGATAGTTTCCCTGTGACCTAGTTTTCACCAGTATGTGTAATTAGTAATAATTTTCCTCACCTGTGTCTTGTTAATTATCTTGTTAAGGTCCTTTGTTTGTCTCATGTATATATACCCTGTGTTTTCCTTCAATCTCTGTCGGTTCTCGTTTGTTGTAATGTGGTTTTCTCCTGCATTTTTCCTGGTTCCTGAGTGTTTGATGATTAAAGTCTGCCTTCTAGAATTATTCCTCATTGTGTGAATTTCTAAGTACCACATTATGTGACAGTAACACATTGAATTAAACACAAAATTGTGAAGCAGGAATGAGGAATGACAATACAAATTTCATTTTTAAGCTTTATATATATTTAAGCTATATATATATATATATTTAAGCTATATATATATATATATATATATATATATATATATATATATATATATATATATATATATAGCTTAAATATATATAAAGCTTAAAAATGACATTTGTAATCTTTATATATATTTAAGCTATATACATATAGTTTAAATATATATAAAGCTTATTTATATGTATATATATATATATATATATATATACACACACATATATATATATGAAGACTTCAGATGCAAAAGCCTCTAAGTGCCATCCGAAATTTTCTTATAAAAGGAGCATTTTTATCAAGCTTGTATGTTTATGTTCAGTTATTTCACTTTAATGGCAATGAAAATGACCTATTAATTGCAATTAATGTGAAATTACTGAACCTAAACATACGAACTTGATAAAAATGCTAATTTTAGAAGAACATTTCAGACGGCACTTAGAGGCTTTTGCATCTGAAGTCTTTATATATATATATATAATTTTTTTTTTTTTTTTTTTTTTCCAATGCAGATGGACTTCCCAACAAAATCACCCCACTTACTCTAGAACAGTGGTTCCCAAAGTGGGGGTCGCGAAATGATTTCCAGAAATCAAAAACAAATAAAACAAAACATTTAAACGATTAGAAATACCATATTTTATCAATAATTGTAACAAAATACTAAAAATAGTAGGCTAGTTAAATTAAAATCAAAAACCATGCAAATTAAAAAAGCCATCAACCTTTCGATTTTCCTTCCACTCGACCGTGACTCCTGAGGTGATTACGACAGATTGACGACATATTAGGAACAGCATCAGTTGCAGCAGGTCAATTTACAGCACCATGTTAAACATTCAGACAAGTAGGTAATTCTTTAGGCTTTAAGCTTTGGATATTATCTTCGTCTAAAAAAACATTGGTTAATATCAACCAAAAAAGACAACGCAGGGAGGCCAGCGGAGGAGAGCGGAGAAGCACCACTGTCATGCCTTTGCAGTACATATGCAGCACGCGCTATTGTGCTTTCACATATGCCGCATTTGCAGTGCGCAACTGATCCATGGCTGTATATCACAAACACAACATTTACTTATTTTTATTTCAAATCCAAAAGTTGTTACTGAATATAGCGTGTCAGCATTGCGATTCTCTTTGTATACACTATATTTCATAGATGTCACGTTTAAACGCACTACATTTAAACATTTTATTAATTTCATTACTTTATATTTATATAAAGTAATACTTTAGAATGATATACACGCAAGTGGCAAAACATTTAAACATAAGCTTTATGTTAAAATCACAAACATTTTAAATTAAAACTTAAAATAGACAAAAACAGGCGACTCTCGTCTTTTCTTTCCTTTTAAATCTTTTTACAAGAAATCCCTCAGGTCATAAAGAACTTTGTTTTTCCACCTTCACGACGAGATGAGTGCTATCGTTTATGTCTCCTTGTTCACCTAAATGCCTGGTAAGGTGTCATTTTCCTTGCTTTACCCGAGGCAAAAAAGCCATGTGTAAACTGTGTAACAGAGACTTTAAAGTATATGCGTCTATGGTGAAATTAGTAGTTTTTTCACGTCAATACATGTTTATTTTAATGTGAACAATGCGCTATCGCTTTAATTCAGCGCTGTGCAGCACAGCAAAAATAGACTCTGTGCGGAAACGATCGCTGCACTGCTGCAGACGCACCGCTCCTGGAACACACTGCCGGACCGCATCCATGTGCAGCGTGAACACTCTAATCCATTAATATGGACACAGAAAAAAAAAGCGAACTGTAAACAGAGTATGTGTGAAACAGGCGTTAGTGCGTGTGCACTATTGCGCACAACGTTTTTAAACTTTAACCAGGATAGTGGGGGTCGCAAGTCACTGGTATCGTAATTTCGGGGCCGTGGGCTGAAAAGTTTGGGAACCCCTGCTCTAGAATGATTCTTTCATCATTTAAGTGAAGTTAAATCATTTTTAAAAAATCCAATCAGGGAGGGATGGATTTGTTTGTCTTTACCTGATTTGCATAATTAGTGAACCAGGTGTTAAAACAATGCAACAATGCAAATAAACAACACTATGTACATTCTATGTGGCTGCAGTTCAAGCTTTAGTGAATTCCCTGGATATTTTACAGCCCACAATCTAGATCCTCCTACACTTCTGTCAGTCTGTCGCTTTCTTTCTTGCCCTCAGGTTTTTTTTTTTTTTTTTAAATGTTGTCTCTACTCCCCCTCACTCCTTGGCATCTCTGTCACCTCTGTTACCCAGGTAGCTGTGAGTGCTGGAACAGACAGTTATAGCATAACCTCAGGCTAATGGGCCACAGGTGCTCTCAGCATTTCTGTAGGATTCCCCGCCTGGAGCCTTGGGGAATACTGTGTTTAAAAAAAGAAGGAAAAAAGAAAAAGAAAAAAAAACATCACTTGTTCTGGACACGCTGGGCTGAAAATTTACTCATTTAAAATGAAGTTTTTAAATATATTATATATATATATATATATATATATATATATATATATATATATATATATATACAACTGTGTAAAAACACAGACAAAAGACCATGCAATTCATAGATTTCTGACCAATCAAATGCTCTCTAGAATGTGAGGGATATTGCCTGTGACCACCTAGCAATTGTTTATTTTTCTAAGGGACAATCTTTCACTTAAAAAAAATATTTAGGCCTAAAATTAAGATTCATGTATTTGAACTGCCTATAAATTTCCATCCAATTGAATTACACACTTTAATAGGAAATATGTCAACACAGGAAAGCAAACCACACCCGTCAATCAATGTCAAAAGATCTTCAAATTTGGATCTTTTCGTGTGAATGCTGCTTTTTCTCCAACAAGATTCTGTTATTGTATGATAAAGTACCATTTTCTGTTCAGATTGTCTTTTTCCAGTCGAAAATGTCATAAAAGGCCATTTTCACCTGAAAATTCAAAGGCCAAAATTTGCTTTATCCCTTGTTCCCATTCATATACCACATTGCCTCCATTCATCTGTAAATTCAAAAGTGATACCAGCAATTTGGTAATTAAAGGTTTGGGCATAAAGCCTGTGCTTTTGAACGCATTCCCAAAGCGCTGTGAAATTGGAAACAATCCGGCACTCTTATACAAAAAAATCAGCTTAAACTCCAGTGTAACCACCCTTAAAAATAGGTCACAGCAGTCAAATGGATGCTAATGTTTTGCTTTACTTCTTTCTTCTTCTTCCAGCATAAACAGGCCTCTAAGCGCAACTCTGAGTGACGTGTCTGTAAGGTTGCTTGCCACCGCTGTAGCCCGCTGTCACTGGAGATGCTCTCTCATCAAAGTGGAGTCGATGGGAGGCCGGGCCGGGGACCGTTTTCTCTGCCAGTCAGCTCAAATTGCATGCAGCTGCAATGCCAGCTTAGTCAGGTACAGCGTTTTGGAGGAAGACTGGAGAGTTAAATATAGCAACCAACCAGCTGCACCCGGTTATGCTTCGACATGCCACAAACCCACCGAAGGAATGCGTCCAAACCTGGTTGAGCATCTGAACGCCAACCAAAATACCAAGACAAAAAGCACATACATCCCACAACCTGACTAATCGCCGGCATAATGTAGGCTTGGTGCAGCAAAGCATGAATACTTCATAGTTTTATACAGCTACACACGTGCCCACGCACAACAAATCCAGCAAACACACACATTCGTTTCTCATGGTTGCCCACGCACACCCACACTTCATATTCTGTCCTCTCCCCGACTGTCGCAGAAATCCAGGATTGCCTTATACGGTTTTAACACGTGGATTTAAAGCGATTGCTTGAAGACGTTTGTCCCGCTGACTTTACTCATGACAGCCATTACCTGTGACTTTCAAGTCAAGAAATATCTAAAAACAATGACTGTAAATCCAAGGGAAATAAAATCAGAGAAACAGTTCACCCCCCAAATAAATATTATATTATTGTTTATTCACCCTTATGTCTTTCCAAAAATAAATAATAATCAAAAAGCATGTCTAATCAGTTGAATTCATAAAACTTTAATCTTTTATTATTATTATTTGACAATAATAGGGCCCTATGAATTTTTTTTTTCAGAAATTCTGCTGTGTTGAAATTTTCCTAGATTCTGTTTTAGTGGTTTAATTCAATCTTAATAATCAAAAAGCATGTCTAATACATTGAATTCATAAAACATTTTTTATTAATATTTTAAAATGTAATCAAATTGCTGAGCTTCTGGTTCAAACCTCCTCCACAGACAGCAAGCCAAGTTCGTTTTACTATTAACCGTCAAGGCTGAATGGGCAGGCGAACTCATGAACTGCTGTTTTTCAGCTAACTCAATGGTCCTCCTGAGAAATCTAATGTGAATTGTCGACGAAAAAAAATAACTTTATTTACTATACTATAAATTAATACATAGAGCTGCCCATTTTAATATCAGTGTCAGGTAAGATCAAGAGACTTTTTAGTAAGAGAAGTTCATTATAAACAGTCACTTCTAAACTCATGTGTGAACTACTTAAATATAATTTTTATTTATTATAAAAACCCTATCAATAAATAATTAATTCGAAGACATAAACATCATGCATGATGCATGCAAGCACAGCGCATGACCTTCTATAACAGCCAAAAAAAAAAAAAAAAAAAAGCACACACTCCCAACTCTGTTAGTCCCATCTGAATCAGTACATGGAATCACAGAGGTCAAGTCATAAGAACTGAAACTCAAACATTGTTTAGAAAACTAGTCCCATCTGAATAGGGCTAAAGACATGCAAAACATGCAGATTTCATATTTAAATAGCATTCTTTCATATTTAAATATCATTCTTTTGTGCTTTAATATTCAAAGACACTAATCCATATCATGATATGATTAAGTGTACAGCCCTTTATTCATCCCAAATTTGCCAAATTCTGTGACATTCCACATTATACAGTCAATTCCATTTTTATGAGTAGATTCTGTGATTCCTTCATATGGCCCTAATACTTATTTGTATGACTTCAGAAGACTTGGAATATAGAGCGGAGAGTCATTTTTTGGAGCTTGAATGGCAAGAATGTGTGTTCTATCCTCCTGGGACCCAGGAATAGACTTTTGTCCTCTGTAGTGGACATTATATTTTAGTGATTTTCTCTGACATCATACATGTCACAGTTTTAAATCTGGATGTCCTGTAAAGAGCACATTCAGGGCTTTGCAGAGAAACCAAATTTTTAGAGGTTTTCCTATGACAACAACTTGGTCTTTAAATGACTGAAAATCAAAATTACCACTCTTATGGAAATATGATAATATTTTGTAATTATCATTTAAATTGGATTAATTTTCAAATTGTTTTGTTTTCAAATATGACTTTCTGTTACAAAACAGGGCATTGATTTCATACATCCACTGTAGAGGACACCAGGACTTAAATCAGGCATTTTAGGAGACACAAGTGAACAGGGAAAAAAAATATATATCAATATTCATATTAATTATTAGATATTACTATGAAAATGTTACCAATTATTACTCCCATTATTACACTTCTTTTTTCATTGCATGTTGCTCCAAGAACACATTAATAAGCAAATTAGATACATGAATGAGAAAACCCATGTATGACTATTTTACCCACATGCTGCATAAAGTAAAATGGTCTATCGATTCATTCCGTTCTATCTTTCATAACATAGTTGAGAATCATCTTTATACAAAGTTTGGTTAAAAAAAATCCTGAACCCTAAAAATTGATTGGTGATTAAAAAAAAAAAAAAATCCCATTGTTTTTGCCTATACATGTCATTTCATGTCATTTTATTTTTTAAACATTTTAGTCCTGGTGTCCACTACAGAGGACATAGCATAACAAATGAATAAAATATAATTTTTCAAAAATGTTTTTTTTTTTTCCCCCATTTGTTTCTTATGCTCTAAACAATGTAATGACGTGAAAAAATACTAAAATCAAAAAACTTTTTTTTTTTTGTGTGTCTCAGGAGACTATGGAAAAATAACAACAAATGTGACCCTGGACCACAAAACCAGCCATAAGTCACACGGGTATATTTGTAGCAATAGACATCAATACATTGTATGGGTCAAAATTATCAATTTTTCTTTTATGCCAAAAATCATCAGGATATTAAGTAAAGATCATGTTCCATGAAGATATTTTGAGTGGATATGCATTGCTAAGGACTTCATTTGGACAACTTTAAAGGCGATTTTCTCAATGTTTAGATTTTTTTGCACCCTCAGATTCCAGATTTTCAAATAGTTGTATCTCTGCTAAATATTGTCCTACATACATCAATGGAAAGCTTATTTATTCAGCTTTCAGATGATGTATAAATCTCTATTTCATAAAATTTACCCTTATGACTGGTTTTGTGGTCAAGGGTCACAAATGTGTTTTAAATGGTACTAAATTAACAAATTTCATTTTTGGGTGAATTATTCCTTTAAATACTTAAAGGATTAATTCACTACTTTCACAAAGGAAAAAATTCCTTTAATTTCTTCATAACTTGAATACGGAAGGCGGTCTGGTGGAAGCTAGATATTTTACTTCATAACTTGTTAAATATGGATTTTTTTTTTAAACAAATGCATCGCTTCGCTTTAGAAGGCCTTTATTAACCACCCCGGAGCCATGAGGAATATGTTTATGATGGATGGATGTGGATGGAGACACTTTCTTCATCTCATACTTGTTTGGTAATGCTTACTGCCATTATAAAGCTCGGATGCGTCAGGATATTTATTAACATTTCTCCAATTGTGTTCATCAGAAAGAAGAAAGTCATATACACCTAGGATGGCTTAGGGGTGAGTAAAGCTTGGGGTAATTTTCATTTGAAAGTGAAATAATCCTTTAATAATATATAAAAACTTAACATTGAAAATGTACATTGAGACAAAGCTCTTCTGGGCTGCCAGGAGAACAGAAGTCTGATCACCTGGCATGGCAAACTGAAGCACAATAAAGTACTATCAAGTCAAGCAGTTCATTAATCATTGAAATGGAGGTGGTAGGGGAGTGACTTCACTCATTACAAAAGATAGATGGATGGGAGGTTAAAATATTGTTTTCCATCAGCCCGGATGACAAGACCACACGTAGAGGGACACACTAACACTCGAGTAAGTGAGTCTATTGGCGTTACAAAACTTCTAGGTATTTCATTCCGAGTGGATTTATTAATGTATTATTATTATTATTATCATTATTAATCATAAATATTTTATACTTACAACATATTACAAAACACTAATGTAAATGAGAAATTTAAAGATCCCAAAATTACAGTTTTGTTATGTCCTCACCCTCATGCAGTTCCCAGTATTAATTTATTTCTTTCATGAAACACAGAAGTCCTTTAAGCAGCTTTTCTATTCAATTAGAATGGATGGTGATTGTAAGTGCCAACCTCAAAAAAGTATGACCACATCACTTCTTCCGCTACACTGTAAGTCCTCTGAAGATTTTGTTTAAGGGAGAAAAAAAAAAAAAAAAAAAAAAACTTTTATTCCATAACAGTCTCCTCCTCAATATTTGAAACCTTTATGAGATTGGTGGTGCACTTTTGAGTGAATTATTCCTTTAATTTTTGTGTCACTAGTGTCACCAAATAGAATTGCATTGTAACATATGTAATATGTACAGACACACACCTATGTGTGTGTGTGTGTGTGTGTGTGTGTGTGTGTGTGTGTACTCAACAATGCAGCTTGTCTAATGCTTCAACAGTCTGATTCCCAGTACAAATATTAAAGGTTTTCAGTTTGCAACAGGAGAAGATGCCAGAGGCTTGACTTTAAGCCACGCTACCTTCATTATTTAATCGCTGAATGCATTTTGGACGGCTGTCTAATCTCAACAGTGTCTCCAGTTTTTAAGAGTTCCCGTCACCTGTCAGCTTGCCATCCATGAATTCTGATTTAGAGCCAGCAGGGCGATGGCAGTTCAGGCACTCTGCGCAATTCAGAGCTGTCCTTAGATCCGTCACATTAAAAGTGTCCTCGCCAGACTCCACGCAACAGACTGCGCTGCACTATCTGTTAAACAAAATGTGGCAGCCAAACTTGCAGCCAGGATGGCGGTAGTCCAGGAAGAAGTAGACTACAGGGGGCATGTGATTGATGGCTGTTTTGGGGTCAGTGCGACAGACTGTTTTGTATGAACCTTGTGATTCACATAGACTTGTGTGTAAACGTGCACTAACCTGTCAAGTGAGAAGGACACGCAACAATGACGGCTTTACAAGTGACTGTGCCTGCAGAAGTCGTAACTTTTATGTTCTCTGAATCCTGTAAGTGAAAAACATATTAGAATTGATTAAAAGACTGAATCAGACTGTGTGAGGTTTAGACTAACTGAAATGGCAAGGACACGGACACATTGTGGCTGCTGAAACTGTAGCTAACAAAATAACAGAATTGTTACATAAACTCTATTGATCCCGATGGAGAAATACATGGTATTAAGTATTTGGAGAATACATACTCCACACACACAAATCTAGAACTCAGTCAACAGGGAGGCATGTCACCTTTATTTCTATAGTATTTTACACAATACAGATTGTTTCAAAGCAGCTTCACGGTAAAAAACAGATTCAATGATGCAAAATTCATCAAACTTCATCATAGGAGACAAATTCAAAATCTGCTGTAAGGAAGCTCTAACGGTACATTCACAAGGGCTTAACGCTTCTCATTTACTTTGAATGGGTGACGTCATACGTTGCCGAACTGAATTGTGGGTTCCATTGCGTCGCATCACTGGCGTTGCTTGCGGCAGAAGTTGAAAAATTGTCAACTTTTCAAGCGCCAAAGCTGGCGTCAGCCAATCAGATCGCCTTATGCACACACCCTTGTGCAGACGCTAGCCAATTGTGTTCATGCAACACTGGAAAGTAATGTGATTGGCTGTTGTTACTATGACAGTCGTGTCAACACCATGCTTCAGACACGCCCTCTGTCAAAGCATCAACGCCCCGTGTGAATGCAGCGTAAGGCTACATTCACACTGTCATTCCAAAATCCGAATATTTTTGTATTCAATTGGAATGTGATCTAAATTACTGACTGTCCACACTGTGTATCGCAATGGTTTAGATCTGATTTTTGAGTTCCATGCCACTCTTTAGTTTCCAGAATATCTGCATTGGTTTCTATAGCAATAATGTTGTGCTCTCCTTCTAGTCACTTTAGAACTCGTCCCTCTCTTGATTAAAGCTCCAGTTGAAGGGTTGCCAGTTGCCAAGAAGAGCAAAACAAGCCCCTTAAAATGCAGTATAATAAGCAGACATGGCAAAACTGTAGTGGGGAACAAATTTAAACTATAATTAATGGGCAACAATTCACGGTCCCTAAGGGCCGCCAAAATGTTTGAGGTGGGTGGAGCCACTTTTACTAAAAATGGCTATAACCTATGTATCCTATGTAAGAGCTCATTCTGTGGTCTATGTGAAAAAGGACACGGCGACTGGCCACTTGGTGGCGCTATAACAGGAAAAAAACTTGAAAACGGCTATAACTACTTCATCGTTAGTCCGATTGACTTGAAAATTGGCATGCAGTGTCTTTGTTCGAGATACCATGATACCATGATTGTCTATGAGGACATTGACATATCTCAAAAAACATGGCCGCCATCAGCCAATGAATTTTAGGCTATCACACAAGGTTATTGGAGGCGAATCAGAACGAAACTCGCTGGGCCTGTTTGAGTTACGGCCCTAGAGGCCTGTGAGAAAAACGAAAGAAATCGGCCACTGGGGGGCACCTTCGCATTTTTCATGCACGTAAAGGATCATGTATCGCGCAGTTTTTCACACACGCCCACGACATTCTTACCACATGGTAGAACTCCTCACTCTGAGCAACTTTGCCTCTAGTACTGCCTCTGTCCATCGAATCGTTCGTTAAATATTGGAGATTATTTCAAAAACCAACTTTGGCGAACTAGTCCTAGGTTTTTGGCTCAACCTCAATAACTGTTAAAAAGCTTTAACAACTATATTGTTACATGTGCACTCTGTCTTGGACTTGTTTTGGACTTGTGTTGTGCCATTTCCCGCCACTAGTTTGTTCCTATAGTTACTGATCACCTCATTATCACCACCAGCTGTGTTCCATCACCCACCTTGTTATCCTTTGTATATAAGCCCTGTGTTTCCTGTCCAGTGTTGTCCGGTATCGTTTGTGTCTAGTGTGGTTGTCTCTCCTGTTAATCTGCCTGTGGAACTATTAAAAGACTGTTTTCCTTGATCTCCTTCGTCGTGCGCATTCCTACAACCAGCTAATGTAACATATATATTCCCTATGGTAAATTGCCTGTTTTTACTGTAAATGGTCTTTTCCATCTATGATCGAGATTGTTACAGGCTTGCTAATTAAAACATAATACCTTTTTAACACATGTGCTTGAAGGCCTTAAAGCGCTTGAACCCTAATAATTGCTGCCCGCAGCTATATTTATGAATGGAATAGTTCAATATAAAATATTTAAATATTATAAACTGATTGATGAAGTAAAACCATAACATGAGATTTAGAAATAATTCAGAAACACTTTATTTAAAGTTTAATTCACCTACAAGATGTATTTAATATCAATCAACTGGAGGCAGTTCATCTAAAAGTTGAGTGTTTTGTTTACTATATTTATCAATATAGTTTACCACATAAAAGAAAAATAAATCAAACACGGTCAAGTACTTTTCATTTCTAAAGTAATTGAGTTTATTTATTATATAAAGCCCTTTTGTTGGTTTTCCAGAATAACTGCATATATAAATAACTATATTGTGAAATACAGTAGTCAACATTTGAAGTGGATCAAAACCTTTCATTAAATTTTCCTAAAACCTTCTTCTTAGGACAACTTTGATGAACTTTTTTGATCCACTTCAAATGTTGACTACTGTATATCGTTACCATCAAATAAAATTAGTCATACCTTGAAACAGAATTTTGGTCATACCGCCCACCCCTAACATGGTGTGAGAAAGTCACATAAGCCATGCAAAATCCAATTAGAACGGTCAGACTGAAACAGATTTCCAGACATACGATTTGAATAAGATTTCAAACCACATATGAATGTAGCTCAAAACAGGTTTGTGTGATTTTTTTGCCGTTCACACTTGCTAAATGAGATCAGATTTCAAATGGATATGCACAAAAAAAAAAAGAAAAAAAAAAAGTTTTGGATTAACAGTCTGAACAAGGCTTAAAGACCATAGCGGCATTATTAAACTCAAGTCAGTTCAGTTCAATAACTGTGTAAAGTTAATCATTTATGAAACAAGTTCAATTCAGATATATGCAGCTTTAGGACAATAGTGCTGTAATTCATTATTACATTTTATTTTATTTTCATATTATTAATATGGGCCTCTGTCACAAGTCTCGTTCAGACTCTCAGTCCAAATCCTAAATGTTGTGCATATCCGATTGAAATATGATCAGATTTATCAAGTGTGAACAGCAAAAAAAAAAAAAAAAAAAATCACAATTGCGATTTTTCGAGCTACATTCATATATGGTTAGAACATAAGACACAATCCAGCATGGCGGCTAAACATTGTCATGTTGTAAATAAGACAACATCTGTTCTGCAAGCCAGTCCACGTTGTTGTTGTTGTTGTTGTTGTTGGCATATACCTACCAATGCAAGGTCATTGCCATAGAAACCAATTGACAATGGGACACACAAATCTGATTTGAACAGCTGCGATACACAATGTAGACAATCAATAGTTTTAGATCAGATTCCAATCGGATACACAAATAATCAGATTTGGACTGACAGTGTGAACATAGCCATAAAGCTATCCCAAACAGATCTCACTGCTGGCCAGATTGAAATATAAATGAATACCAACTGTTACAGTATGTACAACCCCCAAAGGTGCTGCAGATAGAAATATGAGTGCTGCAGTACCTTTTATAGATACAGTAACTGTAAAGGAGACCAGCTACCACACTCAAATAGAAGGCAAAACGCATGGGCAGATCATCACAAAGGACATTCCTGAATGTTATCCTGGGCTATGGGACAAGGGGGCCACATTTAAACATGTCTTTACACTGCTGGGACCCACATACATTCAGCATTTTGCCTGGGCTCTGGAAATTCAAGATTTGGCTCTTCATACTGTAATACATGCAACTGACAAGAAGCTTTTACTGATGGATCTATTCATATTTGTTAATGAAGTTATACCTACACTGCAGTTCAAACATTTGGGGTAAGTGTGATTTTTTATTTTTTTTCTTCAAGAAATTAATTTTATTTATACTTTTTTTCAACAAAGATACATTCAATTGATTGAAACAGGCATTTATAATGTTACAAAATTCTATTTATTTAATAATTGCTGTTATTTTGAACTTTCTATGCATTAAAGAATTCCACAAAAATATTTAGCAGCACAACTGTTTTTAACATTGATAATAATGTTTCTTGTGCACCAAATCAGCATATTAGAATGATTTCTGAAGGATCATGTGACACTAACTAGAGTAATAATTCTGAAAATTCAGCTTTGACATCATACATTTTAGAATAGGAATAGAAAGCTTTTTTAAACTGTAATAATATTTCACAAAACATTTTTACTTTTTACGTATATTTATTCAACTTTTTTCACTATTTCTATTGTAATTTTGAACAAATAAATGATACCTTCGGTAATGTATGTTCATAGTTGAAAAATATATGTAGGAACCAACATCACATTTACTCAGGCTGTATCTTCATACATATGACACAAGACTTCTAAAAGCTAGATGAATATGAACAAAAAAGTAAAAATAATTAAATTAATATTTTACTTATAAAAAAGAATTAAGTAATAATATTTTTAGCAATATTTTTGTTGCTTACAGGTGCTGTAAGTGATGTTAGCCGTTTTGCTAATTACCGCTATCATGCTAACTTCTTCAAAACTCTTATTTGCTCATTTTCTGAAAAAAATGCCCTAACTGTGCTTTTTTCTGTTTACAGAGCCACAGATGTGTGATTTCCCTGAGGACCTATTTTAGTGAAATCTCATACATGGCAAAAAAATAATAAAAAAAATAAATAAAAAATAAAAGAAATAATTGCTACAACACCTTTAAATATTATATGTGACACTAATAAAAGTCAGTTTTGATTGTACAAGTAACCAACTATATTCAGATAATCAAAAAATGTGTTGCAGGTGCTTTTGCCTCAACCGAATAGTGAAGACTTTTCATCATAACAGAGTGTAAGACGTTGCAGGCCAGACTTGAACCTATGTTACCCACATGAGCACCACTGCTCAATCTTCCCAGAGTTCCCTTGTCTTATACGGTGCCCACTTCATGTCATAGCTCTAACACTGATAGTAGTCAATGAGTTCATTTTAAAAAACAGTGGGGGTGAGTAAAACTTTCTACTCAGGCATGTCGATGTAACACCATTAAGATGGCTAATGGATTTTACCTCTCTATGTGTGAGAGCAACATTATAAGCTAATCCCCTGACGTGAGGCTTTCAAAAGATTTTGTGTCACCAATTCTCAAATGAGAACGATCTAATGGAGTGGATTTGATTTAGGTTATCTAAATATTTTAGTCATGACAAGCACTTCAGTATACAACAGTTCATTATAAAGAAATGGAAAGGAAGAGGCAGTACAAAACAAACTAAAAAAAGGGGGGAAAAACGAGAAAAGCACACAGCAGTACCCATGTCTTGGTATCTGAATAGTATCTCGTTTAAAGGAATGGAACTTATCACTCGCACCACTGGTGGAGAAATGCTCGTTATCTCTATGTCAACCTTGTGCTGATGGAGTCGTTACCTGACATATGGTCGTTACGGCGGCACCCAGCCGAACCCGCTCTGCTCCGATCTGCTCCACCAGCTTCTTTGACAGCTGCTGAGTGCCACCCTGTGGAGAGAGATGGGCATCACACTAGGGTCAATCACACCTGCTGTTCTCAATGCACAAAAAACACACCACCACCTCCTTACAGATGTCTGTGTTATGCCACAATGCTTCACTGGGCTTCTCCTCTGCCACAAATTGTGTTCAGAATGTCTGGTGTACAAAAACGTGTCATGATACCGTGATAGATTTGTTTTGTTTTATAAGCCTACCAATTGCATTGCCTGTGTGCTATAGGGAATACAGTATGCATCGTAATAGTATGCAGTGCTTTATGGTTAGGAGGGTAAAATAAGACTTAATCTGGTAGAGAGATAAATGCGACAGTCAGTGCTGATAGAAAGTAGGTAAAAGAGGACCAGGAGATAAAAGCTTTCCAAAATGAGCCGTTTTTCACCCTTTCACCTAAATCAACTGTGATATCTGATACTATAGTGCAGTTCCAAGCTAACTCACACTATACAACCACTTGGGAGTTCCTTTCAATGTTGATATTTTAACTATACATATATATATATATATATATATATATATATATATATATATATATATATAGTTAAAATATCAACATACAACCTGAATTCCGGAAAAGTTGGGACGTTTTTTAAAATTTGAATAAAATGAAAACTAAAAGACTTTCAAATCACATGAGCCAATATTTTATTCACAATAGAACATAGATAACAAATGTTTAAACTGAGAAATTTTACAATTTTACGCACAAAATTAGCTCATTTCAAATTTGATGCCTGCTACAGGTCTCAAAAAAGTTGGCACAGGGGCAACAAATGGCTGAAAAAGCAAGAAAATTTAAAAAGTTAATTGATATCAGGTCTGTAACAGAATTAGCTATAAAAGGGATGTCTTAGAGAGGCAGAGTCTCTCAGAAATAAAGATGGACAGAGCTGTGAAAGAGTGCATAAAAAGATTGTGGAATACTTTAAAAACAATGTTCCTCAACATCAAATTGCAAAGGCTTTGCAAATCTCATCATCTACAGTGCATAACATCATCAAAAGATTCAGAAAAACTGGAGAAATCTCTGTGCGTAAGGGACAAGGCCAAAGACCTTTATTGGATGCCCGTGGTCTTCGGGCCCTCAGATGACACTGCATCACTCATCGGCATGATTGTGTCAATGACATTACTAAATGGGCCCAGGAATACTTCCAGAAACCAACACAAACACAATCCGCCGTGCCATCTGCAGATGACAACTAAAGCTCTATCATGCAAAAAGGAAGCCATATGTGAACATGGTCCAAAAGCGCTGTCGTGTCCTGTGGGGCAAGGCTCATTTCAAAATGGACTGTTTCAAAGTGGAAAAGTGTTCTATGGTCAGACGAGTCCAAATTTGACACTCTTGTTGGAAATCAAGGATGTCGTGTCCTCCAGGCTAAAAAGGAGGGAGACCTTCCAGCGTGTTACCAGCGTTCAGTTCAAAAGCGAGCATCTCTGCTGGTATGGAGGTGCATAAGTACATACGGTATGGGCAGCTTGCATGTTTTGGAAGGCACTATGAATGCTGAAAGGTATATAAAGGTTTTAGAGCAACATTAAATGAAAAATACGTCAAAGACAACCACGAACTCTTCAGCAGCTGGAAACCTATATCAGGCAAGAATGGGACCAAATTCCAACACCAAAACTCCAGAAACTCATAACCTCGATGCCCACACGTCTTCAAACTGTTTTGAAAAGAAGAGGAGATGCTACACCATGGTAAACATGCCCCCGTCCCAACTATTTTGAGACCTGTAGAAGGCATCAAATTTGAAATGAGCTCATTTTGTGCATAAAATTGTAAAATTTCTCAGTTTAAACATTTGTTATGTTATCTATGTTCTATTGTGAATAAAATATTGGCTCATGTGATTTGAAAGTGTTTTAGTTTTCATTTTATTCAAATTTTAAAAAAAAACGTCCAAACTTTTCCAGAATTCAGGTTGTATATATATATATATATATATATATATATATATATATATATATATATATATATATATTTATTTTTTTAAACCTTATATCGTTGGTGCTTTTGGGGGCAGCCATGTTCTAATGATTAAAGAGTCAGACTGGTAACGTGAAGGTTGTGGGTTCTATTCTCAATACCGGCAGGAAATGACTGAGGTGCCCTCCTAATGTGTGTGCACTAACTTATGGGTTAAATGCAGAGGACAAATTTTGAGTATGGGTTACCATACTTTCACATGCAACTTTCCCTTTCATATTCTGATTTAACACAAAAGTAGACTTCTGTTACAAAGTCTTTCATACAAAAACAATCCATAATGACCACATCAATACATCCATAAATCTCCCAAAAAACATAAAAAGCCCCATAAGAACCATAAAATACAAATACACATTCAAAAATCGCAGACTGATGTTGAAAATTCAGTCTATATCTAACACTTTTTATAATTATTTCATGGTATTTTTCGTACTTTGTGGAGCTTGATAGGCCTTCACTATATCACTATGTTGTTATATTACAAGAACTGTGTTTACTTTTGTGTTCTGTGGAAGGAAACAAGCCATATGTGCATGAGAGTAAATCAATACAAAATTATTTTTTTTTGCTGAAAATGACAAAACTAATTTTTTCCTTTAAAAGCTGTTGATATTACAAACGCTGTGCTTTTAAACAATGACTGGCCTCTTTAGGATCTGAAACTGTGCTTATATTGTTAAATAACAATGCAGATAGTGAGAATTATCTCTGTCACGTCTCTGCGTTGTTCATCCACCTTATCGCTCTCCCTCACCTTGACCTTGAACTCCTGACCCGAGCCAGGTGTGGTCTCCAGGAGGCGTAGGGTGCCCCCTGCTGCAGCGGAGTACATGAGAAAGTAGAGGAAGGAGATCTGAGAGGGTTCTAGTCCGAACACGATACGGCTACACAAGGATATCTCCTCTTTTATCTCTGTAGGGCGCACAGGGACAGATAGATAAGTTATCGACAAATGTCAAAGGGCTGTTTTGCACAATGCAGTGAACTAAACATGCAACAAATGCACAATGCTCACGTGTGGACCAGATATGTTTTTCCATGAAGGAGTAAAGCGTCATGCTGTCATAGAGCTCGGCATTAGGAGAACTCATTGGGTCTTCAACTGATATGGTCTTAGTGAGACGGTCAATCTAGGAGATATACACATAATCCACTTGAAAAAAGCATGCTTTTAATACACCAGTGAGGGCCGCACGATATACTGAAATAAAATCAATATCATGATATGGCTTAGTGTGATTGCCAAATCGGCTGTGGTTTAAGTAAATATATGTGCTACCCTTTTCAGAGTGAAGTGTAACATTTAAGACACTTAGTAGTTCATGATACAGTGTTACTGTGAATCAAGCTGCTGAGTCGCCGTAAGCTGCACATGTGTAAATGAACATACACGTTGAAAGCAGCAGCCCATTTATTTATTTGCCAGAAAAACTTCAAAATAAAAGTTGATGGTATACCATTTGAGTAATTAAGCCATAGATATTTTTTAGAGTAATTTTACAGTATTTTTTATTATTATTACAATATATTTCTTGTTTTGCTTAATATATTTAATAAGAATCACAATAAAATCATAATTATTATTAAATTAAAGTCACTTGAATTGGTCAAAAACACCCCAAATATTCTAGAATTATTCACTCTCTCCAGGATTTTTCCTGAATTAATAATATTTTGGCAGCTGCCAAAATGAATCTTTGTCCCACCAAAGATTTATTTAATCATTTAATGTGATGATACCTGCCATTCTGCAGTACTGGTACACGCTGCTGGCTGCTTTAAAATGCTACTGTGAGTGTTTGTGTAAGCCTTCTGTGAAAAGCGTAAAAGGTTTCTATTTACATTCTGTTTTTGCAGCGATGAGCTTTGTAGCCTATCACAGACATATATGTTGAGCGTGTGAATGCAATGGCCAATCAGAGGTGTTTAAGTTATTAGTAAGAATCCGCTCAACACGGCAGAGTTTTTGTTCAGTGCAAGTTCTGTAAGCTTGTGAATCCATTCATTATAACCAATAAAGTATAAACACAATGGGCCAGATTTACTAAATGGAGCAAATTAGCGTGAGAGCGCAATTCCACAAATGCGCTGATGGGAGCGGCAAGTTTTGCGCGTAATCTACTGCTGACGCGCAAATTAAAGAACACAGATGCAGTCAAATCATTTATATACAGTAATGACCAACACAATCTACCAAGAGCAGTGCAAATTTGCGTTGGGTTGCAAATAAGCAGAGCTGAGCAAATGAAAAATAACATGGCTTGACAAACAATATGTTCGGATTACGTCTTCCTCTGGAATTCCAAAGAAATTAATACGAGTGGAAAATATTTTCTCCCTTCTACCACGCACTCTCTGTTCTCTGCGGTGTCTCCTCCTAGCAGCAACAATTGCAGCCATGTCACAAAATGGGTTAAGACATGTTTTTGGGGGCGTTAAATAATGGTGCAAATACCAGTAAACTGACTAGCGCAAACATTAGTAAATCACGTTGCATGATTCATTTAAATACTCTCCTCCTATAAATTCTGAAAGGGAAACTCTTACAAATGCATATGCAATAAGGTCAGCCTCAAAAACAACTCAGTCCACGCCTTTTCAGCACTAATTTTGCACTGCGTCTTTAGTAAATCCAGACAGTAGTTTTTTAATGCCAATAGAGGGTTTGCGCTGGCTCAAGCTGTTAGTAAATCTGGCCCATTGACAATAAGAGATTCATTGCACAGCGTCATTGATTATAACGGGTTTGCGCAGGAGTGCAGCTTTGTGTACCTTGCATTGTAATTTACAGCTTCAGTTATTATAATGGCAATGATCTTTGCTAACTTTCTGTATATAATATATATTTTACTATAAATTGCAAAGTTTCTGGATTGACAACTGCACCATTGGACGGAACAAAACAATTTGATACTGCATGTCGAATGATCTGTGCATTAGGTCTCGGAGTGTAAATGCAATAATGACAGACATACCACTTTTTTCTATGTAATGTGTTACTTTGTTGTTCATTTTATTACTAGCTTTTCAAATCAGTCACTCTGTGACTTCTGACATATAGATTTTACATATTTTTAAATATAAAATAGTTCTAAGCACTTTGTTTTATTATCTCTCCTGACAGTGATTATTTTTTTCATTTCATGAATCAATAGGATGAGATGAGTTAATATTATGAACTGTTTATTTGCTATTATTTTGGATTTATTGTCAGTACTGGGCTCGCAGTTCATGTACTGTATTGTGTGTGTGTGGATGACCATGTTCGTCCACCACTACTGAAGGCCATTTTTGACCCAGGAAAAACCCTGATTTCCAAATAGAGCTATTCAAGTCATCTGTTGAAACTCAACATTTTTCATCATAATATACTATATATTGCAGAAAATCCAAATAACTCAGTAACAGGTTTTTTTTTTTTTCGTGCAGCCCTAACACCAGCAACACATTTCTATCCTCATAGTTGAGCTTAAAACTAGCATGATGTCAAAAATTACCAAGAGATCGGAGAAAAACATTAATCCACTCAGTAGTCTTTGGAATAGCGGTTAAAAAGCTTTCATACATCTATACAGGTCTGAGCAATCTAAAAGATTTATTGCATATGCTCATGGCTGAACGTATAAGGAAAATATGCATCTTAAATACCGCATGGAACCAAAGTCCATTCATCCATTAAGATATGAAATAATGTTCTACATTCTACTACTCAATAAAAAAAAAATTATTCTTTTGTGGACTGGCACTTTGTCAGATGAGATCGTTCTGTTTCTCCTACCCGCAACAGAATCTGGGTGAAGTCCAGCAGGATCAGCGGGGAGTATGATGGGATGCTAGAAGTATACGTTTTGATTTTAGCATGCGGACCACCCGTGTGATGCACCTTCTTGCCCTCTGTGTATTGTGGAAAGACCTCCACACCAAGCTCTTGAATAAGCTCCATGACGTGGGTCTGCGAGCTACAGGAAATGAAAATCAAGAAAATTGCGAGTAACCATGTTTCTGCACACATTCGAATGTCTAAAGTCGGAAAATCAGCTTTTGTGCAATTGGATGAAAATTCTGCTTGCCCTCGTCGAATGCGAAGGCTTTCACAGCCCCAGGCAACAGCGGTTTATTGATCTCTGTGGACTCTGAGAGTAGCTTAGGGTATTTTTCTAATAGTTTGGTTAGTGGGTTGCAGCAATAAATGCTTGAAAACACTTTTTTTTTTACTGCTTTTAGGCTTAAACAAGCTTTTGTGATGCTCCAGTTATCACAAAAAAACAAATAAATAAAACAAATAAATAAACTATAGGGAAACCGGAGCTAGTTGTCACATGGACTATATTTCAGTCAGTAACTATGAGGTTTTGAATCTAATGCCCAATTATTGCACAAATATGTGTTGTTTCAAAATCATGTTAAATTACAAATAAATTCATGCTGTATATGCTGGGTAACAAGCAAATAACAAAATACAACCACACTAAACATTCCATCAAGAGTTAATTTCATAATAAAGGTAGTAATAAAGGCTCAGTCTCATAAATGTCATGTGTTTTAAGTGTATACATTTTATTATTACAATATTTAAGCAAATAGATTAATTTTAGCCAGCTAAATGTAATTCCCACTTGCACTCATACCTACAGACAATTTAGTGTCTCCAATTCACCAATCCTGCATATCTTTGGATTGTGGGGGAAATCGGAGCACCAGAAGGAAACCCAAGCAAAAGGGAGCAGAACATGCATGAGCGGATTTGTAGTGATTTCTTATGTGCTGTCTTGTTATTTGGTGCAAGTATGGAAGTCTATTTTCACCACATACAAAATAGATAAATAAATCATGCTTTGGTAAATCTTAATTATGACATGAAAAGTCGTAATTATGACATAAAAAGTAGAAATTATAAGATAAATTCGAAATTATGACAAGTCATAATTATTACGTATATGTCATAATTTTGAATTTTAAATCATAATTTCGACTTTTCATCTCATAAATATATGCCTTAATTTCAACTTTTTTTTAATATTTTCGACTTTTCATCTCATATGCCTTATTTTCTACGTTTTATATCATAATTTTGACTTTCTATCAAAATTACTACTTTTCATCACATAAATTTAATTTGCTATTTCATAATGGCTTTATATGTCATAATTACGTTTTTTTTTTTTTTTTTTTTCTTTTCCTTCACCTTATGTGAGTGTGAGACTCATCCTCACGCCAAATTGTCTACTATGCATTCAGTGACATTAAAACCCTTACTTGAAAAATGCAATAATCATCATCACCACTGGGGCTGGGCGAAAAAAAAATCGATTTTTCGATTAAACGTTTTATAAAATGTGGTCGATACGATATCGATTTTCAAAAGCCACGTATCGATTTTTTCCGTATTTATTACCGCAAACACTATACATAATATCTGATTGACGTTAATCTTATTACTAGTCTTCACCACTAGATGGCATCCCTGCGTGAAATTACAGCGGGGCCGGTGTCATTCATTACATGGCGGATGCAGCTGCGCATTTCAGCGTGAAAGACGTTCCTTTTTTATTAATGACTATTTTCTTTTCTTTAATAATCTTTGAAATTTATAGCTGTAAATTTATAGTTTTAGCTGGTCTCAAATATAATCAAGAATTGTTAAATTTCACTGGTATGTGGTATCTAAAATATTGGGTGTCATAACCTTATTTATTACAATATAGGTAGGCTATACATGGGTCAAAATCAACAAAAACAAAAACTATTTTATTCTTTTACTATGTTTTTTTTTTTTTTTTTTTTTTTTTGTGGTGGGGCCAGTGAAAATTTATTGAATTCATTGAATAAAAAAATCGAGAATCGAATCGAATTGAGACATCTGAAAAGATACCCAGCCCTAACCACCACCACCACTACCATGTAAAGCTTACCTGGACACCCACTGCCCCCCCATGTCCCACTGGTCAACGCCATTCGCAGCTGGTAGGTCTTCACTTACAGTTCTTCCCCCGACACGGTCTGTATGCAGAAAATAGAAAACAAGCAAATATGAAATGCTCTTGTTTAGCATAGCTATGCAAGTGGACTGCAGACATATGCAAGTAGAGTTCATTAAAGAGAATATCCAAGAAAAAAAAAGATGTTTTCATGCGAGCGACACACCTCTGGCCTCCAAAACCAACACGCTGAGTTGCGCGTTTCTCTTTTGCAGCCTGCGAGCCGCGCTGAGTCCAGACAGGCCCGCGCCAACTACAACTACGTCAAACTGATCTTCACTCATTCCTGCAGCGGGTTGATGAAATAGCTCGAGAAAATGTGTTGCACAGGCGAATATAACACTTCGATTATCCCACAGCAAAAGGAAGGTGAAAGTTCGGCTTTATGATCCACACTTGTTGCTTTCAATGAACGTACTTGGCACTTTGCCCTGATAAAGCGGATCGCTGTCTGCAGTGGGACACCGGAAGATATTCAGACCTCCCACTTATGTTTAAACTGATTGTTCTCTCAGTTCTACTCTGTTCTCTCTATTTGGATTTATCCCCCAAAAAAGTAGACTATGTGGATAGCCTACTTTGTTTATTCACATTTAAAAAATGAATGTAATTGCATTAGACAACAAAATATCATACTAAATGGCATTTGCAAATAATGTAAACTGAAATGTTTGTGTAAACAGAAAATAAACCAAACAAATATTAACAACAACAATATGAAACAGTACAGAATATCAAACCATTGTTTTGGCCAACAGAAACTGTAATGAACACTCAGATAATAATGTTCAAAAACTGCTCCTTTAAGGGTACAACCATTTTTGTTTTTGTTTTTTCTGACAGTGAATAAATTGTATAAATGTGTAATATTTAAAATGCATGTAGCTTTATCATGTTAAATAATAATTTGAGCATAAGATCCCATAATTGGTTTAGACATGAAGAACATTTGTTAACAAATGTAGTTCTATGTACATTTAAAAAAAAAAGTAAATAAATAGGATTTAGCGTTTCATGGAAATGCAGCATTGCATGTGATCATCTACTCCACATGCAGGTCATGAAGCAAAAGTTGTGATTACATTCTCATGTGCTATTGAGAAAACATGAGTGCTCATATTTACTATAATATTTGCCATAATGTATGCATTGTTTATCAATGGATAGTCTACTAACCTTTGAACTTTGAACAGCATAACTCAAATGCTTAGAATTGGATTAACTGTAAAAACAGTGTTGTCTTTTTTATTTGTATTTGTTTAGGAAACATTTCTTTTCCCAACAGTCTTTCTGAATTGCATAACTGCCATCTGTTGACTATCGCAGTCTCACATGTGAAGCTGGAGCAGCTGCTAAATGTCTTAAATGTAAGTAATCATTCTCAGTTTCATTTATGTTAATGGTTCTCATAGTCAAGCATGTGTATTTCTTAAAGATAAGGTTGCAGTGGCCTATTCATGAAGCTGTGTGGAGCCTTACTGTTCATTGTAAAGGAACCACCTTTAGATGGACTTTCACTGCATGTTAGCTTGGTGAAAATGCACTGTGCATAGCAAGAAAAAAAAAAAAAAAAAACGTTGTTTATTTGTAAACACAATTGCATTGAACGAATGCCCGTTCCAATCATTTATTATTCTGTCCTTTGTTTTTCTGAGTGGAGTAACCAGTTGTCACCTGAGACCAGTCTCTGTGGACCACATTACCATGGCACCACCTTCACTTGATACCAGAAGTGACTTGTTGTCTCACAGTGGAGTCATTCAGAAGATGACGTGCATGAGGACTAAAGCACAGAGATGAACTGGCACTCCATCTGTAAGTTTATGTATAATTCCATTTTATCTATGTTTTCATGGCCTATTTTCCTGCTCAGATAAATGTTCACGCAGAGGAACCAGTTGTTCCGGTCGATCAGCATAAAAGCAACCAAAATGTTGTGTTGTATAATGCATGGTACTGGAAAGATTTTGGTGAACAATGAGGTTACAGGCTCTCAAAATAGTGTAGGAGGAAGAATATAGTGTGTTACAAAAACAAAAACAACAAATGTGTTGTTGTTTTTTCCCCACTCTCAGCAGGGAAGTAGATAAGAAACTTTTCGCTTTGTGATTGTGAGTAAAAATATCTTCTGGTCACAACAGGTGAGTATATTTTACTTTTTGCTACAGTATAATATTTTCCAGGTTTTGCATTCTATTTTTTTCTGTTTATATGTATGATAATCATATACTACCATTGAATGTCTTTATAACAAGCTAGGAATTAGTAATTTTGAGTAATTTTGTGGACATTCACTAGTAAAGTGACTGTAACATATAGTCCATTGATGGCAAGCTGAAGTGAACCCAAGTGCAGTAATATTAAACAATGGTGACAGAATAAACAGAATCAAACGAGGACTTGACTTGAACTTAACGTGACTTGACTAGAAAAGACTTGGACATGAACAGGGGAATCACATGACATAACAAGGAACATGACAAAACTAGGAACATAGCTATGACGATTACAAAATAAAAGACATAAAAACCTAAAAGTGATCCAAAACCCAAAACTAAATGTGACAGTGGCACATATTTTGATGCTTAAAAATGTAATAAAATAGTTGTTAACATTAGTTAACTGCATTAGTTTACATGAACTAACAATGAAAAAAAAATATTTTTATTCATTAACATTAACAAAGATAAATACTGTAACAAATGTCTTGCTTATTTTTAGTTAATGTTAGTTAATGCATAAACCGATGCTAATTAATGGGAGATTATTGTAAGGTGTTACCAAAATATCAGACAGAATGAGTTACTGGTGTAAAAATGACCATCCTTTTGCAGTCTCTTTTCATTTCTAGGCTTAGCATGTGTCTTAAAAACTTCAGTCAGCTGAATGGGAGGAAGTGGCACAAAAAAGTGTGTCCAAACATGAATGCACAAAATCTCTGCTGCAACACAAGGTACTGTGTGTTACCATTGAAAGTTTAAAATATGATACCCAGCAAGACATGCTCATTATCTCCCTCGTAGTTTCTTTCAGTCATGCTCCTCTCTTCTAGCTTTTACTCTCTTTTTACTTTCATCTCTCACAGATGTCTAAAATGGCCTTGTGTTAGACGAACCAGTTTGTCCCCGTTGTCCTCATTTATGATATTGACTGCGCTCGCCGTGTTTCTCAAAGCAAGTAAGTTTCTTCACAAAGAACTTGAATTCCAGCATAAGACCAGGTAATTTGACATTCTGCTTACAACTCTGCTCAAAGTTCCTCAATTAGGCCTGAAAGTTTTCCTTCATCCAAGTCATGGATGTATGATGGGATTTATTCACAATGCATCTGGACGAAATCCAGATTTTAGTCATTTGGAGAGTTTCATTATATGAGCCCATATGAATCATTCATGAGGGAGCACAAGGATGGAACTTCAGTATGAAACCAGGAATTTTGGAATTACAGTCTAATTAATAATAATCATCCTTAGACTATGAATGACAAGATAAAAGCTGAATGACCTAGAAAGAACAGAATAATTAAAAAGACTAGTTATGCTCATAACTTATTTCATGTTCAGCTTGGTTTGAAGCTTCAATATATCATAGTTAAAAGAAAAATGTCTTATAGATTGTTGACCAAAATGCTATATTTACAGTCTGAATACATTTGTAATCAGTGTGTAGATCTAAAATAAGAGTTTTCATTTTCAGTCCATGAATTTCATGAAATTAGAAAAGTAGTTTCCAAATTATGTGTAAAATAAAGTCATGTTCTACAAACATTACACAGAGTCATACCTAGAATATGAAGTTTGGAAGTATTGTGTGCTATGTTTATAACAAGTTGCTAAATAAGGTCTAAAACTACCACAAAGCTGTAAGGTTACCTTGTACCTTGTTATATAGATGTATAGTTATATAATCATATGTGAGGTGTGGCTGTGTATAATATGTGCCCGTTTCTGTCACATAAAAAAAACAAAATCATGCTTTGGTCAGTTATGATTAAAACATAAAAAGCCGAGATTCCAAGTTAAAATTATAATAAAAGTCAAGATTATGACAAAAGTCAAATTTATGAAAATAAAAATGTATTATATTATTATAAATATATTATATTGATTTTTTTATATCATGCTTATGACTTTTTATTTCATTCTTTTGACTTTCTCATAATTCTGATTTTGTCATTATGATTTTTATGTCATAATTTTGACTTGTCGTGATTATGACTTTTTATCTCATAATTCTGACTTTTATGTCTTAATAATGACTTTTTATCTCAGAATTATGACTAGTTATGATTGACTCTCTCATCTTTCAATTTTTATCTCATAATTATGACTTAGTATCTCATAATTTCGACTTTTTATGTCATAATTATGACTTTTTATCTCATAATTATGATTTACCAAAACATGTTTTTTTTTTCTTACGTAGCAGAAAGGGGTTTTCATATATAACAAAACATGAAAGTTTCTTCAAGTAATGTTAACCACAGCCTTATTTTACTCATAAATAAAAATACTGTTGTAAAATCCCATTCAAAGTGAAGAGAAATTAATATCGATTATCCTTCTAGACTGGCATAGTCATTGACGTCATGACTAAACATCTCTTCAGAGAATTTTGCAAGTAGATATACATCAATCTTTTGCCAAACTTTTGCAGATGTGACAGGAGCGATGAAAGTGACCTCCAGTGGACCACAGACTATGCAGATGGCTCAAGGGGAACCTGTTACACTAGACTGCACCTACACGTCAGGTCCAGCAGACATTGGCGAGCTTGACATTGAGTGGTCAGTTGTCAGTCCAGACACCACAAAAAAAGACCAGATGGTGGGTAAGGCGATCTGTCACTGCTTATATCAGTGAAATGACAAATCTGTCTACCTAGGCACTGCTTTGACCAGACTCTTACTGATGATTTATGTATGTGTTGAAAAACAACTATCAACTTTAATTGATATTTACATTTGTTGTCTATTAGATCATATCATATACAGGTGGAAGGAGATATACCCATGGTGACCCTGCTTTAATGAAAGGTGTGGACTTTACAGCTGTAGACCCATCCCAGGGAGATGCATCTCTGTCTATCACCTCGCTGATGGTCAGCCATGCTGGAACGTATCAGTGCAAAGTTAAAAAGGCACCTGGGGTGGACAGTCGGAAAATATCGTTGATTGTGATGGGTAATGTCATGTATTTGAATACTACACAGAGTGTTTCTATGAAGGATCTTTAAAGGGTTAGTTCACCCAAAAATGAAAATAATGTCATTTATTACTCACCCTCATGTCATTCTACACCAGTAAGACCTTCATTCATCTTTGGAACACAAATTAAGATATTTTTGGTGAAATCCGATGGAGGCCTCTATTGCCAGCAATGTCACCGAACTTCTCAAGATCCAGAAAGGTACTCAAAACAAATTTAAAACAGTTCATGTGACTACAGTGGTTCTACCTTAATGTTATGAAGGTAGAATCAGTGGTTCAGAGCACCAAAGTCACGTGATTTCAGCAGTTTGACACGCGATCCAAACCACTGATTCGAAACAAAAGATTTGAAGGAGTGTTTTGAAATCGGCCATCACTAGATATTGCTGAAAAGTCATTATTTTTTTTTATTTTTTTTTTATTTTTTTTGGTGCACAAAAAAGTATTCTTAATGCTTTATAATATTAAGGTAGAACCACTGTACTCACTTTCATCAAAAATATCTTAATTTGTGTTCTGAAGATGAACGACATGGGGGTGAGTAATAAATGACATTATTTTATTTAGTTGGTTTGACCCAGAGCCATGGTTTGACCAATAGAAGTGGGGAGAAGTGTTCAGGCAAATTCTTTGAAAATGTTTTATATAAAAGCAGAAATGGTATTTTATTTTTATTTATTTATTTTTACCTATAACAAAAGTTATTTTTTGTTAAAAATTGGATTTTTCCTTGATTTTGAAAGGTTTATTTTGAAGAGAAAGAGTCCTTGAGGAAAATAGCCATGCACCATTTCTCAGCAGTGTTTTTGGCTCCCTACAGAATTGCAAAATGCAATAATTCAAAGTCTTGAATCTGTAAGGGTGAATTATAGGCTAACAGTGTTTTGACTCTCTGTGTGGTAGTGAGGCCGTCCGTGCCGAAGTGTTGGGTTGATGGTGGTGAAGCCGTGGGTGAGGCAGCATCTCTCCGCTGCAGATCAGATCAAGGCTCCGCACCTCTGCTGTATTCATGGAGAAGAGAGAGCGGAGGTCCCATTCCTCCAGACGCCATTCAGAGTTAGTGCTACCTCTGGTGGTAATGTATTGTAATGACATGCTGCTTCTCCATCAGTGATTCTAAACCACAGACTGTAAACAGTTTTGACTCCCCAAAACAGTATGCAAACCATCACTTTGATAGCTAAAATAGGTATTTTATTTTGATATATAAACTATGGCTTTTGCAGAAGAATGTGGAGCCTATACAATTTACCATATGGATTATATAACTTACTTACTTACTTACTTACTTACTTACTTATTTACTTACTTACTTACTTACTTACTTACTTATTTATTTATTTATTTATGCCCAATACACTCTTAAAAATAAAGGTTCTTTATTGGCATTGATGGTTCTATTATTCAATTATTTTTGAAAAGTTTTTAAAATTTTTAAAATGCAAGAGTGAAGTGATGATATATAGATAAGATATAAGCTTTCCTGTAGCTCAGTGGTTAGAGCATGGCACTAGCAATGCCAAGGTCGTGGGTTCGATCCCAGGGATTGCACATACTCAGATACAAATATACAGTATAATGCATGGATAAAAGCGTCTGCCAAATGCATAAATGTAAATGTAAATATCTTACTGTATATAAGAAATTAATTGCAAGCGCTGTTAATGTGTTTTAAGTAAATTAATTGGTAATAAAAGCAAATTAGATTATTTGAAATACAAAGCATTGAAGAGATTTATAGTTTTTGTATGAAATAATTTAATTGTCATCGAAATTCAACAAGGATGATTCATGAACTAAGTTGTTTATATAGACAGTGTAAAGACAGTATGTATATATATAGAGAGAGAGAAAGCAATATATTTGTATTTAAGAAAGTGAATAGCAAGCTGTCATTTATTTTATTCACAGTGATTTACACAATTACAAATTACTCTAGATCAATTATTTCTGTATAAAAGTAATTATAATTAACTCTAAAAGAAAACAAAATATAGAGAAAAAAAAAATTACATAATTTTCCAACTGAGACACAAATGTCTACAAAGGGACATTTTGTCCATTATATCTAATTTATGTGAAGGCTTTAGTACTTGAAAAATGTATTTGTATTTATATTAACATTTCTACAGAGGAGGAAAAGAACCCCAGATTTATTTTAATGAATGAGATTTTATGCATGTTTTTTTTTTTTTTTCTCTATACATTAGACTCCCTCACAGGAGAACTTCTAATCAGTAACCACTCTGTAAGCCACTCCGGATTCTATTCCTGCGAAGTTTCCAATGCTGTTGGGAAAGAGAGCTGTCGGCTTAACCTTCAAGCTGTGAAGCGTAAGTGAGCATCAGACCAGAGATTTGATGCTAACTGATTATTCATAATCGTCAATATTAATAATCGTAATCTTTCACAGCTCCTAACAGAGCGGGGGTCATCACAGGCACCGTTGTTGGATGTTTACTGCTCATCATAATCGTCCTGCTCATTATATGGCTTCTCGTCTTCAGATGTAACTGGAATCGTCAGGAGAAAGAGTTCTCCAATGAGATTAGGTGATATCAACCCCTTCATCTTTCTCCATGAATCCCTCCATTTCCTTCAATCACATGAAATTTGATGATGATAACAAGACATTCGGGTTTTGATGTCTTTGATAAACAGCTTTTGTTTTCTTTCTGTCTTTAAAGAGAGGATGCTCCTGCACCTGAGAGCCGTCCTACCAGCCGAATCTCCAGCTTCCGTTCAGGTGTGGCCTACAGCCAGGTGGGCCATACCCAAACTGAGCATTCACCCTCCACTAACACCAGCTACAGCACTGCAAAGTATGACAGCAGATTTGGCTATGCTGTGTGAGAAGTCATACTTTTGTTACTGAAGATTGTCATTGTACACTATGTATCTATTTGCCCTCTAGTGGTTAAAAAACAAAAATGCATGCATTTTGGGGAAGAACATTGTTTAAGCTGTGCTTCGCTCTGCGTGACTCTGCGGGTGAATATGACCCTTCACAATATATAATGTGTTACAGTGAACTCTGTTAGAGAGATAAAAATCTCGTCCAGGGGGGTAAAAATCACATTCCAGGGGGTTCCGTTTGCACCCAGAGTAGCCAGAGCTTTTCTCTATTTACAGATATGATGAGACATGAAAGGGCAAGTGTCGTATGTACGGAATTTCCATCCCACTTGTTCTAAAACATGACAAAAATGCGTTTTGGAAGAAGGATTGATGATGTATTGACTTATTGTTTTATTTATTTTTTTTATCATAGTGTACCTTTAATAAAAGAGGTGAACTTTTATTTCACTCTTCGAAGAAAAGGTTAATAAGCTAGTTATTTGAATTTATACAATTTTAAATATGGAGATTTTTCTTAGAAAAACGCATTGCTTCACTTCAAAATGCCTTTATTAACCCACTGGAGCCGTATGGATTACTTAGATTATGGATGGATGCATTTTTGTTTTTTTTGTTTTTAAATGTGGGCCCCCATTCACTACCATTATAAACCTTGGAGGACTAAAGATGTTTTTAAATATATCTCTGATTGTGCTGGTCTGAAAGAAGACAGTCATATACACCTAGGATGGCTTGAGGGTGAGTAAATCATGGGATAATTTTCATTTTTGGGTGAACTATCCCTTTAAAATTGAGTCATAATTCCTAGGGTTCTCTATTAGATCCCCATTTCTTTTCTAAGAGTGTTGATTTGATCATGTTGCAAGATACAATATGAAATCAAAATGTTATGTCTTGTAATTGTGTATTGATGCAGAACCAGATTTCATGTAAGATGATATTGACAGAGCTCTTAACAAGGCCTAAATTCAATATTTTTGTAAGGAGCATCCATTATTGATTTGTTTGTTTGTTTTTGTTAAGATTATGTAAATAAATGTATCAGTAAATGTTTTTTATGAGATTTGAATGTTTATGTTAATGACAAAAATGTAAGTAAAAAGTAATTTGAATGTAATGATGGAAAGAAATTGAATTCTCTTTATTCTTAAGTTTTTTATTTGATAAAAATTGTTTGTTTTGCTGTTGTTTTGTCTCTACTTATTTGTCTTAAAGATAGTTCTTTTTATTTATTTATTTTTTACAAGGATTTCATTTCTTTGTTTTTGCCCATAAAAATAGTTGTTTTCTTCAGCAGTTCTGTTAGTACTCTTATTTGTAGAGATTACACTGAAAGGCTAATGTTGTTGTAAACGTTTTAAACTGAATTTTAAACAATTACTTGTATGTTGAATTTGCAATAACATTGTATAAAATCAAGGTTCTTTTTTTGACAAATAACATAGATATTAACATTTTTAAACATCAAAATTTCTTGTTAAAATATGAATGATGAAAAATCTGAAGTGTTTTTTTAAGCTGTCACAAACACCAGTTGTTTAATAACTTTACAATTATTATTAAAAGAATAATTTAAACTAATTTTAAATGAATTACAGTATAGGGTCTGAGACTAGATTTAAAATCTGAGCTTTAAAATTTATTAAGTGTTTTAGACAATGGACCGGTTTCACAGACAGGGCTTAGTCTAAGCCAGGATTAGGACTTGGTTCAATTAAGGCATTTAAATCTTTTTTATAAACGTTCACAAGAAAAAAAAAAAAAACATTACTGGTGTGCATACTGAGACAAAACAATGGCACTGACCTATTGTAAGATATATCAGTGCAAGCTGCTTTCAGTTAAAACAGCTCAAATACTCGTTTTAGTCTAGGACTAGCTTAAGCCTTGTCTGTGAAACCAGGGGAATATGTCTTAGAAAGAAATATTTAACATTCTACAATTTTGGGACAATGAGCATGAGAGCTTTGTAGATGGTTGTTCTTGCTTCCACTGAAGCACAAAATGTTCTTTGGATCATTTTCAAATCATGTTGGAGAACGTTTAAAAAGGTTCATGCTTAAGTGTTGTTATCACTAAAGCAAAAGAGGAACATAAATATATAATTTTTCATAATTTTCAGTTCAACTTTTTACTCGCATTATTCTAGTAATATATTCCGATTTCTAGAGAAATGTAAGGAATACAATACTGTCGTGGGTTATCGTGTCAACCACCTCTAGAGGGCGTCAGCGTCCACTGCGTAGATTTTGAAAAGGGGAGGGGGGGAGAAACACATAGCACTATCGCGCATGTGCAGCAGCGTTATCACGCTTCTCTTCCAGACCAGTAGTGATTTTTGTGTAGTATATAGTCATCATGAAGGCTCTTAGGGGAATGGTGAGCGGAGCCGTGAGCGAAATATCATCTGCGGTTACTGGGAGCAAACACGTCGCCGTTCGGGAAAATGTCCTTGCCGTGACTCGTGACTACATTTCTCAGCCGAGATTGAGTGAGTGTCCAGTGCTGACTACGAAGGGCCCTTACAAACAGAAACCCACTAGAGCGATAAAATGATGTGTATGGCGCAACGAATGAATGACGTGCTTTGCATTTACACTGAATCGGCTAATCATCATGTTATTTTCAACTGCAGGCATATAACATTTTAACATTTCTGATGTTGTCCATCTATGATCCATATATGCAGTCTGGTAAATCTAGGGTCAGTTGATTAACTGAAGGGTATATTCCCTGTTCATGCATATGTCTATATAGACTTATAAATATATTTTTTTACCTCGAATTGCAAGATCTAAAAAAAAAAAAAAAAAAAAAATGATTGGTTGTATTTTTCTTCACGTATTGTTAATAAATCAACCTGATGCAGGATTTCGGTTGATGCATGTAGGATATGCGTCGTGATGGAGTGGCAAGCCGTTTCAGCATTTAGACTATTTTTATTTCTAGTTATTTTTCATTACTTACCGAATGACATACATAAACTATTACCTGAATAGTTGCCAGTAACAACTGGAATACATATTAGTTTAAGTGAATAGTCAATATCTGAACCACAGATCCCCATTGAATTCACTGACAAAAAATTGTACAATCTGTTACCAGTAACAATAAAACAGATACTAGTCCGTGTTCTGTAAAACAGGTTGCATTGATTCGCTTCTGATTCAAGTATTGTGCATGTGCTTCATTAAATATAGAGCTGTTTTACTCAAAATACCTTCAAAATAAACAAAAATGAACATTTTTGTCGATAACTGACTGTTCCACCAATCAGCAATCAGTGCCGATTAATCGGCAAAACTGGTGAATCGGTCAACCTCTAATAATCACAATTATTTGAAATAACATGACATGACAGACTTACTGGTTACTATTTGTTTCTTTACTAAAAATTACTAAGATATAAGTTGTAAGGAATAATGTTAAATTGGCATGCCATAGATGGCTGCATCATCAAATGCATTGATGATGTCACAACATGCAAGGGGCTTTAAAAAAAAAAAAAAAAAATCATGTAAATTGGAAAAAGGTGCAACACTCAATCTTGAAGAAATCCAACTCAAAGTTGGAATTTAAATATTCAATTCAGACATGTTCATCCTTTACTCAAATTTAAATTGTTTTAGTTAAAATTATCTCTTTAATTCTATCTCTTTAGGTATCTCTTAATTATCTCTTAAATATGAATAATGTTAGGTTAGACATCTAAGGAATCGTGACCTTTAATTTTCTTATTTTAAGTATGTCTGTTATTTATTTCTGTTATTTATGTTTTTTATATAGTATAAATGACACATTCTCAATCTTTTTCTTTATTTTTCTTTTTAAGACACTTTGACCATAACATGATGTCATGTTTTATCAGGTGATGTTTTATTTTTTACTGTATTTATTTTCCTTAATCCAGTACAGATGCTTACAGATTTCATGTAATTAAGACAAAACCCTTGCGTGACTTAGTTGTGTTTGTAATTTGATCTAGACTACAAAAATATTTTTGTGACATTCATGTTTATTTATTGTGTGCACAGCATATAAAACCGTGGCTGGTGTTAATGGACCCCTTGTGATTTTGGATCAAGTGAAGGTATTGGATTTCTGTATTATGTATAAATGTTGCTATTCATCTGATTTTATTGTGTTTTCGAAACAATGCATCCGAATGTTGACTTTTCACTTGACTACTTCTCCTCGTAATGTTTTTATATAGAAGTCATGATTCTACGTACATAGACAGTCAGTGATTGGTTTATCTATATTTTATATTGTTTTGTCTATAAAATTATATAATTTTACAGATTTTACACCAGTAAATGTTTTATTTCTACTTCTATACTTGTGTGTGTGTGTGTGTGTGTGTCTCTTTCAAAAAGTAATGATGACAGACCACTACTATTACTAATATGTTCATTATTGTATTATAATCATGCATCCATAAGCCAAAGTAAACATCAGCTAATTTGTTTGGAAAGTACTGTCTGGATTACATTGATGTTTTTGATGCAATGTTAACTAGTTACCTGGTGCAGTTTCCCAGGTATGCTGAGATTGTCCATCTGACTCTCCCTGATGGTACCAAGAGGAGTGGACAAGTGCTGGAGGTTACAGGCTCCAAAGCTGTGGTTCAGGTCAGGGAATAAGATCTTCTGAAATACAGATTTTCTTCCCTCCCATTTTGTAATCTGATCAGTAGCATCTCTCATTATTTCATTTTTAGGTGTTTGAGGGAACATCTGGTATTGATGCCAAAAAAACCACATGTGAATTTACAGGGGACATTTTGCGTACACCAGTGTCAGAGGATATGCTGGGTAATAATAAAAAAAGAGACATACTGAAGCTATTTGATGTTTTTTATTATGTGTATTTGGTAAAACTAGAAGTCTATTACAGGTCGTGTGTTCAACGGATCAGGAAAGCCGATTGATCGAGGGCCTGCAGTGCTGGCGGAGGACTACTTGGACATCATGGGTACATTTCAATGTGGCTTTGTGATGCGCCACATAAGCTGTTATGCTCACAAATTGCCATCATTGCCTTTTTTATAATCATGATATATGTACAATCCAATTCCCTCATGCTTCTTGCAGGTCAGCCGATTAATCCTCAGTGCCGTATTTATCCTGAGGAGATGATCCAGACTGGCATCTCTGCCATTGATGGCATGAACAGTATTGCCAGAGGTCAAAAAATTCCCATTTTCTCTGCGGCTGGTCTACCCCACAACGAGGTGAGGCTGCTGTCAGTTCATCTTCTTTGGGGTGATTCTTGAAAGAAATGAATACTTTTATACAGCAAGGATGCATTAAATATATTAAAGTGACAGTAAATACATTTATACTGTTACAAAAGATTTATTTCAAATAAATTATTTCAAATTTCATTTCTCTTTTCAACTTTCTATTTATCAAACAATCCTGAAAAAAAATTAATATATTGATATTTTGTCTCTTAAATACTGCACTCTTGCACACATCTTAACACATTTTTACATTTAATCATTTAGCAGACACTTTTATCTAAAGTGAATTACAAATGAGGAGAACAATAGAAGAAATCAAACCAACTATAAGGAAACAATATGCAAATGCTGTGACTAGTCCCAGTTAGTCTAGCACAGTACACGTTGCAAAGTTGTTGTTGTTGTTGTTGTTTTTTTATAGATTAGTAAGTGTTAGTATTAATGGATCAAGTGTTGACGAAAAAGATGCGTATTCAGCAGTATCTTGAAAATGGCTAAAAATTCAACAGCTTGGGTTGAATTTGGCAGGTCATTCCACCAGCTTGGAACAGTCAAGGCAAAGATCCGTGAAAGTGATTGTGTGCCTCTTTTTGTGCCACAAGGTGCCATTCACTTGCAGAACGCAAGCTTCTGAAGGGCATGTAGTCTGAAGTAGTGAGTTTGGGTATAGGGGTGCAGAGCCAGTGGTTGTTCTGTAGGCAAACGTTAATGCCACTTTTTAAAACAAAGTTAACGATGTTTCAGATGGAATGGCAAGTGTAAACGCATGAATTGGATATGGGTCACAATTGAAAGAATGTGTAAACGGGCAGATATATCGGATATAGGCAACAAATCAGAAATGGGAATCAAGACCTGCAGTGTAAATGAGGCCTTAGATATGTGGTCTTAAATCTGATATAGGTCAGATGTTTTGCAATGCGACCTCACTGCACTCTAGAGCAAAATTCGTCACAATTCTGCGCTCATGGGAGTCACTTCAAAGATTTTACATACTCAAAGATATCAAGACAGTTGTGAAAGGTAGTCAGTGGAAGGGCAGTGATGTGTCAGAACTTTTAAGTATTACAGTGATAGCACGATATACAAGCAAAACATGAGGCCTCGTATCATAAATGTTTAAAAAAAAAAACTGCTCTCTTTTTTCGTATCCTGGTCTTTGTTTTTTCTATTGTCTGCGCATAAATTCGCTGGCTTCCGTGGCAGATCACACTAGGGCAGTTGGACTTGTAGCCCAAAGGTTGCAGGTTTGAGTCTCAGTACTGGCAGGAATTGTCGGTGGGGGGAGTGAATGTACAGCACTATCTTCCACTCTCAATACCACGACTGAGGTGAGACCCTTGAGCAAGGCACTGAACCCCCAGGTGCCACAGCAAAAATTGGCTGCCCATTGCTCTGGATGTGTGTTCACAGCGTGTGTGTTTGTTCACTGCTCACTGCTGTGCATGTGCACTGGGATGGGATAAAATTCCGAATATGGGACACCATATTTGGCTACATGTCACATCACTTTTTTTTAGAAAAAATACAGTAAATGCATAATTAATTATTTTAATGTTTTCTGTGTTTACTTTTGTATTACAGCATGCTGCGTGATGTCTTTTTATCGTTCTTTTGTGCATGCGGGTCAGTTCAGGACCATGATCTGTTCACAGTAGACCACACTGAACAGCAATACAAAAAAATCAGATCTGAGCAATAAATCGCAATTAAGCACTACGGCTCACAGTATGAATGTAGTTTTAGTATCTAGTGATGAAAACAGATTGGGGGAGGAAGTGTGGATGAGACCGAAGAGTATAGGCAGGAGGGTGAGAGTGAGCATAGGTTATGCCAAAAGGTGACCTGTGGAGGAGTGCGTGTTGTGTCATGAGCCAGGTTGAGGTTAAGAGTGAGGAGGAAATTATCTGAGGTGTGCAGTGGAGTAACCAAGGTATGATCAGTAGAGCGTGTAAATTGTAGCATCTGGACCAATCAGACAAACACAAATTAATTGTTAATTATAACAAATAATCCATAATATCCCTCACCCTACAAGCAAACCATTTTCTGAACCACCCCCAAACTGCTGAATTTCAAACAATGCTATAACTTCTTGCTTTCCTGGATTCTGCTTCAGCTCTCTTTCTCTTGGTAAACTGTATGCATGTATGTGTGTGTATGTTAGAGTAGTTTAAGTGTTTAGTCTAGTTAATAGTAGGGATGCACCGATGTATCGGCCGCCGATATGTATCGGCCGCCGATATGTATCGGCTGATTTTTGCTCAATTTACAAACATCGGCATATCGGCTATAGCAGGAAAAAGGCCGATATAACAAACCAATGGTTTATTAATTAACTGTGTGAAGGCACTGAGCTGTATAATGACTGTTGCGTAATCCCAGCGCTGCTGTCTGTGCTTTAATGCTAATCAAATAACAAAAGATTTATTCTATTCTTTACTAAATAACTTTTGTAGCTTTCATAAGTGTAGCGGACCCCATCCGAATGATGAACAAACCTTTACTGATGTTTTATAAAGTTCATTGCGTCCGTTTTCACTCCAAACAAATCACCACAAAAGCTAAACATTAGAGAGCACAAGAAGTGCGCATTAAACTCTCTCTCTCTCTCTCCATTGCATTATCATAAACATACAGCAAATTACTCAAAATACTTATTACAACTAACAGTTAACAATACATACAGATCTTATGCCTTTTCGGGGGATGCTTTATAAACGGACAAACTTTAAATCTGCAAAATAACTCTGAAGAACCGCGGGCTCTCCGTACACTAGAACACCCGTCAAAATAATCCCGCCTTAGTGCAGATCTCATACATATTTAAACTTACAAAAAATATTAAAATGTATACAAAAACAAACTAGAAGATTAATCACAATAAAGTCTGTTACAATAAAGAAGAATTAATATGTATTTAATTTATACAGTGAAGAATATGCAGTGCTATTTTAAATTTGTTTACTTTATTTCTGTACCTGAAAACTATTAAACCTACCTAAAAAGCACTGTTTATTTCATATGTATCTTTGTTCTGTTGTCTTTATGTAGGCCTGCTGAATGTTAAATGGATCCAATCCATGTTCATTAAAAAATAATTTGATGATGCAGCAATAAACCTGCTAGTATATTTTAATGCAGGTGTTTTTGAACTATTTTGATAACAAAATTTCAAATAAGAGAGGAAGTGACAAATATCGGTATCTGTATCGGCCAATAATTGTTTGTTAATATCGGTATCGGCCCCAAAAAATCATATTGGTGCATCCCTAGTTAATAGACTAGTCTTGTTCATGTCACACGTAAAGTTGTTTGTGGTTCATGCTCATATACTGGAGTCCCTAATCATGCAGATTTTGGCTACATGCTCTGAGTAGTACTGTATAGTAAGAAATTATTTCCCATACCCCGGAAATGAACATTTCTTAGAATTAATAAACAATTAACACTGAGTGTTCACTAGACAAACAGGTTGATTGTAATATAAATTTTACTACATTAAGTTAATTCTATTAATTGATCCAAATATTTATAATTAATTAAGTCCAGTTGGTTACCTGATTTGTGAGTGGCTGCAGTAGATACTCGTTTGCGGTCAAATGAGGCAAGCAGAGAGTGGAAGTCAGCAGCCTGAGGTTTTTCTAGGTGGATGTTGAAGGTGGATGTTACTCTGGTAGTACTCAGAGGAGTACCATCCTCAGGGAAGGATGAAAGTAACACATCCATCTCCTCTAAGAAGTTACCTACAGTTTTGGTAGTGTCCACTGGTCTGATCCAGGTCTCTGTCAGGGCAAAACCTGAAAGATTAGTGATAGATGTAATGAAGTCTGCTTTGTTTACAGCTGACGGGACCAATAGGAAAAGAAAATTATGTACTAGAGGACATAGGGAAACTATGCAGGTTGTTAGGATGCCTCCAACGTGTGATGCGATTTAGGAGTGTTAGTAGGGATTTGAAAGCACATAGTGAAGTGAAGACAGGTCACAAAAACCAAAAGATGAGAACAAGCTGTATAAAAGAGGAAGGAAAGAAAAAAGCAATACTCAAGTGCCTTGTCGGTGTCCTTGCTCGGTGGACTCGCGGAGGTAGACTTGCTGGTCTTTACATTCTTTGGTCTTCAGACGATGAGGTCTGCCCACGAGAGCTGTCCGGTATACTAACCAATTATATAGCTGTCATTATTGAATTCAGCTGACCACGCCTTAGTATTTAACAGAACCACTCAACATGGCACAAGAACAAATGCGACCTCAGCACAAGTGCGTTTACCTCATTAAAACACAGTAAACAATACAATGTTTCCTAACAATGACAACTGTGCTAAAATCAAATGATAAAAGAAACAATGCTTATTTTAATCTAAGTACATAAGTCTAATGCAGTTACCTAACAATTGAACCTTTATCCTTTTTTTTTTTTTGCTCACTGTAATGTGTGTTTTTTTTAGATTGCTGCACAGATCTGTCGTCAGGCAGGATTGGTGAAGAAATCCAAAGATGTGATGGATTACAGTGAGGATAACTTTGCCATTGTGTTTGCTGCCATGGGGGTGAGGAGCACTTCTGATTAAAAGTTTGCAATCTAAATATATGCATCCATACCAGTGGGATATCTTCATGACATTAGTTGTATCTTTAGGTCAACATGGAGACTGCAAGATTTTTTAAGTCTGATTTTGAAGAGAACGGGTCCATGGACAACGTGTGCCTATTTTTAAATTTGGCCAATGATCCCACGTCAGTATTCTTTCAAATATGCTTGTTCACCCAAACATGAAATTCTCGCATTATTTACTCACCCTTATGTCGTTCTAAACTTGTATGTAGCCTTTAAAGCTTCAAAAGATACACACAAGCACCATAAAAACATCCAAAAATGTTGTCCATATGACTTGTGTTCTAAACGATTCCAAGTAGACCAAAACTAAATGAATTAAAGAAGAATTAAAAGTACAATCTTTCAAAAATGTCATGCAGGTTTGGAACAATGTGAATGTGAGTACATGACAAGACTTTATTTTTATATAAAGATTTTGGTGCAACTTGGACCAAAAAGTTTGATTTACCTGTTGCAGGATTGAACGCATCATCACCCCTCGGCTTGCACTTACCTCAGCTGAGTTTCTGGCTTATCAGTGTGAGAAGCACGTGCTGGTCATATTGACTGACATGAGCTCTTATGCTGAGGCTTTACGAGAGGTATGAGAGGTATAATGTGTGAATTTATGCCGACTGGATTAGTCAGTATAAATTCTGGATTAAGGCTCAACTTGCTACTCATTGCTATACATTAAACTCATTAAAATCATTGTCTTGAAGGTCTCTGCTGCTAGAGAAGAGGTTCCTGGTCGACGTGGTTTCCCAGGTTACATGTACACCGATCTGGCCACGATATACGAGAGGGCCGGACGCGTGGAGGGACGCAATGGCTCCATCACCCAAATCCCAATCCTCACTATGCCCAATGATGGTTAGCAAACATCTACCTACTCATCTTTTAATCCTTATATCATCATTGGCTTAATCCTTTAATGGTTTGCTTACTACTATCTGCAGATATTACCCATCCTATTCCGGATTTAACTGGCTACATCACTGAGGGTCAAATTTATGTGGACAGACAGCTTCATAACAGACAGGCAAGTGATGGAAACAAGCTTACACTTTGAACATTAGTTGTATACTTCATCGATAAATCTCATGTGCTGTTTTATACCAACTATTGATATTTCTATGCAGATCTATCCTCCTATCAACGTACTACCTTCTTTGTCTCGATTGATGAAATCAGCCATTGGCGAGGGAATGACACGCAAAGACCACTCAGATGTTTCTAATCAGCTGGTAAATATGAATGAACATACATTACCATTCAGAAGTTTGGGGTTTGTAATTTTTTTTTTTTTTCATGCTCAACGGGACTGCATTTATTTGATCAAAAATCAAAATACAGTAAAACAGTAAAAATTGTGAATTATTATTTACATTTAAAATGCCTGTTTTCTATTTTAATATTATATAATGTAATTTATTCATGTGATGCAAAGCTGAATTTTCTGCATCATTACTCACATGATCCTTTTGAAATCATTCATACATGCTGATTTGCTGAATGTTGAATGTTTCTGAATTATCAACGTTAAAAACACTGATATAGAAATATTTTGTGAAAAAAGTCTTGAATTTTTATTTTTAATTTTACTTTTGATCAATTCAGTGCATCCTTGCTGAATGAAAGTAGTAATTAAATAAACATACTATCCCCAATCATTTGAACGGTAATGTAAATTGTAAAGAAATGAAAAGCTTTCACAAATTTTTTGGTTTTTTTTTTGGTTTTTAATGCATATATTTATTTATCTGATGTTTTGAGTTCATTGTCTATGAACATTTGATTTGTCTGTGACAAAGCTTCTCCTTTTTGCAGTATGCTTGCTATGCTATCGGGAAAGATGTGCAAGCAATGAAGGCTGTAGTTGGGGAAGAAGCACTGACATCAGATGACTTATTGTACTTGGAGTTCTTACAGAAATTTGAGAAGAACTTTATTTCCCAGGGTAAGTAACAACAGGAGGGCACCTGTGGAATGATGTTAAAATCTTGTCTTAAAGGGATAGTTCACCCAAAAATAAAACATTCTGTCATCATTTACTCACCCTAAGGTTGTGCTAAACCTGTTTGAGTTTCTTTGTTCTGTTGAACACAAAAGAAGATATTTTGAAGAATGTTGATAACCAAACAGTTTCTGGTCCCCATTGACCCATAGTATTTTTTTTTTCATACTATATACAGTGCTCAGCGTAAATGAGTACACCCCCTTTGAAAAGTAACATTTTAAACAATATCTCGATGAACACAAAAACAATTTCCAAAATGTTGACAAGACTAAGTTTTATATAACATCTGTTTAACTTATAACATGAAAGTAAGGTTAATAATATAACTTGGAGAACAAAGTTTTCAGTTTTACTCAAATTAGGGTGATGCAAAAATGAGTACACCCACTGAAAGTCTCTGGAGCAAAGCTAAATTTTAGACTACAAATGTCTAATTTAACAAGAATTCAACCACAGATGAGTCTAATTATTCATTACACAGGTGTCCAGCAGACAGTTGACTATAAAAGCGTGTTAAAACCCCTTCCCATTTCATGCTGTCAGCAATGGCAACACATGGAAGAGAAATGTCACAAGACCTGAGAAAGAAAATAATTTCTTTACACCAGAAAGGCGAAGGCTACAAAAAGAACAGCAAAGCTTTACTTATCAGTCAGAATACTGTAGCAAAAGTGGTGCAAAAAGTGGTTCCTTGTCAATGGTTTTTCAGCACTGTACAAAGAAACAAAAACTTTAGTTTGTTGTCAGACATGTTCACCCAGGTGAGAATAGCTCCTTAGGAATGCATTGTTTGCATTTAACCCCCCCCCCCATTATTCAAGTTTGGTGTGAAAGGACAGTTAGAGAGAATAAAAAGAAAGAAAAAAAATAACCGCATACTGTAAATAAAGAATCTTACTGTTTTTTGTTTTATATTAAATCAAATGTAATATGATTCCATGAGTGACAATGGGCTGCACTATATATAGCGTCAGAATGAGCCTAACATGTTTTGTATCACAGGTGCATATGAGAATCGAACTGTGTTCGAGACATTGGACATTGGCTGGCAGCTCTTAAGAATCTTCCCCAAAGAGATGCTGAAAAGGATTCCTCAGAGCACTTTGGCTGAGTTTTATCCTCGAGACTCCAAGCATTAGTCTTACTTCTTTCTTTGTTCATTCACTTTGTCTCTCAAGCACCTGTGAATCTGTCTTCTACACTTCTAGATGTTACTCAATCTCTCTGCTCAAGTCCAGTACCCTAAGTCTACACTGGTGGATTACAAAGTTGTTTTTCATTGCTGTTATTGCGATTTATTTATAATGTAAGTGTTGCTAAATAGTAAAGCAAATATTGTATGAATATCGTTGCTACATTGCAGTGTGGATGTGTGTGTGTGTGTGTAGCTCTGTGTCAAACAGTGTTCTGACCAAGTGGTATATGATGTAAAAGACAACTTTTATTTTAGCCTGCAAAATTTTAGAACAACTGACAAAGCTACTAGTATGCATCACAAAACAGCCTGTTTCTTTATTTCAAAAGTGCCAAGATTAATGTATAATGGCTTAATGTATTCTATGAATTTGTCATCATTATAATGAATTCTGTATCTGTCTACCTACCTTACCAAAATACCTACCTACCTACCTTCCTAACTCACCCACCCACCCTCTTACCCCTACCTACCTACCTACCTATCTATCTACCTTCCCAATCACCCACCCACCCCTACCTACCTACCTACCTACATACATACCTACATACCTACCTACCTACCTACATACATACCTACCTGCCTTCCTAACTTGCCAGCCCACCCACCCTCTTACACCTACCCACCTACCTTCCCAATCACCCAGCCACCCCTACCTACCTATCCACCCACCCACCCCTACATACCTACCTTACCACTGACCCACCTACCCCTACCTACCTACCACAGTGGCCCTATCAAATCAAAGGAGCAAATAAATCAGATTTTTTTTTTTTTCATGCTTTGTTGTACTGTTATTTTATGTTTTGTATAAAAATGTGTAATGTATAGTTATGTAAGCAATGTATTTATTCTAATTCATGTTGGTGCCATAAAAATGCTTTATATATATATATATATATATATATATACTGCAGTACAGTGCGTGATATCAGGTGAATAAATAATGAAGTAATTGTTATCCTAATGCATGAACAATATATTGGAAATATGTATGTGACCACTTTCTCCATTAAATAAATCTTGATGTGGTGTAAATTAATGATCATGATTAAAGTAATCAAATATAATAGTGCAGCAATGCAAGTCCTAATGGACTGATTTTTGGTACTGATGTAACTTGCACAACAGGGTACTAGGGTACTTTACAAAACATAAGGTGGTTCTTATTAATTGTGCATACACGTTTTGTAAGATGTATGGTCAAAATTAGTTGTTTTGCTTACCCATTCTCATGTAATTTGCTAAGTCAGACAATAATAAAAGGGACGGTCTCCACCCAAATTACCCAAACTGAGCTTTGATTTCTGCATGTGCCTGATCCTAAAACATATCTGCCCTGTATATCAGTAATTGTTTCTCTGCAAAGTCTGCATTACATTATGGCAATTTCACAAAACACTTCAGAAAAGTCCTGAAATGATCAGGCACATTTTGTGTAAAGCCAGGTGCACACTGTGCGATTTTGGCCACGATTTGGTCGTCTGATACAAATTTTGAGAATCCTAAAAGATTCCTGTAATCCTAGGCTAAAATCTGTAGTCTTTGATCGCTAGTTTGACATGTTCCCAGAGAGCCAATTAATGACTGTTGCAATCAAATTTTTCCTCAGGCGAAATTCTGGCAGTGTCAGAAGATTTGGCGCACAGTCCTGCAGTGTGACTTCTCCTAGGACAAACGTCAAATTGTCTTTTTCAAGATAAGCTGTGATCAAAATTACCGCTAGAGATGTCTTTGTTAGCCACCATTTCAGTCCCGTGTGTAATGCAGCTCACAGTCACCGAACATGTGTGGGTTGATGATGTAAAACTCCGGACGAGTTTTCATGCCGTTTTTAACGTGTCTTGACTGTCGTACAGTCTGACATAAATGACAGCTGAGATCCCACAGTGTGACATGAGAATCATGTTTGTACAGTCTGACAAGCAACAATCTTAAAGGACTGTTATAAATCGCACAGTGTGCACCCGGCTTCAGGTGTATGAGAATATCCTAAGTAGACATTACACAGTGAAAGTCTGGATTAATTATCTGCTTTAAAATGTTTAAACAGCAGATGTGTCAGAGCCTTCATAAAACAATCATCAATTATCTTTTAACACCCAATTAGTTTCCCAGGTGAAAGATGTTTCATGTAATTAGTTACTTACTCTAATTGGACTGATGAAGGCCTATAAAATACACTTATCTGCAGCTACATGTATGCTTGGATTTTTATTTTCTGTGTGGTGGATTGAAAGTTTGGGTTTTGGAGTATTTAGGTTTTTTTGTTGGCCATGGATCTGGGGTGGAAAAAGTGAGTTTATCCTTTCAATCTGTATTTGTGAATGATTCTGTAAATACTAAATTTGCTTTTTAACTTTACTTTTTGCTTGTAGGTTACCCTTGTTGGTAGTCTTTCTTTTTTTGAGTAATGCTTATGGATTTAAAGGTAAAATTTCTTTCTTGTCTTGCTAAGGTTTTTTTTTTTTTTTTTTTTTTTAAATTGTGAGGTTTGTCTACAAATTCATTTTTTTTTTTCTTTTTTTTTTTTGTCTGATTCACAGGTGGAGTATCTTCAAATGCCCATCAGCGGTGGGGTCAACCTTCTGACAACACTTTCTCACCTCGTGCAGTCCAGTCTTCTGTTTCAGATGTCCTTGTGACTGGGACTTTGCCTGAAGAAGTGGGCTCAAGTTTATTCACTAACAGACCCCTGAAAAGGTTTAACTTGCTCCAATTTGTGAAAGGTCATGATTCCAGCCACCATAAATCGATGTCCCGTGCCCAAACTGCTCCAAGCAGCTCAGTTTTCGCTTCCTTGCCTCTACCCTTAAGTGAAAAGCATGCAGACAGTTTGACGTTGCCCCAGGGCTCTGGAGCAACCATTACAGATACTGCTAGTGTTTCTACACAAGGCACTTCTGGCCAGTCCACCAGCGATCAGAGCTTCCCTAGTTTGTACATGTCCAGCTCCCAGGAAACCTCTGGTGTTGAAACAGCAGAAGCCACTTTGCCTCTGTTCTCTCAGGAGAGCATCTCTTACAGCAGTTCATCTGCTCCAGGTGCCACTTACACTCCTCAAGGTAGCCCAGTGCCACTTTCAGAAGGCTCTGGGCAAGCCATCTCACCTCAGGATGAAAGCAGTTACAGTGGTTTGTCTCAATCTCAAGGTGCCTCTAGTCACTATACCCCAGACTCCTATACCAAGCTTGGTTCTTCATCTGTTTCTAGTCAGTCTACCAGTGATCCGAGTACCCCCAGTTTGTATAGTTCTAGTTCTCAGGGTAGTTCTGGCAGTTTGTTGGAAGCTTCTGGCTCTTTCTTTCAAGGGGAAGTGGTAGGGCTTAGCTTTTCTGACTTGTCTCCCCAATCTCAAACCTCCAGTCAACTTCTGCCCTCATCATTGGAGGTCTCTAGCCAGTTTACTAATGGTCAGGGCTCTCCCAGCTTGTTTATAGGTAGCTCTAAGAGCAGTTCCGATTCCCAGTCAATTGGTCCGGCTTCATTTCTAGATACTCAGGGTAGTCTTTCTCACAGCATTTTGTCTAGCCAGACTCTGGGCTCTACTTCCACTTCTCAGGGCAGCACTGGGCCTGAATTGTCTGGAAGTTATAGTGTGTCCCAATCGCTTAACAACTCTAGTCAGTATGCCCCAGGAACCCTGATGTATGGAAAGTTTGGCCCCTTACCTATAAGGGTTTCTAGCCAGTCCACAAGCACCCAAAGCAGTTCTAGCACTCCATTAACTTCCAGTCATTTCCCTGTGCAGGGAGGTAGTAGCTTTACTTCTAGCTCGTATCTGAAGCCTCAGGGCACTCTGGGTCTGTATGCCCCTGTGTCACCTACCAAATATGCGAGTGTTCCCTTGCCACAACGTGCTGTTTATAGCCAGGCAACAAGTAGCTCGGGGGCTCAGTTTGGGACCTCTACTGGTTTTGCCTCACAAGGAATGAGTAGCACGTACAGTGGTTCTGTCCAGCCTCAAGGTACCACAATTCAGTCTGCCCCTGGGTCCCCATCCTCCTATCCAAGTGTATCACTATCCTCACCCCAAGGTGCTGTCAGTCAGTCTGTTACAGTCCCAAGTTCACAGAAGCAGTTTACCTTTGGCTATGGCACCCAGTCAGGGTCCTCTCTGTCACCCACCCTCCAGGGAAGTGCAGCTTATGGTGGATCACTCCAGCCTCAAGGTACCACAGGCCAGTTTGCCCCTGGATCTTCACTTCCAAGTATGTCACTATCCTCACCCCAAGGTGTTGCCAGTCAGTCTGCTACTGTCCTGGGTTCACGGAAGCAGTTTACCTCTACCTTCACAGGCAGCTCTGCTGCAGTCCCGAGTTCACGGAAGCAGTTTGCCTCCAGCTATGGCACCCAGTCGGGGTCCTCTCTGCCACTCACCCTGCAGGGAAGTGCTGCTTATGGTGGATCACTCCAGCCTCAAGGTACCACAGGCCAGTTTGCCCCTGGGTCTCAATCCTCCTATCCAAGTGTATCCCTATCCTCACCCCAAGGTGCTGCCAGTCAGTCTGCTACAGTCCTGAGTTCACGGAAGCAGTTTACCTCTAGCTATGGCACCCAGTCAGGGTCCTCTCTGCCACTCACCCTGCAGGGAAGTGCAGCTTATGGTGGATCACTCCAGCCTCAAGGTACCACAGGCCAGTTTGCCCCTGGATCTTCACTTCCAAGTATGTCACTATCCTCACCCCAAGGTGCTGCCAGTCAGTCTGCTACTGTCCTGGGTTCACGGAAGCAGTTTACCTCTACCTTAACAGGCAGCTCTGCTGCAGTCCCGAGTTCACGGAAGCAGTTTGCCTCCAGCTATGGCACCCAGTCGGGGTCCTCTCTGCCACTCACCCTGCAGGGAAGTGCTGCTTATGGTGGATCACTCCAGCCTCAAGGTACCACAGGCCAGTTTGCCCCTGGGTCTCAATCCTCCTATCCAAGTGTATCCCTATCCTCACCCCAAGGTGCTGCCAGTCAGTCTGCTACAGTCCTGAGTTCACGGAAGCAGTTTACCTCTAGCTATGGCACCCAGTCAGGGTCCTCTCTGCCACTCACCCTGCAGGGAAGTGCAGCTTATGGTGGATCACTCCAGCCTCAAGGTACCACAGGCCAGTTTGCCCCTGGATCTTCATTTCCAAGTATGTCACTATCCTCACCCCAAGGTGCTGCCAGTCAGTCTGCTACAGTCCCGAGTTCACGGAAGCAGTTTGCCTCTAGCTATGGCACCCAGTCAGGGTCCTCTCTGCCACTCACCCTGCAGGGAAGTGCTGCTTATGGTGGATCACTTCAGCCTCAAGGTACAAGTCAGTTTGCCCCTGGGTCTCCATCCTCCTATCCAAGTGTATCACTATCCTCACCCCAAGGTGCTGCCAGTCAGTCTGCTACAGTCCTGGGTTCACGGAAGCAGTTTACCTCTACCTTCACAGGCAGCTCTGCTGCAGTCCCGAGTTCACGGAAGCAGTTTGCCTCTAGCTATGGCACCCAGTCGGGGTCCTCTCTGCCACTCACCCTGCAGGGAAGTGCTGCTTATGGTGGATCACTCCAGCCTCAAGGTACCACAGGCCAGTTTGCCCCTGGGTCTCAATCCTCCTATCCAAGTGTATCCCTATCCTCACCCCAAGGTGCTGCCAGTCAGTCTGCTACAGTCCTGGGTTCACGGAAGCAGTTTACCTCTACCTTCACAGGCAGCTCTGCTGCAGTCCCGAGTTCACGGAAGCAGTTTGCCTCCAGCTATGGCACCCAGTCGGGGTCCTCTCTGCCACTCACCCTGCAGGGAAGTGCTGCTTATGGTGGATCACTTCAGCCTCAAGGTACAAGTCAGTTTGCCCCTGGGTCTCCATCCTCCTATCCAAGTGTATCACTATCCTCACCCCAAGGTGCTGCCAGTCAGTCTGCTACAGTCCTGGGTTCACGGAAGCAGTTTACCTCTACCTTCACAGGCAGCTCTGCTGCAGTCCCGAGTTCACGGAAGCAGTTTGCCTCTAGCTATGGCACCCAGTCGGGGTCCTCTCTGCCACTCACCCTGCAGGGAAGTGCTGCTTATGGTGGATCACTTCAGCCTCAAGGTACCACAAGTCAGTTTGCACCTGGATCTTCCCCTCCAACTGTATCACTATCCTCACCCCAAGGTGTTGCCAGCCAGCCCAGCCAAGCATTTCTAAGCTCTTCTGTGTCCCAAAGCCAGAAGTCTCAAAGATGGCAGCCTTCACAAGGTATTCAGACCTCAGTTGCCACTGCTTCACATGGAAGCGATCCATCTCGGAGCTTTCCAGTGCAGAGTAGGTTCTCTTCCCAATCATCAGCAGCAGGCCCATCTTCAGGAGATTCTGGATGGTTTGTTTCAGCACAGGGTAGTAGCCCTCATGGTGGCTTTGCTCTCAATTCACAAAGCCCTTTTAACAAGTACAACCCTGGGTCCCATGCATATGCCAAGTTTGCTTCCTCACCCCTAGCTGTTTCTAGCCAGTATACCAGTGATCAGCACTCAAATGGCCTGTATAGCTCAGACACCCTGCAGACTCAAGGTCTCCTTGGTGTAGTTGAAAGATCCTCATCTCAAGCTCCTTTTGACTCTCCAAGCAGTAACCAAATTTCTGAGCGTTTTGTGACATTGCAACGCCCCACAGGTTCCAATCTAGCTCCATCTTTAGGCCCGAGTGCCCAAGCATCATCTTTGAGTATGCTCTCTGGCATCCCGCAAACTGCACTGGCTCTACGTGAATCTGGGTCAGATGTCCAGCTAAACAACCAAGTGAGCAGCAATTCACAGGCCAGTGTGTATACTTCCTTGCAGAAGTTCTCCAGCAAATATGGTGCGCAGAGTGAGCCAGGTGTTTATGGTCAAGGAACATCTGGTGCTTCAGCGTCTGAGCTCTTGAGTAGCTACGGTTCCATGTACAACCTGAATGTTCCTGCTTCTATACCATCCCACAGTTCTCTCTCAAGCCGCTACTATGTCAAAGGCTAAGGAACTCTAGAAACCTGCCACAATGCAAAGTGATGTCTTCCAGAATTTGAAAGTAATAAATGTTTGAAACAAAGCAGTTTTTCATGTGTGTGTGTTTGTTTTTTTTCCCCATTACTTATGCCATTGAAATGTAAGTGTTAGTATTAATGTAAATTGTCTGAAATGGGTTTAGAAAATTGATACATTTCTCTCCCTTGCCATTAAGTATTGTATGCATACAACTACACAAATTTCTTGATGTTGCAGTACTAATTTCCTTCCAGATTTTTTTTTTTTTTTTTTTTTTTTTTTTTTTCCCCTATTCAAGTTTGGTGTGAAAGGACAAAGAATAAAGAAAATAACCACATACTGCAATAAAGAATTTTACTTTTTTTTTTTTTTTTTTTTTTGTCAAATGTAATGATTCCATGAGTAACAATGGGCTGCACTATATATAACATCAGAATGAGCTTGTATCACAGGTGCATATGAGAATCGACTTGTGTTTGAGACATTGGACATCTTAATATTCCCCAAAGAGATGCTGAAAAGGATTCCTCAGGGCACTTTGGCTGAGTTTTATCCTCGAGACTCCAAGCATTAGTCTTACTTCTTTCTTTGTTCATTCACTTTGTCTTTCAAGCACCTGTGAATCTGTCTTCTACACTTCTAGATGTTACTCAATCTCTCTGCTCAAATCCAGTACCCTAAGTCTACACTGGTGGATTATGAAGTTGTTTTTCGTTGCTGTTCTTGAGATTTATGTTAGTGTTGCTAAATAGTAAAGCAAATATTATATGAATATCATTCCTACACTGCAGTGTGGATGTTGTGTGTGTAGCTGTGTGTCAAACAATGTTTTGACCAAGTGGTATATGATGTAAAGACCGACTTTTTCTAATTCATTTTGGTGCCATTAAAATGCATATATATATATATATATATTATTGCAGTACAGTGTGTGATATTAAGTGAATAAATACTAAAGTAATTGTTATCCTAATGCATGAACAATATATTGGAAATATGTATGTGACCACTTTCTCCATTAAATAAATCTTGATGTGGTGTAAATTAATGATCATGATTAAAGTAATCAAATATAATAGTGCAGCAATGCAAGTCCTGATGGACTGATGTTAATTTTGGTGCTGATGTAACTTGCACAACAGGGTACTAGGGACTTTACAAAACATAAGGTGGTTCTTATTAATTGTGCATACACGTTTTGTAAGATGTATGGTCAAAATTAGTTGTTTTGCTTACCCATTCTCATGTAATTTGCTAAGTCAGACAATAATAAAAGGGACAGTCTCCACCCAAATTACCCTAACTGAGCTTTGATTTCTGCATGTGCCTGATCCTAAAACATATCTGCCCTGTATATCAGTAATTGTTTCTCTGCAAAGTCTGCATTACATTATGGCAATTTCACAAAACACTTAAGAAAAGTCCTGAAATGATCAGGCACATTTTGTGTAAAGCCGGGTGCACACTGTGCGATTTTGGCCACGATTTGGTGGTCTGAGACAAATTTTGAGAATCCTAAAAGATTCCTGTAATCCTAGGCTAAAATCTGTAGTCTTTGATCGCTAGTTTGACATGTTCCCAGAGAGCCGATTAATGACCTTTGCGATCAAATTTTGCCTCAGGCAAAATTCTGGCAGTGTCAGAAGATTTGGCGCATAGTCCTGCAGTGTGACTTCTCCTATGACAAATGTCAAATTGTCTTTTTTAAGACAAGCTGTGATCAAAATTACCGCTAGAGATGTTCTTGTTTGCCACCATTTCAGTCCCGTGTGTAATGCAGCTCACAGTCCCCGAACGTGTATGGGTTGATGATGTAAATCTCTGGACGAGTTTTCATGTGCACATCCGTTTTTAACGTGCCTTGACTGTCGTATAGTCTGACATAAATGACAGCTGAGATCCCACATTGTGACATGAGGATCATGTTCGTACAGTCTGAAAAGCAACAATCGTAGAGGACTGTTATAAATCGCACAGTGTGCACACAGCTTAAGGTGAATGAGAATATCCTAAGTAGACATTACACAGTGAAAGTCTGGATTAATTATCTGCTTTAAAATGTTTAAACAGCAGATGTATCAGAGCCTTCATAAAACAATCATCAATTATCTTTTACCCCCAATTAGTTTCCCAGGTGAAAGATGTTTCATGTAATTAGTTACTTACTCTAATTGGACTGATAAAGGCCTATAAAATACACTTATCTGCAGCTACATGTTTTTATTTTCTGTGTGGTGGTTTGAATGTTTGGGTTTTGGAGTATTCAGGGTTTTTTTGTTTTTTTGTTGGCCATGGATCAAGGGTGGAAAAGGTGAGTTTATTCTTTCAATATGTGTTTTTGAATGATTCTGTAAATACTAAATTTGCTTTTAATTTTACTTTTTGCTTGTAGGTTACCCTTGTTGGTAGTCTTTCTATTTTTGAGTAGTACTTATGGATTTAAAGGTAACATTTCTTCCTTGTCTTGCTTTTTTTTTTTTTTTTTTTTTAAATTGTGAGGTTTGTCTACAAAGCCTTTTTTGTCTAATTCACAGGTGGAGCTTATTCACATACCCATACGCAGTGGGGTCAACCTTCTGACAACACTTTCTCACCTCGTGCAGTCCAGTCTTCTGTTTCAGAGGTCCCTGTGACTGGGACTCTGCCTGAAGTGGGCTCAAGTTTACTCGCTAACAGATCCCTGAAAAGGTTTAACTTGCTCCAGTTTGTAAAAGGTCATGATTCCAGCCACCATGAATTGATGTCCCATGCCCAAACCGCTCCAAGCAGCTCAGTTTTTGCTTCCTTGCCTCTACCCTTAAGTGAAAAGCATGCAGGCAGTTTGACATTGCTCCCGGGCTCTGGAGCAACAATTACAGATACTGCTAGTGTTTCTACACAAGGCACTTCTGGCCAGTCCACCAGAGATCAGAGCTTCCCTAGTTTGTACATGTCCAGCTCGTCTGACTTGTCTCCTCAATCTCAAACCTCCAGTCAGCTTCTGCCCTCATCATTGGAGGTCTCTAGCCAGTTTACTAATGGTCAGAGCTCTCCCGGCTTGTATATAGGTAGCTCTAAGAGCAGTTCCGATTCCCAGTCAATTGGTCCGGCTTCATTTCTAGATACTCAGGGTAGTCTTTCTCACAGCATTTTGTCTACCCAGACTCAGGGTTCTACTTCCACTTCTCAGGGCAGTGCTGGGCCTGAATTGTCTGGAAGTTATAGTGTGTTCCAATCGCTTAACAACTCTAGTCAGTACGCCCCAGGATCCCTGATGTATGGAAAGTTTGGCCCCTTACCTATAAGGGTTTCTAGCCAGTCCACAAGCACCCAAAGCAGTTCTGGCACTCCATTAACTTCCAGTCATTTCCCTGTGCAGGGAGGTAGTAGCTCTATTTCTAGCTTATATCTGAAGCCTCAGGGCACTCTGGGTCTGTATACTCCTGTGTCATCTACCAAATATGTGAGAGTTCCCTTGCCACAACGTGCTGTTTATAGCCAGGCAACAAGTAGCTCGGGGGCTCAGTTTGGGACCTCTGCTGGTTATGCCTCACAAGGAATGAGTAGCACTTACAGTGGTTCTGTCCAGCCTCAAGGTACCACAATTCAGTTTGCCCCTGGGTCTCCATCCTCCTATCCAAGTGTATCACTATCCTCACCCCAAGGTGCTGCCAGTCAGTCTGCTACAGTCCCAAGTTCACAGAAGCAGTTTACCTTTAACTATGGCACCCAGTCCGGGTCCTCTCTGCCACTCACCCTACAGGGAAGTGCCAATTATGGTGGATCACTCCAGCCTCAAGGTACCACAAGTCAGTTTGCCCCAGGATCTTCTCTTCCAAGTATGTCACTATCCTCACCCCAAGGTGCTGCCAGTCAGTCTGCTACAGTCCCGAGTTCACGGAAGCAGTTTACCTCTACCTTCACAGGCAGCTTTGCTACAGCCCCGAGTTCACGGAAGCAGTTTGCCTCTAGCTATGGCACCCAGTCAGGGTCCTCTCTGCCACTCACCCTGCAGGGAAGTGCAGCTTATGGTGGATCACTCCAGCCTCAAGGTACCACAGGCCAGTTTGCCCCTGGATCTTCTCTTCCAAGTATGTCACTATCCTCACCCCAAGGTGCTGCCAGTCAGTCTGCTACAGTCCCGAGTTCACGGAAGCAGTTTACCTCTAGCTATGGCACCCAGTCGGGGTCCTCTCTGCCACTCACCCTGCAGGGAAGTGCTGCTTATGGTGGATCACTCCAGCCTCAAGGTACCACAGGCCAGTTTGCCTCTGGATCTTCTCTTCCAAGTATGTCACTATCCTCACCCCAAGGTGCTGCCAGTCAGTCTGCTACAGTCCCGAGTTCACGGAAGCAGTTTACCTCTAGCTATGGCACCCAGTCAGGGTCCTCACTGCCACTCACCCTGCAGGGAAGTGCTGCTTATGGTGGATCACTCCAGCCTCAAGGTACCACAGGCCAGTTTGCCCCTGGATCTTCATTTCCAAGTATGTCACTATCCTCACCCCAAGGTGCTGCCAGTCAGTCTGCTACAGTCCCGAGTTCACGGAAGCAGTTTGCCTCTAGCTATGGCACCCAGTCAGGGTCCTCTCTGCCACTCACCCTGCAGGGAAGTGCTGCTTATGGTGGATCACTTCAGCCTCAAGGTACAAGTCGGTTTGCCCCTGGGTCTCCATCCTCCTATCCAAGTGTATCACTGTCCTTGCCCCAAGGTGCTGCCAGTCAGTCTGCTACAGTCCCGAGTTCACGGAAGCAGTTTACCTCTAGCTATGGCACCCAGTCAGGGTCCTCTCTGCCACTCACCCTGCAGGGAAGTGCTGCTTATGGTGGATCACTCCAGCCTCAAGGTACCACAGGCCAGTTTGCCCCTGGATCTTCATTTCCAAGTATGTCACTATCCTCACCCCAAGGTGCTGCCAGTCAGTCTGCTACAGTCCCGAGTTCACGGAAGCAGTTTACCTCTACCTTCACAGGCAGCTTTGCTACAGCCCCGAGTTCACGGAAGCAGTTTGCCTCTAGCTATGGCACCCAGTCAGGGTCCTCTCTGCCACTCACCCTGCAGGGAAGTGCAGCTTATGGTGGATCACTCCAGCCTCAAGGTACCACAGGCCAGTTTGCCCCTGGATCTTCTCTTCCAAGTATGTCACTATCCTCACCCCAAGGTGCTGCCAGTCAGTCTGCTACAGTCCAGAGTTCACGGAAGCAGTTTACCTCTAGCTATGGCACCCAGTCGGGGTCCTCTCTGCCACTCACCCTGCAGGGAAGTGCTGCTTATGGTGGATCACTCCAGCCTCAAGGTACCACAGGCCAGTTTGCCCCTGGATCTTCATTTCCAAGTATATCACCATCCTCACCCCAAGGTGCTGCCAGTCAGTCTGCTACAGTCCTGAGTTCACTGACGCGGTTTTCCTCTGCCTTCACAGGCAGCTCTGGCACCCAGTCAGGGTCGTCTCTGCCACTCACCCTGCAGGGAAGTGCCAATTATGGTGGATCACTCCAGCCTCAAGGTACCACAAGTACCTCCTATTCAAGTATATCACCATCCTCACCCCAAGGTGTTGCCAGCCAGCCCAGCCAAGCATTAAGCTCTTCTGTGTCCCAAAGCCAGAAGTCTCAAAGATGGCAGCCTTCACAAGGTATTCAGACCTCAGTTGCTGCTACTTCACATGGAAGCGATCCATCTCAAAGCTCTCCAGTGCAGAGTAGGTTCTCTTCCCAATCATCAGCAGGAGGCCCATCTTCAGGAGGTTCTGGACGGTTTGTTTCTGCACAGGGTGGTAGCACTCATGGTGGCTTTGCTCTCAATTCACGAAGCCCTTTTAACAAGTACAACCCTGGGTCCCATGCATATGTCAAGTTTGCTTCCTCACCCCTAGCTGTTTCTAGTCCATATACCAGTGATCAGCACTCAAATGGCCTGTATAGCTCAGACACTCTGCAAACTCAGGGTCTCTTTGGTATAGTTAAAAGACCCTCATCTCAAGCTCCTTTTGACTCCCCAAGCAATAACCAAATTTCTGAGCATTTTGTGACATTGCAACACCCCACAGGTTCCAATGTAGCTCCATCTTTAGGCTTGAGTGCCCAAGAGTCTTCTGTTGGTATGCGCTCTGGTATCCCGCAAACTGCACTGGACTATACTTCCTTGCGGAAGTTCTCCAGCAACTATGGTGCACCGAGTGAGCCAGGTGTTTATGGTCAAGGAACCTCTGGTACTTCAGCTTCTGAGCTCTTGAGTAGCTATGATTCCATGTACAACTTGAATGCTCCTGCTTCTATACCGTCCCACAGTTCTTTCTCAAGCCGCTACCACTCTGTCAAAGGCTAAGGGACTCTAGAAACCTGCCACAATGCAAAGTGATGTCTTCCAGAATTTAAAAGCAATAAATGTTTGAAACGAAGCAGTCTTGTGTGTGGCTTTTTTTTTTTTTTTTGTGCCAAAGGGCTTAAGTAAGTTGCTGGGTCTTAATGATTTTGTAGGCTTTGACTGTCAAGTAAAATTTAGGGAAGATTCAAAAGCCGTTATAGTTCAAGCTTGTGCAGTTTTGGAGCTTCTACTTTGGAGCTTCTATATTTTATTTTTTTGTCACACAATTGGAGTGACTTAGTGTTAGTATTAATGTAAATTGTCTGAAATGATGTTTAGAAAATTGATGCAATATACTTAAGTAGCAAGGGAGAGAAATATATCCATGGCTGATCTTGGTGAAAATATTGGTCATTTGTATCTGCCTCAAAATTCTTGATAGGTGCAGTACTGGATTTGTGTTACTGTAACTCATCTGATTGTTTTTGAATTGTAATGCATCTGAATGTAGTGTCAGCTACATTTTTGAACCAATGTTTAGAGACTTTTCACTTGACTACTAGAATTTCATAAAGTTAGTGACTGGGTTAACTATAATTTATTTTTTATATAGTTTCAGAGATGTTACACCGGTAAATGTTTTGTATTTACTTCAAGTATGTGTCTTTCAAAGTAATGACAGACCACTTTCCTAAGATGTTCATTACTATCATTGGATCTTGCATCTATGTAAGCCAAAGCAAACATCAACTAATCTGTTTGAAAAGTTCTGGATCACATTGATGTTTTTGATGCAATGTTACCTAGAGCAGTTCCCTAAGTATGCTGAAATTGTCCATCTGACTCTCCCTGATGGCACCAAGAGGAATGGACAAATGCTGGAGGTCACAGGCTTCAAAGCTGTGGTTCAGGTCAGGGAATAAGAGCTTCTGAAATGTGTTCTTTTTTTCCCCCATTTTGTAATCTGATCAGTAGCCTCTCTCATTATTTCATTTTTAGGTGTTTGAGGGAACATCTGGTATTGATGCTGAAAAAATGTGAGTGAATTTACACTGGACATTTTGAATACACCAGTGTACAAGGATATGCTGGGTAATAATAAAGAGACATACTGAAGCCATGTGATGTTTTTTTTTTTTTTTTTTTTTTGTTCCACTCCCGCAAGGATCTATTCCGCACGCACCCGCTCCCACCTAAAATTCACTCTGTGTTCACCCTCTATCCGCATATGATTTTCTTCCCGACCCGACGGGTCCCACTAAATTTAGATTGTTTACAGAATCTCGCATTCAAACTTCCCCTAGAAAAAGTGTGATTGGGGATAACAAATATAAAATGTTGCATAGCATATATTTGTTTCATTTTAGTTATTTGTCTTATGATGCTGTCAACACCCTAAAAAAATGTCACAAAGAATAATAGGCTAAATATCACAGAGAAAAAAACAGGCTAAATTAAATAGCCTACAACATGTCCCTCAAAACTATAGGCTAAGCCAAAAATACATATAAATGAAAACTGTTGGCTTATTAGCTATACTGCAAAATTAAATCTTTTTTAACATCCACGCAAGAACAGAATGATGCTGACTGATAACCATTTCAGAACGTCTCTCCTCCAAAATCCGATCACAAAGGTTGAATGATCTCTGAAGGTGCACTCGCGCAGACCTCTAATGCAAAGAACATATCTTGCCAGGTTTCTCAGGACAGTGTGAACGCCACCACTGCAGAAAGTTTTGTTCACTTCAAGTTCAAGCACAGATGCGCTGATGCCAAAGCACCTCGGGAGCGACCTGGTTATTGTCAGACCTCCTGCCTTTCATTCAAAATTTAATCCCGCGCAGTAAGAAATCTTATCGGGTTTTTTTCTTTGAGAGCCGTGGGAATGCAGACCTCTAATGCTCACAAATTGTCATCACTGGCTTTTTTTTTGAGTATTGATATGTGTACCATCCAATTCCCTCCTGCTCCCTGCAGGTCAGCTGATAAAATCCTCAGTGTCGTATTTATCCTGAGGAAATGATCAACTATTTTATCTGCGGCCAGTTTACCCCACTGTAGCTACATTTCCATTACCCTTCATATTGCGCAAATTGAAATTGTGAATTGAAAATACGCCCAATGGAAACTTTTTCTCAAAAACGTAAAAAAGTTTTTACGCTTGCATGAGGTGCATTGCAAACTGCAATGGAAACAATTTACAGGTCACCTGGTGTACGTAAAAGTCGATAATTCTTTAAAGATGGTGAGGAATGTTTGGACAGAAGAATAGACAGAGAGTTGAATAAATTAGAATATCATGAAAAAGTTATTTTTTTTTTCTCAGTAATTTACTTTTTTGTTTTCATTTTGATGATTACAGCTTGCTGCTCATCAAAAAATCAGTATCTCAAATTATGAGAATATTTAATTTCAAGTTCTATTAAATTACCATTCTCCGAGTATAAATACTGGGTTTAGGTCAGTAATCCCAACAGCAGTCATGGGGAAGTCTGCTGACTTGACAGTTGTCCAGAAGACGATCATCAAGACCCTCTACAATGAGGGTTAAGCCGGGTGCACACTGTGTGATTTATAATAGTCAGACTGTACGTTCATGATCCTCATGTCACACTGTGGGATCTCAGCTGTCATTTATGTCAGACTGTACAACAGTCAAGACGCGTTAAAAACAGACACGTGCTTGAAAACTTGTCCGGAGTTTTACATCATCAACCCACACACGTTCGGTGACAGTGAGCTGCATTACACACGGGACTGAAATGGTGGCTAATAAAGACATCTCTAGTGTTAATTTTGATCACGGCTTGTCTTGAAAAACGAAGACAATTTGACATTCGTCGTAGGAGAAGTCACACTGCAGGACTGTGTGCTAAATCTTCTGACACTGCCAGAATTTCGTCTGAGGTCAAATTTGATCGCAATGGTCATTAATCGGCTGTCTGTGAACATGTCAAACTAGCGATCAGAGACTACAGATTTTAGCCTAGGATTATAGGAATATTTTAGGATTTGCAAAGTTTGTCTCAGATGACCAAATCGTGGCCAAAATCGCACAGTGTGAACCCAGCTTTAGCCACAGAGGGTCATTGCTGAAAGAGCTGGCTGTTCGCAGAGTGCTGTGCCAAAGCATATTCATGGAAAGCTGACTGGAAGGAAAAAAGTGTGGTAGGAAAAGGTGCACGTGTAAGTGAAAGGAATGACCGCAGGCTTGAGAAGATTGTCAGGCGTAGCCGATTTAAGAACTTAGGAGAGCTTCAAAAGTAGTGGACTGAAGCTGGAGTCAGTGCATCAAGAGCCACCGCACACAGACGTCTTCAGGAAATCGGCTACAACTCTTACATTCCACGTACCAAGCCACTTCTGAACCAAAGACAACGTCAGAAGCGTCTTACCTGGGCTAAGGAGAAAAAGAACTGGACTGTTGCTCAGTGGTCCAAAGTCCTCTTTTCAGATGAAAGTAAATTTTGCATTTAATTTGGGAATTAAGGTCCCAAAGTCTGGAGGAAGAGTGGAGAGGCACAGAAACCATGTTGCTTGAAGTCCAGTGTGAAGTTTCCACAGTCAGTGATGATTTGGGCTGCCATGTCATCTGCTGGTGTTGGTCCACTGTGTTTTCTGAAGTCCACAGTCAACACAGCCATCTACCAGGACATTTTCGAGCACTTCATGCTTCCTTCTGCTGACAAGCTTTATGAAGATGCTGATTTCATTTTCCAGCAGGATTTGGCACCTGCCCACACTGCCAAAGGTACCAAAAGTTGGTTCAATGACCATGGTGTTAATGTGCTTGATTGGCCAGCAAACTCGACTGACCTGAACCCCATAGAGAATCTATGGGGTATTGTCAAGAGGAAGATGAGAGACACCAGACCCAACAATGCAGATGACCTGAAGGCCGCTATCAAAGCAACCTGGGCTTCCATTACACCTGAGCAGTGCCACAGGCTGATTGCCTCCATGCCACGCCGCATTGATGCAGTAATTCATGCAAAAGGAGGCCCAACCAAGTATTGAGTGCATAGAAATGAACATTTCAGTGCATAGAAATGAACTTTTCAGAAGCCTGACATTTCTGTTTAAAATATCCTTTTTTTATTGATCTTATGAAGTATTCTAATTTATTGAGATTAGTTTTATTGTAGTTTTAGATTTATTGAGGTGAGTTTTTGTTAAATGTGAGCCAAAATCATCACAATTAAACGAACCAAAGACTTAAAGTACTTCAGTCTGTGTGCACTGAATTTATTTAATACACGAGTTCCACAATTTGAGTTGAATTACTTAAATGAACTTTTCCATGACATTCTAATTCATTGAGATGCACCTGTATATTCAAAAATATTTAAAGAATCTCATAACATTATTTATTCATAACATTGTTTTTGTAGTTTTTCCATTGTAAATGATTTAATTTGATATCAATTTATTGATTCTAATTAAATGAACAAATCTATGAATTTGAAATAAAATATGAACCATTAATTTAAATGTCCTTTATAAAAGAAAAAAAAAATATTTCACTAATTCCATTCAAAAAGTGAAACTTGTATATTATATTCATTCATTACACACAGACTGATATATTTCAAATGTTTATTACTTTTCATTTTGATGATTAGAACTGACAACTAAGGAAAATCCCAAATTCAGTATCTCAGAAAATTAGAATATTACTTAAGACCAATACAAAGAAAGGATTTTTAGAAATCTTGGCCAACTGAAAAGTATGAACATGAAAAGTATGAGCATGTACAGCACTCAATACTTAGTTGGGGCTCCTTTTGCCTGAATTACTGCAGCAATGCGGCGTGGCATGGAGTCGATCAGTCTGTGGCACTGCTCAGGTGTTATAAGAGCCCAGGTTGCTCAGATAGTGGCCTTCAGCTCTTCTGCATTGTTGGGTCTGGCATATCGCATCTTCCTCTTCACAGTACCTCATAGATTTTCTATGGGGTTAAGGTCAGGCGAGTTTGCTGGCCAATTAAGAACAGGGATACCATGGTCCTTAAACCAGGTACTGGTAGCTTTGGCACTGTGTACATAACTTTGGACCACCCAGCAGCAGTCCAGTCCTTTTTGTCTTTAGCCCAGGCGAGACGCTTCTGACACTGTCTGTTGTTCAAGAGTGGCTTGACACAAGGAATGCGACAGCTGAAACCCATGTCTTGCATACATCTGTGCGTAATGGTTCTTGAAGCTCTGACTCCAGCTGCAGTCCACTCTTTGTGAATCTCCCCCACATTTTTGAATGGGTTTTGTTTCACAATCCTCTTCAGGGTGCGGTTATCCCTATTGCTTGTACACTTTTTACTACCACATCTTTTCCTTCCCTTCGCCTCTCTATTAATGTGCTTAGACACAGAGCTCTGTGAACAGCCACCCTCTTTTGCAATGACCTTTTGTGTCTTGCCCTCCTTGTGCAAGGTGTCAATGGTCGTCTTTTGGACAACTGTCAAGTCAGCAGTCTTCCCCATGATTGTGTAGCCTAGAGAACTAGACTGAGAGACCATTTAAAGGCCTTTGCAGGTGTTTTGAGTTAATTAGCTGATTAGAGTGTGGCACCAGGTGTCTTCAATATTGAACCTTTTCACGATATTCTAATTTTCTGAGATACTGAATTTGGGATTTTCCTTAGTTTTCAGTTATAATCATCAAAATTAAAAGAAATAAACATTTGAAATATATCAGTCTGTGTGTAATGAATGAATATAATATACAAGTTTCACTTTTTGAATGGAATTAGTGAAATGAATCAACTTTTTGATGATATTCTAATTATATGACCAGCACCTGTATATTTGACACAAAAGAGAGGGCACAGGCCAAATTTGTAAGAAGTAAGAAGATTTGTCATCGGATCTAGCCAGCAGCATCTAGATGATTTTTTTTCAGCATTTATAATGTGAATAGCAAAGGGCTCTCTCAACTTGTTATATTTTACAGTTTGTCAACAGATAATTTTTGGCTTTGCATACATATGTGCACCCCTCGAGTGTTTTTCTCTTGTTTTAGGACAATTGGAGAAAATGGACCTGCTGGGGAAGGTCTCTTCCTTGCAGGCCAATGGTTGAGAAATAAAATGTGTTTTATTATTATTTTATTTTAATTTAAGATAAAATTGGTAAATGAAACAGTTTTTCTATAAATTATTTTTATAATGCAAGTTATTTGTAAATGAAACAAATTCTTCTGTACATTTATTTTTTTTGTCATGAAAATTACAATTCATAAATGAGAAACTGTTCTATACATTAAAGTACTTTTTACATCTATTTACAATATAACTTATGTTTAACATTAGAAAAACAACGTAATTTAACGCTACATAAAACAGATTGGAAGAAAACGTTTGTGTACACATTCGTTCAGTTGAACAGGGAGACCCTGCTCAACTGAATGAAGGCTGCTGGACGGGCAATAGAGACCCTGGTTAGGCCTTTGCCAGCGGAACATCATCTGGGATGAGTGGATATTTCCACTGTCCACTGTGTTGGCTGTCTACCAACAGGTTTGCAGGGCTGACTCAATCGACGGCTGCCATGTCATAGAGAGATTTTTTCAAAAAGAGGGAAGAATAAAAGAAATTAACTTGCGTCCTCAAATCAAACCATAAAATATTTCAACAAGCGAAACCGCAACTTCTATGGTCCATTATTTTTTTTTATTTTTTTTTTTGCCATCGTATCTTTATAATTCTCTTACTTGCCTGTTACAAATAGTCGTGGTCAGTGGGTACCTTCTCCAGGGCAGACACCTCTGCAGACAGCTGGTCTTGCCAGGGAGCACCACTGGCTGTCTCCAGATCAGTCTCCCTTCATTCTCTGCCACGTCCTCCTCGTGCTTATCCTTATGCTCATCCGAGTCTGGGGCCATGATGTCACCAACCCCATGGCAGATGTTATGGAGGATGGCACAGGCTGTTATGACCTGAAATGATAAAATAGTATTATATATATATATATATATTAGTTTTTTAATATATTTTAGAATGTCATAATTTCACAGTTAATCTCCAAATTAAAACAACATAAAGAAACAACATGAAGACAGTATATTTAAATACTTGTTTAATGGCATCTTTTTATGAATGAAGACCAGTAACACTGATACTAATAGCCTACAGCTAATAATAATAATAATAATAATAATAATAATAAGTTTTATTTATATAGCACCTTTCCAGGGCTCAAGGACACTTTACAATATACAATTATCAAGGAAGAGATAATACAAGTAGACAATGATGAAAAACAATAATGGACAGGGAAGCATACAGAAGAATAGTGTCAAGTACAAAAATACCAAACAGGACTTAAAAGACATATAACATTCAGAGAACTATTAGTAATAATGCAGAGCAATCAATTCATCAAATCAGAGGTATAACATTCAGAAAACAGGTGAGTTTTGAGTAATGATTTAAATTCAGAGATATTATTAACACAACAGAGTGAGCGGGGGAGAGAATTCCAGAGTTTGGGCACAATAACACTAAATGATCTGCCCCCCATTGAAGAGAGGCGATGCCGAGGGACAACGAGAAGGCCAGAGTCAGAGGAACGTAGTGAGCGAGTCGGGGTGTAGGGGACGAACATATTACAAAGATAAGGGGGAGCCAAACCATACAAAGATTTGAAAGTGAGCAGGATAATTTTGAATTTAATACAGTAGGCAACAGGAAGCCAGTGGAGATCATATAAAATTGGGGTGATGTGAGCAGAGCGCTTGGTATGGGTGAGTATTCTAGCAGCAGAGTTTTGAATGTATTGTAATCTGGAAATGGAGCTGGCAGGTAGACCAATGAAAAGGGCATTACAGTAATCAAGGCGTGATGAGACAAATGCATGGATGACAGTTTCAGCATCTTTGGTACTGATGAAGGGACAGAGTTGGGCAATGCGACGAAGATGAAAGAATGCAGATTTGGTAATAGAGGTAATATGAGACTGAAATGAAAGGGTGGAGTCAATGATTACACTTAAATTTTTAACAGTATTGGATGTTTTGATGTGAGAACCAGCAATCTCACAGGTGAAATTGGTAGAAATATTGCTGGTAAGTGAGGGAGTTCCAATGAAAATAATCTCAGTTTTGTCCATGTTGAGTTTCAGAAAATTTGAATTGAGCCAATCGTTTATGTCCTTCACACACGCAGAGATTTTGTCTGTTTGGGGAGGTAGAGTTGGAGTGCAGATAACTGATTGTCATCAGCGTAAAAGTGATAGTTAAGACCATGACGTTGTAAAATCTGACCAAGTGGCATTATGTAAATTATGAATAATAAAGGCCTGAGAACAGATCCCTGGGGAACACCTCGCTTCAGGGGGACAGTAGGTGATCGAAAATCCTTAACTGAGATGCAGAATTGTCTGTCAGAGAGATAGGAAGAGAACCAAGAAAGAGCAGTACCAGAAATATATCGAAGGCAGAGCTGAGGTCAAGTAGCAAAAGTATAGACAGAGAACCAGAGTCACCAGAAAGCAGTAGATCATTCACTACCTTTACAAGTGCAGTTTCAGTACTATGGAGGGGGCGAAAACCAGATTGAAAGGGATCAAAGAGATTATTTTCAACTAGAAAAGACTGAAGTTGGGAGGCAACAGTACTTTCCAGTAATTTAGCTATGAAGGGTAAATTTGAAATAGGATGGTAATTAGATAGAACTGAGGGGTCGAGGTTGGGTTTCTTGAGAACAGGGGTAACTGCAGCAGTTTTGAGTGGGAGAGGAATTGAAGCAGAGGTAAGAGATGTATTGATGAAGTGAGAAATAGGTGCAGAGATAAAAGAATGGCAAAGTTTCAGGAGAGAAGTAGGAGCAGGATCAAGTTGACAGGATGAAGAGTTGGATTTCAAGATTAACTTAGAGACAGAAGATGGGGTTGTCAAAGAAAAACAAGACAGAGTTTGACTGGATAGATTTGGTGGATAGTTCAGCTTTGTATCAGTAGAGAAGCATTGGTGGACGGCATCGGTCTTTTCAAGCAAATAATCCAGAAAAGAACAGCAAAGCTCATTAGAAGCAAGGGCGTCTTGGGGTGGAGGTTTAATAAGCTTATTTATTGTACTGAATAATGCTTTTGGCCTGTTACTTGATTTATTAATTGTGGCAGAGACAAAACTAGAGCGAGCCGAGATGAGAGCAGATTTGTATATTTTGAAATGATCAAGAAAAGCTAAATAATGTACAGTAAGACCAGTTTTTCTGTAGAGACGCTCAAGCCATCTACCAGTAACCTTGAGAATACAGGCTACTGCTGTCTTGATGAAATAGATTTTTTCCCCAATTTTAAACATGAATTATAGCCATTCAACATTACAGTGTAATTGAAAGCTATCATTTTTTACATTTATTAGACTTCAAAAATATAACAACTTTTAATTTAAGTGAACATAGAACAATCCTCACATAAACCTATAATAAATGTCATATTTAACTGTGCCTTTCCTACCTGTCTAACATATAGGAAAAATACAGAAATTGAATAAAGTTTCCAAACAGTCTGCACTGCATAATTTATAGCCTAAATTAAATATAGATAATCATTATTAAAGCTACAAAAGTTCTTTAGTCAACAGCAGTGATTAATTTTCTCTGTAACCTTTGTTCTTTCATTATCTTCAATGACAGACGGCATTAGTGGTTGCTGTCACTTTAAGGGCTGCCGCTGCTGCACATGACGCGGATCTCACACGCGTCACACTTTCTCACAGCTCTTTACTTTTGTTTTAAGACTTTATTTAACTCATTCAAGGCTGCTCTTTTTATTTTTGGCATTATTGTGCGTGTTATTATTCGTTCAAGCGCGACAAAGAACTCGATTCTGCCAAAATGCGCACGATGGGAAGTCTAGCTAGCTGTCCAAGGCCTGCCATGCTGGGGATCGCCCACTAATTCTCAGAGAGGCCTGCTAAGGCCAACAACTGAGAACAAGCACTCGCTAGCTGCCAGGTACCCACACTACTGGGGACTCACCCTCAGAGAGGCCTGCTAAGGCCTACTATCTGAAGCAAATCTGTGCCAGAGAACCCATTACTGCTGGGGACAAGCCTCCAGGGCAGCCCGCTAGGGTCAGCTGCCTGGTAGCCAGTTCTATGTGGCTAAATACAGCACCCACACTGTTGGGGCATGCCTTCAGAGAGGCCTGCTAAGGCCATCTATCTGATAGCAAGTCGTTGCTAGCTGCCAAGTACCTTAATACTGGGGATTCGTCCACAGCTGCCTGACAGTGAATCTTCTTGCTACCAAGTACCCAACAAGCATATCTAAGGCCTGCCAAGGGTGCTCTAAGGCTATAGGCTAGAATTCGAAGGTGATCCAGGTTAGCCACACCAGCTACACGTAGTAACATGTGGTCTCAGGGGGCTGGAAAAGGCCAACCACCTGACAGCAAGACCTTGCTGACCAATACCCAATTGCTGGGGACTCACATCAGGGAGGCCTACAGTGGCCAACTACCTGGTATCGAGTCATAACTGGCAGAGAAATACCCGTTGCTAGCTGCCACGCACCCACTTATTGGGGGCTGGCTCTCAGGGAGGCCTGCTAAGGCCAGCTACCTGACAGGGAATCTTCTTGCTACCAAGTACCCAACAAGCTGGGGACTTGCTCACAGGAAGGTCAGCTAAGGCCACAGCCCAGGGCAAGTCTTGCTGTTAAAAAGTACCCACACTACTGGGGTCTCGCTCACAAAGAGGCCTGCTAAGGCCTACTTATACAATAGTGAGTCATTGCTAGCTGCTAAAACCCTAAAAGCATTGGGGGCTTGCTCACAGGGAGGCCTACCATGGCCAGCTACCTGATAGCAACCCTCTGCTAGCTGTCAGATACCCAAAGTGCTGGGGACTCGCACACAGGGAGGCCTGCTAAGGCCAGCTACTCGTGGCAATACTCGGGCTACAAGGGAGCATACTAAATGACCAGCCTGAAGTGAAGATAAAAATACTGCTCGACCTGAGCCACGATGGTGCAGGGCAGATAAAAACAGAGCTATAAGCGAAGCATTCAGATAACACCTTGTTTTAACAAGGGAGTACTATCAGCAAGACCCTGAGAATGCTACAGGGTGGAGGCCTATCACAGAGACTCTATCATGACAGAAATTATATCTGCACTCAGCCCTAGGGGAATGGGGGCCTTTCATTGAAAAAGCCACCCAAAATCAACCCAACGTTTGAACGTCAGTTCAGCAGGCTTAAGGGAGAGCCTAGCTAGGGCCTAACAGTTAAGAAGCTTCTGAAATGTGGGGCCACAGCAAAAAGCATACTATTCACCAACTGCCCAGGAGACAACTGCACCGGTGAGGCCTATCCAAGCAGCCTATGACCCTAGTCGCTATCTATTCTGCCTCTACACCAACCTGTATTATGCCCCAATGCAGAAGGGGGTGGGCCTTGGCCAGATGACTTTCTATCCATGGGTACTGAAGACGTCACTTCCCCTATGCTAGCCGCTATTTTTGTGTCCGACATGGCAATGAGCACGCCAGAGCTTTATTGTACTGAAGATCATCTTTAGCTTTAGAGCGAGCTCTCAAACAGCAACGCAAAACATTATTAACTATGATAGGGACTGTCATATAAATAACATTATAATTGTATACACTATTGTAATAAAACGATGTGAATTCTTTGGGTTTAGTTGCTGTGTTTTGGCGTGTTGTTACGGGAAGAACGCATCCACTCGAGCTACATTATGACTACGGTACTTAGTTCAAGTTTATCTGTGCATGATTTTGTGCAAATATAAGTTGTAATATTATGTTTATCTTGTATGAATATCTGAATTATCCTATATAGGATGTGTTCCGTTGAGTTAATTAACCTTCTAGCAAAGCGCTTTAGTTAACGGTTGTTCATTCTCTTCAGCTTCAGTGCGCACAGCTCAAAGAGCAATGATGTTATCTAAATGAGACGATTTGAGGGGGAAAAAATCGATATTTGAAAAAAAAAAACATCTGTTATTGTTTGTGATCATAATTTTATTTCTTATAACTGTGTTTAGTCCCTTTTCTTTTCTCTACTTTCTACATTTCTTTTTAACATTTCTATAGTAGTGCCCCCGAGAATAGGGTGGATATCTTGTACATAATCCATCGCCATACACCAGAGAAAGTGTTACCAAAAAATCTATTGCCTAATAAAAAAAATCAAAATAAAATAACAAAATACCTAAATGCAAACAAGTCATTGGACAACATTACCTAGACTATAAAGAAACAAAATGCATGTGCCATGGATAAATAAAATTAAATAGCCTCCATACGGACAATAAGGAAATGATTTTAATCAAACCATATGTTGATGAAAATAATACGAGAACAGTACAAGTGCTAGTTATTAAAAATAATGTATTAATGTTTTTGAAAAAATATGTAACATTTTCAATAATACGTATTAGTAAACATCTTTAATTACTGTTTGAAATAACATCATTGCTTATTTGAGCTGTGCACGCTGAATTTGACACCCATAAACTGAAGCGCTCTGCATGAAGGTTAATTAAGTCAATGGAACACATTCTATATAAGATAATTCAGATATTTATACAAAATAAAAATAATTTTTCAACTAATATTTGCACAAAATCATTCACAGATGAACTTGAATTAAGTAACGTAGTCAGAATAATGTAGCTACTGTTGTGGATGCATTCTCCGAAACACAGCGAATACATAACGTTTTATTACAATAGTGTATACAATTATAATGTTATGTATATGACAGCCCTAATCATAGTAGTTTTGTGTTGCTGTTTGAGCACTCACGCTAAAGCTAAAGATGATTATCAGTACAATAATGCAAGTTATTTACCTCAACGAAACGCATCCTATGAGATTAATCAGATATTTATACAACATAAATTTAATATTACGACTTATAAAAGCACAAAATGACACAAATGCACAAGTAGATCTTGAACTATGTTATGTGCTAATCAGAATGTTTAACTCCTGTAGTAGGAGCCGTCACGCTCTTCCACACAACAACGCGCTGAAACAACAACACAGAGAATTCACAACATTTTATTACAATTAGTGTTCTCATTATAATGTTATAATGTTGTATAATGACAGTCCCAGTAGTTATTAATGTTGTGCATTTGGCTGCCAGTGGTCCCTTCTGATTGAAGCCAAACATTTATTCCGCCAATTTAACTCCTATGAAATCAAATAAAATTGTAGTTCGGGGTTTCTCTGACGACTGTTGTTACAGCTAACAGCACAACATATTCCAGGCATATTGTAACCTTGTTGTGAACCTTCTGGGAGTGTTTCGCTGATTTTCCCCTGGTAGTTGTAGCTGCTGTGACCATAGACTAAACAGATCGCGCTGCTGTGACCGGACACAAAATATGGCGGCGATAAAGCACACTGATGTCACATGGCTCTAATGAATTGAGAGGAGGCCAGCACTAGGGATGCAAAAAGAACCTACACTCATATAATGAGGGGTCAGGGGCAAAAATGCTAAGCAGACCACCTCCACTATCCCTAGTGCTTAGCGTAGGCCAGCTGTTAAGGCAGCCCTGGTAAGGGCCAGCCCAAAAGGATACCTGGCGCTTCTTAGAGCAGTAGCCTCAACAGAACAGCTCTCAAAAAAGAGAGGAGGCATAATCACTCAATCTGAAACCACTAAGGTGGCTGAATCTACCATGAAAGCCTTAGCTAATTAGAATTAGGAGGAGTGACGCTAACCAGGTAACAATGTCAGGTGGCCATTGACCAGACATTTAATCTATCTGAAGTCAAAGCGCTTGTCTCTTTGTACAACAGCTCTCCAAATCCTCTAGGAGAGGAGACAAACTACTCTACCCTGAGGTGGCTATCAAGGCGGCCTGACGAGGGCCAGCCTACAAAAGAGCGGTGGCCTCAAAACCACTCCCAGCGTGGGAGGAGGCCAGCTCACTTGATACTAATAAAAGAGCTGCAAAAGAGCAGTGGTCTCAACAGAGAAATTACAATAAGCAAAACCAGCACACTCACCTAAGAAGACCCAAATTGTACTTCCCTCTTCTAAAAGTCATGGTTCATGGGTTCACTGACTCATTCTTGCTCTCTCTCTATGTGTGTGTGTGTGTGTGTGTCTGTTATTGCTGTGCTGTCAGTGTCAGATCGTCTAGCTTTGCCGTAGTGACTAACTGCGCTGATCAGCTACAGGTGCGAACCGTTATCTGTCCCTATATGTAGTCTTGTGTTTGCTGTGTTCATTGTCAGATCGTTTGGGTGTTTATGTCTGTTCTCCGTTGTTCTCAGCAATATTGTCTTTTCTCCAGTTCCTGTGTGTTTGATTCCTGCTTGAGTGTGGATTATCTCGCCTATCGGATCGGCCTTGGATTACATTTTCATGTGGACTGTGTTCCAGCCCGTTGCAGTCTTCTTGCCACCAAAGCCTGCTTTACGTGTTACACTTCTACATCTGACCATCCTGTCTTGTTTTTCTGTCTGTTGTGGACAATAAACTGTTTTTGCACTCGTGATTGGATCTTATGTTATTTGTTCCTGACAAGCGGTATACAAGTTTTGAATGCCGCTGAGCGCACCTTCGCTCTCTGAACTTTCCGCCTTGATGGAGATGTTGAAAAGTTCAGAGGGTGCAAACTGGCGCATCAAGGAGAAAGCCCTTCTCTTTCTCCCCGATGTCGGCCAGGTTCAACCACAGATGCCTCTCCATGGCCACTATTGCCTCTATCGATCGACCGATCGTGGCAGCGGTCTGTTTGGTGGCCCAGAGTACAAGATCTGTGGTGCGGTGCAGCTCCTCGGCCACTTCAGGGGAGAGACCCTGCCCCTGGTCTAAGTCCTTCAGCAGGTCAGCCTGGTATGCCTACAACACAGCCATCATGTACAGAGAAGCACCAGCCTGGCCTGCTGCCGTGTATGCCCTGCCATTTAAACGTGATGTCACTTTAAGGGGTTTAGATGGCAGGGATGAAGTCTTTAAGTGTCGATGTTCGCCCGATACAAGATAGTTCACAAACGTCTCATCAGTTGGTGGCATCGCCACATACCCATATTCTCCCAATCCCTTAAGCATGCAGGTCAGAAAGGAATGGAAGGCTCACTGGAGCTGGCTCTGCCTCAGCGCGAGCGGGACCTGAACCACCAGGCCCAGATGCTGAACTCTCTTTCCTCGAGAAGAACAGAGCGTTCTCAACGGAAAACGGTCACAATTCACACAGGCAGCTCCCTCAAGAACTTCCCATGCATGCTCTTCCCCCAGACAGAGAACACATAGCTGTCAGGTATCTCAGACATGGATCCACATACTTAGGAAACTTTTCAGTTAGTCTGGTTTTCTCTGTGCATTTCATTTAGCCAGCGATAGCGCTTCACACATAACAGTCCCTGAAGACAAAAAGAGGATGTATATATTTTCTATATATTTCCGGGTCGCACCATTATGATGTCATGGGCTGTCGCTGGTCAATATCCTAGCGTTTTGACGCAGCGCAAGTTCCCTTTCGAAAGGGAAACTAGGTTAACTAGGTCCTAACGATATAAAAGTGACATTACACAGTTTAACCATACATATTTTACCTGGTTATGGTCCAGTTTCAGCCTGAGATACATCACCCATCTTCGCCAGCGTTGAAGCATGTCAAAATCCTATAAAAACTCATAAAAAGCAAATAAAAAAGCAACTTTTCTGCTTCCATCTCTCTTTTTAAAATCCCCTCACAAACGTCCGCTGTCAGCGGTCACAGATGCCATTTAACTACGCTCGGTTCAGTGTTGCCAAATCTGGAATTGGGCTACTTTTACACTGTTGCTGCAGGTTGTTTGTATAGTCCACAGGTTAAAGTGGTCTTTACTTTAGCAATATTTTCTGGCACTCCATTAACTTCCAGTCATTTTTTATGTGCAGGGAGGTAGTAGCTCTACTTCTAGCTTATCTCTGAAACTTCAGGGCACTTTGGGTCTGTATGCCCCTCTGTCCTCTGCCAAACATGCGAGTGTTCCCATATCACACCCAGGTGTTTATAGCCAGGCAACAAGTAGATTGCGGGGCTCAGTTTGGAGTCTCTGCTGGTTTTTCCTCACAAGGAATGAGTAGAACTTACAGTGGTTCTGTCCAGGTTCAAGGTACCACAAGTCAGTTTGCCCCTGGGTCTCCATCTTCCTATCCAAGTGTATCACTATCCTCACCCAAAGGTGCTGCCAGTCAGTCTGCTACAGTCCAGAGTTCACGGAAGCAGTTTAACTCTACCTTCACAGGCAGCTATGGCACCCAGTCAGGGTCTTCTATGCCACTCGCCCTGCAGGGAAGTGCCACTTATGGTCACTTCAGGCTCAAGATACCACAAGTCAGTTTGCCCCTGGGTCTCCATCTTCCTATCCAAGTTTATCATTATCCTCACACCCAAGGTGTTGCTAGCCAGCTAAGCATTCCCAAAGCCAAAAGTCTCAACAATGGTAGCCTTCGCAAGGTATTCAGACTTCAATTCCAGCTGCATCACAGGGTAGTTCTCTGTCTCAAAGCTCTCCAATGCAGAGTCCGTTCTCTGTGTCATCAGCGGAAGGCTCATCTTCAGGAAGTCCTGGACTGTTTGTTTCTACACAGGGTGGTAGTACCAGTTATGGTGGCTTTTCTCTCCATTCTCTAGCAACCCCTGGGTCCCATGCATATGTCAAGCTTGATTCCAGTCAAGGAGCATCCAGTGCTTCTGAGCTCTTAAGTAACTATGGTTCCATGTACAACCAGAATGCTCCTGATTTTAAACCGTCCCACAGTTCTTCCTCAAGCCGATACTACTCCGTCAAGGGCTTTTATTTTATTTCTTTATTTATTTTTTAATGTGCCAAAGGGTTTAAGAGTCAGTTGCTGTGTCTTAATGACATTTTGTAGGCATTGACTGTTTAAATAAAATTTGGGAAGATTCAAAAGCAGTTGTTACAGGCTTTGTGTGCTGTTTTGGAGCTTCTAATCTCCTACACCCCCTTCCCCCCACCACCACTTAATTGGTATCTGCCTCATATTTCCTGATAGGTATTTTCTTCCAGTTAAAGCTTTAACTTTTCTAATGCTTTTACTTTTTAATCTTATTTTACCTTTAATGTTTTTGCACTGATGCCAGACCTATTATTAATATTCTTTTGGTTTGTCCATTCTTTCAAAAAAAAAAAAAAAAATTAATACATGGCTGTTAACTTCAACTTATAAACAGTTTAATGGGCAAGTGGAAAAACAGTTGCTCAAAAGATATACTAAGCAGAGATTCAAACTGGTAACTTCACTGAACTAAACCTGAGATTAAAAAACTTAAGATAAAAATGGCTTCTCGACTGAAAGATTAAAAAAATTATAAACTGATAAAATGTGCAGTAGTGGGTGGAGAAACCAAGTTATTCAGATATTATTTTATCAGCTATTTACCGTAGATATCCACTGTTACAAAGTTACATTTTTACCTTTTTATCTTACTGCCAAAGATTTCCAGCCGGAGGAAAATGTCAGGACGAAAACAACAAAAGCCTACATTCTATATCTGGTCCATAATATTACATTTAGGTTTAACTTTTGGGTTAATTTTCTCAAATTCCACTGTTCTATTTCATTTGTCCACTGCCTAAAACAGTTATGAATAAGATCTTGTAAATGACATTCAGCATGCCACCACAGAGTGGCGCTATGGTCATTAAAACCAATTGACAAACGTCCTTCACTTTGAGACTATTTCTAAAACATTTTAGTGGGCAACAGTGTGGATAAACATGGCATTGTACATATGACATTATGCATCTCTGGGATTGATTTGATTAAAAAAAAAAACATGAGAATGTTAACACCTGATGATACTGTGATAACACTGTACAATAAACAGAGAACACGTGATGAAAATTAAGGCCAGATCATCCAACATATTGCTGTGTATTTACTAGAGATTTGATGAGTGTCTCGTTCAACCATATTTTCTCACTTTCACACAAAATGTTGCTTTAAAGGACATATGGTACATGTTTTCCATTCTCTCCAACTGTGTGTATGAATTTGCTGGAACTGAAATATGTGGGTTCAGTGTTTGAGGCACTTTGCTGATAGAAATGGAATATTATTTCCATGGGTTTGTATCTAAAGATACAAAGTCATATTAGAAATAATATGTCATTTGCACAGGAGAGACCAAAGTGAAGGTGTTTGGGCATAATGCACAATGCCATTTTCAGCATAGCCCTAACAAAATGTATCACAAAAAGCACCAAATGTTATTATGAGATATAACAAGCATGTTAGTGAAGAATTAGTAATGATTTAGGGTTGTTTTGAAGCCACAGGATCTGGACTGCTTCCAGTCACTGAGTCCACCATGAACTCCTCTGTATACCAGTGTATTCTAGGAACAATTCTGTGTCCATTTGTCCAACATCTAAAGCTTGGTTTTTAGTTATACAACAGAACATTGACACTAAGGACACCAGAAAATTTAATGGCTAAAAAAAAAAGTCTTGGAATGACCTGGTAAGACCAAACCACAACCTTGTTGTGATGTGCTGAGGGATAGTCCACCCCAAAATATATTTTTTTTGTTACATTTCACAGAAGGTGACAAAATGATGATGACAGAAAAGGATGTCAGAATTTTCTGACTGAAACTTCAATGAACTGAAGAAATGTTGGCATTTCTGTCAACATGCTCAATCTACAATATAGTGAAAGAGTGCCAAAAAAGAGAATGATAATAAACCATAATCAGCATATAGACTGTTTCCCGCTCTCTGACTAAATGCTCACTTCAGAGCATCTGTCAGGCTCTTTGTAGACATCCAGCAGTATTTTGTGAATGAGAAATGTTTTTGATAATAGCTCTTGTACCACTCTTGTCTTTTGCAATGGGACAAATCCTGGCATACAGTGCTCCACTTGGCAGCATCATCTCTCTTTTTTGTAATCATCATTACAGCCATTCGTCCTGCTGCTCCGGTGTGACCCCATTGTCATGTCCCATAGGTCAACATGCATCTGCCAAATACTAAGGCCACTTTCATGGACAGATGTGTCAGTGGCCCTCAGGAGGTGGCAGCATTCTGGTGCCAAAAATCAGACAGTAATGGATTATTGTCATGACACATCACCTTTTGATTTGTCACATGTTAACAACAAATTGTATGATGGGTATAGAGTTATGTGAGAAAAGTGGTGAGAAAACTGAATACCCTTCACATATTAGCTTTTTTTTTTTACCTCTCAGGAATCAATTCATCATAATATCATCTAAATACTAGAGCTGGTAAAGCGTAGCATGTTTAATGTGTGCTATGATACAGTTATCATCATTATCTTCCCTGGCCTGCCTAACAGCTTTACAGTCCCAATGAGCTTTCTTGGCAACAATATTTGCCCTACTTTATGAGAACATTAATCACATGTCCATGTACTTTAAGTCACATCATTTCCCTGATGTCCTGGGGCTCTGGTGCAACCTCTCTTTGCAACAGTCCTCCTGGATTATGTTTATTCATACTGTGAGCATCCTCAACAATTCTAATGATGTCAGTGTATTTTTGAGTCTGCTGCCCTTTTGCTCATACATTTTAATATGGAGCCCCTGGCAAGAATGTTGCATTAATGTGCTGCCTGCAATGATGATATATTTAACTTTTACTTTGTTAGTTTGTATGCTGTTATAATCAGGTTGATTACTGCCAATTTTAAGTGGAGGATTCAACACATATATATTTTCACTCCCTGGTGTCATATTACAAGCTGATGTAAGCAAGCAAAATACTTAAGTAATCTAAACAACTGAGGTGGCAGTATTAGCATGCAGACAAAATACAAATAAATGTACATTTTTTTAATGTTCGTACCAAAGGCAATTCAAGGATTTCAGTCTAATGTGGCTCAGATGAATATTAGTTGCCTAAATTGCAAGAGATCAGGTAGTTTGAAATTAAATTAAATCATTAAAATTAAATTTTCATAATCAATTTAAAAAGCTGTTTGTCAGTGGGAAGATTGGTAACATGTTACAATAATGTTTCATTTGTTAACAGTATTAACTAACAAAAACTAACAGTAAACTATTTTTTAGAACATTTATTAATCTTTGTTAATGTTACTTAAAACTTTCTTTGTTAGTTCTTTGTTCATGTTAGTTCACAGTGAATTAACTAAATACGTTACTTTTCATTTTAAAAATGTATTAGTAAATGTTGAATTAACGCTGCAGTTAAGATTAAAGCTGCAGTCCGTAAGTTTTGCCTCTTTGTCGCCATCTCTGTTTGAAACATGCAATTGCAGTTATTTGCAGAACTATCATCTTTATGTGGGTTGTGCATTGGCACGTCTCCTCAGCACGGATGAATCTAATGTTTGCTGTCATTCACCACACCGATGTGGATACTGTACTTCATAATCACAGATTCTATGTCTTGGAAGTATGACCAAAATAAGAATTTTCACCGGAAAATGTTATCTGAACAAGTAAGTAACAAATCTGCCACTTTTGTTCTGACCAACCGAGAAAAAAAGCATTACAATAAATCTTGCGGCCAATGGGGATTAAATCTAACAATCGCTTAGCTCGGATCACGTCAAGCCATGCAAATTATTATTATTGTTATACTTTATTCTCAAATTGTTAATGTTAACAACATCAGCATTGCGTGACTATGTGCATTTAGTGTGTATTTGCGTTATCTGTAGATTTCAATTTCTGTAGCTACTCCGCAGTCCGAAGTCTTTTGCTTTTGACTATGGGTGAATCTCCTGTTGTCACTGATGATTGTCATTTGGATCTTTCTGGATTACAATCCGCCATCAGAATGATAAGTTTAATTATTGCAGCTGCTGTGAGAAAAGGCTATAAATGATCCGCCATCCTCACATGTGATTTAGCCTACTAGCTGGGACTCGTTCTTTATGTAAACAGATGTGACGTAATGGCGCAAAGATGAACGGCTGCACACTCGAATTTCCTGCGGAAACCCACCAGTACCACCCGAATTACAAAACATTATTACAAGCTTACCGTTGTGAATCGGGATAAGGTAATGAGATAGTTTTGAACACTGGTTATGTACTTGCTCAAAAATTGATTTTGGAAAAGTTACGGACTGCAGCTTTAATAAATGCAGTAGAAGTTCATTCTTATTTTATGTTAACAAATGTAGTTAACTAATGTTAATAAATGAAACCTTATTGTAAAGTTTTGCCACTTTATTTAATTAACTTTTTAACACTCATTAAGGGGGATTCAGCTTGTTTTTAGTCAATATGAAGTGAGACATAATCTTATTTTTAAGGTTGCTGCCAGCTATTCTATTCAGAGATTTTCATGATTCTGAGGTGAACGATGGAGGCAGATGCCCTCCAAATCAGGGTCTAGCAATATGTTTTGTACAATAATATTAAATGTTTCAGCCACCAGATTTCTGTAACAGCCATACTGTATGTTGTTCACTGTCCATTTAGTGAGAGGAGGTGAGAAAAAACTACATCCTGCAATGAATATTTCATTTATTGTGCCCTGATACTGAACTCAGAGAAGATCGTGGCCTCTTTTGACTGCGCGTTGAACCTGGGAAAAGTGCCACAGGCATACAGACATATGACACATGTTTCAAGGTTGTGTAGTAATGCTTTAGCTGTAACAATGCTCAGATAAAAAAAGAGGAAATATGTGTGTGCGTCTTAACAATCAACAGAGCAACAGATCTTATAGAGCTGGCAGAGCTTTAGCACTAAACATATGGAGAGTGGCCTACTGATCTGGCTCTATTTAAGCAGCCCAGCAGATGACTGATTAGATGGCCTGATTCCTCCAATTATTTACATTTGTGGCATCCATGGGAACCTTTATTAGGCACATTAGAGCTTATTTGGAGTGTAATGAAACTAACCAGAAGTAAAGGAAAAGTAATAAGATTAGTGTCAGTGCAGTAATAAACCTGCATGCTTACAAGAGAGAGTTGTGTGGTCAAATTAACATAATTTTCTGAAATAATAAACATATTTTCTTCTTACATAATACAATAGGAAATGCATTATCATATGCTTGCATGTGACTTCAAGCTTAAAATCAATTATTAATCTGAAAGATTTATGAAACCAGGTGACCCTTAATAGGCTATTGGTCATAAATTAAGAACACTAAGTATTGAGTGGTAAACATAATTCTAGCATACTTTACATTTGTTTTCAGAAGAAAAACCAATCCAGTTACATCATTTTATAAAACGGGTATTTTCGGCTCTTGATGCTGATGGTCAGTTGCTTTGTTTTATTTCTGATAAAGCTCAGCCATGATGCTTCACCGAACAGATCTGATATATATGAAGTTTGGTTATTTAAAAAATAAATAATAATAAAGCAAGAAGCCATGTTGAACTATGTGAAGTGTATGGTTTATTTAAAATGCAAAGGTAAAACATAAATTAAAATTATTGTGAAAGATGTGAAGATGGAGGAGAATCTTTACGTGCGTCAGGTTTTTAGACAAGAAAGACTTCCTCATAGTATACACACTTAGTGCTTCTTAATTGTGCATCCTCATTTCCTTCCCTCGCTTCCTTTCCTCGCGTCTCAGTTTAGGATGCGAGGGAAGGATACACCTGTGTATCCTCGCTTATGACTCCTCAGGAAGCTTCCTCGCAGTGCAATTAGAGAATTGAGATGTCCTTCAAGATGGTTTAGGTTCGATAAGTTTCCAGGTCACAGGCTTATTGTGTTCATATTGTATTGCAATGCACTTTTGCTGCTATTGAAGTGGGATACGGGTAAGTTTAGGGACAGGTTTGGTGGTATGGGTAGGTTTAAGGGTGGGTTAAGGTGTAAGGGATGGGTCAACAGTGTAATTATAAATGTAATTACAAAGATTAATTACAGATTTAATTACATGCAGGTATTTTTAAAAAATAAGTACAATGTAAAAACATACACAAGTACATTGTATCAAATGATTACTTTAAATGTAAGTACATAGTAGTTAAGGCCACCTAAAGTGGGACTTAATTTTTATGCCCTTCCCTAGCTAACTTTCCTCCATCTCGTTCACTCAAATGTACGTCATTGCTTACGTTGCACACTACTGGCAGAACCCTTGCAATGGTTTTAAATGGAACACCCTAAGCCCTCGATCACTTGAAATCCGATATGGAGCTGATTTATTGTTTTTTCCCCTTATGAATTTGTTAACGCACCATTCTATAGGCCTGTATGTATGCTGTTAAAGAAATAAATATAAACGGATATTAAATATTAATAGATTAATATATTTATATTAAATGTAAAATATTAAAAAATGCACAATAAAATATTACTGTGTAAAAAACAGTCAGCTTAAGGTAGCTACAAGTATTAAATGTGGTTAAATTTCAAAATAAGTCCAATATTGTACACTAGATTGTGTGGGGTGGGGATAAACTGATCTGCTGTTTAGTCACAATCATGGTGCATTGTGGTCTATGGATCTGACTGAAGTGTAAATGTTGAGTAGCATCGCTCCCTCTATCAAAATCGAGGTCTGTCCAAATAAAATTCCCTCGTCCACTTGACGAATTTGAACACATTTCAAAATGGAGGTGGGAATTCCCCCAAGGGGAAGTGCTCAGGGAAGTTTGTGAGTACATGTCTAAAAGTGGAGTTAAACGCAGCCCTGTGTATCCTCGCTCATACTGTAGCTCCCCTGGAAGCTTCCTCACTCCTCATTCCTCACCTCCTCGTGGTGAAATTAGAGAATTGAGATGTCCTCCAAGATGGCTTTCTTTGATCGGTTTCTGGGTCACAGGCTGGAGGACAGAGGCGAGGAAATGAGGAAGCATCGATTTGAGTATTGAGACACCCAAAGTCTTGACGTGCGGGAGATAAATTGATATGTGCATGCGTGGGTGGATGCCCACAGTTTCTGAAGTTCAGAGGGATTATTGTTTAAAAGTTTTCTGTTTCAGGTTGGGTACTGTACCTATGTTATTTGAGTTATCCACCTTATTTTGCAACACGGAAGTAAGCTATTTTCTGTGAATGTGCGAAGTTCACACTGTGAACTTTTGATTCATTAGCCACTGGAAGAATAACAAAATGCAGTGAATGGTAAATAATTTGTGCTACAAACCAATGATTATGATTACGATAATAAAGAAGGCCTTTATTAATGCTTGGAGCCGTATGGATTACTTTGGATGCATTTTTTTGCTTCAAAATTGGCACCCTCTTCACAACCATTATAAAGCTTAGAGGAGCAAGGATATTTTTAAATATTTCTCTGATTTGAGGGTAAGTAAATCATGGGATAATTTACAATTTTCATTTCACTCTCCCTTTAAAAGTGGAAAACGTTGGCCAAAAATGTAGATTTATACACAAACTGACCACCAACAAGAACTTTCAGACGCCATCTTTATTTTGTAGCTCAACTGTCACAGAATGGAAGGCACATGATTGTGGGATATCAAAGGCAGCCTTCAAAAAATCAAGAGATGAAGGTATCTCTGGAGACAGGAAATGAAGCTAACATCGGATTCGGACATGCCTTGATGCCTTCCTACCTAGGAATGTATCCTCCGAAGGCAGCATTTTCAAGCTTTCGAACGCAGCCCATGCCTCGACATATTCAAGTTATGGCTGCACCCGCTCTTTCGTTAAAATAAAGTGAATAGGGCCTACTGTTGTAGGCGCTGTGCAGCAAAAAGGTCTGGTTTAAACTAAAAGAAGGAAAACAAATGTTTTCTCATGCAGAGAGACAAGCATATGTATGTGTGTGAGGAAATATCATATTGTGTTAAAAAATAACAGCCATGAGAAAAGTCTGTTTTTATTTGAGCTCCATCAGATGGGCATTACATCTAGGCAGTGTTGGGTGTAATTCATTACTAAGTAATTAATTACTGTATTCATTATTTTTCCCTTGAAAAAGTAAAGTCGGGGATTATTCTTAATTTTTCTGTAATTTAATTCTGTAATTTAATTTAATTTTTTTTTCACACAGTCCTTAACATTTTGGCTCTTAATCTTCAAGTTAAGTTACTTTGATACATGGAGGCACAAAGCTGAGTTAAATATGGATGTAGAAATCAATTATGTTTTGGTCCAAACAGCTGAGGTCACCCTTTTACTCCAAACATCTGTGAGCATATTTCATATGTGTGGCCAAAAACACTGGATGGAAGGATGGAAGGAGGATCTCTTAAACCTGAAATCCAGCCATGGTCCATTTTATTTCTGGTGTAATATCAAATTACTAACTGTCTGAGAGGACACTGCTTCTATAGCCTTGCAAAGCAAAGGGATATCAGCCAAAGAGGTGTGGCCTTTCATCAGCCACTGTGCAGAAGGAAAGGCGCATGGTTAGCTGACTGGGGAACAGTCAGGTGGCCAAACAGGGTTGGCTCAACCAGACACAACCAAAATTTCTCTGAAAATCATTTCCAAACATTGATTAATGGGATGGCGGGTGTGTGAATGCTTTCTCATATCCCAGATGGGGAGAAAACTCCAAGGTTGTTTTCCTCTAAAATGGAGCCAGTCTGTTCTAAAGAAGAGCATTCCGTCTAAAGCATAGGCGTAATTTACAGGTGGGACATGTCCCCACCACTTTTTGCCAGGGTTGATATTGTCCCCACCACTTTTTGCCAGGGTCAATATTGTCCCCACCACTTTTTGAAACATCTCGTGGCACGGATGTATCTAATACAAAAGAAACATCTCTAGTTGTTAGCAATTCGTTCGTTTGTGTTAAATGATAGGCAATCTGGTGCAATGTGTTGTTTTTTGCTGAGTTCATGCTGAGTTCTCGTTGCCGCTGTTATCAGTGGCACAACAGTGTTCTCTTGACGCTCGTGCACACTGCGCAGTCTTCACACGGACGAGCGCTTCAATCTGTCGCTGGATTGGCCGGATACTCTCTATTTGTTCCGGTGAAATCACAAAACAAAATGCACATAAACGTGTCCCTGCTCTTGATATACAATCACTGATGAACATCTTTGGTTTTAATGATAAGAAAAATAAAATAAATCATAGTGCGGATTAAAACCCAGAACCTCTTGCATGCTAAACAAAAATTCTACCACTTGTCCTTCAGAACACTCAAATGTTAAATGTGGATCTACGTATTTATTGACTAATGTAAATACTCTCAACGCTAACAATATATTTTATTATAGTAAATGTAAGGGTGAAACTATCATATTAAACATGAGGTCTATGTCAATAATTTTTTTGCATTTATTATTGTAACAATTACAATACACCCCCACCCAACCACACACATTCCTGTCCCACCCACTTTTTAAAACAAAGTCATTGGTCTAAAATAAATAGAATGTTGAGAAGGGTGCTCCGGGCATAGAACATGATCAGCTTTTCCAGAACGGGGGTATATCTGAGCCGTTCCGAGCACTGTCAGAGAGATCGGTGAAGTCAAGGTGACATTTGCTGGAAATAACATTTTCTGGAGTGTCATCCAAAAGACCATATCAGTGAGAGTCAGCCAAGCAGCTGTACAGGAGCAGAGCTTTGAGAACACTACCCTCATTCAGATGGAATATCGTTAAGGGACATTAACTAGAAAATGAGTTCTCTTTGTGCCTTACCGATCTTATCAAGTGCATAAGAATACTAGAGAAAAAGAGACTCCCAATGCAACACAAATTGGACGTCCTTCTATATGTGAACTTGATCCCTGACCTCCATCGTTTTTGAGTCTCTTATGCTCACCAAGGCTACTTTATTTATTAAAATTACAGTAAATACATTCATATTGTTAAATATTTCAATTTAACTTTTTTCCATTTTAATTTTTAACATACAATTTATTACTGTAATGGCAAAGTTAAATTTTCAGCATCATTAATCCAGTCTTCAGTGTCACATGATTCTATAAATCATCCAGCATAAATCATTCTAATATGCTGATTTGCTGCTCAAGAAACATTTCTGATTATTATGTTAAAAACAGTTGTCCTGCTTCATATTTTTGAGGAAACTTTTTTCAGGATTCTTTGATGAATATACATGCACACAAAAAGGCACTCTCAGACATGGTGAATCCGAGGGCGAGATATGCCTCGTCATACGCAACGGCCGCGCCGTAACAACTGATGTCTAGAGTAGACGCGACCAAGCCGTTGTGTCAGAGCACTGGAGTTCGTCAGAAATAGAACGGGGTATCAGTTTACTGTCGGGGATTTGTCGTGTCGCACCGCATCCAGTAACAGCATCACTGACTGGACATCAATGGGTTCTAATGGATTTAACAGACCATGCAAGCAGGTATACTGCGATGCATTCTGAGATCATAAAAATGTCAAATTAATATTTTGTGTAATTACTTATCTGGCAAGTAGCCACATCAGTATAATTACGCAGTGTAGTCTATCACCCTGCAGAGGTTTCTTTTTACGTAATATTCTGGTGTGCAATATCCCTCAGCGTTGCCGACTTGAGCGATATCTCGCGCATGACATGGGGTTCTAAAAAGGTATTTAAAAAGGTGTTTTAAAAGGTCTTTTCTCAGAACTAACTTGTCTTGGCCATTTTCCCCAGTTAGTCTTAACTCGTTCCGAAATAACTGTTTTATTATAAGTATGAAGTTCCCTTCAAGTTTACAGCTGGTCATTAGCTGGTACAAGCTGGTAGACCAAACTGAACTAGCAAACTGAACCAAACTGAACTTTTTTCCCCCCATGTATATGGAATATTTGAAATTAAATACTGTTTATTACAATAGTAGGTAACAGAGTAGCTTAGGGTGACCACCATCAAACAAACCAAATGTGGGACGATTAGTGTGGGATAATGTGGGACATGTTACCAACACTAAAACACAACCTGAAGCTGTTATATAATGTCTAACTTAATAAAAACATTTGTATTCTGCCTTTCAGCTTATAAATATACTTTCCAGAAAACACCATTACATCACAATGTAACATAACATGTCTTTATTTTACATGTAATTTAAATTCAATATCACTGACCCTAAAGGCAGCAGGCATCTTGCAGATAACTATTTTCAGCTCTGCTCCACATTTCGATTGACAGATGTCACAACCTACTAGTGAACATGTTTACTCCTTTCTTTTCAACCATTGGATAGGATTTAAAAAACGGCTGTTGTATTTGTGTAAGCGCTGTTAAATATAGGATAGGTGAAAACCTATGCAGCAAAAAGAATAAATAAAATGCTTTCTTAAAAAGGCAAAAGAACGCATGCACGTTTTCTTAATATGATAATTAAAAACCAACAGACTGATGAAAATGCGGGATATTTTCTCAATATGCGACGTGCGGGACAAGGAGTGAAAATGCTGTGCGGTACAACGCAAAGCGGGACGGGTGGTCACCCTAGAGTAGCTAGAAAACGAGCTACCATGTTCTAAAACAAGCTACCTAAAGATGGATGTTCCACCAGCACAATCTTAAGATGGATGTTCCACCAGCACTAAGATATCTGGGTAGTTATACAGATTTTTGTTCCACACTGATTGCATATGAAAACATCAAAGACTAAAATACAGAAAAGCATGAAAAGCCAAAAGGCTATATATGTTGTCAATTCACCTTCAAGAGAACGTGTGTGAGTGTTGTCAGATTCCTATCCAGCTCTCTGATTTTCTGATTGATGCTCTCGTCTGCTGCAAACAGACATGAAGGTGAAGGAGAGGGGCTCGAGCAACTGCCAATGGACTAAGGAGGAAAAACAGACGTGTGCTTTTGCTTTCTTCAAAGGTAAAATTCGTAAATAAGGAAGAAGCAGATCCAGCAGCTAATCTGAATTTGAGCGAAGTGTGCATTTTCAGCAGTGCTCGGTAATTGTTAGGCTACTCGCGTCTGCATGCGTTGAATACCAACGGGTGTTTTGAGCAGCTGTGTTGATACTCACCACACACCCTTGCTCTGATTGCATAATGTGTGTAAAGGGTGTCTTGGATGCGATTATAACATTCTCTGTTAATTAGATGAACCTTAATGACACAGTTTCTTCACCCACATCCGTGTCTAAATTTATTTGAAAGAGCTGCAGGTAATTATCATGCATATAAAGCATATATACCATATAAAGAAACACTCTCTGGGCAGTTGTCTTGCAATTAAACCACAATTACCATGTAGAGTGGTGATTGATCGGGTGGCCGCACAGTACAACAAGCAGCAAGGTAGTGTAATGGCCTAATAGTTCTTAGACCTATTTCAGGAATCACTGGGGTATATTGCAATGGGAGTGTAAAAAATAAATAAATAAACGAATCTGTAAATTCATGTCAATTATAAAACAATGTAAGTTCTAACTTTTAAGCTTAAGTAAACAGCATTCCAAGATAATAATTGTGTTAAATCAATACTGGTATTAATCTATTAGGCATTGCCTGATTCTGCATAGACATTATTACACGGCTACCCACCAAAAGAAAAACACAAATGCCTCTGTCCAGTCAGATTCAAGTACTCAAGAGCTGTGGAATGAGGAGCCCTAATACTGGTGCTTATTCAATTTAATTTTAATTAAAGAGGACCTACAGTATGCCCTTTTTTGTCTTGATTGTGTTTTTTGGGGTCTACTAGAGTAGGTTTTCATGCTTGAATGTTCAAAAAACACATTATTCACGTTTTACATTGTTGATCCAAAAATCTTTTATTTAGCGGACCCCATCCGAATGATGGCCGAAACTTTACTGATGAGTTTTATTGTACATTAGCTACCATGAAATGTCCGTTTTTAATTCCAGAAATTCACTGTACGAGCTTATGCCCTTTTAGGGGGTGCTTAACAATCTGGTAAGAAAACTCTGATCAACTGCAATAATGAGCACGACCCATTCCGTAGACTATAATACCCGTCAAAATAAGAGTCCCCCTTTTGTAAGACATAATGCAGACGTTATTCATAATTACACCCACAAAAATATGTACAAAAACAAATTAGAAGATTAATCACAATGAAGTATGTTACATTTTGTAAACGGGGTGTTTTTAATCACACAAACAGCACTTCAGCTCATTTCGAACGAAGTGCCCATGGTGGAATAGTACCAGTGTTGCCAGATTGGAAATTAAAATTATCTAGCTGTATGTATTATCGTACATTATGGGATTTTTTTCATTATTGATCGTACGTTATACAGAGGTCAAAATTATCGTACAAATACGATAATTAGCTATCGTATGTCTGGCAACACTGAATAATGCAGAGCTCCTTTCAGGGGTGCAAAATGAGTCTGTTCCTGCCCCGATTGTAAAGCAAAACGTGATTGGTTGTAGCGAGAGTGTGCTGCGATTGGTCAGCGCAATGTGGCTGTTATCTGATTGGCTTGAGTAGTCGGTGGGTGGAGTCGACCTATTTGTGGATTTGTCTGCAGTCATGATGCTAGAAATGTTTCAAAATGCACAAATGCGTGAGGTGATCCACTAATGCGCAGGAAGAGATCCACAAATCCGTGCAGAGATCCACAAATGTACAGAAAGCAATTCACAAATAAATGCAGGCATAGTTGTGCTTGTGACATATTTGTGAATATATGTTTTTTATTAGCAAATCTCATTTTACACATTTGTGAATTTAATTATTTTATGTGAAACTCCTAACATATATTTGTGGATCATAATCTATTTATTTGGAATATTGCAACAAAAATACCCCCATAAGCCAGCACTCTAATAAAACGTGAAGTTTGAGGCAGATCGGACATTGTATGCCCGAGTTACAACAACTTCCTGTTTCATGGCGAAACATCCAATTTTGTCAGGCCACACGCTCTTCAGTGAAAAGTCAAGATCTTCGCAATGTAACGTCGCAAAGGCCTTTAGATTAGGCTGACCAAATATGTTGTTAATCTGATAAAATTTCTAGGAGGGGTTTGTTAAAGTACAACGTCTGGAAATGGCAAAAATTGCAAAAATTTTGCAGAGAAAATACAAAATATCTCACTTCCTGTTGGGTTTACAGATTTTGTACCCAGGGACTTTTTTTTAGGTATTGGGCTGTTATATGTGTCTACTGAATTTCACACCTGTACATGAAATTAAATTTTGTAGGTGGCGCTATCTAGCCTTTTTACCACACCTAATTCTGAAACCCACATCAGATGTAAATTTTCACCACTTCTGACGTGTGTGCAAAGTTTCATGAATTTTCAAGCATGTTTAGGCCCTAAAAATGCGATTCATTTTGGAGAAGAAGAATAATTGACTGAGCAATTACAATAGAACCACCGGTTCTCGGGCCCTAATAATGAAATGAATGACCCCAAATGATATATTCATAAAGACAAGATGACTGTTATACTAATATAATACTTAATAACATATAAAAACAGAAGATCTAAAAAGGTTAAACAAAAAACTAAACATCTAAGAGTATGAACTGTCACAAACAAAGCTAGCTAGTTTGTTAGCTTGAGAATATTTGCCCTCAAAGTTGTCGACATAAATTGAAACATTTCCAAATTTAAAGCTCTTCTCCTTCTTACAAGAGGGTGTGAGAGATGCCACTTTGCTCACTGTAATCCGTGGAAGATCTTGCAAGCAGCGAGTCTAAAATCCATGCTGTCGGCGCTCGGAGCAACCGAGTCTAAATGTGGAAGAATGCGTAGAATCCATTGCACGTAGAAGCGAGTATTCAGAGAGAACTTAGAAAAAGTGAGATAATGTTGTCATAGAATTGTGTTAAAGGTGCAATGTGTAAATTTTTGGAGGATCTATTGACAGAAATGCAATATAATATACATAACTATGTTTTCAGTGGTGTATAAAAACCTTACAAAATGAACCATTATGTTTTTATTACCTTAGAATTAGTCATTTCTATCTACATACACTGTGGGTCCCCTTACATGTTAAGTTGCTTTTTTGCGACGGCATGTTTCTACAGTAGCCCTAAATGGACAAACTGCTCTACAGAGTGCGTTTGCTTGACTGACTACTCTCTGCTGTCTCAGACAATATCTTCGTCCTGTGTTGGCTAGCTTCTCTATATTGCAATTCGAAACATCGCCACTAAAATTTATACACTACACCTTTAAATAATAAAATTTTGTTACATTTTTGGACATGGCAGTCAAACCCATGACTTCCCACCCGTGAACTCGTACTAGATCGATGTACTCCCAGTTCCACGCTGTGACGTCACATAGTCCACGAAACAACAATGGCAGCCCCTACGGATGTGGTGTTTATGCAAGTGCATGGTAAAATAATGTAAAATAAAAGGTATAACAGCTTCTCTTGCCTTATGCGCCGTTTTTCTCCTCCGTTTCCCTTAAATAAGCAAGGAGTAAGCACCTTTGGTGATAGAAATTATTGTAAATGAGCATAAACCCCGTACAGTCCGCCATGCTGGTTTGTTTACACTCAGGCAGTTTGGTGTGACTTGCCTGGAACGCTACAACATCGTGAGTCGTGGTTTGAAGTCGTGACTTGCGGGCTTAAAAACCTGCCTGGAACGCAGCATAAACTGGCATTCATGCTGCATTCACACCTTGTCGTATTGCGTAGTCTCGAGATGACAACATGTGACGTTCTATTTGGAGCTGTTTATGTCCTCGAACTGGGAATAATGCGTTTCTATGGCAACATAATCAATGCCTAAATTAATCTGCAGCGGTTATGTGGTACAGCGGTCACATGGTACAAGTAGGAACTCTCAGAAAATTACCATCTTACAACCTGTAATTACGAGCTCTACTAGGATGTGAACCCTTGTCTCCATTTAGTTAGCAACGCTCAAGTTTCTATGATCCAATCAATCCCAGAGGATGAAATCAAGTCCCGCCCTACATTTTTTTTTTTCCATCCCAGAATCTTTTTCATTCGGATATACTGTACATCACAATAGGGAAGAAAAGTCTATCACAATTTCTGTTGCATGGCGGCACACTCAAAACAAAAAATGTACTTGTAGATCACTTCCAATGAAAATTCTGTCATTGCCATGTCCTATGATTTTCCGTGGAACACAATAGGAGAAATGAAAATGTTGACAAATGTTAGAGTAATAGTAAATTGCGCCTGTAAAGAGCTGTCATAAACACACATAAACAAAAAAAAAACATAAACACAATAAAAGTATAGTTTATATGATTCATGCTCAATATTCCAAGTCTCCTGAAACTATAGCTTTGTGTGAAATTTCAGTTGTAGCTGTTAAAGCTAACAAATGGCTTAAGAAAACTTCCAATATGATTAATTAATTTTGTGGACTTTATTAAGGAAGGTCAAAACAAGCTACAGGAATATTAGGAATAGGAATATTTCTCAGATGCCAGGGGGACTTTGGAAGTTAGTCGGCCAAGTCCAACAACAAACGTCTAACCAATCAGCATCAGGGGGCGTATGACGGTCGAGGAGAGAGAACGAGCAAGAGGGAGATTTGAAAATAAGAAGAAAAAAAAATGTTGAACGAGAAATGGGACACAATACAAAAGAGCTCAAAAGAATATCACTGGAATGAATGTTTATGACTGGGCAAGCGCTTTAGGACCCGGTTTATATTAGGAAAGCTTTCCAGCGCTGGAGAGAGCTAAGAGGGAAGGCCTGAAAACTGCTTTGATCCCGCTTATCATGTGAGTACACAGGGTTTTGATTGTCTGGAGCTGCTGTGCTGTTTGCGTCTAACAACAAACACTTTATATTTACTCTTGTGTACTGTATGTTCATTTTTTGTGCTTCCTTGTCGTTCGTTCATCAACTGCTCTTTATTTTTCGTGAAGCATTTTGTTGAACGTCAGCTGTGATAAACAGACATCTACTCGCATTGCGTGTATAACAGCGGCCAGATAGTGAGAGTTAAACCACTGCACACTGACAATTGCTAGAGAATGAGGTGCTTAACGTCATTGGTAGTGCATTTGCCTCGCATGCCAGCAGCGATCGGGCCGGGGTTCGAGATCGACTCAGAGCAGCGTGGTTAGAATAGACCCTTTTCACATGACGTCACACAGTTTACGTTTGGACTAGAAGCAGTGGATCCTCACTTCTGTCAGCATAGTGGAATACTAGCGCCGCTCGAATAGAGTGCGCGCAATAGTTTTACATATGCCACAAATGTGGTTAGAGGATGACTGTAGTGTAGTCGCTTTATTTCATGTAAATTCAAGGCGAGGTGTTTTGCAGATCTCAAACGAGCTTACCGATCGGCGAGATTTGCTGCTTGAATACGGAGGACTGGAACCGTACACTTTCTGCTGCCTGTAGTAACTTGCAAACTTTGCTGTCTTTATTGCAGATGAAGGTGTTTATATTTGTCAGTATTTGTGAAATAAACGCACGTTTCCGACATTTACGTGCAGAAAAAAACAAACCTTTTCATTCAATGCTTAATGTAGGCCTACTACTTATACAGTGTCTGTATGTATAATGAATATCAACATAAGCTTATTCTTTTTAAATATCAAAACGTCTATTTTTTTTCCCGTTTTATTTAGATAAATATGACATACATAATAAAAACTGTTTAATATAATACTATATCTACATGAAGACTGTTAATGTTGTAAAAACTGATTCCTGTACATGGCATTTTTACCATAGTAAAAAAAAAACATCGTCATCATTCATCTCTTTATTGCAGAACAAGACTGTCGCATACAAAAATATACAGAGAATTTACAACAGTAGGCTACTCATTGTTATAGCAGCATTAAATGAATCAAATAAAATTCAATCAAATCAAATTATTTCTCCAGGGAATAACATTATGAACACATACTTCCGTTTTGTATTTTCAATACACTTTTTACAAATTATACAATCTTAATATATTGCACCAGTTCAGTTTAAACTGGTATGATGTAAAATGATCTAAAATCTTCACACCATTAATTCTTTGGAGTATTATATGTGGATGTGCTACTTTCAGGTGTCCATTACTTGTAAATAAATCTCACCAGAACAATACCGTTATCATAGCCTACCAATTTCTAAAAATAAAGATTTGTTTATAAGACAATATTCTTGTTATTCCAAATAGGCTAACAGATTCGTGTGGACACACAATCATTGTGATAAAACTCTGACAGCAATTCAAGGACACAACATTGCTAAATTTTCTGCTCGCGGAAACCCTAAGCAAGGCAGTTACAGAAAGGAAATGATAAATAACGTTACCAAAAGAACCCGACTGTGTAAATTCTTGACATAAACAGTTCGCATTTAAAGTTATTAAAGCATTTTCCCGAGAAGTCGCCAGCGCAAAGGTAAGACGGAACAACAGATCCACTGCTTTGCGGATAGGCAGAAGTTAACTGACGTCATTGTGAAAAGGGCCTATTGGAATGTGAGTTTTGGAGGCGGATCAATGAAGAGAGGGGTGTGTTTATTTGGGTTGATTTCAAATATCAACTATGTCCAACAGCGTAGTTCAAATATCACTTACTGCACCTTTAAATTTCAGCCTGTTTTCCTTTAATTATCAATTATCAATTTTTCTGTTGCCCTTGTGTTGGCACATGAGCTTTGGTGTTGAAAAAGTGTGCTGCGGTAATGAGTAACATAGCTATGGTTGAAATGGTGGTCTCGCTGCTGCTTTGTCTGGTAATTTGCTGATGCTAACATCCAGTGTGTCTCTCATGACCGCGGCAGCCTTCTAATCAAATAAACAGCAGAAAGGTTGAAAGGGTCTGGTGTGCTATTGGAGCGAAGAAACTGCTTCCTTTCAGCTTTGCAGTAGACCGATCCCTGCAAATCAAATAGCAGGATAAACTTTTGATATGGAAAAACGTTATACGACTTTAGCATGAAATCATCTCCAGCTGTGATGATTCTGTCATTATTTACTCAAAGTCATATGACTTTCTCTCTTCTGTGGAACAAGAAATTCGATTGAACAATCTTTTCATGCCTTTTCTATACCAAAAAGGAAACTTCTATGGACTCACTTTTTGAGTCCATACAACTCATGTGCTATATTTCAAGTCTTTTGAAGCCATAAAGGTTCAGAACAACATTAGGAAAATAATGACTGAATGTTAATTTTTGGATGAGGTATTCCATTAATGATTAACATACCCTGTTCAGCTGTAAAGTTTTAACCTTATTAGTATACATTTATTCTTATACAGCATAATATAACAAGTTTAGAGTGCCTGTAACATTTCACAGAAATGTAAGTTCTTTACAGATTATAGCTTATCATCTTAAATGCTGTTCAGATTGCATGAATGTAAAATAAATATATATGCTCAAGGACATGGCTTCTCTGCTTACATGAAGATAATCATCGTTATTACAGAAAGTGTTCATGTGGCAAAGCCATCATACTCTTCAAAATTATGTAAGAGCAATTTACACACACGCACAAAAAAAAAGAAACTTTCAGAGTACACATCATGTTGATTTAAGGATGTGAAACTTTTCACTGCTACTCATTTTTTCTGTACAATGAAAGTCAATTGTGATCATGGCTGTCAAGCTAAATTTTTAAGGATCTCAGTGAAAACCAACTTAAACCTCAGTCTGTGCTTTACACAGTGCTGTTAATTGGCTTTTAGAAGAGTTTAAATATATATTTCATGAGACATTGGCTACATCTGTTATACTTTAATGGTGATTTGGGGCTTTAAAGTTGGTCCCCATTCACTTTTAAAGAGCAGCTCACATTTTGAACACACAGGTCGCACATGCGTATTTAAAGCTGCTGTCCGTAACTTTTTTTGGTTAAAAACTATCCAAAATCAATTTTTGAGCAAGTACATAACCAGCCAGTGTTCAAAACTATCTCCTTACCTTAGCCCGATTCACAACAGTAAGCTTGTAATAATGTTTTCTAATTGAAGTGGAACTGGTGGGTTTTCGCAGGAAATTCGAGCATGTAGCCGTTTGTCTTTGCATCATTGCGTCACGTCTGTTTACATAAAGAACGAGTGCCAGTTAACTAGGCATGTGAAGTGGATCATTTATAGCCTTTTCTCACAGCAGCTGCAATAATTAAACATAATTTGGATGGCGGATTGTATGGTATGACAAATTAACGTTAGAGATTAAACAGAAATTGAAATCTACAGGTAACGCTAATACACACTAAATACACATAGTCACTCAAAGCTGATGTTGTTAACATTAACAGTTTGAGAACAAGGTATAACAATAATAATAATTTACATGGTTTAACGTGATCCGAGCTAAGCGATCGTTAGATTTAATCAACACTGGCAGCGCGATTTATTGTAATGTTTTTTTTTTTCCTCAGTTGGTCAGAACAAAAGTGGCAGACAGGTTATTTACTTGTTCAGATTACATTTTCTGGTGAAAATTCTTATTTTGGTCATACTTCAAGGCTACAATGTGTGATTCTGAAGTATAATATCCACATCAATGTGGTGACTGACAGCAAACATTAAATTCATCCTCGCTGAGGAGCCGTGTTGAGGCACAACCCACATAAAGATGATAATTCCACAAACAACTGCAATTGCAGGTTTCAAACACAGATGGAGACAAAGAGGTAAAACTTATGGACTGCAGCTTCAATTCTTTTTGCAGTAATTCATTTATCCACAAGATGGCAACCATGCCCTGGGGCCGTCAATTCACAAGGTAGTTGAAAACAAACTGCATTTACAGAACAGAACGGAACGCATGAAAACTACAGTGACAATGGAGGCCTACATAGACGAGAGATTGTGCGAAGAGGTTAGATTTGTACAACTCTAGCATGAAAGAATACAAAGATGTTGACATGGGTTGTAACTCGGGGTGAGAGATTGCTCAAAACTGTGCATGCGTTGAACGCCTGAGTCGCATGAAGTATACTTTGCAAGGCTGCACGTTCGACTGTGCGCGTATACTAGCATATGTGTAAAGTCACAGAGAGATTAATTTTTTTTTTTTTTTTTTATTCTCGTGCTCTCGTAATCTTTAATCAAAATAACTTTCCTCTTGCAGTGACTTCTCTTCTCTGATGACGTGTTTATTGATGTGAGGGCAGGACAACCTGACACTCACATGAGATCACAGCAATAGCAATCCCCAACCATCCAAACAATTCTCCATGGACAAAAACAAGTCCCGGCCTACATTTTTTACTTGTGTGAGATGCCATTTTACTTGTTTGACATGCCATCACTCTGATATACATCACAATAGGGAAGAAAAGACTATCACAACAAATGTTTCATGCCGACTTTAACTTTTGAATGGTCTTCAATGTAGAAAAGAAATGCTCTTCGCCCAGATAATGGTGTAGTTAAAGCATCTACCAGCAGAGGTTAACTGCAAATGCTAACCAGCCAAACCTTGACCTCTTGCAGAAAAGCCAAATCCCAATCAAAGAATAAGTAACTCCGGATCTGCCGATTTTCTTTTTTAAAACTCCTCTCAGTCACCATCCTCTCCTCACAGAATACCTTTTTCAAGATCTACAGAAGACATGAAATCTAAACCAAGGTTGAACTATTAAGAGATACTTAGAATGTGGGTTGTCAATATTTCATCAGTTTTAATTAATCCTGTAGTGAATGTCACAACATCGATCGAGTTTTCAAAAGACAAAGGCATAAGATGGAAATTAGAATGGTTCAGTCAGCTGAATTTATCCTCTTATACACAGACAAGCAACCTAAAGTTAAAAAAGTGGTGTGACTAACAATGACAAAGTCATTAGCAACAGACATTTCTACTCAGTTGTATTCTGAGTTTAAGGTCAATATCATAGGAATCACAGTTCCCATTCATATTTTTTTTAAAAGAAGCTTTTTTTTTGTAAACCTCTTTTCTGTTTAACATCTTGTGTGGCTGTTTTAATATACATACACTAACAATGAACTAAAAAATAAATGCCATTTTCTGCCTCTCTGAGTCTGTGATCTGTTACATGAAGGCTCACAAAGATGCAAATGTCTGAGAAACTACTTCTATTATAAATAATTTAACAACTCTGATCATAGATCACACTGAACAAGACATGCTTAGTTAGAATATGTTTGCTGATTAACACATCAGATAAATTGTCCAGGCCTTCCTCTTGAGTTGTTTCTTTTTTCATTGTCATTTTTCATTCATGCTAAGATTAGACAGCCTCAATGTGATTATCTATAAAGCGCTTCACTAGGCTGAAATAATACATGAGTCAATGCATTGTGCCTCTTTTTGGGGTCAATTAGCTTCCCACTGACTCCAAAATTATGTTGAAAACACTTGCTTCTCTTTGAGCACTGTTTATTTATTTATTTTTTTATTTATTTTTTGCATTTTCTCGTTTAAAAGGTTGAAATTTGATTTTTGTTGATAATCTTCAGATCTGACACTGTCTACTTTAAATGATGATGTATAAAAAGACCCAATACAACAAGAATTGTAACTCTTTCCCCACCATTGATGAGATTTTTAATCATGACACAATGCTTCCCCTCCATTGACAAGTTTTTCTGGCGATCTGGTAGGGGTGCTGTTACGGATCTTCTGAAATACAGCACCTCTAGACAGGGCTCGGTTTGAGGGGGGATGGTATCCCTCTTGTTGAAAAAAATAACAAAAAGCATCCTCTCTGTAAAGCCCCCCCTTAAAATGTAAAACTTATATAAACAAAATTTTAAAATTCTCTGTATGATAATTAACAAACTATAAATAAAAGCGATTGACCAATCAGAACTAAGAACTGCAACGCGCTGCACACAGACACACCAGAGCTCTGATTCAAGCAAGCTTCCGTCAGTTTTCGTGCTTGTTCAAAAGGATCAGGAGAATGGTTCAAGTGCATCTTTTGACGTTCTTTAAAATGAAAAGAACAGAAGGTATGATATTACTTTGACTAGTGTTTTAAGAACATTCCCCACGAGGTGATAATGCACACATGCATAGGCTATGTTAACTACATGTGCGTGCGTTTATTTGTTTTATTTAAAGGGGACCTATTATGCAAAATTCACTTTTGCATGGTGTTTAGACATAAATGTGTGTTGGCAGTGTGTGTACACAACCACCCTATAGTGATAAAAATCCACCCACTCTTTTTTTTTTTAATCCCCATAAATCATAAGCAGTGTCTCCCAACGACCTGTTTTCAGCCATGGTGCTAATGTGATGTCACATTAGCCACAGGCCCCGCCCACAACCGCCGACTGACAGTCCTGTATTAACATAGTTTCCGCCCTCAGCGAGCTGTATGCTGTCTGCCATTTTCTCCGCGCTCAAGCAGCTGTAGCGACAACAATGTCTGGTAAGTAAATGAGATGTTGTTGGATGTAAGAGTGAACATAACTGTCTTCATTTTCTGACATCTGAGTCGCTGAATGCAGTGGATTAGTTTTATTTTTGAAGGGAATGAGCCACAGATTTAATATACACGTACAATTTCTGTAACGTTGCCTGCTATTTACGTTCACAGACATAACTGACTGTGTTTATGTGAACTGTGTGTTTTTGACAGAACCTTGTGTGTATTTGACAGTTTAAACAAAACAAAAAATGTGAAAGAGAAGTCACTCATGAGACTTGACATCTGACAGCCAGCTGTCTTTGTGTGCGCGCTTCAGATAAGTGCGCTCAGAGAACGATCCATTAGAAGTTTAAACTGATATAGCTTTAAAACGCGTGGAAATAATAAACTTTAATGATGAAAGAAGAACTATACTATCCATGAAAGTGATCGCGATATAGATGATAATCAAAACCATGCAGATGTCTTGTTAATGTTTGGCAGAGAATCCGACTGAGGCAGGAACTGTGATAGTGGAGAGGGGGCGGGGCACAGCAGCTCATTTGCATTTAAAGGCACATGCACTAAAACAGCCTGTTCTTGAATGTAGTCAGAAATTATTATTTACAACATGGATTTATAAATGATCTGTGAGGTATTTTAAGCTGAAACTTCACAGACACATTCTGGGGACACCTGAGACTTAAATTACATATTGTAAAAATGGGCATAATAGGTCTCCTTTAATAAAAAACTATGGGCTCTGTTCATACTCCACTGTTTAAAACGGCATGAACCATCCATTCAAGACACAGACACAGCTAACAAAGACTGTGCCAATAATTGTTCAATATAAGAACTTAAGAACTCAAAAGTTGCATTTAATTTAGAAATAACTCTATTCTTTTTGTCCAAACTGTCCGATGTTAGAGCTCTGGAGCGCTGAAAAGTGTGGGGCTCAAAAATAAGTGTCATTTGGAACTCATTTATAGTTATTTTTATTAAAAAATATATGTTGATAATGATTAAACACTTCAGTGCCCTCCAAAGGCACCATTTTAGGTATATAAATGGATGGATTGTGTGTGTTATTGAGAGAGAGAGAGAGAGAGAGAGAGAGAGAGAGAGAGAGAGAGAGAGAGTGAGAGAGAGAGAGAGAGAGTGAGAGAGTGAGAGAGTGAGAGTGAGAGTGAGTGAGTGTCTGGTGGTCACTCATCCAATACTACAATGATATAAATAATTTATTTATAAATTAAATTATGTAATGTCTATTTGGCAACACTTTACAATATGGGTGCACTAATATGTATTAATTCATGCTTAACTAATGCACAGATAATCATGTTTTAATGTATGACTCATGAAGAACTAAACCATTAATTAATAATTACTGCATTAGCAACTAATAAAGAGTCTATATGATTAATAGAATACGTAATATATGAATTGCTATTAATTAAATGTTTCATGATGTATTAATTCCTTAATAACATATTTTATTAACTAAAAGTGTAAGTTAATGTGTTAATTACCATAATGGTTTGAAGCCATGTATTTCAACTTCAAATTGTCTGCTTTAATTAATCATTAGCTAATAATTTGCAAATGTATCATTATGTTATGACTTTACTTGTTGAGGCACATGACTATTAACTAATTGTTAAGTAATATGTCATTATGGTTTTGACATCTACACTAAGCCATGGATTTCAATTTCCATCCATCTACAACTATGATTCCACTGTACCAGATGAACTGCTGCATCCAGAACCTTGTTGTTCATTGCACAGGAATGTCACGTTAAGCTTGAGGTCAAGGATTCAAAGGCAGAACACTGAAAACATACGGCCAGGCACTACTATTTCGTAACACTATGTCTAGACCGGACAAAGAAAATAGAACCCATTATAATCAGTGATAGTGATGCTACACTGGATGCGGCACGACACAACACAACGCAACACAACAAAACGTCACTTCTGTTATGAAGGACAAATGGACTTGCAATGGTCTGTCATGTCCAGTGTAGACAGCTGTTGCGGCATGACTCAATAATGGTCGCATCCAGTTTAAACACAGTGCAACATCAATCTGTAGTTCAGATTCTGGTGTGCTGATATTTGTGTGCAGCCCAACTTACCCATCCTTCAAACACATTCTCTGACATTACACTCACTGCATGTGCAACTGTCAAAACCCATTAATTACATATTACTTAACAATTAGTTAATAGTCATGTGTCTCAACAAGTAAAGTCATAACATAATGATACATTTTTAAATCATTTGTTAATGATTAATTAAAGCAGACAACTGAAAGATGAATTATATGGCTTCAACCCATTGTGGTTTACTATTTTAGTTAATAAAATATGTTATTAAGGAATAGATACATTTTGACACATTTAATTAATAACAATTCTTATATTACTTAATCTATTAATCATATAGAATCTTTATTAGTTGCTGATGCAATAATCATTAATTAATGGTTTAGTTCTTCATGAGTCATACATTAAAACATGATTATCTGTGCATTAGTTAAACATGAATTAAAGGGTTAGTTCACCCAAAAATGAAAATTCTGTCATTTATTACTCACCCTCATGCCGTTCCACACCCGTAAGACCTTCGTTAATCTTCGGAACGCAAATTGAGATATTTTTGTTGAAATCCGATGGCTCCGTGAGGCCTGCCTAGGGAGCAATGACATTTCCTCTCTCAAGATCCATAAAGTAACTAAAAACATATTTAAATCAGTTCATGTGAGTACAGTGGTTCAATATTAATATTATAAAGCGATGAGGATATTTTTGGTGCGCCAAAAAAAACCCCAAAATAACGACTTATATAGTGATGGCCGATTTCAAAACACTGCTTCAGGAAGCTTCGGAGCATAATGAATCAGCGTGTCGAATCAGTGGTTCGGAGCGCCAGAGTCACGTGATTTCAGCAGTTTGGCAGTTTGACACACTAGGGTTACACCTTGTCTAGTGTCTGCCAATTTTTTTTATTTATTTTTTTTGTGAATTTGTGAGTATTATTCTGCTTTTATATTGTGAAGTCTGAATAAAAGCTCTGTGATTTATCCTTGATTCCACCATTGTTACCATTGTTATTTCTAGTGGAAAATTAATGTGAAAAAAGTGTGCCTTCTGTGGTTTTATAACATTTGGTTCTTATCGAAAGATAGGGTAATGCTGACTTCAGGGGAAAAGCAGCACAACAGGTTGTAAAGTCATTCTAGGACTCATTCTAGGAGTATTTTAGGCCTTAATCAAACAGCAGCAGGAAAGCAAAAAGGTGAACAAACCCTTTAACAAAACAAAAGGGCTATGCTAGCTAAAACTGCAAAACTAAAAAGCCAAGCAGTGCTGGACATTACAAACAAATCAGGATCCTGATTTACAAAAACAGGACTGATAATGCGATCCTGCAGCTGTTTGATGAAGGCCTAAAAATGTCCTAGAATGACTTTACAACCTGTTATGCTGCTTGTCCCCTTAGGTTATTCTAATTATTCTGTCATTAATTACTCACCCTCTGAGAGGCTGAGAGAAATCTGAAATCTGAACTCACCCTCTGAGAGACAGCTACGCACCTGAAACTTGGCTCTTCAAAAAGTTCATAAAGAGACTGTAAAACTAATCTATATGAATGGTGCTGTTTAGTCCAAATTTTCGATCGCTTTATGTGATGAACAGATTCAATTTAGGCTTTTATTCACATATAAACATTGATCATGAAAAATAAACTGAAGCTCAAACAAACCTGCTTTACCTCCGATAACAAACCTGTTGAGGAAAGCTCAAACGTGCTGCGTAACAAGAGAATGAACCTCACTGGTTCTCGCATGTCATGCGAACATGCTTAAGCTTCTGTTGGTTTACCACAATTGATGAGTGAGTTGATGAATGTTAATGTGAATAAAAGTCTAAATTCAATCTGTTCATCATATAAAGAGATAATTTCTCTGCAGAAAACTTTGGACTAAACAGCTCAATTCAAATGGATTACTTTTACGAACACTTTATTAACTTTTTGAAGCATGTATTTTTCAGCTGCGTAGCTGTCAACAGAGGGACAGAAAACTTTAAGATTTCTATTTAAAAAGATATTCATTTTTGGTCAGAAGATGAAAGAAAAACTTACGGGTTTGGAACGACATGAGGGTGAGTAAGTAAAGACAGAATTTTTTATTTTCGGGTGAACTCACCCTTTAAACATGCATGTCCAATGCCAGGTAAAGTACTTAAACCATGTAATCAAGTACTCATTAGGAGAAGTAGTCAAGCAGCAGAAGTTGGCAGTAGCGTGTAAGTGTATTTGTTTCTTTTCTCATTTGATTTTAGCGCAGTTGTCATTGCTAGGAAACATTGTTTTGTTTACTGTGGTAATACATGCTAAAGTCGCGTTTGTTCTCGTCCCGTGTCATGTGGCTTTTCAGTTTCGCTGAGCTAGCATAGCTCTTTTGTTTTGTCTAACACCCAGGCGTGTCCTGTTGAATTCAATAAAGATGTACTAGGTGGTTATAAACATGGCTAGAATACCTGTGCAAGTCCACCGAACAAGACACTTGAGTATCAAATTTTTTACTAAATCTAATTCTCTAAATCTAGCACTTTTAGAAAAGTACACACCATTATCCCTTCTTCCATTCATTACTAAGACACTTGAACAAGTCGTGTTCAACCAAGTCTCTACTTTTCTCACACAGAACAACCTCCTGGACAACAACCAGTCTGGCTTCAAAAGTGGCCACCAAGACTGCCCTGCTCTAGGTTATTGAAGCTCTGAGACTGGAAAGAGCAACTTCCAAATCATCAGTACTCATCTTACTGGATCTGTCTGCTTCTTTTGAAGCCACCACATCCTCTTGTCAACCTTCATGATGAAAGGCATCTCAGGAACTGTACTCCAGTGGTTCAAGTCTTACCTCTCCGGTTGTCTTGGAGGGGAGAGGTATCTAAGTCACAAGATCTAGCTACTGGGGTGCCTCAGGGCTCAGTGCTCGGACCACTTCTCTTCTCCATCTACATGTCATCACTAGGATCTGTCATTCAGAAATATGGCTTTTTCTATCACTGCTATGCATAGGATGCACAACTCTACCGCTCTTTCCAGCCAGATGATCCGACAGTAGCTGCTTGCATCTCAGCCTGCCTGACAGACATTTCTGACTGGATGGAGGACCACCACCTTCAATTCAACATTGCAAGGACAGAACTGCTTGTGGTCTCAACCAACTCAAGACTTCATCACAACTTCTCCATTCAGCTAGGTTTGTCAACCATAACTTCTTCCAGGAGAGCCAGGAACCTTGAAGTTGTGATTGATGATCCGTTAAACTTCTCAGACCACATTGCTATAACTACCCAGTCCTGCAGTTTTGCCTTATAGACAAACATTATGAAGATCAGGCCCTTCCTATCGTAGCATGCTACACAACTCCTTGTTGAAGCTCTTGTTCTGTCCAGACTGGACTGTTGTAATGCTCTCTTGGCAGGCCTTCCAGCATATACTGTCAAACCTCTGCAACTGATCCAGAATGCAGCAGCAAGAGTGGTCTTTAAGAGCCGAAGAGAGTGCACAGCACACCTCTATTCATCAATTTGCACTGGTTGCCATTTGCCGCTCACATCAAATTCAAGGCACTGATGATTGCCTACAGAATTGCCTACACTGGCTCTGCACCCCTGTACCTAAACTCACTACTTCAGACTTATGTGCCCACCAGAAGCTTGTGTTCTGCAAGTGAATGGTGCCTTGTGGTACCATCTTAAAAAGGCACAAAATTATTTTCACGGACCTTTATCTTGACTGTTCCAAGCTGGTAGAATGACCTGTCTGATTCCACAAAAGCAAGCTGAGTCTTTAGCTATTTTCAAGAAACAGTTACATTTTTAGTGAACACTTGACCCATTAATACTCACTATTCTACTCTATTTTTAATTTTTTTTTTTTATATATATTTTTACAAAAAATTAAAAAAAATACTTGATATATGTACTGTGCTAGACTAACTGGGACTTATCACTGTACTTACAATATATATTGTTGCTCTATTGTTGGTTTGATTGCTTCCATTCTCCTCATTTGTAAGTCGCATTGGATAAAAGCATCTGTTAAATGATTAAATGTACATGTGGTAACACTTAATTTTGATGCTCCCTTTTGAACATTCTGTTGAATATAGTAACTTTGCAACTACATGTCAACTAACACTCATTAGAGTATTAGCAGATATTAAGCAGACAGTCTACTAACTTTGTTGTGATGGTCCCCCAACAGACATTATCCTTCCATTTCACAGTCAAGGCTTAAGCTAAAATGGATGTTTGAGCTGTTTTAAGTGAAAGCAACTTGCGCTGACATTTCTTAAAGTCTTTTTACGTGTTTTTTTTTTTTTTTTTTTTTTAGTTTATAAATGCTACTTAAATATCCTAATTGAACCAAGGCCTAATCCTGCCTTAGGGTAAGCCTTGGCTGTGAAACCGGGCCTATATTGACTATAAGTAACTTTGCAAGTACATGTCAACTTATTCTAACCCTAACCCTACCAGTCTACTAATACTCTACTAACACTCTAAGGAGAGTTTGTAGACATGTAGGTGCAACATTACTTATAGTTAACAGAATGAGTTAAAGGGACCATCAATATAAAGTGAAACCGTAAATGTAAATGTTTTTTCAGCAAAATAGTTCTGCTGATGTTACACTATAACACAGAGCAGCAAGCAACAAAATATAAGCAAATAGCAATAATGAGCATAGTCGACACTACAATTTTTGTACTATGCAGCTCAACAATGGTAACACATACAAAACATGCAATATTACAATACAGTGTACAACCTGCATAAATACCCTTACTATGTGCTTTTAAAATAGTGAGTTCAAAGCCAAGCCCAAATAACACTCATGCCAGGAGGACATCTTTTGAACTGAGTATAATGATGCTAAGTATTTATTGCCATGTTGTTGTATTGTGAAATTTCCTACCAGTGAAGGCAATTGGGTTCATTATCTTCCCAGTGCTAACTTGTAATAAGTGACTCTATACCTTTAGCATGAAAATCAGGCCTGCCTCTGTTGAATCCTCAAGCAGCTCTTTAAAAAAAATGTATCACATCAGACTCCTTAATCATCAATCTAAAAAAAAAAAAATAAAAATAATAATAAAAAATTGCATGAGTATGAAATACTTATGTTTCCCCTATCCCAGTCTGGGAATGAACTTGGTCAGAGGCTGTCCTCAAAACAGAAATAAGGCAAAATATAACTTTTTTTTTTTTCTTTTCATTTTTGTGAACAATTATATTTCACAGGTGGTGAAATCAGATATGTAACATAATAACAGTAATATTCAGTATTATTATTTAAAACACTTTTTTATTTAAAAATCACCCATTCAGACTCAGATTGAGTCACACCTGCAGATCATTTTCTGTCAAAATGTGCAAGCTGCCCTTGCATGAAATTAAAATGCATGTTATTTTTACTATGTTAATAATATAATATTTTTCATGATTATATAAACTTTAAGGGAACATTATATTTTATAATTTTGCAAACATTATGGCAATGATACTTTTGAATCTTCTTTGAACATTCTGAAACAAGCAGTAACATTTACAAATCGTTAGATAAATAGCCAACTAAAAAGTTTCAGAAAAAAAAAAAAACATTCCATGAATGATGTATAAATAATGTTTTTGTGCTAACATTTTGAGAACGTTATTAAAGATCAGATAACTGAATGAACATTCTATTAACCTTACTGGAAAAATGTTTGTTCATAACTTTGAGAGAACATTGCCAGAACATTAGATGGGTTAAATACGAATCAGCTTCCCAAGATTGTCTATACCAGTGTCTTAAATATAGAGATTCACACAAAAAGTGTTTCCTTTATTACTGTCTTGCTTTTTTCTAGGGCTGTAGCCTAAGTCAAAAAATATGTTCTGGTAGCACTGGCAAATCAGATAGCATGACCACAACAAGTCTGGTGCTTGTATCTCAGGGCATGCGTGAAGGTACCATTCGCAGAAAGGAAATCCAGGAAGATTTTGCTAAAACTCAATACGAAACAGTCACTTTTGTAATTATCGTTGGAATAATGCTTCACAAACTGTCCTCTGAAATTGTCTCCAGTGCTCTTACGTTTAGATTGCCTGCGACCCGCTTGAAACATTTTTGCTCAGATTGATCTGTACTGACATAGTCACTTTCATCTTTTTTTTGCAGAGCAATCATAACCCATTTAATTTAAGCTCCAGACTGTTCAGACAATTGGACAGATCGTTAAAAACGTACTGATGACACATTCAGAAATAAAAGTAAAGGCAGGTTGTCAGTCTGCGCGATCGAACGAGTATACTTACTGAAATGATTTGGATAATCTTCCTTTTATATAAGACTTCTTCTCCACCAATTGTGCAGACAAAAAGCTATTTCACACAATTGTGAAATTCTCTAATATGTGACACAGTCATCTTTGCCTTTTGTGGCTTTGTGCTTTACAGACGTGTTGATTAAAAGAGTAGATCAGTATTAAGACATGTCTTTTTGAGTTCAGGAGAAAAAAAAAGAAAAAAAACACACTGAAGCATTTTGAAGTTCCCAGGCAGTTTGGGCTTATTTATCAGGAAAGTTAAAAATATTAATGCTAAAAATATCTGCCAATAGCCACTGACCCTCAAGTCTCTACGGCACTATTAATTTAGAAGGTCAAGGGCTCTGGATTAATGTGCAAGCTCTTGGATACAAGTCAGGCTAATTCTTTCAGCAGTCCATGGGGAGATTGTGAACGGTAGGCATTAGTGCTTGTTAGAAACTCATAGTTACCGCTAAATAAATATATGATTCAGTGAGCTGTGGGTGTAAGAGAATACATGAGCGGCTATTTCGTCATCTTACTTCCATAGCTCATGTTTACAGAGATAGTTCAGAGCTTTTTAACTTGCAACTTTATTCAATCCAGAACTGGTGGTCTGTCTACAATTATTGCAGAGGCTTGGCAAATTCAGACCCCATGGAGTGACCATGTTTTGGTATTTGACTGTGACATTATGCTAGCTTTGTGACAAGGCTTTTTATTTCAATTATTCACCCACACGCTGTGTGTTTGTCTCTAATCAACATCCAGACTAATTAAGCACACATTTCTGCAGCTAAATGTTAGTGTTTGTTGGATGTCAACCAATTCATTATCTCTTGTTTTGAGAGTTCCCTTTAACTGGCACCTTAACGTGCCATTTGGACCCCTACAGGATGTTGAGTGAGAGCGTCCTATTCATCATATAGTCATTAAGTCCAATTTAATAATGGAAACTAGCAGCCCACACAGTCAGAATGATCTACAGCATGACATACAAATGACACACGCATCCTTTAGGAGTACGAAATTCAACTTTTCATAAAGCAATGTCTAATTAATGCAGTCTTTCAGAACACAGAAGTAATCAGTTCAGAGAAAAAATGTCTGGCATGACAACCTTCACCTGTCATGAATGCTATTTTCGAATGCTTTTTGCACACTTTTTCTTTCTATCCATGTCTGGATGATTCTAACAGACCTTTTTGAATGCGGTTTCATTGTGAGTCATTCAAAAGTCACAAGAGCACTTTCGGTAGTGGCTGTATGCTAAATAAGAGCATAATTATAGCTTTAAAGTTAACAGTATATGTTTGAAAATCCTTGGCATATTCAAAGAGCATAATGAGTAATAATTTTTTTTGACGTCATCCTTGAAAGCATACTGACATTTATAAAAATCCACGTTTCGCTCCTATCATGAATCAAAAATCCTGAGGCAAACAAGTCTCTTTCTTATTAACACCTTTTTCTATCATAATCAACTCTGACAGAGCGTCTTGTGAGCATTTTGCGGCATCCGGCATCAAAGAACCGTGGATCAAACAGAGTCCAAGCAAACCAACACAATTATAACCAGCTCTGTAGGGAGTAAAATAAAAGAGTCTCAGCATCTTTTTCTCTGATGGAAATGGCAAAACATCCCGCTCTCAAATTCCAAGTTCTTCACTGATTTAGTTTGGGGGGAAAGGGATTGTTGAAAGTAATGTGTTTTAATAAGTTAGGGATCACATGGGATGGATTTGATTCAAGCTGTTTGTTCCCTTTATGGAGCTTATTAAACAGGAGCAGCAGATTCAGGCCCATATGCTCATGCTATCTTCAACTTTATGCGGCTGTTGGCATTGGCGGTGAGATGAATTATTGAATCGGTTAACGAAACTCATTAAAGCATACTGCACCACAGAACATGGGAAATATATTTTGCTTCATCCTCTGAGCTGTTTGAATAATGAACAGCTGAAACTATTCAGCAGAGCTTGTAGCGAATAAGTGAGTACACAACAGTTCTTGCTCATTCCTCAACATTACTGACAATATATTAAGCAATGAGACGGGTAACAAGCTTTGCAATTTCTCGTTCCATATAGCCTATATGAAACCTAGCTGCAGAAACATCTAAATCTTCAGTGACAATCTTCAGTTTGCATGAAATACTTTTCGTATCCTTGTCAGAATGGTGGCTCAGTTCTGTGCTAACGTATGCTAATCATATAAATATAAATGGTGACTTGTTCCAGATTTTGACAGTGAATGACAAGAGTAGCAGATGAAGTTCAAGCGAATCACATGACACAGGAGTCCAAATAGTAGACTGAAAATTCACCATGCCCTACTTGCTTCAACAATATTTTGGGATGAATGCTAATATAATTGAGAGGCTAGCCTGATGTGCAGAACATTTGTGCCTTTCTTTATAAATCTATATTTTCAAACATTTTAAGTTTATAAGACAGTATTTAAAACGATGCGGAAAAAAAGTATTTAATATGCTACTCAATCAAAAGAGTAAACACAACTACAAGCCAAGTATACTTAGAATACTTTTTTATAATTTTAAATACATCACGATCAAAAGATTGAGTACAAGTATAGGCAGACTCAAGACGTATTTCAGTGGTACCTCATAATATATTCATAATATATAGTGGTAAATGAATATTGACTACTAATTCAGGTATCACTTGAGTCTGCATTTGAAGATTGGAGGGAATCTGATGTTTTCACATGTTGTAACTCTAAAACCCTAGAGAGAATTATTACGTTTGAGACACTGGATTTTTAGTTCTCTCTGGGATATCTAATGCACACATAATGTTTTACAAAATGGTTTGATGTACGTAATTTATGATGTAGAACAAAACAGAAATTTATTTTCAAGTAATACTAGCCACCAACCTTATTTTATTCATAACTCAAAACTGCATCCTAAATATCCATCAGAAACTCCAAGAGGGAACTCATGGTGAACTAGCCCTCAGTGTTACCCTACAAACTGACATCATGACTGAACAGATCTATTATCTACTCAATTAAATTCTTAACTGTCTTTAAAGTATTTAATTAAAAAAATTAAAAAGAGTCAACAGAATAAGTTTGTGTCCAAATTCCTTATATGTGCAATATGATTAAAAATGATTGCTTTATTGTCAAAACGGAAGAATATATGACATTTACATGACAGTATGGTATTAACATTGGATTATGCACTATTGCTAATTTCCTTAAAGAGACTGAATTAACACTGTCCATAAAACATAACACAAAGTAAGAGAATTAAACAACATACAATACATTCAAATATTAAACGTAAATTAAACCCTCAGGATTTTCCACTTGTTTCCACTCATACTCAAATTAAGAAACACTCAAATCCATTTATACTTCTGATTATCTGTAGATTTCTATGGGTATATATAATCAAGCACATTTGGATCAGAGCTTTAGGACTCCAATGATGAGGCAATTTTCTAACAAGCCAAACTACCACACGATTCACAGCTCAGATAATTAGTGCTTTTTAAAGGAAATATGAACCATTCTTTCATGGTTTTACGATATCAGCAGTTTACAATTTAGTAGTCTGCTATTTCTTAGAATCAAATATTGATACTGAAATCATTACTTTCAAAGGTTTTCAAATGTTAGCCAAATGTTTTCACACTGATGTTTTAGTAACCACAGCGTGTACAAAATGTAGTTATGATTGTGCCTACAGTGGACCACATACTGAACTAATTAAGTACGCAGAGCTGCCAGTATTAACGGTACTGGTCTGAAATTTTAACCACTGATGCATAACAACAAAAGAGGATATTTTGAAGAACGCTGGACTCCACTGACTTTCATTTTATGGACAAAAAAATATAAAGTCAGTGTGTGTGTGTGTATTCCACAGAATAAAAGAAAGTCATTAAAGTTTAGAATGACATGAAGGTTTGTTAATGATGCGAGTGTTCATTTTTTGGGTGAACTATCCCTTTAATATTAAAGCCCTGCATTCTGTCTGTTGATTGTGGTAGTGAGAAATTTGAGAGGTTCCATTCTGTCACTATGCAAACTGGAGCATAGTAAATGCTTAATGTGGATGTGGTTATAGCATTGCTTTGAATTGCATACTATGAATATTCATGCATTAAAGCAACTGTGCCCCAAATGCATCAGCTCTTAAGGTGACACCATCAATATTTAGACTTCCCTTTGCCATGGCACATTTCACTTGTAGATTTTTCTTTAATTCTACGGTCTCTGTTCTCATGTGTTTCTAATTTCACATTCAGTCAAGATGAGCAATCATGTGTTCTTCAGGATAGCTGAACATAAGAATAATTCATGAGTACTTGTGTATTATTTTTATCTAGTCATTGCTTTAATGCTTAAATGAAGAGACAAACCTCATTATTATTATTCTTTTGCCATGGGATCTCTTCTAGATGGCTAGTTTGGAAGCAGTAAAAAGTAGTTATAACAATAATTTTAACCAGAAATTATCTTACTGGTGTAAAAGGATATTAAATCCAGTTATGTAGGTCGCTGATGATTTTTAAATTTTCTTTTTTTTTTTTTTACCTTAAAAATACACTACCAGTAAAAAGTTTAGAATAATTAAGATTAAGAAGACTCTTATACTTACCAAGGCTGCATTTATTTGATAAAAAAAATACAGTAAAAATAGTCATATTGTGAAATATTATTACAATTTAAAATAATAATTTTTATTTTTAAAATATTTTAAAATGTAACTTATTCCTGTGATGCAAAGCTGAATTTTCAGAATCATTACTCCAGTCTTCAGTGTCACATGATCCTTCAGAAATCATAATATGCTGATTTGGTGCTCACACAAACACACACACACACACACACACACACACACACACACATACATATATATATATATATATATATATATATATATATATATATATATATATATATATATATATATATATATATATATATATATATAACCTTTTTTTCAAACAACTTATACTTTTCTTTATCTTTGATACTTTTATGTATTACCAATGTATAGTGGGCTCCGAATGTTTAAAACTACAAATGATGATGCTTGTATTTCGATTCTTTTCCAATTTAATACATCTCATATTTAGTCAGTAAGTGGCAGCAGTCTAGTAGCACAATGCAACCTGCTTCTATAGGGTCGCATTTACACACTGACTTTGCTTCAGCTTTCTCATGCATAACGATACTATTATATTGCGCATAGCTTTGTTTCACCTCCACCCTCACTAACAAGCCACAAGCTTACACACAGCAGTCAGCCTGACTTCCAACAAAGGGCCATAACATCACTCAGGCCTCATGCTGTTACTGAAGAAATGCATAGTGGCTGGGTTCAGTGCTCTTAGGTTAATATTTTAGCAAGTGCAAACGTATATCGTAAGACATTGAAATTATATTTCTTTCTTGGGTGTAAATGTCTGATTCTTCTGATTATTAATGTTTGCAAAGATATATTTAAGATGACCAGATGAATGAATTTGCTTGTGTGTTGTGTTTGTTTTTACCATCATGTTTTTCAAGCTGATCATAAGCCTGGTGACATTTTAGGTAAATCAGCTGGAAAGTGAACACAAGGTTGAGACAGTCATGTCTACACTGAGCAGCAGGAAAAAAAAAAGGAAGAAGCAAAAAAAAAAAAGGACACTTTAGGACGAAGTAGTTGTCAATTGTCTGTTGCCCATTGTCATCAAAATTGTTGGTTTCAAGCAAACTGCCCTGCAAGGCCAAACATCACAGATAGATCACAACAACCTCCAGTCTTTTGTGAACAAATAACGTTTCTCTAGAAATGAAACACACCAGCAAAGATAAAATGCTGTGAGACAGATTTTGAAACTTCAGCTGCTCTTGATCTTTTGCTGATTTTTGCCCCCAAAATACAATTTCAAAACATATAGTATGCGGAAAACATTACAGCAAAAGGAAGAGTATGAATACATAGCATTCGAAAACAGTAGGCAAAAAGTACCCAGATAACCTACTACTTCCTGCGAGTTTCTGAAGTGCACATCTGATGGACACAATGGCCACCTTTCCACCGTCAGACCAAACCATTTTCATTGCTTAACCATTCCATAGGGGTTATGCACAATCTAACTTCGGTTTTCTGTAAAACAGATTAGATCGCTTCCAGTTTAGGTCTTTTGTATATGTGCTTCATGAAAAATTAGCTGTTTATTCAAGATAACTAAAAAGGAGCGAGCCAAGATGAGCATAACTGATGTCCCCCGCATATGCAGATTGATATTTAAAAGCTTTTTTAATTTTTCTTCTTCACACTAACGTTTAGATATTTAATAGAATAGAACACCTATAACAATGTGAAATAGGTTGTTTCGCTGATTACCTTAAAAGCCCATAGATATGCTGTCAGTTCATACTGCTGTTAACACTTTCTCTGACAAACGGATACAATGAGCCCAGTTTTCCAGTTTGGTCATGTGACTTTCGACATATACCCTATTTTGTGCCTATCCAGAGCAGCTGGTTATACATAAATGGTATGGTAATACAAAAGCTTCAGTCGCTGTCTTGATAATGCAAATTTACAGACTGTATGAGATGTAAATAGCAACTGTGTTAATGCAGAATGATAAGATATTTCTTTTTAGATAATTTTTAGATACTTTCAGATACTTAATTTTATTATTAACTTGTGTTTACTTCAGTCAAGATTCGCAAATGAGCATTCAATGGACACTTTACTATCCCATGAGGAGGAGGGGAGTCATGAACGGTAGGTATGCGTCAGTTGCATTGCTTATGTCACAACAAAGCCAACATGTCAAATGTAGCATGTCTGGATTGCATTCGTACTATACACATACAATTGTGAAGTAACAGTTGCAAAGTAAGCTACTCGCACAGTATGCAATTTCAGACGCAGCGAATGTCATTGTAAGTGAGTCAGGGAATCTAATTCAACTGATTCACTCAGTTTGGTTCTGCTGCTGCTTTGTTTGTTGGTAGAGCAAAAATAGTAATTGGCAATTTTGTGTCTAAATGTTAGTTCACCCAAAAATGAAACTCCTGTCATTAATTACTCACCCTCATGTCTTTCCAAACCTGTAAGACCTTCGTTCACCTTCGGAACACAAATTAAGATATTTTTGATGAAATCCGAAAGGTTTCTGACCTCCTTATAGACAGAAATGTCACAACAAATTTTAAGGCTGAGAAAGATAGTAAAGACATCGTTAAAATAGTCCATGTTACTACAGTGGTTCAATCTTTATGTTATGAAGCAACGAGAATACTTTTTGTGCACAAAAACAAAACAAAAATAACGACTTTATTCCACAATTTCTTCTCTTCCTTGTCAATCTCCTACACTGTTGATTTAGTAAACACAGTGCAGCGCTTCCGGGTTCTACTTCAGCACACTGACTCAGTATTGGCCGACGCTGTACAAGTGAGCAGCACAACAGCCACTGAAAGGCAAGCTTTCAACCTTTAGCCAAAAAACGTAATGGCTAATACGCTCCGGCTTTGTCGATATGCAGGGAAGGAGACCATTGTTAAAAATATAGCTGCAAGCAGCAATTACGGGGCCAAGCACAAAAGCAGCACAAGATGCCAGCCAACATGGCTGGGAGCAACAGACCAACTGCAACAGTGAGCAATTAAAGACCTATTAAGATCATTTTAGGCAAAAAAGCTGGAAAATGATCAAAAATGAGGATTTACTGGTTCATCACTTTCGACCAATAGGTGGCGCTGTGACCATATTAATGTGGTATGGTCAGAGTGAGGTGACAATGACACTTGCAAAGTTTGGTGCCAATATTTCAAAGCCTTGCAGAGATACAGACTCAACAGTGATTTTGGCATCATGCCTCTGATTCGTTGCTGCAGTATGGAAAAAAGGTTATGTCTATCAACATGAAATCAATAAGACCATCTCATTACAATAGGCCCCATTTTTATAAAGCTATTAGCATTTTTTAAATATATCGTTATAAAATCTGACCACAAGGAGGCGCTGTCTCAAAACCTATTGTGTACCTTCAGAGCATGATGCCGATGCCACATCCTGAGTTTCGTAATGGTACATCAATGAAATTTCATGTTTTGTTCAATTATAGCGCCACCAAGAGGCACAATCCCACCTAATTTTTTGTGTGTACTCAGGGTGACCCCATACATGTGTGTATCAAATTTGGTGCAAATATCTCATTTCGTTTTGGAGTTATAGACATTTACATGTAAGAGATCATAAAAAATGACTCCTTGACGACTTTGTTTTGATTTTTTTGCCAATTCCTATCAAAATTTTGACATTTGGGCTTTAACATATAGTAAACCAGCTTAGGTTCCGTGTTTCCTATGCTGGTTTCGTCTCGATCGGACTAACGGTTTCAAAGATATTCGCAATTGTTTTTTAAGCGCTAAAACACGACGCCGCACAAACCGTAAGTTGAAATCCATCATGTTTGGTATCGTTGGACTCGGCAAGGATTCAGGAGACTAAGGATGTGACTCCTGTGAAAATAAGCCAACCAGATCAAAAGTTATAAGCATATGAAAAAACAAATTCTCCACTAGGTGGCGCTGGCCCGAAACTTCTCAGGCTCCTTCAGGGCATTGTCCTGATGACCCATACCGAGTTTCGTAACAATGCGCTAATGCGTTCGTAAAATACAGCATTTTAGCACAAAATTCAACATGGCTGACGGTGAAAATGGCTGATATGGGAAAATTGGATAGCATTCGACTCAGCATGATGCCCCGAATCCAACGAGACCATATTTATGATTTTTGAACAAACCCATCAGAAGTTATAAGCAAAAATAGCAATTTTTCGTATCTCCGGACCAGTAGGTGGCGCTGCGCCGAAACGCTGCATGTTGCCTCAGGTCATGCTTGTGATGACATGTACCAAGTTTGGTCTGAATACGATAAAGCGTTGCGGAGATACAGCATTATGTCTATTTTCGCAAGCGCTACGTGAAATTCATTCGCGTGTTTTTCGAAAACGATTTGAGAAATCGACTTGAATTCCATAACTTTTTGTCAGCATGGTCTGAAGATGATCTGGTTCAATTTTCGTGAAAATCGGAGTAACGGCCTAGGAGGAGTTCGAAAAAGTAGGTTTTTCAGAAAATTCAAAATGGCGGAAAAATTTTCATGACGGAAAATGACGTCATAGGGTGCAATCGATTCGTCATGAGCCAAGGAACCAGAGGAAAAAAGAATTTTGTTTCTAACCCTTACGGTTCAAAAGTTATTAACATAAACATAAGTGCAACTTTGGACAGCTGGTGGCGCTAGAGGGATTGAGTTAGAGACTCCAAATTTGCTATGGACCAGGGTCAGACTGTCCTCTAACTGTGTGCCAAATTTCACAACTTTCCCGCAAGCGGTTCTATAGGCTACCATAGACTTCCAGAGCGGAAGAAGAAGAAGAAGAAGAAGAAGAAGAAGAAGAATAATAAAAAAAAAAAGAAATCCAACGGATACAATAGGTGCCTAAGCACCTTCGGTGCTTGGCCCCTAATAATCAACGTGACTACAGTGGTTCAACCTTAATATTATGAAGCGTCGAGAATACTTATTGTGCGCAAATACAAAACAAAAATAACTACTTCATTCAACAAGTTCATCTCTCCCCTTTCATTCTCATATGCTATTTTCGGTGAGCAGCACGATGCATGTGTGTGATGCTGACAGAGGAGCTGGCCAATACTGAGCCGGCTTTCAGACATAAATACGGAGGCTCTGCAACAAAAATAGTGTATGAGAATGACAGGAGAGAGATGAATTTGTTGAATAAAGTCGTTATTTTTATTTTGTTTTTGAGCACAAAAAGTATTCTCGTCACTTCATATTATTAAGGTTGAACCACTATAGTCATGTTGACTCTTTTAACGATGTTTTTACTACTTTTCTGTACCTTGAATGACGGTAATTTTGTTACTTTCAATGGAGGATAAAAAAAAAAAAAAAACTCTCGGATTTCATCAAAAATATTTTAAATTGTGACCATCTGTTCGCCTATGGCCGTACTGGTCTGAAAACGAGGTGTGTTCAGGCGCATTGTTGGAGTGTTGATATTTTGAGGCAACTGAAAACAACTGTGCCATTGACCTGGTCTAAAGTTAAATGGCACATGACAAATGAAATTGGATAATTATTTGACCAATCATGGCAATATTCACATGTATTTAAACTGACTCGCCAGGTTGAGGATGTCTATATTCCACCATGTAAATAGCAATCCGCGATGGTGCAAGCATACCTTGCTTTTAAAGGGGATGGGAGATGACACTCTGATTGGTTTATTTCATGTTACACTTAAAACACACCCACCCATGAGTCATTAAGTTACTAGGGACAACCCGTTTGGACCACGCGCCAACCATTTTTTCCTTCGTTAAACTAGCAAAATTGGATTCGGACATGCCCTAAGTGCACCTGCGCCATGCGCTTCAGACCATTAAAAAGGCCCCCTGATGTTTTCTAATATTATGTTTTCAAATCAGTAACAGAGGCTTGAATCTGTGAATAAGATACTTTCTATAATAGCCTATCTCTTAGAAAAAAAAAATGTTCAATGGGTTTCCATATAGAATCCCAGGGTTTTTGACTTTTTGACATTTTAAAGAACCCTTTAAGCTAAAAAGGTTCTACATAAGGAGAAATGTATTAATGATTGCATAATATTTTCATGTTTAAGGGGTTATTTCAATTTCATGCCTGCAGTTCACATCTCTTCAGAATAATGCACAAACTGTACCAAGTCAAATTCCAGATGCCTGACTATATGTCAGTTGAAGCCATTATGGATCAGTGTAAAGACGACAGTTATTTATGCTATAAAATCAGTCTGTTTCGAACAAGTGGCAAGGATTCTGCATTACTTTGTGTATTTAAGTCTTCAATAAGAGAGAGCTTGCTCTGCCAAAAGATTGATTTTTAAATCCCATTTGTCTTGATGACTACTGTCTTAGCTGTATTATGAATAAAAATAAAGCTTGGGCAGGTACAGTAGAGCTATACTTAACCCGGCTTCACCCTGCTGTAGTCCTACATGGTAATTGATGCTATTTGTATGCTGCTGTCGGCGGTTAGGAACCATACACATTATGGAAGGACCATTAGGTTGTCTGAGCTTGTCAAAAGAAAATACATCTGTCCGTAATGGTAGACAGACTCCAGTATGATACGGGAAGGGCAACTGATGCATACAAAGGGAAAATAATAACATGAAGGCAAAACTAATTTGGATTAGCAGAAAATCTAAAACTGTAGATCTTATTTTGAAGCCACACAGCAACAGAATTATTTCTGGGTATCTCCTAGCAACCACTGGTTCATTTTGTTCTTTCTTTGTGCTGCAATCATTAGCTTAATTCTTGTAGATTGTGTCGCTTGTATCGACAATGCATTAGTTGTATCATAATATTATTGTATTATGATGAAATTACCATAATGGGAACAAAGTAATAACTTGCCTAATGGAAATACTTAATGAAAAGAAACATCTTGTGTCAAACCAGAACCAAGATTTCCATTTATTTGTCATGCATGACTTTACTGACTTACCTGCCTTTTTGCAAAACATCTACTCACACATTTGTTCTGATAATCACAACTGGATTGTCAAACACTTCAATCAAACCTGTTTACAAAAAGTGCATGTAAAAAGACCATAGAACCTCACTGGATTATCAAAAATCACAAAGGCTTTGTTCCAACAGGCAGAAAAAAAAATCTATAATTTTTCGAACTTTTTTGTAGTCTGAATAGGAAAAAAGACAAAATAGAAATTGCATTAGGTTTTGGCAGCAATTGCTATATAAAAAAGAGTGATACTAGTAGACATGGACAATGAGTTTGGTGAAAATATTTACATTGATAATGATGTTTTAAAGCATCAATGTAGCAATAAGCTTATAAGAAATTATCTTTGTTCTGTCTTTTTTTCTTGCTGCAAGATTTTTTTGGTCATTTTTATTAGGTAAAATCATTTTGGACAAAGCATGAAAAATGCACAATTAAGGAAGGCAAAATACTACATAGAATGTATCCAGTTTAGCATGTTTTGGAAAGATTTAAACTCAACATTTCATATACCTGTGAATTTTGTGGACAGGAAAAAGAAACTATTTTGCACCTATTTTATTGGTGTATCTCCAGACTACTTTTTAGAAATCTATATTAATAGAAAATGTCTCGGTTATGTATGTAACCTTAGTTCCCTGAATAGGGAACGAGACACCGCATTTAAACGCTGTGGAAACGCCTCTGCGTGATTGCGTCGTGAAGCACGTATGAAATCAGTCCAATGATGTGATGGAACATTATAGGTGGGTGACGTCACTGACCAGGAAACTATAAAGCCTACCTGAGAACATACACATTCAGCTTCTGATATACCTGAAGCAAGTCGTTCACGGGCATGCCTGGAGTACGGCAGGGTGATGCAGTGTCTTGTTCCCTATTCAGGGAACTAGGATAAATATATAACCGAGACGTTCCCTTTCAAGGGAACTTAAGCTGCGATCCCGCTGAATCGGGGCGGACGAGACCTGAATTGAATGGCATACCCCTTTTCTACTGTCTGCAAGACCCACTGAGATATATTCGGTAGACATTTCCATTCTGTCAGAAAAACTACTAAGTGTACCAGTCTCTCGAGACTGGCCTCTGGTATACTTTGAGGAGTCAGCACAGTGCCCTGAAGCGGCGCACCGGCAGGGAATTTTAGATCTGCGCCAGCTAAATCAGCTGACTGACGTTACTCATGAATTACGTCAGCCCCCAATTCCTCGCTTTCACCCAGATCTTTTCGGTCGGCTTAGTATGCCTGCAAAATCGCCATAGTACGCAGGCATACCGCCACCTGACCCACTGCAGCGTACACTTTGTCCACCAACGCAGATGTTGCCCTTAATGGCTTGGTGGGCAGTGTCGGGGCTTTAAGGGACGATGCAGCATCAGGGGAGAGATGGCTCGCGAGCATTTGTCTAGTTTACTCTTTCTTTGCAGCTCTTGTTTCTCGGCTGGCCAGTCAATGTTTAAAAGCTCCACAAGCTCTTCACTTGCAGGGGACTAAAGTGACGAGTCTTCAGTTTCTCCTGTAGCAACACTAACAACATCCAATTCCTCAGAACTGGATAGCTGTAGTGTTGCTGCCTCAATTGGGGTGGAAGAAACCGCAGCGCGTGCTTCCAAACTCTGAACTGAGGCACTGGATCTGACAGGTGAAGGCAGAGAAAGGGAAGAACCAGTCTCTAACCCCTCTGTCAAATCCATTTGCGAACCCCACGACTGCAGGCGCCACTCTGCTTCGGCAGCAGCGGGACCTGAGCCACGTGGAATGTAAGCCGAAGCACCCTCCTCAAAGAGTGCTCGGCGGGAGCATAGCATCCTTAAAGGGAGACGCTCACAATGCTCGCAGGCAGCTCCATTGAGGGCTGTTCGAGCGTGCTGCACTCCCATACAAACAACAGACATCTGGTGTGTGTCCCCACCCGTAATGAAACGATGGCAGGGATGAACACACTTTCTGAAATGTTGTTTGCTCGTCATATTGATATAAATGCTTGAACTGTGTAACTGGAAAGACAAACAATACATAAGACACACAATTTCACAGATAGTGCTTGCTGAAAGCACAGAAGCTGAATGTATATGTTCTCAGGTAGGCTTTATAGTTTCCTGGTCAGTGACAGCACCCGCCTATGATGTTCCGTCACATCATTGGACTGATTTCATATGTGCTTCACGACGCAATCATGCAGAGGCTTGAAAGGGAACTCAGGTGTATGAGAAAAGTATATTTGATGCGCTTATTTATTTTCAGAATGATAATATGGAAAGTAAAGAACAATATATTGTGTATTTATCTGCTTTATTAGGAAAATACCATATATATAATTTGACTGATTTGAATAATAATACAAAAACAATACAAACATTCATAAATATTCATTAAAAGTCATAAAAATAATTGAAAATAATAATACAAATATTCATATAGGGTGAATTAGGGTTAATTGGGATACTTTTTGCCATTCAGATGACTGGGAAAAAAGAACACTGTTATAGTCTTTCTAAAGCTTAGTATTTCTAAAGCTGGGTCAGGTTAGTGGCTTGTTAAAACCTCTCAGAAAAAGTGAGTGCTGAACTTCAAAATGACCTTGACGTTGACCACACCACAGGAGAAAGCGGCTTCATGTTGCCCCTTTGAAAATGAACAAAGAACTCTTATAGTTTAAGCAACAGCATGACATCTTCACAGTATTTCAGTAATATGGACACACCACCAATAGATTTAAAGATGCAGTTTTCACTTTCAATTGCATAGTTTTCTGTTAGCTGTTTAATCAGAGAAGAACACCATCTGCGAGGAAAAAAAATAAATAAAAAATTACCACAGTTTGGGAAATTACCACAGATTTAACTTTGGAATGAAAAAATCTTTTTGGAATGAGATATACAACTATAACACTGAGTCCATCTGCAGCGCTCCTGCTCTTGAGGTGTTACTCCCATGTGTTAGTGAACTGCTGCTCCTCAAGTGGCTCCGCTGGAGTGTTCTGGCCCCAATGACTCATGCCATCTGTTAGCAGCTCTTGTACATCACACTTCTGTGTTCTTTCTGATAAACAAAGGTGAAGATTATCTTTTTTAATCTTTTTGTTTTCAATAAGTTTGGTTTTTCAGATGGTTTTAAATTTGATTTACTGTTAACAAAGCATCAAGTTTATGTAAGTCTAATTTTCAATTTGTTGGATTTGATTCAATTTAATACTAGCATGCTACCGATTACTTTCAGATTACTTTGTACTCATTAAATACATTTGAGAGTACAAAAATATTAAAGGCTTCATAAACCTTGACTACTGAAATAAATTAACACTTTATTTCAATAGTCCACTTAAGACATTCTACTAGTAATTTTGCAACTACATGTCACCTACCAGACATTAGAGTATTTGTAGACTGTTAGGTTAGGGTTAGTAGAATAAGTTGACATAAAGTCCTTGCAAAGTTACTTATAGTCAGTAGAATGTCTGATGGAGGACCATCAAAATAAAGTTAATATTAGCTGATATTAAGCAGACAGTCCAATACTCTAATGACTGGTAGGTGACATGTAGTTGCAAAATTACTAGTACTACTTATAGTTAGCAGATTATCTTATGTGGACTATCAAAATAAAATGTAACCAACCTTATAAATTCTACTGACTTTTGTTGAGCTTTAGAAATACTTTACTTAAAAATTATTATCTTGAGATTTGATTGTGTATCTCACATTTACTTACAGAATCAATCAAGTCAATAAAACAAGACTTTATCTAACATGAAAGATTGTGTTTACATAATATATGTGTGTGTGTGTCTGTGTGTATATATACATATTTACAGATACAGTATGTATAAACATCTGTGTTTATACACAGACATACATACACTACCGGTCAAAAGGTAGTGTTTTTATTTTTTAATTTTTTTATTTATTTATTTTTATGTTTTTAAAAGAAGTCTCTTCTGCTCACCAATGCTTCATTTCTTTTATTTATTTAAAAATGTTTGAATATATATATATATATATATATATATATATATACACAATGTTGATCTTTAATGTGGCTGAAGTATCTTTTCTTCACAATGTCTAATTTTCAGTTTTCCAAAATTCAGCAGATATGATGTTAAGTCCAAAAATGCAGCTTTTTAATGAGATGTGATTTGTTTCTTAACATTCTGTTGGCTTGATAACCACACGGACGATTGTACTGTGTAATTTAACCAAATGATGAAAGACAAAATAGGCAAATGCTGCAGTACAAGCCCAAGTGGCCCTTTAAGTATCTGTGCTGGATATTAAACTACTGTAATATGCAAATCAAGCAAAGATTATTTTATCTGGGATTTAATTCTTGCATAGAGTTTGTGTCTGTGAATCTGCCCTGGCAGCTTTGTCTGTTGTGTCTTTGTTTGTTTATTAGGCTTGTTTCGAGATGCATCGGCGCTGCGCAGACCGATCGGCATATGACATCAAAGTATCGTGAGAGTGATTTAAAAGCATAAGGAGTCGTATGCTCTCCAAATGCTCTCGCAGTACTTTGATGTCATATGCCGATCGGTCTGCGCAGCGCCGATACATCTCGAACCAGGCTAATGTTTCCATGTTTGTTTTGTGCTTGAGCACATGGCTTTGTCTTTGTTTTTGTTGGCCATGTGCTCCCCTTGACTTGCCTCCTACTTTCCCTTTACCATGCCCCCTCGTTTAGTCCTTGTTTCACTAATTGTGATCAACTGGTCCTTGTGTGCTTTTCTCCCTTTAAATTGTGCTTCCTTGCTTCATGTCTTTGTTGGATTGTTGTGTTTGTCATAGATCCATCTGACATATTGCTTTGTTATTTGGGTGTTATTGTTCAGAGTTTTTCTGTAGTTATTTGTATCCTTGCCATTCTTGCTTTGTTACTTTAGCTTTTTATTTTATTTGTTATTTAGCCTGTGTCTATACTTATTCTTACCTACCCTTCTTTTGCTTTATAGTCTTGTTACTTATTATTTATTTTAGCTTTTTTAGTCTTTCCCTTAGATTTATAGTTAAGTTTTTCAGTCACAATTCGTGTTTGCTCTGTTTTGTACTAATTTATTGTTTGAGTGATTTTGTTCTTGTGTCTTGTTTCTCCCCTGTTGTGTTGTGTGTCTGTGTCTGTTTGAGTCCTGTCCTGCCCAGCCTGAAACTCCACTGACTGCTGGGGCTGCTCAATCCTGTGCCCAAGTAAGCATTTTGAACTCTTTCTTCGTAAGTAGAACACGGCAGGCGATCTGGCGGAAGCTAGATACTTTAATTCATAACTTGTTAAATATGGATATTTGAAATGCAGGGGGGTTGAAATGCAGCGTCACATCATATGAAGTGTGCTAAAGTCAGAACATTTATCCTACTGAAACTGTCTTGGTGATTCATGTTTTTTTGACATTGCAATTAAATATATCTGTCTAGATGCTGTTAAAATATTAATACAAATTTATTTTAAAACATATGTATAAGCATTGGTCAGGTACAACAAGTACAGTGTTTCATGTCCTGTTCTTTGCTATTGTGAAATAGAAGCCTTCCTTGGGTTTCCTTAAAAATCTGCAGCACCACATTCAACTTCACTGTATAGTCTTGATTTTCTGATGTCTCATTCTGAAACAGTGAGCATGTTTACATACACATCAATACACTGATAACTAAAAATCAGCTTATTGAAATAACCAATTGTCCTGGTTACATGGAAACCAATAACCTGATAATGCATGTAAACCATGTTTATGAGACTTAATTAATAAATTAGATTATGTCCCATTAGTGACGTCTAAACATAATCCTTTGTGTATCTGACTCTTTGTATTCCATTTGTTATGTCAGTTGTGAAGTATTAAAAGCCAAAGAGTGTTCCCACATGTCAGTGGGACTCAGATGCAGCATTTTGACTGTACCACTTCTACTTCAGCTGCATGAGATAAAAACACATTTTTATAATTTCTTGGGTCAAGAAAGAGTCAGAGTTTGTAGTATATTTCCTCCTCCCTCACTGCGAAACGCTCACTTAGCCTGGATGCTCTTACAGTAAGGACGCTTTCCTGTCACATATACATGTGCACTTCAACAAGCTGACAGAAAGCAGGTTAATATGTTTACATGCCAGGTGAAATTGGAGTAAGGGGCAGAAATCGTCTCCGATTACAAATGTAGGGCTTTTCACACTGCGCTTAACCCCGGGTAAAGGAACGATTAACAATTGTAATTTAGAAGCTGGGTTAGCACCGCTTTTTACCTGGGGTTATAAAACCTTTTACCTTTTATAAATCCTTTTTTTTTGGACATTTGGGGAGGGAAAAGTAAGCAGGGGACATTAATGTCAACCATATCTTAGTTCCCTTACCCTAAGGGGTACCTTAGGAAGGGGTACTGTACCTTACACGTGGCATAGCAAAAATAAGGGGCCTCCTTAATGATTCCACTCCTCCAATGGGGAGCCTATCATGCTTATAACAGAGAGCAGGAAAAACAGAAGCACCTAGCTTTCTCTTTTTCCTGGGTTCTACACTCAGCGAGCAGCAAGGGAGCTTGTGCATAGTTCTCAATCCCAAATTTTGTTACGGGGGAAGCTGAACACCGCTTAGCAAGAGCACTCTATTAAAAACTGTATTATTATCGTTTTTTAAAACGTTCAGTCTAAGGAGCATCTATTAAGGGGAGCGATATCCCTACTTAAAAATCCAACTTTAGTTGGGGAGGGGGACAAAGCGGAAGGTTAACTGATGGACCTAACACAGCTTTGTTTGCCTAGCATCAACCCTTAAAGCCAGTCAAAGGGGAGATATAGATAAGATAACAGATAACACTCCAGAATATCAGAGGAGAGCCAGCTCATACTCTGATTTTGAAAAGTTTGTACCCTACTGAAGGGGAGAAAAGCACACTTACGACTCAATATACAGGAGAGGGAGATAATGAAACAGAGGCATATCTGCAAATTGCCCGACCTAGTTTTCGATTACCCTGAGGGGAACTTCAGCAGCTTATTTCTGGGAGCTTAGAGTATTTAAGGCTATAACCTCTAGAAATGCCACTTTTGTAAAAAGGGGGAGACCTGGATTGATACAGGATATATTTTCTGAATACCACTGATTGTGCCCTCGCCTCTCTAAACTTCTCGGCCACTGTTTGAACGGACATGCCGAAAAGTTCAGGGGCCGACATCCGGAGCATCAGATTTTCTCTTTCTCCCTGATATCAGCCAGGTTCAACCACAGATGCCTCTCCGTAACCACCATTGCTGCCATTAAATGGCCAACAGCAGCAGCTGTTTGTTTGGCAGCCCGTAGGGTGAGGTCTGTAGTGGGGCGCAACTCAGTGACCGCTTCAGGAGACAATGCTCCAAGTCTCTTAGCAGGTCACCCTGGTAGGCTTTCAACACAGCTCTTGTGTGCAAACCATCTCCAGTCTGGCCTGCTGCCCAAGTGTGAAGTGGTGTGCAGCAGCTTAGATGGAAGCTCGACTCGCGATACCTATGACTTCACTGTGCCTCATCGACAGCCATAAGGTGCAGACACCTGTCCCTCACCCCTTAAAAAGAGGGCCAAGCACAAGCGAAGCTTTCTCATTGTGAATTTCTCACATTGGGAACATTTAGTACCCTTGAGCACTGAACGCGTATGTTCTTCTAAGCACAATACGCACAGATTGTGTGTGTCCTCAGGTGTCAAAAACCTGAGAAACGGAGGCACACACTTCCTGAAAGGCTTGCTTGAATCCATAGTAGTTTTTTATCACCAGGTGCTATCCAAACAAACGGCTCCTGAAGACAAAAAAGCTGATTACGTGAATTGCTGGTGCCTTTTATACTTACAGGTGCTCTGCTTATGACATCATGGACCATCGTTGGCCAATCATTTGCCGTGTTTGTCACACATGCTTCAGACTTTGGTCACGCTGATGGCATTCCCCTATAGTTTCAAGCCAGATGCAGTGTTGAAGTTCCACTTCGAAAGGGAACTAGCTGTGTCAATCGGTTTACGCTTAAGCCGTTTATGACCTTACTCCGATAAAGGTAAATTGGTTAATGCGTTTACATGACCAAAGACATTGTTGGCTTATTAAGCATAATCGGGTTAAGAACATGCATGTAAATGCTCTCAGTCACTTTTATATCAGTCCAGAGGTTTTCAGAGGTTTAGACCTGCTGGTAAAACAGATGTACATTCTTAAAAATAAAAGAACATGATAACATTCATGGAACCTTTCCATTGCACAAAATGTTCTTTATAGTCTGAAAAAACATGTTCTTTTGTTTAATTGTTCAATTGTTCTTCTCAAAAAAATAATAATAAATAAATAAATATAATAAATGTTTACTGAAAGGTTCTTTGGGGGAAAAGGGTTCTAAATGGTTCTTCAATGGCATTATCCCCTTTAGAACCTTTATTTTTAAGAGTGTATCTAATAAGGTCTAGCCTCCATTTTCTGTCAGAAATGCTATAGAATGTTTTCTGTATATTTTCTATAAACTTTTGAGTGGTGTGTAGCTTCTGAGATAAAGCTAATAGCATATTCTTATTGGTTTTTGGATTGTATTTTTTCTCAACCATTATTTTGACATACATACCAGAGGTATTTTCTCCAAGGAGGCAAGGTTTCAGATGAGACAATATTCAAAACAAATTGAATATGGAAAATGGTGGATGAGTTTTCAAACATTTTGATGCCAAGGACCCCCAAATACCAGGAGCCACTTGCAAGGCATCCCCTTCCTAAAATATAAAAGCAGATGTATTTTCAGACACATTTATATTGTGTGAGAAAAAGTAATACAATGTTTTACTAAAATAATTGATAGCTTTAATTTGTCATTGTACTAAGTCCAAGATAAATTAATTGAAATATTAAAGAAAATATCTACTTTGTACTAAATTATCCTTTTTTTTTTTCTACCCAAATTAATTTATGGCATATGTCAATTATTGTTACAGAGAAGCTTTCTAACTTTATGTATATCTGGTTTGTATTTGTATTGTTAAAATAACTATTTTTTCCTATAAACATATTGTATGAGTTGCATGTTCAATCAATACCAATAAAGAACCTTTATTTTTAAGAGTGTTGATAGTTGAAGTTAGATGAAGGTAAACAATAAAGGAACATGAATTCACAATGCACTAAAAAAAAAAAACAAAGCCAGAAAACTTTCAGAAGACCACCACACGCTATTGTTATATACATGTATACATGCTATGTGTTATATTGTTTTGTGCATAATGACACATTTTCTTTAAAGGTTTCTCTGTTTAGGTCAAAACTCTTCCCCTGCAGAAGCGGAAACAGTCTGGCTTTTCTATTGATCTCCCAAGTTAACAAATCTCATTATCTGTGAAAATGATCTCTGAGATACACAGAGGAGAAAAAAGCTGTTAGCCTTTCTTTCAACATGAGAGGGTTATTTCAAGTACTCTGTCTGGCTCTGATGAAAACCATTAGACACAGGCCTTGTTAAGAGAAGACATGGTGTTCTGATCATTTATAACATAACAGTATGTGGTCCGCACATATTTAACTAGATTGTCGAACAAGTGCACTGTGTCATTTTCTAACACAAAGATTAACAATTTGAGTCATTTTGGGTTTTGGTGAACTCTCTTTGACTATATGGTAGTATAACAAAGGGTCTGATAACCCTTTTTTTTTAAACATCTACATCTTCCTCAGCCAAGCCCTGGTACAACCAACCACTTCACGTTTACTAAACCTGGCAAACAAAACTTAGCTTCTGCTAATATATTCATACAGGTAATTTGGCAAACAAGCCATTTCTGATACCTTTTGAACTCTGCAAGTAAGAAATTGTGTGGTAATATTTCTGCAAAATGATACATTGCCTACACAATTTGTGACAAATTAGTTCAAGTAATGTATAAATTATATGATTATATATTTGTGGCATTCAACATCAGAGTCTAATAGATCCTCCCCTTCAATATGCAATTAAAGATGTGACAGTTGGCTGCAAATAAATGATTTCTTACACTCTAAAAACTTCTAAACACTCTTAAATAAAGATACTTAAGAAGCTAAATTGCTTAAGGTATTTAGACTTGTTTTCTAAAAATTAAGTGATTTTGTTTGTGCTTAAAACAAGAAAAATATTTATCAGTGGGGTAAGAAAAATAATCTTGCACTGTTAAAAAAAAAAAAAAAAAATCCCTGTAAAATTTATGGTAAAAAATCAGCAGCTGTGGTTGCCAGAACTTTACCGTAAAAAATACGATAGCAACGTTTTAGGTTTTACAGGACAGCACTTAGTTTACTGTCTATTTTACAGTTCAAACCTGTACAATTTAAAGGTTTATATTGTAATGATCATGGTTCATAACTATTTATTTTCACATTGTAAAAAAAAAAAAAAAAAAATTGTTAAATACCAACCTATTGAAGTACTGTTTTGTACCACCAAACACAGTGGTGATGAGAGTCACATGATGAATCAAAGTTCATCACAAGCAGCTTTTCCACAAGCTGAGAAGGACAATACAAATATATAGAAGGTGCACACTGTGTCATTGACACAAACACTAAACACCATCATGGTAACTCACATGAAATTGTATACAGTGTTTTCTCTTTGAATCTTTTTTCTTACCCCACTGGCGGATATTTTTTTTTCTTGTTTTAAGCACAAGGCTCATCTTAAGTGATATTGCTTCTTAAGTACTGTCATGATCACCTGCTGGAGTGCCCTTGTTAGCCACAGTAGTCTACCCCGGACTACTGTCTCACGATCATGAACTCCATCTCCCATAATCCGTTGTCCCAGTCATCATTGATCATTGCACACAGCTGTTATCATTTATGTTGTTAGTGTCTGTCTATTTATACCATGGCTGTGTTCCAGTTCGTTTTTTAAATGCCCTTCCCTCGCTAACTTCCCTCAGTCTCGTTGACTCGGATGTACGTCATTGCTTACGTTGCACGAGTGGCCACTACTGGCGGAACCTTTGCAATGGGCTGAAATGGAACGTCCTAAGCCCTTGATTACTTGGAATTATTATTTATTTTTTCCCCTTACAAAATTGTTTAATGCATCATTCTATATGTATATATGTGTGTTTTAAATGTATAAAAAAATAATTTATATATCATAGAGTTGTTTGTGGTGTGGTAAATTGAACGTGATATGCAGTGACGTTATAATCGTGTTGCATTGTGGGTTATGGAGCTGCCTGAAGTGTACATATGAAGTAGACAAAATACAAAGTAGTCAAAATCGAGGGAGCAAGTGTCTGTCCATATAAACTTACCTCAAACACTTCACAAAGTGGAACGCACTTCAAAATGGTGGTAGGGATTCCCTCGAGGGGAAGTGCTTAGGGAAGTTTGCGAGTGCGTGTCTAAAACTGGAGTGGAACGCAGCCCCAGTTTGTTTCTTTCAGTTTCACTGAGGTTTTGTAATTGTTACCTGCACTTCTGAGCATTCCCCTGGTTTCATGTTTTCCAGTTATTGGATTTTTGCCTGTCTTTGGATTTCCCTGTCTACCTGTGTGTTCCTGCCCTGTTGTCTGTGTGGACTGTTTTTCATGGTTTTTGACCATTTGCTAGTGATGGGAGAAACAAAGCTTTTCAAAGCTTCGAATCAGTTGAACAAATTGCTTCGCAAAATGATTCACTGTTTCGAAGAGTTCGAAACACCACACGCTGGTGACCCCTGCTGGTCAAAACTGTGTAAATGCAACAAAAACTCATGCCAAACATGCATAAAAACAGCTTTTACAAATCCATTGCAATTTTTTTATTGAAAGTATAATCTATAAGATGGAGTTAACTAATCATCTAATACCATTAAATATTAAGTGTCTGTATAATATGTATTGTTTTATCAATTTTCAGGGCTTGTTTTGTTTATTCTATGGACGGGTCAGCTAAACAGACTATTAACTACTATTATTCCTTTAAATTATACAAATACCTCATTAAGACGACTACAATTGTGTAAAACTCCTCAGAGATCAGGTAATAGACACTTTTAGACACTTAATACTTAATAGACAGACACTTGTTCAATGTTCCGCCACTGGGGGGCAATCTCAGTGAATTCGCATGATTCATGGGTTCACAGAGATCACCCCCAGCGGTGAACCATTGAAATTTCGAAACGTTTTGAAACGGTTATGACGTCACAAAGCCTCGTTTACTGACATCACATGAATTTGGCAGTTTGAAGCACCCCGAACCACTGATTCGAGGGCACAATATGAGAACTCGACTTGCCCTATGTCAGAAGGGGATGCAGGTGGGTGGTCTGGCTCAGCAGTTTTGGATTTTGGCGGTGGGGCTGGAATATAATGACACTAAGCTTATTGAAATATTTAATGAATGCTTGGACTACCCCTTGCCTTCGTGGGAGGTGAGGGAACTTAAGACTTTGGGTTTTTAAGAGTTCATCGACGTTCTACAGTATCGCAGTCAAATAGTTACACCTGGTCAGGTGTTGCTCTTTTACAGTATAGTCGCCAAGACAGACCCCGCTCCAACTCGTTTATCCGCTCCAGAACCTGTTCTAGCCCATGAGTCTGCTCCTGAGCCCACTCCAGCCCATGAGTCCACTCCAGAGCCAGCTCCAGCCCGTGAGCCCGCTCTAGCCGACGAATCCACTCCAGAGCCCGCCCCAGCTGGTGAGTCTGCTCCAGAGCCTGCTCCAGCCCATGAGTCCACTCCAGAGTCCGCTCCAGAGCCCGTTTCAGCCTATGAGCCTAGTCCTAAGCCCGCTCTAGTCAAGGAGCCTGCTCCAACCCATGAGTCCACTCTTGAGCCCAATCCAGTTCATGTGTTTGTCTCAGAACCCACTCCAGCCCAGGAGTCTGCTCCTGTCCATGTGTTTTTTGGCTGTCCGACTGTGATCAAGGAGATCACCCCTGAATTTCCTGTTTTCTGTGATACGACCGAGGAGGTCGTCCCAGAACTTTCTGTTTGTCTCGACGTGACCTCAGAGATAATTTTTGAACTGTCTGCCTGCCTCTATATGACGAGAGAGATCACTCAGGGCAATGTCTTGAAGGGTGTTCCTGAGCTCCCTGCCTGTCCTGTTATGGCCCTAGTGGCCACCACTAACTTCTCTGTGCCTTATGTTTCAGTTTTGCCTAATCAGCTGTGTTGGCCTTTAGATCCACCGGATCCACCATGGGGGTCTTCAATTACATCTGTACGGCTGCGGTGGTCATCTGCTTCACCGTGGGGGTCTTCAAGCCCGTCTGCACTGCTGTGATGGTCGTCTGCTCCACCGTGGGGGGCTTCAAGTCCGTCTGCACTGCTGTGGTGGTCGTCGGCTCCGCCGTGGGGGTCTTCAAGCCCATCTGCACTACTGTGGTGGTCGTCTGCTCCGCCGTGGGGGTCTTCAAGCACGTCTGCGCTGCTGTGGTGGTCGTCTGCTTTGCCGTGGGGGTCTTCAAGCACGTCTGCTCTACTGTGGTGGTCGTCTGCTGCACCCTGGCCGTCTACTCCTCTGGTTCCACCCTGGCCATCTGCTGAGCCTGTGCCACCTTGGCCGCCTGCTCAGCCTGCGCCACGCTGGCCACCTGATGAGCCTGTTCTGCTCTGGCCGCATGCTCAGCTGACTTCACCCTGGTTGGCTGTTTTGCCATCTCAAGTTCCCCTTCCCCTCCATGGACCTGGCCCACCATCCCTCCCCCTGTTCCTCCTCTGTTCTACCTCCCTCCTGATTTTGTCTTGTCTCTGCCTTTGTTGGAGCATCTGGAATCCGCTCCTTAGAGGGGGGTAATGTCATGATCACCTGCTGGAGTGCCCTTGTTAGCCACCAGAGGGCACTCCACCCCGAACTATTGTCTCACGATCACAAACTCCATCTCCCATAATTCTTTGTCCCAGTCATCATTGATCATTACACACAGCTGTTATCATTTATGTTGTTAGTGTCTGTCTATTTATACCCAGTTTGTTTCTTTCAGTTGCATCAAGGTTTTGTAATTGTTACGTGCACTTCTGAGCATTCCCCTGGTTTCATGTTTTTCACCCTTTGCCTGGCTGTGACTTTGATTCTGGATTTTCCTAATAAACTGAACTTGGATCTTAACAAAGTCTCAGAGCATGTGACAAGTACATTCTTAATTTAAGATTTTAATCTTACTTTAAGATTTTTTAAATATTTGTTTTAATGAAAAGCAAGACAAAAATACTAAGCAAGAAAATTAAATTTATTGTTGTTATTGTTGCAACATGAAAGACAACATATATTGTCTTGAACAAGCAGCATTTTGATTGTACCCTAAACCTAACCAATAATGTTTAAAAAAAAAAAAAAAAAGGGTTTGTGCTCTTTTTTTCACAGGACTCGTACCCAAGCTCTCCACATTGCAAGTGCAATGCTGTACCAGGTTTTTCTGGTTCAATGTGTTTGCTTTCACTAGAATCTCAAATACTTCTGTTTAACCCTTAAATGCACGACTGTTTCACCAATCATTCTTACATATTCTGGTCTTTAGCGACCCGGATTTATATCTAACACGGATGAATCTCTACCTGTTGCGATAATATAAAACTCCTCTGATAATAGTAACAATTACAGAAGAATAAAATAAAGCATGTTTTGTTTCCTTTTGGAGCTTGGAAGGGCTCATTTTGAGCAGATGTTTTATGTCATCATCACTGTCCTTTTCAGAGCTCATTTCCCAGTACATTCATCAAATTATAGCTTTGAGAATATGTTTGAGATTGCGAATATCCATTCGCATAGTTTAAAATTCGCATATTTAAAATCAATATTTTGATCGCTGACAGCTTCACCAGATCCATCAAGTGACAGTGACACTAATATTTGATTGCTTTCATTACTTGCTCTGCAGTAAATCGCTGAGCCATTTCACGTTTTGCTAATGATACTTCCTGTTCTCTCGTTTCTGTCTGAATGAAACGTCACTTCATCATTGTGTATAAGACATTGCCACCTTGTGGAATAAAGGTGAACTGCACTTATTTCATCATCAAAGATTAAATTATTGTTGTGCAAAAAAAAAAAAAAAAAAAAAAAATACGTACACTGATACACACCTTGGGTCGTTCATGACCCTATACAATTTTTACAAAAAATGAATGGGAAAACAGCATTCTTTTATAATTTTATGATTTTTTTCTTGTTATATTGTTTATAATGAATTGATTGAGGAATACAAAGAAGGTTGATGTCTATCTTTAAAAAATGAATTAGGAGGAGGGTAGTGAATGATGTCCCAGATCGATAAAGACCTGAGGTATGCATTTAATGGTTAAACTTCTGTCGACATCAACATGATCCCCTAAGTGACCTCAAATAGGTTGTTTTCCATCCTATTTCTGGATCACCGTGTAAATGCAGCACATACACACAAACACAAAAGTTTGTGCAATTTTTTGGCCGTAATCGCAATTGATTCTTTTTGACCTATACATGAATTGGGTGAACTCTTAAAACTCACTCCCCTAAAGTTGTTGGAAGCTTAAAAGAACAATTATATGGCTGATTTAATTTAATTAAACTCCAGCAAGGTTAAAAAGGGACAGCTTGAGCGCTCACTCAAATAAATAAGTTCTAACGTAGCCATGCTAATTTAATCTAGGAAGGCAACAGCTCAATGGCACTACAAAAACCATTGTGTTGCTCTCCTCACTAGACAAGTTTTACCTATAATTGTGCTTTTTTAAGTTCTCCTTTCATCGTCCTCTCTGTCGGGCACCTCATCTCTTTTTATCACCCTCTCGGACGCCTCTCTGTTCCCACGTCTCGTCTCATCTCAGCTCCGGTCAGATGGGAGCAGCTGTCGGTGTCTAACTGGGTAACTCATTTCCTGGCAGCTCTTATTGAGCCAGTGCAAAGCTGTGTCGGGATTTGTAAGACTGACTAAAGGTTATATCAGACTGTAACATGATAATTTGAGATGTACACAGTGTGTCAAACATATCAAGCCTAATTAATGTTGACAGCAAGGTCAAGTGCTCTCCTTCACTGACAACAACATGCTAAAGGATTCTTAATTGAGGAAGTGTCTGGAAAAGATAAGGATGATGGCTGTAGAGATGACCAATGTGATTCACACCTTAGTGGATTATAATGAACTATAATAGAGTTATTTGCATGCTTTTTGTATTTCTGAGCACTGTATTGACAAATAGTGGTTAAATATATCTGAGTTGGAAAGCTATAGGTTATAGGTTCAAACCTCATATGGGCCATAAGATGTTACCTTTGTGCAAAACAGGTTGCTCTTGTAATAAGTGAGGTGCTTTGTATTTCCCATTCCCAGCATGCACTGGGACATGAATAATTAATATGGTTTGACTGTTTGTTTTTACATTATTTATTATTAAGGTTTTATTGTTTGTTTGTTTGTTTTTTGTGATGTCAGGATGCATTTGTTTCTCTACTTAAAATCTTACCGTTGCCTTGTTATAAGTGTTTTTGTCTCATGAGTGCTCATGTAGCCTAATGAATATTCATGTGATTTTGTCAAACAAATGATTCGATTTCCAAAATATGGTCCTGCATGAAATGGAAAACAATCTGAAGCACATAATATTATTAAGACCCTTAAGGTGACATCACACTTAAATGGCAGGGCATATGCGGCAGGGGGCCAAGCTGGTGCTGCTCTGCACATGATGGCTGTGTTGCAGGTGTACCAGGCTGACCTGCTGAGGGACTTAAACCAGGGGCAGGGTCTCTCCCCTGAAGTGGTCGAGGAGCTGACCCGCACTAAAGACCTTGCTCTCCGGGCCGCCAAACAGACTGCTGCCATGATCTGTCGATCGATATGGTGTGCCACAGAGAGGCATCTGTGGCTGAACCTGGCCAACATTGGGGAAAAAAGAGAAGGGCCTTCTCCTCAATGCACCGGTTTCGCCCTCCGAACTTTTCGGAACCTCTGTCAAGGCGGTGTTGGGGAAGTTTAGAGAGGTGAAGGCACACTCAGCGGCATTCAAGACGTGAGTCCTGTCTGAGTCTTCAACCAGACAGACTGGCCCTGGCCCGTTCCGACCCGAAGGCCGTAGACAGGTCCAGAAGGCTAGTGTGGCATCTCGTGCACCCTCTCCGTGGAGAAGTAGAACACGAGACTCCAGTCAGCATTGGTGATAAATCTCCTCACTCTGTTCTTCTTTAACCCCAGGCGCTTCTTACATCAGGCCTGTGGCTTGGCCGATGATTAGAAGATTATGATTCTGACAGTCTGCCTTTGGCTTCGATAGTGAGAATGCTCTTTCAGGCTTGAAAGGGTGGTAGACCCCACGTTTTCCACAGTGGTAGGTCACCACCCTGTGACCACAGGTTGAACTGTTCCAGGTCTTTTGTAACTATGTAAAATACTAGAGTTTTTCTTTATAGACCACTATTCCCTGTGTAGGGTTTGTAGTAATTTATTTAAAAATAGGGGGGGGGGGGGGGAGGTTGAATGATTGAATGATAGATTGAATGTCTAGCGTCAGCCCGCCGGGCTGCCTGACATTGTTACCTGGGTAAACGTTGTTCCTCTGAGCTCTGATTAATAAATAAATAAATATATGTATGTATATATATATATATATATATATATATATATATATATATATATATATATATATATATATATATATATATATATAGCTAAGGCTTTCATGGTAGATTCAGGCCACTTTAGCGGTTATCCAGTGATTATGCCTCCTTTCTATGTTGAGAGTCATTCTGTAGAGGCTGCTGCTCTTATCCAGGTAGATCTATGCTTTTGGGTTGGCCCTCAGCAGGGCTGCCTGTAAAGCTGGTCTAGGCTAAGCGCTAGGTATAGTGGAGGCGGTCTGCTAGAATTCTTGCCTCTGTCCCCTCATTATCTGAGTGTGGGTTATTTTTGAGCATCCCTAGTGTTGGCCTCCTCTCAATGGAGAGTCGTCCGGCCAAGGTCCGCCCCCGTTCTGCATTGGGGTATAATGCAAGTAGGTGCAGAGGCAGAATAAGTGGTGTTAGGCCCCTTCCACTTTGTGAATAGAGTGCTATTTGCTGTGTCCCCGCTTTTCAGAAGCTAGTTCAGAACAGTTAAGCCCCTGGCTAGGCTCTCCCTTAAGCCTGATGAACTAACGTTTATGCTTTGGGTTGATAGTGGGTGGCTTTTTAGAGAAAAAACACAATTCCCCTACGGCTGGGTGCAGATAGTTTTTCTGTTATGGTAGAGTCCATAGGTTAGGAGCCTACCCTGTAGCATTCTCAGGATCATGCTATAGTACTCTTTTGTTAAAACAAAGTATTATTTGAGTGCTTTGTTTGTAGCTCTGTGCTTATCTGCCCTGCACCATCATGGCTTAGGTTGAGCAGAATGTTTAACCTTCACTTCGGTCTGGTTATTTAGTACTCTCTCTTGAAGCCCGAGAACTGCCACAAGCTGACGCCTGTGTTCGTCTGGAGTGGTTGGCCCAGGTGGGGCCTCCTCTAGGGCATGGTGGCGTAAGTTTGTACTCCCCTTGTTTAAAGTGTAAAAAGTGCTTTTACTGAGTACACTGCTTGTCAGCAAAGTGATAGGTCCCAGGCTTAGGCACTGTGTAAACAGTCTATTTATGCTACTAGGCTTGCTATAAGTTAGCTGGCCTTAGCAGGGTAAGGCTGAGTCCCCACCATGTTGGGTTCTTAGCAGCCAGCAGATGCGCTGTCAAGTAGTTGGCCATAGCAGGCCTCCCTGTGAGCAGGCCCCAGTAAATGGGTTTCTGGTAGCTAGTATGACTGCCATCAGATAGTAAGGCCTTAATAGCGAGTCCCCATCAGTGTGGATGTTTGGTAGCAACAAGACATGCTCCGGGTAGCTGGCCTTAGTAGGCCTCCCTGTGAGCAAGTCCCCAGCACTTTGGGTATGTAACAGCTTGCAGAGGCTTGCTATTAAGTAGCTGGCAATGATAGGCCCCCCTGTGAGCGAGCCCCCAACGTTTTGGCAGCTAGCAATGACTTGCTATCGGATAAGCAGGCCTTATCAGGCCTCTCTGTGAGCGCGTCCCCAGTAGTGTGGGTACTTTTTAGCAGCAAGACTTGCCTTTGGTAGTGGATGCGCATAGAGTTCTTGCCCAGAACAGAACCATACCGCCAATACAAACTCTATGCAATTATCAATCATATTTGACAATAGTGGTCCTGACAGAAATCCAGTGTTAGAGTCAGTTCTGGCAGGTCACATCAGTCAAGCTCGCATCAGCTGATTCCCAGGTGACTTACGTCTACCTAAAGGAATACGACGCCTATCACAGCATCCATATACAAGCAGCTATGAATATGACGCATTTTCCACCCGTGCAGTGTCTCTGAGTGCAGGACAAAAGTTATTGACAAAGTATGTTTATTTCTTGACTTTGTTTGTAATACTGGATGTTTATAATGCTGAGACTATCTCTAACATTAAGCCTAATAGGAATCGAGGATGAACCAGACAAATTAATCTTTCAGATGATTCTTTCAAACCATAACTCCATATAAACTCATCTCAACACTCAGAGAAACTAATTTTTCGGCTCCATTTAGGCAACGAAACACTCCCCTGCTAAGTACTTTTATGGCCATGCGTGCTTCCTGGCTGAGAAGAGAGGTGTCAAATTTAAGCAATTTGGGTGACCAAATTGGTGAAAAGACAACATAACTTGAGCCACAAGAAGGTAAAGAGTCTTTTGATCTCCAGATCAAAAGAGACAGAGAGACAATGCAGGCCTATTTCTTCTGGGTGACCTCTGAGTGACACAGTTGAAGTCTACAGAAAAACCAACAGAGACTGTTTTACAAATAAACTGCATCAAATTGTTTCAAGACAATTCTAAACGGACTTGTCAAACAACATTCAACTGCACAATTCAATATCATGTCTACACATTCTACATGTGACCAGTTATGCTTAGATCACTCACAATTTATGTAATTGTTATAACTTTTGAATGGTTGACTGAAAGTGTGCCTTGTTTGGAATGAATTTAAATCTCTACTCATAATTTAAAGTTTGGCTTGAATGATATCTGTGTAAAATGTATCATAAAATTTTTAGAGAAATCATGTCTAAACTGCACTCTCTGGATTCTCTGTTGAGAGTGGGAATTTAGGAGAACATGAGATAACATTTGGTTTATGATCAGGGAGGAGAAAAGCCACCTTTGAAACAAAGATGATACCTGATTGGCCAAAACTACTCAAAGAGGTGGGACAAACACCTAAGTTTATATAGTCAGAATAAAGAGTTGGACAACAGTTGAAGTTGGAACAAAGAAGATGAATAAGACAAAGAACAGATGATGATGGGCAGACAAGCAGTTTCATTCAAGCCATCCAACTTATTCTAATATCACTCACTTTTTCTTTTCTTTTACTTTAACTTTCCTTTCTTTTTACGTTGAGAGTCTCATGTTCAGGTCTCCAAGTTAAGTTTTGCCGCGAAGGTTAACTAACGACTTTTGCCGCCTCAACTTTAAACTCCAGCCACGACAAGAGACTCCATTCGTTTGGCAGCAAGCCAGAACGTGATTGGCTTTTCCATGACAAACCAGCGAACCCGGAAAACCCTTTTCTCCAAGCCATGGATGCCGACAAGGGAATCTGCATTCAAAGACACGAACGACAAGCAAGTACCTGCAGATTCTATAGTTGAACTGGTGCATTAAATTAATGATTCATGGTTCGTTCAGGTCAGGTCAGGTCTTATGAAGTGCATATTTTGCTAGAAATCATGCTCATCATTTCATTCTCTCATAAAACCTTTTCTTTCTAACTTCCTTTCTTTCTGCAATGTTAGATATTAGTTTGTTAGAATAATCAATAAAGTCTCCTGTAGATTTTTAAAGAGAACTGTCTTGTGTTATGTGCTTAAGAATTTATTGCCTTAAACTGCAATCTATGTTACTTTGCTACTAAATAGTGTTTTTACGATAGTCGGTTATTCATATCCGCTACAGAGTTTATGGGAACGGCCCGTGCAAATGAACACTGGACGATTCAGTTGCTTGATCATAAAGTGACTCTTTTAAAATTCCCTATAAATTAAAATTAATAATTTCATTTGAGCTGATTCGCTTACACTGTAAATCGCGGGTGTTTTGTGATCTTTATGATTATTAGTTCGTTATGTGAAACGCACGTGAAAGTGCCACTAGCATCGCGGCTTATCTTGTTAATATTGACCATACCTTGTTTAACTTTGTTTATGATTCTGTATAATATATATTTGTTACACTTCAATACCATAATGAGGATGCTGTATAATGTACCTTAAGTTGTTTATATGCTCTTTTATATTCTGTTTACTTCCTTGTTTCTTATTCTGCTAATCGCACTTTAAGAGGGTTATTTATATTGTTTAATTTATAGTTTGCTGTTTTATACAACAGTATTCATGTTTGATATTTAGTTATTTACTGCTGTTTATTTATTTATTGCAGAAACTACCTCCAATGCATAATTAGTTGAGGTGAAGCTGTGAAGCTGTGTAGGAGCAGCCACCCCAAATATTCCACTAAAGCCCCTCGCTCAAGGAGTCGTCGCTGCACTGCTGTTAAATCCATGTTGTTGTTGTTTTCTTTTCTCATTTTGAGGGTCTGTTCTTCTGTAACATAGTGGCATTAACTGTCACACTACAAAGAAAGGTATCAGAAAGACTGGTCTTTATTCACAGAACTCAGGAAATAAATCGACAACCACACAAACTGAAACAAGAACCGACAAGGAACTAAATATAACAGGTGGTATAAATAAAAAGCAGAATCAAAAATACAAAATAGGTGTGCACATCCCAAACACCATAATTGGGCTCAGGTTCAGGACAACAAAATAACGATAATGAAAAATAGAAGTGTGAAGTCCGCACAATGAAAATAACTGTTCCAACAAATTTTATCATTTAATGCAACATTTCGACCAACAGGACTTCATCAGGCACAATACCAATGTGGAATACAATCAACTCTTTATAGACAACAGGTGATCACCTTAATCAAATTGACTCAAGAAACAGGTGACAAATAATTCAAATCATGTGACAAAAAAAGAAAAAAAAAATATAATATAGAAAAACCAGGCCTCCAAGCAATGATTCTTTTGGTAATGGCTGCTTTACGAGAACACATATGTTCACTGACTGGCATCTGAGAAGCACACATTGAACCCTGGTTAACTCTATTTGTCAAGACTTCTTATGGCTGAGTATTATTTTGTCCCAGCAGCAGTGTTGGCATGACAAAACCTTTTTTCTGCAGGATTAGCCAGGCCAAGAATGATCTTGTCCTTACGCGTACTTGGTAAATTATTCATCTCGGCTCAGCATCATTCACATTCATGGCTGCTGATTACTCTAAATGCTTTAGCCCTGGGGGCTGAAGAGTCCCCTGACTGCTCACATTAATAAAAGCTAATTAATGGAAGGGTTAGGAGAGCAGTATAGGAGTAATGAATGATGGTTTAAGCTCTGATCAAATACTCGGCCATTAATTGGCTTTACAAAGTCATCCTCCATGATCACAGTATTTGCCAAGTCATTGACTCTATACTGAACAAATTACAGACTAGAAGCATAATGAGAGAGAACAAAATGTATGTACTTTTCTTTTTTGTATGAGATTCAAAAATCATTTTTAAAAATACATATATTATACTGATTCTTTGCTTATGCCTTATGGATTGCGAACCAACAATGGTTACAAGTTTATTGTAGACAGCAGGTGGGGAAAAATCTTTTATTCTTTATTACTTCCAATAAACGCTGCCTAAGCTTTGCAGCTTTGCCAAATGGCACTCTTGAACAAGAAGAACAAAAAAGGCTGACTTGAATATGCTTAAATTCATTTGGATATACCTGTGGAGTTGTGGAAGAATGTTTTATGGAGGGATGTGACCAAACTGGAACTTTTTGGACCCATGGATCAAAGGTACGTCTGGTGCAAAAAAGGCTTAAGAGCAGAAGAACACCATCTTCATGGTCAAACATGGAGGTGGTCCAGTCTTGTTATGGGGGGGCTTTTGCTGTTGCAGGAAGTAGAAATCTTGACTGTATGAAGGACAGCATGAATTCTTTGAAGTATCAAGCCATTTTGGCAAAGATGGTGATGCCTTTGGTGCAGAGACTGAAGCTTGATGAACAATGAACTTTCCTGCTGGACAGGCGTCCCAAAGTATACATCCAAATCTACTTAAGCTTGGTTCAGGGATCAGCCGTAGAATGCTCTTGAGTGGCCTGCACAGTCAGATTAAAATCTCATTGAAAATATTTGGTGGAATTTGTAGAAAGCAGTGGTAACATGGAAACCAAAGACTATCAGTGATCTGGAAGCTTTTTCAAGCGAGGAATGGGCCAAGATTGCAGTAGAGAGGTGACAGAAGCTTCTAAGCACTTACAGGCAGCGTTTGTTGGACATTATATGTATATATAACGTATATTGGAGGAATAAAAGATTCTACACAAAATTTCTGTGTCCGTGTTTTTCCATTTCTTGAGTAGGTGCTTATTTTGAATAAATAGTCATCTTTGCAAGCACTAAAAATGTATGTTCTGTAAACTGTAGTATGAGTGTGTGTTGTATGAATCATGTCCTGAAGTTACCGAGTTAGACGTGTTCCTGGGTCAACATATTTTGTTGATCCTGGAACAACATTCCTGTTCGAAAATATCCCTACCCCTAAACCCAACCCTACCCATAAGTTATCCCTAAAATCAGAGGGAAATGACCTAACGCTGGTTGTAAGCCTAAACTTGACATAAACTTGTCCCTCAAATCTGATTGGTTAATTGGAATGTTGTTCCAGGATCAACAAAGATGTTTCAGGTTCTGCATAGTATGAATGTAATACTTATGACCTATATTCACCATGTTGCCTTCATCATATGACCTACCACTCCACTGCCATTCACAAATTCTCTCCTGTTGCCTCATGGGATACACTTCAGCATCTCGCTGGAAGTAGTAGGTCATCCGTGTACTTTTTGCTTACTCTTTTATGAGCACTGGGAATTCGGATATACTTATTTGTCACATACTATATAGTAGGGAAGTATGCAATTCTCCATGACTGCAAGTGGCAAGTCTCACCCATAGGTTAAATCCAGCCGCAGTTGAAGTTGAACACACCTGTTATCTCATAACTGACTCCCCCACTGAAGCGTGAATCATTTTTGCTTATGTCTGATTTGAATTAATGAACGCTTGCGTACTTCAGATATTTGAGACTTACATTATACTAGTCTATGTATTAATATATTTAATGGCCTATGTTTAAATTGGCATGCGGTCATGCGCATTACTACATTTCAGTGTTTTATTCTAAAAACATTGTTTGCTGTTTGTATGTTAAAAAAGTATGCTTTTATTGTTTGGTTGCTGCTTATTCCATACCTTATACTTATAAGTAAAATCTTAAGCAAATCTGTGAAGAACCACTATAATATAAGTTAACACAAAATGAAAAAAAAAAAAAAAATCATAACAAGGTATGTGGTCAATTCGCTAATTAAAGCTTTAAAGAACTGTGAGATCACACACTTAATGTCAATTAAATGTTTCTACATACTGTACAGGCCTCTTACTTGTCTCATTTTCTCAACATCGATTTTATGCTAAAGAGCCTTATGACTCCCCTTATGGAAAGGAAATATATTTCCCTATATATAAATGATCAATATATTATATGATTTAACAGTATATTTGAAAATATTCCAAAAAATATATTGCGTAAATATATTACAATATATTGAATACTACATAAGGAATTGCCGCTTTTCATATATTATTTACTAATATATCATAATGTATGTAATTTTATATTCAGTAATATACTTCAAAATATATAGATTTATATGTGATCAGATATGGTACTGCATGCATAATATATTGCAGATATATTTACTCATGTAGTATAAACACATATATGGTAAAATATATTATGTAACACATTTCTTATATTTTATAATTATTTACATTTTAAATGTTTCGTATTTTCAAGTTAGTTAACAAAAGCACACCAGCATGTACTAAAGTTTCGACCAAAGGGACTATCGCTGTGCTATATCATGCACAGCCGTTACTTTTTAAATAAAGTTATTATAATCTTAATGGTGTTCAGCCAATCATAAACCTAACCACAAGCTCTACTCTTCAGCACAATGGTAACCCCAAAACTCACACATACCAGAAAACCTTTTAAATTCCAAAATAATACAACTTTAAACACTAACAGATCTCCCCCTATATCAATATTGAGCAAAACACATGAAATAGCACTTAATTTTAAAATTTACTCCCCTTTAACAGTCAGAAGCAAAGCATGCTGGGAACTAGAAGTCTGTTGTAACCACTGATTGTAACTCATTCCATGAATGTGTGTATATATATGTGTGTACAATACATTCACATTTATATGGGAACATAAATGTGCAATATATGTACACAATGTACACAAACTTTATGAATGCAATGCTATCTTCATTTATAAATATTGTATATGTATCAATATAAAGCCAAATATGGTGAATGCCTATATTAAAGTATATTGAAAAATATTATAGTTTCCCATATATGGAAATGTATTATGTAATATATCACATTATATTTTGCAGTATATTCCCATATATTTTTGTTCCATAAGGGTCAGCATAACCTATTAGACATTGTCAAAATGAGAAATCAAGTCCCCAACATCTAAATGGGTTTGTTTCAGTATAGCTTAAGTGTTTGTCATTCTCTTATTCACTATGACATATATACAATCTCTAACGTATGATCTAAATGACCAATCAGAACATAGCTGTTATACTGCTAATGCTTCATGTGGGTCAAGACACATATATCATGTTTTAATCATTCTCAGTCTATAAGGAATTAGCTTTATATCCTCAGGAATATAGTGGTAAATCAAACCTCTCTTACCTCCTTTTGTAGTCTTTCAGTCGACACTTCTTCTTGTGAAGATTGCTGTGAAGCTGCCGTTTGCCGCTGCTCCAAGGTTGAGACCCTTTTATCGTATAAAGATCTTTTTTGACATATCCATCTCTACTATAAAACGGTGTCGTGCCATGATGATAATTACTGCCGTCATCCCCCGAAGGCACCTTTGGTCGCCCAGTGCACTACTAGAAATGAGCTTTTACTGACCTGTCAGAGCAATGTGCATATCTCTGTCATGCAGACAGCATATCTCTATCATGGACTAGTTTAGTGTTTTCCCACCCACCTGCACAGATAATGTTTGCTCTGGTGTTTGTGTATGTTGTCCTTCCCTGGGAATGGCAAACCTGTCAGCTGTTGATTTGATTTTCTGCATTTGCTGCTCTTTTGCTGTAGTTTTGCCTATTCTGATCCACCCATTTCAGCTTGCTGGGGCTCAATATTTCTGTCAAAAGCCCATCTGCCCACTGAGCTGGGTAATTTCCAACCTATTGAGTTCTTCCTCAATGTCACCTTTTTGTATCAGCTTTATTAGCCGCATGCATGTTTCACGTCTCTATAATAGAGCACCTAATATAATATTGTTCAAGAATTCAGCACTCAGGGACTCCAATTTATAAGTGACAGAAATGTTCACATAGTTATTTAAATGGGGTGCTTTCATTGAAATATGCCGCAATTTTGACCAAAAGCCAGAGTACAGCTCTGCCCCAGCTAACAAAAAATCTAAGAATACATTCTAATAACATTTTGCTAACATTCCCTTTAAATTACAAAACATTATTTTTGAATGTTCTCTGAAGGTTCAAAACATCCAGTTTTTAATGTTTTACAGACAAGGGAACATTCCATTTTATCTTTCTGCAAACATTATGGTAATGTTACTTTTGAATGGTCTCTGAACGTTCTGAAACAAGTATAATATTTAAAAAGGTTACACAAACTAAAATGTTTCAGAAATAACTTTTCATGAATGATGTATAGGCTAGATAATGTTTTTGTGCTAACATTTTGAGAACATTTTTAAAGACCAGATAACTTTGAACAAAAGTTGTATTAATGTTACTGAAAGAATATTAACATTAACATTAAGAGAAAGTTCTGAGAATGTTTCCTGTCAGCTGGGTCATGAAATCTATGTGATTTCTCTATGATGGATCAGCTCGTAAAAACAGATTCCAAAAATGTAAATTGTTATGAAAATGACAACTTAATTTTCCCTAGAGCACCCTGTGTCAGTAGCCCCAAAATCTGGCAATAGTTGACACCATATCTTGGCCTCAGTGTATATTCTCTAATCAGCCACTTTTGTCTGTCTGAACTCCCTCAGGTTTTCAAGATGGTGCTACTGCATGGATTAGACAATTACTATAATCCCTGTATTCTTGTTGCTAAGCAATTTGAGGCAAACTTGAGTTTTCCCTTAATACAGAGTGTAGCTGTGCTAAATTAACAATTTAGTATTTCTAAATAGATATCAGCATTTAAGTGAAAGTAACCTAAGCAAATGGATTGCATTCATTTTTCAGAGATTTTTTAAAAATGATTAATATCAATAAGATACAATAGCAAGAGTGTTGAATTGAATATCAGCAAATTGCAAGTGTGATATTGTTTTTAACACTTCTATAATCTGATAGTGTTTGAGTAACTTCTTTGGGTTCCAAAAGTAAAAGTCCCATTCATTTTCTCTGTAATGAAATAGATTTATTATTAACGATAATACTTAAAGACAGGCCTACAAGGTTGTTAAGCAATGCTATATGCTTTCGTTGAAGCTATCAGCCTGCATTATTTCAGTTTATTTTTTTTAAATAACTGCATTTATTAGCAGATTGTGACAATCAGAGAATTGTGACAAGCAAACTGCGGCAAAAAAAGACTTTAGTGCTCACTCACTCCAGTGAAGCACAGTCAGTTTCCCTATATGCTCTTAAACTACTTAAATATTTGTATGTGTACATATATATATATATATATATATATATATATATATATATATATATATATATATATCATATTTTGAGGGCAGTGCCTCCTCAAAACAACTGGATGAGAAAATAATCGATATTACAAAAATAAAACAATGCAAATTTAAAAAAAAAATTGACATTAAAAAGTGTAAAAGTCACTCGTTTTTCTAAAGAAACACTGTCAAACAGAGACACCCGCAGGTGAAGTTACAGCAGGGAGCCCGCGTCTCTTGTGCCTCCCTTCAGCTCATAGAAACAAAGCAGAGCCCCCAAAGCGTGCGGTGGGTTTAGTGGGGGGTAATTGAGAATGAATGGGGGAAAGTCACGTGAGAGGAGGCAGTGCCTCCATTGCGCTATGATTGGATATGATCGGTTACGATTGGACATGATTGGTTCATGCGATAAATCCCGCCTCTTGTTTTCATGCGCATTCTCGTCGAAACGCCCTGAATGAAGACTGATGCCGTTAATGGGAAGACTAATTAAAAAGTAAGTAAACAACTGTTACTGTCACAGTTCCCTTCGTTCATGGACTCCATTTGTTAACTTAACCAGGAAAATAACAGGGACATAAATGAGGACGTTGCCTCCTCATTTTAAAACACCACCGCACACCACTGATATATATATATATATATATATATATATATATATATATATATATATATATATATATATATATATATATACACACAGTATCTCACAAAAGTGAGTACAACCCTCACATTTCAGCAACCATTTTAGTATATCTTCTCAAGTGATAATACTATAGAAATGAAAATTGTATATACTTTAGAGTAGTCAATGTGCTGCTTGTATGGTAGTACAGATTTACTGTCCTCTGAAAATAACTCAACATACAGCCATTAGTATAACTGTCAACAAAAGTGAGTACACCCTAAGTGAACATGTCAAAACTGTGACCAAAGTGTCAATATTTTGTGTGAGCACCATTGTTATCTAGCACTGCCTTAATCCTCCTGGGCATGGAATTCACCAGAGCTAAACAGGTTGTTGCTGGGATCCTCTTCTACTCCTTCATAATGACATCATGGAGCTGCTGGATGTTAAGTCTTGTTTACACTGCACGCGTCTGCGGTGGGTTACAGCTGTGACGCGGCTACCAGAGCTGATCCGCGGTCACTCTAGTCAATGCTTGTGTTTACACCAGCCGCGCCACGGCACGTTTCGCTTCGCTCCTAAAATGCTCCTGGTGTAAACTGGCACTGCCTAGAGGACGGAACAAAACCTCGCCAGAGCCATGACCCACTGCAGACGTGTGCAGTGTAAACAAGGCTTTAGACACATGGTGCTTCTCCACCTTCCACTTGAGGATGCCCCACAGGTGCTCAATAGGGTTCAGGTCTGGAGACATACTTGGCCACTCCATCACCTTCAGCTTCCTCAGCAAGGCAGTTGTCATCTTGGCGGTGTGTTTGGTGTCATTATCATGTTAGAAAACTGCCGTTCTGCCCAGTTTCTGAAGAGATGGCACCATATTTTGCTTCAGAATGTCACAGTACATGTTGGAATCAATGTTGGATCACATGCTGGACACCATCTGAGTCAAACAAGTTTATCTTAGTCTCATCAGACCACAGGACATGGTTCCAATAATTCATGCTCTTGGACAGGTTGTCTTCAGCAAACTGTTTGCGGGCTTTCTTGTGAGCCAGCTTCAGAAGAGGCTTCCTTCTGGGACGACAGCCATGCAAACCGACTTGTTGCAGTGTGCGCCGTATGGTCTGAGCTCTGACAAGCTGACCTTCCGCTTCTGCAACCTGTTTTTTGAAGCCAGCTTCTGCACCTGACGCACAGCGCAAGGACTCAACTACTTTGATCGACCCTTGTGAGGCCTGCTACGAGTGGAACCCGTCTTGGAAAACCTCTGTATGACCCTGGCCACTGTACTGTAACTCAGTTTCAGGGTGTTACCGATCTTCTTATAGCCTAGGCCAACTTTGTGGAGAGCAACAATTCTAATTCTCAAATCCTCAGAGAGTTCTTTGCCACGAGGTGCCATGTTGAACATTCAGTGGTCAGTATGAGAGAATTGTACTCAAAGCACCAAATTTTAACTGCTCTAATACAAGATATGCAAATTTGTATTGTCCTATCAAGCAGACAAAAACATGAACATGATGAATAAGACATGTGGCTTTGTATGGTTAAAAGATGTAGAGCTGTTATCACTTAGGGTGTACTCACTTTTGTTGCCAGATATTTAGACAATAATGGCTGTATGTTAAGTTATTTTCAGAGGACAGTAAATCTATACTGCTATACAAGCAGCACATTGACTACTCTAAAATATATACAAGTTTCATTTCTATAGTATTGTCCCTTGAGAAGATATACTAAAATAGTTACTGAAATTTGAGGGGTGTACTCACTTTTGTGAGATACTGTATATTAGGGGTGTAACGGTACACAAAAATGACGGTTCAGTACGTACCTCAGTTTTGAAGTCACAGTTCGGTACGGGTTCGGTACAGCAGGGTGAGAAAACAAAATAATATTTTCTCTTTTTTTATTAAACAATGTTTTACTGAACCAACTGTGTCTCTGTCTTTCAATTTATTCAATTATATTTAAAATTTTCTTAAGGATAAAAAATCTATCTCTGCTAATGCTGTGTAAACTATTAGGGAGCCCTTACTTGCACATTACTATAATAAAGGTTACAATTAACAACAGAGCCCAAATTATTAAACTCAGTTGCTGGTTATTTTTAGATATAATCATCAACACTCAAATAATAATAAAAAAATGTATATATTGTAAACATGTAAATTACACATAAGGCAGTTTTTGCATTAACTTCTGTTTCTCCAATTCGTTGTTGAAATATAATCATTTACACAGTGGTTGTCATAACTTGCTTTCATGATGGATTTATTTAGGCCCTACATTAACTAACAGGTTAAGTTAAATATAATTAATATATAGGCTAATATAGTGCATATATTTAGCGAAACAGTTCATTTCTCTAGCGAACTAACAAGCTGTTCAGTTGACACTGAATGGCTTTTTTTGAGGTAAATGTAATACTACATGACATATTGTTTACAAACTGTTTTACTGACATCTCTCTGCGATTGAAACACTGATTGAGTGATTACAGGAGATATGATACGTTTCAGTAAGTTGTACTGTATCTTTCAACATACCTTCATGTTCGTTCATGTTCATTCTGTAGTAGTGAAGAGGAAGAGATGATCACGTTCCCTCGCGCTCCACGCTGCCGTTTGAACTGAGGTGCCTATCCAGGGATCTGTCATGCCACATCAAAAAGTGTCAAAACGGCATTTATTGTTTGAATTTCATGATAAAATGGACAGAATTTGAAAATGGCACTTTGTTTCTTATAGAAAGTAACATAACACAGAGCTTATTGCGATTATTGGTGGTTAATGCTAGTTAAAATAGATTAGGCTAAAAAGCATTACTGTGCGCGGCCCCTTCTGGATTGGTGTGTGGATCGCCTGTGACTGACTGTATTCGTTGTTTAACTGCATGAACCGAACCGTGACGTCCGTACCGTGACGATTCGGGACGAATACATGTACCGTTACACCCCTAATATATATATATATATATATATATATATATATATATATGTGTGTGTGTGTGCATATTCTGCAGTGCATATTCTGTAATAAATGTATATACATAATCACCATGTTTTATATTTATCCATTGTTTTTATTTTGATTATGTCATTCGCAACACTTCATTGTAGTTCTTTCCCTCATTAAAGCCATTAAGTACTAAGTCTTAAACCTTGGTCTTTTCATGATTGAGTACATTCAGACAAAAACTGGACAATTGGTTGTAGAAAATATGCCAAAAAATCAGGCTTTGTATCTCCATACAGAGATGTAAGCACCATACAGACTAAAAGCCAGAATTTGAAAATATTTTGAAGAATGTTGGTAACCAAACAATCTTGGTGACCATTGACTTGATGTATGTTGTTATTTAATGTTTCACAGACATAATTTTCATTCAAACAACAGAATTTTCATTTTTAGGTGAACTTTAAGAGAGACTCAAGAGTCAACACTTAGAGTGAGCACTTAGGAACTTCATGCTGAGTTGACACATCTATAATTTACTCTGTCTCATTTTTTAATGTCAAGTGGACAATGTGGACTTTTATGTCTTTTCACAAAAGAGAAGTATTCAGACAGTTGAAGATATATGCTTCATCATTGTAGCCTACAAGATTTGGTAGGTGTTGAGTCCACTGACATACTATTAATTTTAATATTCTCAAAGATTGTGTTACATTTCCAATATGATTAGCTAGCCAGCTGGCTAAATGTCATGGTTTCTCCATACACGTGAATGTATCATTCAAATGAGTACTTATAAATGCATATTAATAATATAAGATATTGCATTATTACCAGTGTTATTATTTGACAATTTTGCTATTATTTTACATAAGCTCTTCTTTATTGTGCACTTTATTATGCAGTGCAATGCAAATCTCAGCAGATGTTAACCAGCAGGTATGATGAACTCCCAGAAAGCCGCAGGCAGTCCTTGTGGCTGAATAGAAACTAAATGGATAAGTGCACACATACCTGCTTATGACTATGCTTATGTCATTACAACCAATGGAAGGAAGATTTGCACAGGAAGTTGAGGAGAGGCATCATTAGTTTTCATTTTCGTTGAAAATAAATAGTTTTCATGGACTGTTAAAAATTAGTTTTCAGTTAATAAGACAGTATGAACTGATCTAAGGAGTTAAATGGTTCATATTTAAATATTTATTCTGTGGATTACATACAGTGGGGTTCAAAATTGTCGTGTTAATGATGTAATATGTAATGAAAAGGGTCTTAAATAGAAAAATATTGTATAGTCTTGCTGGCATGAGGATCTAGTTCTAATCTGCCCTTGTAGTTGAACAGCAGATGTGGGCCTATAGAACATATTAATTAGCTGTCATATTTTGAGAGAAATTAGTGAAGAGAGATAGACACATGATGCCTGAATGATGGGAGAAGTGGAGCAGATGGAGACGCACTGATGAAGGACATCAGGATAGCAAACAGGCGGTTATGCAGTCTAGTGGTTAAAGTCTTGGCTGGTAACTTGAAATGTCAAAACTGTGCTCTTGAACAAGACATTTATCAAGCAATGATAAAAGCAGCTGAATTGCTACAGCTGGCAGGCACTTTGACAGCAAACATCTCGCAGTGACAACGCCCATGTGTTTGTGTGTTGATTCCATTCATAACTGCCAAGGATTATCATCAGACCTTGAGCTGATTTCTGGGGGGCAGTGGTGCTTTTTACAGCTGTTCACTATGTTTTTTACAGAGCGCCAGTCTTTTGGGAAAAAATGCATTTGATCAGAAAAAAAAAGATGTTTAAAAAAAAAGCAATGTTTAGTCCATTCTACTTGTTGTTCCCACATGATAAAGGCTACATTTAAAGTCGGTGTGAAATGCAACCCATTTTGCCTCTTTAATATGATGCATTTTTAAGTAAAACTAGATGTTCGGGGAAAAAAAAAAAGAAAAAAGAAAAAAGGCTGATAGGCTGGGACTTCATTTTGTCCATTGGAAATTGTTTGGATTATGAAAAGTGGGCATTACATACCAGAATGGATCCAGACCGAATGCAAGTTTGCTATTGGTTAAAATGATCGGTAACACTTTAGAATACTGATCTTTCATCAATGAATAACTACACAGGAACAAATGAGTAATGCATTATTAACACTCTAGTAACTACTATTAACTAACAAGAAACTCTGATTAATGAATTAGTAAGTAATACTGCTCAGTTGAATGTGGTAGTTCACTAATAGCTAATCAGTAACTACTGTTTTTTCACACCTCCTAGAGAACTACTAAGAACTACTATATACAGGTTCATAATTAATGTGAATAATGCATAATGTATTATTAATTATAAAGTGAAAATCATGGTAACCCACTAGTAATGACTGAAGTATTACCAAATCCTTCAGAAGGAATTACTAATTATTTGGATCAGTATTCTAAAGTGAAAAGCATGATAACTCTCTAGTAACTACTGAAGTCATTGTAAACTTTTGAGGTTTTCGTACGTTTTTGTACAGTTTTGTACAGTAATTCCTTCTGATGTATTTGGTAACACTTAAGTAATTACTAGTGGGTTACCATGATCTTCACTTCAGAATACTGATCCAAATAAGTAGTAGTTACTTTAGAGTTATGTCGTAACTCTTGAGTTATTACTATCCAATACTTTACAAAAACCTCAAAAGTGTACAATGACTTCAGTAGTTACTACAGAGTTATCATGTTTTTCACTTTAGAATACTGTTCCAAATAATTAATAATTCCTTCTGAAGGATTTGGTAATACTTCAGTCATTACTAGTGGGTTACCATGACCTTCACTTTAGAATTAATTATACATTATTCATCATTTACATTAATTGTGAACCCGTGTATAGTAGTTCTTAGTAGTTCTCTGGAGGTATGAAAAAAATAGTAGTTACTGATTAGCTAATAGTGAACTACCACCTTCAACTGAGCACTGTTACTTACTAATTCGTTAAACAGAGTTTCTTGTTAGTTAATAGTAGTTACTAGAGTGTTAATAATGCATTACTCATTTGTTCCTGTGTAGTTATTCATTAATGAAGGATCAGTATTCTAAAGTGTTACCAAATGATCTAATTCAACAGTTGGTTTTGGAAGCCAATATAAGGGAATATGATTTTTAAGGGAATTGATTTTTAACAATAACTGTTAAAGGCAGACCTACTGTAAGCTACAATGTTGTTAATCAATGATATATGCATTTGTTGAAGCCATCAGCCTGCATTATTATATAACTTATTTTTTAAATAATCATGATTAACAGCGAAATTCCTGGTGAAAATCTACATTACCCATTCTGCCGCAAAATCTCCAGTCATAATACTTAATGGGATTGAAAGGCTGGTTCACACGTCGTCTGAGACAAATTTATCAAATCCTAAAAGATTCCTATAATCCTAGCCTAAACCGTTGCGATCAAATTTTACCTCAGACGAAATTCTGGCAGTGTCAGAAGATTTGGCGCACAGTCCTGCAGTGTGACTTCTTCTATGACAAACGTCAAATTGTCTTCGTTTCTCAAGAAAAGCCATGATCAAAATGAACGATAAAGATGTCTTTGTTAGCCACCATTTCAGTCCAGTGTGTAATGCAGCTCACAGTCATCGAACGTGTTTGGGTTGATGATGTAAACCTCAGGACAAGTTTTGAAGCGTGTGTCCGTTTTTAACGCGTCTTGACTGTCGTACAGTCTGATATAATGACAGCTGAGATCCCACAGTGTGACTTGAGGATCATGTCCACACAGTCTGACAAGCAACCATCGTAAAGGACTATTATAAATTGCACAGTGTGCACCCGGCTTTAGTTCTTTCCCTTATTAAAGCCACCTTGTTCCTTCATCTTTTTGGACACTTTTCGAACACTTCAAATCAAAGTTTGTTGTGATTCACCTCATAGCTAGCTGGTTTTATAGCTAGCTAGGAGGCTTATACAGAGAACTGACTTAACTCTGTTCCACAACAGTTTTTTCACCCCAACTCTTCCATCTCAATTATTCCTATCCCAGCCAGGTGCTCTGGGTTCAGCTGAAATTCCAAGCTCAGAGCCCTCTCCTCAGACAGCATGCCAAATATGCATATTTTATACTATATCTGAACATACTTAAGTGTGAACTCGTGAATATGTACATGGCCTAAATGACATTAACAAAAACTTGTTTCAGATGAAGAGCAATTTGGTTACTTTTCAGAACATTTAATGAAGAAATGTAATGAATTTTCTTTTTTCTTATGAATAATGTTAAACGGGGTGAATTCTCATTTCATGTTGTCTTTAAATATGGCATTTTAGGTTTCACAAAGCATTTCAAAATTTATTCCAAGATAATCACTCTGACCTATGTTAATTCTGCAGTAGATGCTGTTAAAGTCATGACTCTTTGAGACATTACTATATGTTTTTATTCAGATTTAAACAAATATTTCTGACACATTCTTGAGCATCTGTCTTGTCTCATTTTAAAGCATCACAAATGAACCAAGACATTTTTGAGTCATAGGAGCTGCTATTTTTGAACGTCTGAAATCATCTCAGTTGGTCTTGGCGGCAAATCAGCAAGTGGTACGGTCTGAAACCATTACATAAGAGAGAGGAACAGAGCAAAGACAAAAAAGTAAGGCCACACGATAGATTGCACACTATAAAATACACCAACAATTGACCCTCTCCGCAAATGGATCTTTTGTTCTGCTCTCCTCGGAGCACTTTTCTTTGAATATAATCCAAGTCTTTTGGCAAGAAAAAAATGATTACACATAATAACAGCCTAAGACGAACATCATTGGCACTGACGGCTCTCCATGGTGATACGTTTCACATGGCTCTCCGCAATTGTTCTAGTTCCCCACGTCTCTCGGCTTTCCAGCACATGCTAAAGGTTCTTTAGAGATAAAACAGGAAAAAAAAAGCTCAAGATTTTCTCAAAGAAACTCATATACTTACAAACATCATTATACACATTGTACACAGGGCAGTATGGTCCGAGTTTAGTACGTACCAAACATGTCACTGATGAATCCTTATAGTTCGCTGGAAACAAATTTGAGAAATTAAAAAGGGCACAAATTGAGATTTTATCTTTTTTTTTTTTTTTTTTTTTGAACAAAAGAAACATTTACATGGAGTTATTGGTAATGATCAAGGCAGTGAGCACTATTGTACTGACGTGAGCGGGGGGGATAGCAAAGAGTGTTGTTTTTATAATGGATACTCTATATCTCTAGGTAAATATACAGAGAGAGTTCATCAATGGGTCACATGATTGCCTGGCTGCATTTTACAGCATGTTCTCAATCAACTATCCATCATAATATGAGAGAACATGGTGGGCTACTTTCCCCCTGGCAAGAGAAGGCATTTATAGAAGTTCTCTGTGTTCGCTCTCAGCTTCTCAACATCCACATTTGCTTCAAAACCGCTGTTGGTTCCTCCCTTTCTCTTGGATGGAGAAGTGGTGTTTCGAGTCTTTTAAAAGCTCCTTTAAAGGATTTGTTGTTTTTTTTGTTTTGACTGTTTTTAAAGATGGCGTGTGATACACACATACACACACAGTAAGAGAGAGAGAGAAAGATCAATGTCACTTGAGAGAAGTTCTTTGATTGAGGTCAGAAGAATCCATCAGATGCTTCCTGGTGTTGTAGAGTCAGGTTGTATTTACAGAACCTGATTGACCAGTGCAAAGGCCAGTGTCAGTGTGGCGGCAGAAACACTGATTGAAGTCACCGATGAATGTCTGGCTCTGTTGTTGTCAGCCTGGTGAGAGCCCACCGAGTCAATGGATCCCTCCATATTGGGGTTTAACACATTCTGCAGAAATATTAAACGCTTTTTTAATTATCTGCTTTGTTCGAGTATTCAGATTATGGGTCATTCCTGTTCCTTTTTGTACTCTGTAACGTTTAAAAATGATTATGTTTGTGCTGTAATTTAAGAGGTATTTCTATAAAAGCGTAGGAGACTTTCAGATATATGCTCATGTAAAGCTCAGGTATTTAAACTTTATTAATTTTAACTTCATTATTTATACAGTGACAATGACTTGCTGTTGTTGTTTTTCCTGAATGAATTCACATCCTGCTGCATTATGCCATAAAAATGATAACTTATTTAGTTAAAGAGATATTACAAGACTAGAAGATGGAAAGTGATATTAAGGACACTGAACACCTATGAAAAAATTTAATATCAAATTGCCAAGAAATTTTAATGAAAATGTCCTGTTTTCATGTTAGAAGTGCAGCCTCATGACAAAAAAAGTAATGAAATTATTGACATTTACCCTTGGTCACTTAATTATGATTTTGTGATAAAAATAATATGATTTCAATCTTTTTTTTTTTTTTTAAGTGCATTTAAAGGGTTAGTTCACCCAAAAATGAAAATGTCATTTATTACTTACCCTCATGCCGTTCCACACTCGTAAGACCTTTGTTAATCTTCGGAATGCAAATTAAGATATTTTTGTTGAAATCTGATGGCTCAGTGAGGCCTGCATAGCCAGCAATGACATTTCCTCTCTCAAGATCCATTAATGTACTAAAAACATATTTAAACAAAACATAAATTTACAAAAAAGATTCATAACGCTCCGAAGCTTACTGAAGCAGTGTTTTGAAATCGGCCATCACTATATAAGTCATTATTTAGTTTTTTTGGCGCACCAATATTCTTGTTGCTTTATAATATTAATATTGAACCACTGTACTCACATGAACTGATTTAAATATGTTTTTAGTACATTAATGGATCTTGAGAGAGGAAATGTCATTGCTGGCTATGCAGGCCTCACTGAGCCATCGGATTTCAACAAAAATATCTGTGTTCCGAAGATGAACGAAGGTCTTACGGGTGTGGAACGGCATAAGGGTGAGTAATAAATGACATTATTTTCATTTTTTGGTGAACTAACGCTTTAATAATTTACCCAATATACACAGACATATATAAAGTTAGAGGGGACAAGGCAGGAACAACAAAATTATGTCTGAAATGTTTCTTACCTCATCAGCACATTCAAAACTGTTAGAAGAAGAACATTTCTGCTCACTGTCCTGTGAAAACAGAAATAATATTCTTAGGATTGCATCCATAAATGAAATACTGCACTGGTTAATGTTGATTGTGTCTGGCTGTCCAACATCCAATTACCCAAGACATACACTGAGCTGTAGTGGAACAGAATTGTGTCATTTTTTTGGATGTTAAAATACTTCTACCCTAGCTTAATATGAAGAGTAAGCCACTTGTAGGTTGACTCCCCTGAAAAGTAAACACTGTGTCGAAGTGAAATCATAATCTATTTTGTTTGAGCATCTCAACAAGTCCAACACAACAACATTGTCTTAACCAAAAGTGTGATTTAAGGGTGGGACTATCTGTTTGGCTGATGAATGACAGATGGGGGTACAGACATTACAAACTTACCCTTTATATATTCAGAAATCAGTTGATTGTACTGAAGATGGAAATTATGTGGCCAGTCGTGTTAGAATGGTTCACTCTGTAAGTGTCACTTCTGTGTGAAATGTCACTTTTATCAAGACGCTTTGAGCAGGTGGGTATTTCACATGCCATGAAGCAGAATAAATGCATTGGATACTCTTAATAATAATTTATGACACAGTCATGCACTTAATGTGCTCAAGAATTTCTCAGCTAGTTATATTTTGTTAACTACAAGACAATAGCCCCTTTCACACATATAGTCTTTACTGGTAAATTACCAGTAAGAGATCATGTGTGAACAGGACCTTTTCAAAAATACAAGTAAATTGGTTCTAGAAATTGACCAGTAAGGGAAGTTGTAACATTACCAGCAAATTACCGGTAATGTGCTCTGTGTGAACACAGAATGAAAATTACGTATGAAGTCAGAACACACTGATGTAAGAAGTCTGCTTTGGGCCAATCAAAGTTCTTATGGAGAAAAGTGTTGCTCTCGAGACCCTGCCTTCTTTTCCATTCATCAGTTTTGCGGCTCTGCAGTTGGATACTATTATGCGCATCTCGTGTTTTTAAGAGCAAAAACGCAGTCTGTTTGATCATCCGTTATGCCTGTCACTCAGACGTCAGAAAATTGAACAGATGCTGATATGCGAATGGTCTCTTACCGGTAAAATGCCAGAATGCCGTTTTTAAAGTTTAGAAGTGTTTTGGTTCAGGAAATGTGCTACCAGGATGGTGTTTCCATTAAAACACAGTGGACCCAGTACTCAATCCATAATCATTTAATTGTAAAGAGCAGCATGGGAATCAAGCCATATTTGTATGAGAGTCAGTCATAGAGTTGTACGGTTTAATGTCAGGAACACACCAACTCTACAGAAATCTCTCTTTTAGGAGCGAAGTAAAAAGAAAGTCTGCTTCAGCTGCATGTTGCACACACCAACATACACCAAACAAAAGGAAGCTAATCGATCATTTGGTGCACCTGAAGAGACCTGGCTCCTCCCATGACTGGCTACATCATGTGATCCCATGAGAATTCTCAACACTGTTGCTTGTGTGTACACCATATTTGTGTTTTTACCGGTAAAGTCATTCTGGTATTTTTACGGTAATTTACCTGGATTGTTGTGTGAAAGGGGCTAATCATAAATTTAACATCTCTTGTCTTTTTGAGAAAAATCAACAACGGCAGCCTCTTTGATGTAAAACCATAAGAAGTTTTGTGAAAAAATTGCAAAGTTTGCTTGATTGATTCTTTGAGTTGCTTTTCCCACAAGAAACTGTTTTATGATTCAGAAGGCGGATCTGTAAAATGCAATAGAAAGAAAGAAAGCACATGGAATCAATGAAAAAAGATAAAACACTGGCTTCAGAGCATAACAAGCTGTTTGAAACGAAAGCAAACAAACAGAAACCCAAGCAGAAGTTCACAGGCATGGTGACATTAATAAGCAAGATTAATAACCGATAGTTTCAGTGCCCTATTTAACAGCACAGATAAATCCCAGACTACATCAAGAAATGGATTCATCTCAGAAAACATGAATTTCCTCTTGTACCCATCGGTAAACATTCCTTGGCGAATTCACTAAACAGTTTTGAGCCCATTTTGCGCCCACAATATTTCATCGCAAAACTGGCATTATATTCACCAACCACCTGAAATCCAGTTTATCCATCCAGTTTAACCATCTACATTTGTGTAGCAACAAAATGTTGTTAAACTCTGTGATGTCATGTGCTTTTGGTCTTGAGTATATCTCGTTCCCTAAGGAGGTTGGGTATTTTGTCATATTTCATAGAATCTCAAACAGTTCCAGTAATCTGTCAACTAATTTATGTATCTGTTCGGATAGAAAACAGCTCTTTCATTTCAGCATCTACAATTTGATGACATTTCTTTGCACAAGATAATCAAGTTTTTTCAAATGCTTTTCTATATACAGAAAATCGATCCTGTTCATGCATGACCTCTAAAGACAAAATACAGTTAAATTAATGGAAATCACCTAATGTCATTCTATTCAGCACAAATATGCATTCTTTCTATCCAACTATACCAATTTTGTTTTTTAAAATAAAATGTTGCTAAGGGTGGAATAGCATTTCTGTCATTCTGTCACATGTGTCCTGGATCTGTGTTCTGTTTGTTCACATGGACTCCATTTCCCACAATTCCCCACCTAGGAACCAATCTTGCACTCACACCTGTTTCCCATCAGTGACCCTTTATATGCTGCACTCACACGCACTCACTTTGCTGAGTATTGTTTAGCGTTTGGTTTGCATTCCATTCCATTTGTTTCTTTTCCTGCCTTGTCTTGCCTAGCCTGTGTTTTTGACCCTGGACTGATTCCTTGTTTGATGATCTTTTGCTGCCTGTCTTGACCTCTGCCTGTGTTTTGGATTACTCTTTTGCCTTGCCCTCTTGTATCTGTTTGCTGGTGTTTGACCCTCTGCCTGTACAACTATGCTCTTTCTGTTTTATTAAAGCCTGCATTTGGATCTCCAACTCTGTTGTCACGCTCCCTCCGTTACAGATTCAGACAGAACAAGTAAATCTGTTTTCTTCAAAAAGTGTTATGCCATATAATATCCACCCAAAAATATCCACATTTGACTTCTTTTTAAATCACAAACTAATATTATGATATTAGGTGAAACTTTAACCATTATGGAAATGGACGTGTGTTTTCCCCTCATTTTTATTAAAAGCTGGAGTCATTTTTTCAATGAGAGATAGAAATAATCACAGACTTGACATTCTTGAGTACAGCTGCATATTTCAACCCATTTCATACTCTCAATTTGTTCAACACATTCAACTTGTAAACGCACCAAGTAATCGAGCAGAGATGAGCAGCAATGTCAGATACCACTTTTCACAGATTGACTGTTGCCTCCTATGACAATTGCCAGAGACATAAATTAAAATAGTTATTTCCCGCATGACTATATGATATTTCTGTCTGTGGAGTTTTCATAATTTGTTTCAGCATGGATGAGAGAGTACAGTCATTTTCTTCAGTACCCAGGGGCTTATAACTGAATCCTCAGGACTTCAGAACTGCGAGGCACGATATGATGAAAGTGGTCACACAAAGCCGTATCTCTATAATGCAGCCCCTTTCAAACTTGGATTAACTGACAAATTAGTGTTATAATGACATCACTTATTTACATTGGATTACATTGCTTCTTGTGTGCAACCAAAATCATACTAACCAAATCATCCTTGAGATCAACAATCAACATACACATCGACATAACATCTAGTTAACAACAGAGACTTTTACTAAGAGGAGAGAGAAGGGTTAAATGATATATGGACATGACATGGGCCAGATTCAAACCTTAATCTTACATCTGAGCACCAAGGCTCAATATTTCATGAGCATGTGCATTAACCACTATGCCATGGCAGCTTTCTCCATGTTACAGACCTCGTTGTTGTGGACAGCCATGCTGCATGTCTGCTCTGAATGTCCCCTGCATGAGTTGACAAATGCTCTTAGTTTATGAATTATTCACCTACATATTGAATTATACAAAAGTATTTTACCTTCCACTAGACACTCTGCACTAGACCACCCCATCCCCCCCCCCCCCCCCCCCCCCCCCAAAAAAAGGGGGGATTCTGCTTCCCTCAGTTACTACAATAATAATTGTAATAGTTAGTGTCCTCAAGGTTTGGCCTAGATTTAAGCAGGGCTTAATGGAATTTCTGTGTTCTGCTTTTGTACATGTACAAAGCAGTAATACAGGTTTTAGCACTAATCTTGACATTTAGAGCAATTTTGATGCTAGTATGGCATGCACAAGAGGCTTTTTTTCTGCATGGGCTAGCATTAAACAAGCACTACTACTGCCCATTACGCTGGAAAAAAAAAAGGTTTTCAGGGGATAATGGGTAATTATTGTATTTTATGACTTTAAAAGCAAACTGCATGATTTCTATGCTAGTAGTGAGACTGGTCTTGGTCTCGGGATTTTATTTCAAGACTAGTCAAGACCACAACTGCAGAGATATCGCTACATTGCCATTGCATTGTCTGATTTCTTTGTTAACATCATTAATTTGATTGGATGTAGAACTTCCTGCCTCAAAAAAAAAAAAAAAAGCAATATCACAAGAAAGAGGGCTGTTTTCATAAATATGAGCACAACTGCAAACGTGATATTGATTTTTTACAAATGTTCAATAAACAATTTTTTTTTTTTTTTTTAAATCTCAGTATTATTTATGAATTGTAATTGTACCAATTCAGATGCAACTTCTGTTCCACCTCTGCAGTGTAAAGATGAATTTTGATTGGTAACAGTGTCTTATTATTTTAATTGTAATTATTGATTAAAAAGAAGACATTTCTCAGGCAGTAAATGTGGATCTTTCAGATGAATTTGAGGAGTGCTAGTCTGGTCTTGGTCTTGACTCGGTCTCGACTTGCCTTGGTCTTGTCTTGGTCTCGTCTTAGTCTCGGGTTGGGTGGTCTTGACTTCAACACTAGCTACTAGCATAAGCCTGTGTGTCCACCAAAGTATTTTTCCTATGTATTGCTGCGTGCTTGGTATTTTTTTTCTGGTCACTGAGAGTTGAAAAATGTTCATTACTGTCACTTTGTGATAGCTGTCCAATCACAGTGGAGGAGGGGCGGGACAAATACCACACCAACCAATTGTCACATCCTGCTTGTACAACAACAACATACACCAACAAGCATAACAGCACAACAAAATTAAACATGGGCCAGAGCAAGCACTTTACATTGTGTCATCATTTTTAAATTCAGAAACAAACTATCTACAAAATCAGATACTAGTAACGTGTATAATATAAGTGTATTCTGTATCATGGCAACCAAAGTTCCTCAACTGAAAAAAAAAAAAAAGAAAAACAGCTGTGCCACCAAAGAGCTCTCAAGCACCCCCAGCTAGGCTTGATCAGAAGAGGGTTGCCAGATCAGCATTATAAAAACATCCACTGGCACCACAACTCAAAATATGCCACTGACATACCTAAAATACCCCTCACAAAAATATCTTCTGTCTCATCATCTAGCAGGGTTTTATCATTGGTAGATTCTAAATTTGGTAGATTAAAATGTTTCAATACAAGAATTTCAGTCAAATGTAATTTATGGAATATGTCATGAAAAAAAATTCAACTTGTGGCAACAGTTTAAACACTCCCTCTGTTTGTAATTGGCTAGACATTCAGATAGCCCTGCCCCAAACTCACACCATTGGTTGAGCTGTTGCTGTGCCAGGCTGGTCGGGATTCTCAAACAAACAAAACAATGTTTTGAAAACACCTCAGCACAACAGCATTTACACTTTTGTAGTGAAATCAACCTACAAATAGCTTATAAAGTATTTTAGAATCGAAAAACTGCCCTCTTAACCTTTAAATTCCTTCATTTTTAGCCTTGGAATCACTGGGTAATAATATAACACAATGTAATGGACAACAAAATTTTTCAGACCTACCTGAAGGTTAGCGCACGTGGAGAAAACACATGCACTGTCTATTTGCTTGACATCATTTGAGTTGATGACATGTTTGGTGATGATAGCTGGTTGCAGATTGGTCCTTACTGATGGGACTGCCGACTGAGACTCTGTGATGGGAACTAGACCCGCATCCGTGCCATAACCAAATGCCTGGATAGCGTTCCCTGCACATGAAACACACAAACATATGCAAATAAAAACATTAAAAAAACATGCATGAAACAGCCATGAAACTTTCATTTGGGAAAAAACACAACCTCTGCAAAAAAGATCACATATCCGTTAAGACATAGCTTTTCTCATTAATGTGCCATTTAGGTTAAGCTTATAAGGATGGCTGTTCAGGACGTGAGTCGTGAGTCTACTTGAGATTTCATCTCCACTCACTCAGGCAGGTGTTCTCTCTGAAGTCTCGGAGGAAGGTCTCACACTCAGCTTCGTGATTTCCACTGCCTCGACAGCCACACCATGGGGAAATGGTGATGTTGGTGTGGCTGGCATCCACATAGTTTGGAGTCACATCTGATCCTGTAAGGCCAAGGGTAGAGATTCTCATAAATATTCATGAGATGGGAACATGCTGGTTTATAGATCTCGCTATCTGGAGTATAATGTGTTGTTTGGCTCAGTATAATGGCCAGAGGTTGTTGGTCGGCTCTCTTTTAGAGATACATTTGTTCACAGCATGACCCTGAATTTTTAACCCACCAGGATTCATTCCAGATAAAAGGCTAAAAGGATGCAATTAAAAAATTCTCAGAAGGTTTGAAGGCCTAATTTACTCTCTAGAAGTAGTAATTATTTTAGGTTATTTTTTTGAAAATTGCCACACACACACACACAGGTTTGTTTTGCTATCAAAGTGAGGACATTCCATAGGCGTAATGGTTTTTATACTGTACAAACTGTACATTCTATCCCCCTACCCCTACCCCTAAACCTACCCATCACAGAAAACATTCTGAATTTTAAATAAAACATTGTTCAGTATGTTTTTAAATCTATTTTAAATATGACGACTCATGAAATGTCCTCATATTTCATGTTTACGTCGTAATACCAGTGTAATACCCATGTCATTATACAAATTTGTGTCCTCATAAACCACAAAAACGTGCACACACACACACAATGTGCCATAGGACAAATTATACATTTTTGCATCCAAACAAATATTATTGCATTTTGGTACAAATTCATATGTTACTTGATAAAATGACAAGTACCAATACAATAGCTGATCCTTTGCACTTCTTTGAAAATATTATTTAATTAATTAATTAATATTTTTGATAAACAAATATGGTTCTGTCTCTGTCAGGTCATACATCGATGCCCAATTAATATATTAATATATTAAGCAAAACTGTTTAATGTTATAATTTTTCTACATTCACCATATTTGATAATATATTATTTTATTGTTCTTTCTAAAAATTAGTCAGAAATCATGAGATTAGCTGTAAAAAGTTATTATTTTCCAGATAATATTTTGCTTTTGTATAATGACAATAACATCTGTTTTTTTTTTTTGTTTTTTTTTTTAATTTTAGATTGTTGCTTATATAAAATAAACAAATCTATAATATAAAGTTTAGAGTCATTTTATATTTTAGGAAAAGGGACCTTATGGGGGTCATTGGCTTCAAAAGCTTGAATACCCCTTGCTTTCATCTGTTCTCCTGAAGACAAAACACTCAGTCCATTAAAATGCAGTTCCAAATTCTTATTATTGCTGTGCAACATATTTTTTCTATAATCACTCACCAATGAGTCCAACGTAGGACACCAGACAACCGTGGTAGTTATCATTAGGACAGCTTGTTATTGAATGCGGTGTTGTCTGGCAATTCATGTGGAAGTCTGCCAGCCTGGATCTAGTCCAAAAACAAAACAAATTATAGAATTTAAGAGGCCTGAAACATTTTTAGAACATTTGACTGAATAGGATTTAGATGCACGCTTGAATAACCCTACTAGTCTATCTATATTTATAAAGCACAATTACGGTACATGACGCTGTAGAAAGCATGGATTATCATACACTCAAATAACCACAGTCTGTTCTTTCTCTCTGTAAGGTGCTCCAAGAGTCAAACGGCTTCTGATCAAGCTATAAGGGAAGATTTGTTCTCACAGCTATTTATTGCCGCCGTTGCATCCGCTATCATCGGTGCTCTAATATCCAAGACAGAAACAATACACAGCAGTGAATGTACAATATGAGATGCATTCTGTCAGGCCTAACTAGTGTCTAGTGGGGTTCCAATTCAAGGCCATTTTCTGCTTGGCTCCATGTGGTATTTCTCCAACTCAAGCAATCTGCCTCAAACAGCCTCTTCCTAGGGGGTTATGTGCATTCTGAAACAGATTGCTCCGAGCACTAGACCTGAGGTGGGCAGGGGGTCACATTAGTACTTATTCTTGAGTATGAACTCTCTCCCCTAGCACTTTGCACACACATAAACTCTGAATAAAAGCACGGCACAGCCTTCCCTCAAATAACGAGAGTGAGATGGAGATCTCAGGCTCAGTGCCCTCCTCCGAGACCCTGATTAATAGTGAATCATCCTTCATGGCAGTATGGACCCATGACTCACCAACCTAGCAACGGTGTGAATATTAACCAAACCGTTCTTACTGTGGGGTCCATAGGTGTTGCCTGCTGGGTGTTTACCTCGTGGAACAAAGAATGGTATCTGCATCGTTCTCATGGGCACTGGCCGAAAAGGTCATCCTTTCTACTCTGCTTTATTGACATGGAAATGGATGTTCCTCTGATGATTTTTTGTGCTGTATTTTCACCCCGAGCTTTATCTCTAGATAACCACCACCGTGACTCACACCAAAAAAGGGAAAATCGGCAAGGTGTGTAAAATCAGCAATCAAGAAGCGGCGCATACTGATGAGACTGCAATTCAAAGTGGACCGCTCTAAAAAGGGCAAACTGAAGTGCTCCTGAATTACGGCAATAGCAGTTCAAAGATATTACTCAATTATTTAAATTCTCAACTACACATCATAGCTTTAATTTCCGGAGCTGAAGTATAATACTTTGTTAACATAGTGCAGACTTCGGGGGGTTGTTACATGGTGTCAGTTGTAACACCATCAGTTTAACCAATATGAAGTGAGATACACTATCATACACACATAATGACACACCAAGACTGCACAAAATGGGACAATATACCAGTCAAAAGTTTTTGAACGGTAAATTTTTTTAATGTCTCAAAAGAATAGACAGTTCAAAAGAACAGCGTTTATCTGAAATATAAAGCTTTTGCAACATTAAAAATGTCTTTACTGTCACTTTTGATCAATTTAATGCATCCTTGCTGAAAAAAGTATTAATTTCTTTCATTTCTTTCAAAAAAAAAAAAAAAACCTCTTACTGACCTCAAACTTTTGAATGGTAGTGATGAATTTACAAAAGCTTTATATTTCAGATAAATGCTGTTCTTTTGAACTTTCTATTCATCAAATAATCCTGAAAAAAAAAAAAATGTACACAACTGTTTTCAGCATTGATAATAATATTAATAAATGTTTCTTTGGCAGCAAACCGGCATCAAACAGGATCATGTGACACTGAAGACTGGAGTAATGATGCTGAAAATTCAGCTTTGCCAACACAGAAATAAATTGCATTTTAAAATAGAAAAATAGAAAACAGTTATTTTAAATTGTAAAAACTATTTCACAGTATTACTGTTTTTGCTGTATTTTGGATCAAATAAATGAAGCCTTGGTGAGCAGAAGAGACTTCTTTTAAAAACATTAAAAAATCTGGTGGTGTATATAAGCATATATATATATATATATATATATATATATATATATATATATATATTGAACAAGTAATTTTAATTGCCACAATATTTTATATTACACAGTTTAGGCATACATTATACTGTTCAATATTTTGGGGTCAGTAAGATCTTACTACTTTTATACATCAAGGACATGTTAAAAAGATAAAAAGTGACAGTAAAGGTATTTACTTATATTTGTATTTCAAATAAATGCAGTTCTTTTGAACTTTCTATTTATCAAAGAATCCTGAAGAAATATAGTTAAGGACATATGTTACTGCCCTTATCTTCCCTCCAAGTTTTTCTTGCCACAATCTTATTTTTTTTGCATAAAACAGCATGATTTTAAAACTAACATATGTTTAAGTCATTTTAAGGCCACTGAAGAAAAGTTTCATGGGAATTCAGCATGTTACCTCATACTTCAAGTTCTATGCAGAGATCATGAATATTCTATCAGTCTACCATCATGATTCAACCCCTTGAACTTAGACGGTCATGTCCTGAAGCAGATATGTGAAGCTTGTAAATGTGACAGAAAATACACTTGAAAAAAGCGAATGTGCAGTTTTTACCTTAAGGAGCTCTTTCTACTGCGTCTGACCCTTAAATACTTTCAGTCCTGGAATCCAATGTATTTACAAACATCTCCTTTTAATGTGGCTGACACATGAAGTATATATTTTTGGTTGTGACAATACATTTTAAGTCTTTTTACTTTTTCAAATTATCCACTTAACACCGGTTGAACTCACAACACTCTTTATGACCTTTTTTTATATTTTTTTTTAAGGAAATGTGGGTGTAATATCATAGAAAATAACAAATAATGTCCTCAAAAATGACAAAGCTGCACTGGGTCTGAGGAACATTTCTACAGATTAAAAAGGATTCATAATATGGTTGTATGATGAAGTTTGAGAGTTTTTTTTTTTTTTTTGAATGGCAAATTAGGAAAGATGAACACGGACTGCCCTGTTTTTCTATTAAACCAGGAACATAATAACGACGCTTGCCTAAATGAACAAATCCCTCAGTGGAGCTGATGATTTACATTGTTAATTACATTCTGGCTGGCTCAAGGAAGCAGAAGGGTGGGAGATGTGAAAATGAATGCCCCTGGTAACAGGTTTGCAGGGCTGGAGTGTTAAACCTTCATCATCAGCATTAACGTTACCCGCTCCCCCAGGAGACATTGTGAACCCGCTGTGTCATTCAGGGACATCTCTAAACGGATGTCACCCTCTCGTTGCCAAACATCCTGTGCAGAAATCATCCAATCATTCCAACTACAGTTAGTGAGAGCAGTGGTGACTTGTGAATGAATGAATCTCTTTTGAATGAATCTCTTGAATAATTTATTCAATGACAAATGGCATTTAGTTGCTGCTGCAGGTTAATTTTTTTCCACGGGTTGATTTCCATCTCTGTACATACTGTTTCAGCACTCAAACACCCCCAAAAAAACCCCAGGCATGCAAATTCAGTAGAGAATTCGACCGCTAGATGGAGAAAATCGCATTGAGCTATTTTTAGGTTACTTTTGACTGGTTATTGGGCTACTTTTGTTGCACACACTTGGCAACCCTGCTTGTCGCCACCTAGTTGCGTAACAATGTAATCGATACAATCATTATTTGAAGTGCCAAATTACTTTCAAAGGGGGATCTGCTCTATTTTGATCGCTATAAACTTTTATCCCAGTACTTCTGTGATCATTTGAACTATTGTAAGACAGAAATAACGATACTGCATAGTTGAAAAGACTGTTTGTGAAGCCTATACATGCCTATACCTATACATGACAACTGCTATGGGTCAGCGGCAGCGCAAACACAGATTTCAATGTTTCTGGTATGAAGGCATAGTCGAATCATTGTTATCTAGGAATAAGACTGTTTGGGTGTTTGAATCGAGATTGCGATCTTTTAACAATTAATCATGCATCTCTATTTTCTCATTTTTCTTTTGGTGTCATATACTTGGTCCAGTTTGATCAGATTTTGCTAAATCTTACATTAGTTATATGTAGACACTTTATGCTCATGAAATGCCACCGATATAGTCTTATGCAGTGTTACAGTGTAACTAAATAAATGCAAAAACACTACCTCACCTACATTTTTCAGTAGCCCTAAATGAGATCATTGCTTATGTAAAACAAATTATCCCTGCTAAATCCAGCTTAAACTGGAAGATATTATTTGGAACATGCTAGCTGATATCTAGCTGGTCATTAGCTGCTTGACCAGTGACCATGTTCCATAACTAGCTTGAGCACCTTAAGCCTGGGACACACCAAACCGACAATCGGCCGTCTGGAAACGTCTGACCATTTTTAAGCGTCGGTTGACTAAGTTTTCCTGGTGTTTTCTGCACCGTTGGCTCTTAGTCGGATGCCGACGGGTTTTTTTGAGCTGTTTCACCATGTAGAATCAGCATCGGGCCGTCAGGCGAGAGAGAGAACTCTAATTGGCTGTTCAGTTTAGTGAACGAGTCGAAGTGCGAGAATAATAGCAAAACAGTGAGCAAACAGGTCAAGGCAGTACAGACAGAAGGCTGTTCTAATTTTACATCATGTACCTGATGTTCCTGGGCTAATGTATAATATTAATATGAGCTGAGTTGAATATAGGAAGTGATCAGCATGAATGATATTTAAAACGGTAAGCACACGCTGCTTTGTTTACGGTTTGTGTATCTGCAGCCTGCAGTGCTGGTGTTGTGCCGAATTTCGACCCCCTGCCAAATTATTACCCTCCTCGTTGAAGTCGCTACCTGATTGCCTAATCTTAACCCCACCCCTAATCCTAACCCCTCCCCCACACTTACTCCTAACCTACTAAAACTAGGGGGGTAATAATCTAGTAGGGGGGTTGAAATTTGGCACAACACCGGTCTTCCTTTCTGAATTACAAATATAGACGAAAATATATTTAAAAAATAGACAGCGGTCTCCTTACATGCAGGCGCAGAACGCGCTTGCTGGCTTAGAGTTAGCTATAGTTCTCTCTGTGTGTTTATGTGCAGTTTTTTTGCCCCGATGCAGGCGATGCAAGGCTTTTATCAGTGCTAGTTCTTTGGCGTCGGTTTAATGTGCTCCTACCCTTAAGCTGATATGACCTCCTCATATCCATGTGTGTTGTGGGTCAAAGATTGTCTAGTTGGTCCAATTTGTCTGTTCAGACCAATGCATATCCACTCTCTGACAGTAGGTGGCACTTTTAGAAAAGCAGAACTACACCAGTACACAAATGATGCACATTTTTTTTCCATTTCTAACCAGTTTGTTACAGAGAAGAAAGTAAGTCAAACAATTTTACATCTTCCTCCGCTATTCACTGTCACTCAGCAAAATAGTCTGTTCGTGCGCACAACCAAGTCGTGGTTTTATGTAACAGCAGTGGCTCTGGGCATGTGACCAAAACAGCAAATCTTATTGGTTTACCAGCTTTATTTGCAATGTAATGGAAAAAAGATAAGAGCACCTCTCTAAAAAATGTTGCATTCACAGCATGCAAATGTTCATATTGGTCTGGAAAAGCACATTAGCAGCCGTTCATTCAAATTAAACTGTTTATCTCACCAAACATTTATGTTAATGTCATGTAAACAGGGATTTAGACCAGCCAGAAACCAGCTACTATGTCCAAAACACAGATTTCATCTTAAAGATTGATTTTTCAAAACACATGACTGCAGCCCAGTCATTTCCTAATTGGAGTGTTTATCACTGATGATTTAGGAACAGATGGTTGGGGTGCTAGTCCTCTTCATACTCTGGCCTCAGCCCAGCATGGATATCCACAAACAATAAACAGCGCACATTCAGACAAGCAAAGTATCAAGGCCAAATATTTCAGGCATGGCATTTTAAGGCTCGTCTCTTTCTTTTATACTTCATTTGGACATGGTTCTTCAGCTTTTAGGAGAGATCCTGTCAGTGCACTTCAACTTTAGCATGTCCTTTGACTCCTTTCTGACATTTTTATATCCATTAAAGGTGCTTTCACACTAGCACTTTTGAAGCGCACCAGGGCTCAATTGACGTCAGAGTTCGGTTCGTTTGGATGACATGTTTTCCGAAATTGTGTGTGCACCCACGAACCGTACTCAAATATATAAAAAGAGTGTGCTAAATCACGGAAGTGAACTGCTGAGTTGATGACACAAACGCACTATGGTTCAGACAAATGTGAACACAATCCAGCGAGGGAGGGGGAGAAATCAAACTTGGGTTCGGACCAGGCTAACGAAATGTGAACACAACCTAAGTTTCTGAACATCTCCTTGTGATGATCCTGACTGCACTCTAATAATAATGCATTTTGTTGAGATTTTAGATATTTCAACTATATCAACAAAAATCTATGAATTACTGATGCTTTTTTTTTTTTTTTTATCATAATTAGTGTGACTTAATCACTGATCAATGGTACATGTTCTTGCTGGGTTTACTTGGCAATAAAATGTGGGTTTTCGTTTTGGTGTTTAGGACTTCAGCCGTTAAATAAAAGAGAAGCATTATGACTGGTATTTAAACTCTAAACTTTGTACCTACTTTTAATGTGATTTATTTCCTGCAAGTGCATGTGTGTGCATATTTTTACGCTTGTGTGGTTAAATTAGCATCTTCTAAGAAGTCTGGAGGTCCAGCGAGATTCAGGACCATGACCATGAAGTCTAAGCAACAAGACCATGAATCATTTACACAACTCCTGCAGGCACACTGAATCTAATATCCATGTCACCTGACTCAAATAAGAGTCTATGACAGGCTTTTTTAACATTTAAGCTCAAGCCAAAGCTTCATCTGTATGGTAGCTTATTCAAAATGCTTTTGGACACTGTCAAACGCTCAGAATAATCTTATTTGTGTTCAGGTATAAGATGGAAAAGCTTCAAAGAAGTATTTGAAATGTATCAGAATGCACCATTAAACACTGAAATAAATATTACATTTATGTAAATACTGTTTAGAATTTCTCACCAGCTTTTGCTAGATTACATATATAGCAAAATCAAATCATTTTTCACAAAAAAATAAATTAAAAAAAGTTCATAAAGACATTTACTTGTGAACATAAGGATATTTTTCCTAGACCTAGCAAAAAAAAAAAAGATATATTAAAATTATATAAAGAGGACATCAAACAATGTCTTTCTTGTAAAAATCATACCCTGATTTGAAAACAAACTATATATTGGTAAGTAAATAAGTTGTTTCTCTTCCAAAATTTTATGAATTATGCTGGCAGACTTTTTTTTTTTTTTTTTTTTTTAATGAGGTGTAGGACATTGTGCAAAACCCAACATTTGGTATCTATGAAAAGCCCAGCATGTCCTCTTTAAGATGTAAGATTACAAACTAAATGCCCTTTACAGAGGACAAAATGAATGGCAGGGTCTCGGGAAGTTATTCAAGTCAGGGATAACAATACATATGAGTGTACTCATATACTGTATCTCTCAGCCGGGCCACTTCACTGAGTCAGTTCTGTTGTTGGATGTCCTCCAGTCTCCTGCTATGGGAAAGGCAAGGTGATTTCTGGAGGCTATGACAGATAGAAAGGGCAGCCAAAGTCCGCAGGTTGGCCTGGTGGGGGCCCTCACTTTTCTCTCAGTTCACACATCATACAGTGTTTGAGGACAAAGGGTCTGGAGCCCAGTGGTCATTCATGTAATAAGAGCAGGAGTTAAATTCAGGATGGATAAAAATGTAATGCTTGCACACATTTTCCTCATCCTGTTGTTTTCTTTTGGTTTGTTTATATATACAGTCAAACCAAAAATTATTCAGACATTTTTGATATTTTTGACATATTTTTACTAGCGGGTGCAGGACACTATAGTTCATTTATGTAAATGAGGATATCAAAATAAAGTAAACTGTGACAAATTATACCCAAAATTTGGAACCAAAAATTATTCAGACACTTTGACCTGACCATGTTTTGCTTAAGTGTTATCTGACATAATTAAGATTATTTTTTTCTGACACAGTTTAACTCTGATATCTTATCATATTTTATTACTATTTTTTAAACTATAGTGAATAAACTGTATTAATGAATGAAATGTTCAAGGTGTCTGAATAAATTTTAGTTTCACTATATATATATAGTTGTCACTCTAGATCTATGAATAATATGTAATAAGTAATAATAGGTAATGTATTCAATATCACTTTTCATCCTGTTTTTTTTTTTTTTTTTTTTTTTTTTTTGGAATATTCCTTTAACTTACAAAATCAAGATTCCCAATGACATCATCACCCAGGTGCCATTTGATGTCATTTCCAAGATGGTGAAATTTTCTGGGTGAGTCATGGAGCCATCTTGTTTTGTTTACATTTGGTTGTGATGATAATTGACTGTGATACTTTGTGTATTGGTTTGGTGCTGCTAGTGGCACAAATATGTTATGCTTCACCTTTAAATTTCAATTTATTTGTTTTAAAAGTTATTCGGTCCAAAAAGTACTGCATAACAGGAATAAAAAAACCTAAAGTGTAAAGAAAAGAAAAGAAATAAATGCCATAATTTCTTTCACAACAGTGCTGTGGCATTTCATTTAATTCAATTAAATAGTGTGTGTGACCTTAACAACTTTTTAAGTATGAGCAAGAAGCTGACTTCTAGAGTTGCTTTTTCTTTCAATGCCTTTTAAAGACAGGTTTGTGTTCAGGCAATCTCTTGTATTCCCAGGTGAGCGTTGATAAATGACACATGAACTGGGGGAAGGTAAGAGCAGGCTCAAAAGAGAAAGGTTCATTTGACACAGCAAATCGATTTTCTCGTAGTTCACCATACTAGGTTAATTAACACTCGCCACTCAATAAAACACCTATTCTAAATGTTGCTAATAGACCACAAGTGTTCACCTCATGGTTGTGTGATCGATCAATGGTTTTTGTTCTTCTGACGTTAAGACATTAAGTGATAAGGCAGGGTCAAGACATTGCATGCTTGGATACACTGTATACTGATCAAACCTTATAGTCAATGCAGTGCTGCTACTGGCTGTCCAACAGCGTGAGTGTTTGGGTCAATAATATGCTTCTAATAGGTTGTGTGTCCTTGGCTATATAGATTACATATCGGTTACATCTGTAGTGAATTGCTTTTTGACCACCTACTGATTTAATCTCTAAAATGTTTTTGAGCATATGGATCTCCTGCTGATCCAATGTTTGTAATGTGTGTTGAGTATATGGATCACCTACTGATCCAACCTCTTTTCTGCTGTCCATCGAACAACTACTCAATAGTAGTCAATAATAAAAATAAATGATAATGAATTTTATTATTTATTATTCAGGTCTTTGCACTGTTCACAAAAGACCTCAGGGTTTCTGCATTTTGGGTGGAACAGGAATTATTCCCTGTCACCTACTGTATATGGTGCATTATGTGACATTCACCATATAGAAAAAAGAAAATAGTAATTGTGTGAACAATTGACCGATTTAAGCCACAGCTTCAGCATCTATTTATAGTGTAGGGTGTGGGGCACTTCAGATTCTAGAGAGCATTTGAGAAGCACATGAGAAGCTGAAGTGCAGAGTGATGTCATCAAAAACAAACCATATTGGCGGAAGCAAGAGACTGTAAGTTTTGAACATTTATTTCTCCTAATGTGAATTTTGTCATTGTTTTGGAGCACACTAGCTTATAGATAACCTTAAGGCTAACATATTCATACTAAAATCCAAAAAAACTTACATTTTGATTTTTATGGGGACTTTAAGTAAGCAATAAGGTATGAGAGGCTGTGCTGTATCGTGAATAAGTTACGGCTGAAGGGCGTTGTTAGGCACAACGCGAAGCAGAGTGCCTGCAACCCCTTCAGTCATGACTTATTCACAATACAGCCACTAGCAAATATTAAAGCCAAAAATATGTAACAATGCAACTGTCATGAAGTAAACTCTTACTAAAAGCATTCCTTCTGCCGGAAAAAAAAATAGTCCCTGACCGTGAACAGCAACAGAAGTTACATTATTACACCATTAGATGGCGACAAAGACTGTCTTTATGAGTGTGTCAATCAGTAGCGAAGACTTTTTACATTGAAAAGACTGAATTGTTGTGAACACAGAACAAGACGCAACTGACAAATGCTTTGACTAGCGACTGTCAGTCACGGGAAAACCCCTTAACTGTTAAAAGGACAAGATAATACACCGGACATTTAAACAGATTTTTCATTATGAACATAGGACTGACCTGAAGGAAAATGAATCTGAATGCAGGTAATAAACTCGCTCACTCGATCTCTTTCTCAAGGTACTCTTCTACATGCAGTTTACGTTGCTTAGAGTGGTTGCTAAGGGTGTTGTGTAGTGATACACAGAACCGTTGGGTGAAGCGGTCATAGCCGTTTTTTATCGTGAATAAAACACAGCTATTGACCAATCAGAATCAAGGACAGGAACTAACCGTTTTATAAAACTTTTTAAAACACATTTACTCAAATATCAAAATAGTTTGGTTGCAGCCTTGGTGAAACAGTAGCCTATTTGTTGTGTTTCTGGTGCTGTGATCCGGACGGTATAACCTTACCTGCAGAGCGGATCTGAGCGGCAGGTCCTCCTTAGCTCAAGGCAATTGGGTTTTGTCTTCTCTTCATATGAACACGCAGGCATGATGGTTTGCCGGCGACGTTCGGCACACGCTTTATCCCGACAGGAGCAGAAGAGCAATGGGTAGCTGAATTCCGTTTGTACGCGGTCGAAGAACTGCCGCAGACCTCTGTGGCAACGTTTTCGGTTGCAGGGTTCGTGAGCTTGCTGAATGGGAGTTGCGGGGTTGCAGGTGGCCATGAGGGCAGTGCGCTGTTTCTTGCAGGTGTCGTTGAGGTTGCAGGCCTTAGTGGCATCCAGACATGGGTTGCAGGGCTTGCCCGTGTCAGAACAAAGATTCCCTTTTGCAGAAGCGGAGTCCATGGCTGTCGGCACAGATAGAGGGGAACAGTGAGGGACAGCATGCTTGGTTAAACAGAGACAAACCAGATTCAAGTGAAAATACATATTTAGATGTGTCTACTCAGGCAACACACTGTCAGGTTGCTTCAGCATTTGGACCTGCAAATGTCAATGCACATGTATTCTTCTAATAAAGGTATTTTGCAAGACATATATGAAAATAATCAAGACATTTATCAAATATGACCCTGGCTGTGCATGTGTCCTCCAAATTAGCCTCTTTTCACATCTCCGCTTGAAAACCATGACATATTATGACCTTTTCTGACTTTTTGATAAGAGCTAACATGTGCTCTAATAGCGTTTTTCATTTCAACGTGCACAGGCGGCTTCATGGTAGTCAGGCTTTTGTCCTTTGAAGCATGTTTAATTACATTTTACCCAATGAGAACTGCTGGATAAGCCATTGTTAGAAGTCTTGGGTGGTTCAGTTTGAAATAGCTCTTGCTTGTCATTTAGAAGATAGATTTTTCTGAGTTTAAAATCTTATTGAGATGGCTTTGTCATTGTCATGCTCCAGGCTGAGAATCATGTGAATCATATTTAATTATCTACATTTTAAGGAAATATTTACCCAGGATTAAATTAATTTTTTTATGTTAGTGCTTTTGTCTCAGGTTCAGATGTTTTAAAGCTGATGCTCTTTTACATTCAATGTTTTTTAACCTTGTAATGTTTAAACAAAATGTCATAACTGGACCATAACTGTCATAACTGCATTGTTCTGTTTTTGCGGTGTACAGCACGATACATGCAGTGTATTCCTGAATTAATGCTTTTTTTAACAGATATTTGTTTTTTTGTTTTTTTGGTGAATCAGTAAAACATAGTGTGATCAGTGTTGTCTGATTCCTGAATGAATGAATATTTGAACCTGTTTCTTTTGGTGATTCAAAAACATGCTGCACAACTAGTGTCGTCTGATTGCCAAACGAATGACCCATAATGAGCTGATTCGTTTTAGTGAATAAGTAATTATACGGCATGACAGTGTAGTCCAATTTCCAAACAAATTACTCTTATCAGCCTATTCTTTTTAGTAAATCAATAGCATACACTGTGACTATTCTTTTTGGTGATTCAAAACATGCTGCACAACCATAGGCCTATAGTCTGTTTCCCAATTTAATGACCCATATGAGCTCATTCTTTTTAATGAATCAGTAATATAAAGTTTTTCCAGTGTAGTCTTTTGAACCTGTTCTTCTTAGTGATTTAAAATCTTTGAGTACATCCAGTGTAGTCCGATTTTCAAACAAATGACTCTTGCGAGCTGTTTCTTTTTAGTTAATAAATATACCGTGTGACTGTAGCCTGATTCATGTAATTATGAATCTTCTGAAAGTATGAATCTTTTGAATCTGTTCTTCTTGGTGATTCAGAAACATGCAGCACAACCAGTGTAGAAATGTTCCTGAACGAATGACTCTTAAGACCCTTTTTTTTTTAGTGAATCAATCTCATAGAGCATGACAGTGTGGTCCAATTTCCGAACAAACTGATTTTTTTTTTTACTCTTATGAGCTGATTCTTTTTACTGCATCAATAACATACAGTGCAAACTGTGTATTAGCCAAATAAATAAAATATGTTTTTGTATTTTTTGTTCTTGTCCTATTCGTATGATACAGACTAACAGGCACCAATAAAATGATAGGGATGGAGAACAAAATTCTATGCTGTAACAAAATTACATTGTTGTTGGTAAACAGAGCAAAGCACATGAGAAGTGTTTCATAGCTTGGTTAAATACAACATTTTGGCCCCTGGAGGCCCCCTTTATCTGTAATGGGTGTGTGTGCCATTGTTCTGATTTAGTGTTACTAGTGTGTGCATTTTAAGCAGTCTTAACATCCTACCCCAAAGGAATACCGGCCAACATTTCCTCATGTTTCCAAAACTCATTATCTCATTGTGCATCTTCAAATACGCTGATAAAACTCACAGTTTGCAAAGGGCAAAACTGTTCAAGTGGGAAAAAAAGCCCTGTCAGAAGTGATAAATATTCTTTGCATATAGGAACGCAATGGCCAATTAGCACTATGCCAGAGCTACCTTGTTATCTCTCTGACAGACACGGTTTTTACAGTATCCCTGACTCAAAGCGCTTCCTTGCCGCGCGCTCGCACATGTTTTATTAAAGCTGAGGGAATCAGGCAGGGGCTTCAAAACAGATCTCACTGAGGCCTCGCTTCTCACAAGGTCATGTAAGTGGAAAGTGTACCTGTCCGCTGATTGCCTTACTGGCAAAAACATCCTTGCTCTCTTGCCAGACAACTGCTCCCCACCCGGTTTCACAATGACTGAGGATGAAAACCACAAACTCACTTCAGCTTTAAAAACCCCTATAGGTCCTTAGATGATGATTGTGTTCATTAAAAAGTCTGTTTTTACAGACATTACTAAAAATGTTCAAGTGGTTCTAATTAAACTTGAAATGTTATGTTTTGATATCATGGCTCAAATATTTATTCCTTAAACTTTTTTTGGCTTCAGAATATATAGACTACTTGCACAACCGAGAGTGTATTAAAATAACGAATCATTCTCTGTGTTAACATGAGTTATATTGAGCCTGCTCCTATAAATATATGAACACTCATGCAGCAGTGTTAATTCGTTTTGTAATTTACAGCTGAGGCAATAAAACAAAGTAAAGCATTATAAATATAGGCTATATTATCATTATTATTTTTAATTAAAATATAAATAACTGTGGAAGCACGTCATCACAATCTGTGAAAAGGGTCCATTCCAGGCTTTTATAGTTTTGAATGAATGTGGTACTAGCCTTAAAGGGTTAGATCACCCCAAAATGAAAATTATGTCATTAATTACTCACCCTCGTGTTGTTCCAAACTCATAAGAATTTCGTTCATCTTCGGAACACAAATGAAGATCTTTTAGATGAAATCTGAGAGATGTCTGTCTCTCCATAGACCGCCTTTGCAACTGAAACTTTGACACTTCCAAAAAATCATAAAGAGATCGGAAGCTCAACCTAACCTGAATAACGAACCAACCACTTCCGGAAGCTCAAACATGCTGCGTAACACACGGGAATGAACCTCACTGGTTATGCAGCACATCTGAGCACTCCTTTTGGGTGTGACATCTCTTCTCTTCTCTGATGATGTGTTTACTGGCGCGAGGGTGAGACAACACATGACGCATAACATCACAGCAATAGCAAACAACAACCATCCAATCAATCCCAAATGGACAATATTAAGTCCCGCCCCACATCTTTTCTTCTCCGAGAAGCTGTTTCACTCAGATATACGTCATAATAGGGAAGAAAAAACTATCGCAACTTCAGTTTCATGCCTTTATTAAGGGTTAATATCCATAAGCCCTTGTGCTTTATTAATTTAATTATGTATTTTTGGTCAAAGCATGGTAGCTTATGGGTGCATGAAATATAGGTTTGAGCTCTCTTCAGCGCTGCTGATGTTGCTGGTATTCATGTTTCGTGTGATTTGTGTTATCTGCTGGTGGACTCGAACCCTGTTTAAGTCAAGCCATTTCAAAAAGCAGTTTAACATGCACTAAGAGTTACAGTATTGGGGAAATGAAAATGAAAATGCCTGACCCAATATCTAGTCGTAATTTCAAGGGGTGCATGATATATTGGTAAAATATTTGTTATCAGGTGATATTACAATTTTATCTGAATCAGTATATTTAGTTTTTTTTGTTTGTTTGTTTGTTTGTTTTTGCAATATTGTACATTGTATAGACTAGTGTCAAAAGTACAGAATTCGGTACCAATCGGTAAACGGAAGAGTTTGAATTTGAAAGTGTTTTGAAAGCAGGAGCAGGAGCAGGAGCGTTTGAAAGCAGGCATCTGTCACCGGACTAGTCCACGATAGATGCCTGCTTTCAAACGCTCCCGTGTGTATCTGTGTAAGCGCTCGGTGAAGTGCATCATTGATGACTATTTACGTCTACAACGTTTTTGAAGTGTTGATCATTGAAGCCAATCACAGACATATCTGATGAGCCGTGAACACAATGGCCAAACAGAGATGTTTACGAATCTGCTCAACAGTGCTCAAAGCGTCACATTTTTAAAATTTCAGTACTTTTGACAACTCTAGTATAGACTACTGTTCAAAACTTTGGGATCGGCAAGTCTCTCATGCACACTGTAATATTGTGAAATATTATTACAATTTAAAATAACTGTTCTATTTTCATTTATTTTAAAATACAAATTAAATGTATTCCTGTGAAGGCAAAGCTGAATTTCAGCATCATTACTCCAGTCCTCAGTGTCACATGATCCTTCAGAAATCATTCAGATATGCTGATTTCATGCTCAAGAAACATTTCGGATTATTATCAATGTTGAAATCAGTTGTGATGCTTAATACTTTTTGTGAAAACCATGATACAATTTTTTCAAGATTCTTTGAAGAATGTATTATTCTCAGTGTTGAAAACGCTGAAACAAAAAACTTTTGCAACAATATAAATGACTTTACTGTCTCGTTTGATTAATTTAATGTGTACTTTAAGTATTAGTTTCTGTATAAAAAAAAAAAAAAAAAAAATGCAATTCTTGCATTGACAGCCATTCAAAAATATCTGCGTATTTTGACTAAATACTTCCCGCTCAACAAAATGACCGAGCAATGGCATTAGGGTAAACGGGAACGCTAATGGGTAGCTTCCTCTAGCTATTATAGACTTCCTTAGATCTCCTAATCATTTTGACTTTGAATTTTTCAAAGGACTAAATTTGAGATTCTTACATAGACTCTCTCTTTCTTTCTACATCTATATCCCTACTATCATACACCTGAAACTGTCTTTTCTATTCAACATCCTCACCAAAATACAGTTCAGTAAAATCTGATTATCATGCATCCAGCACCTGGCTAAAATAAAAATTAATCCATGCTCCTCACAACCTTTTCTTGCTTTCAAATCCGCTGGCAATTGCAGAGCATAAACGCTCTTTCAACATCACTCCCATCTTAGCTGGCTGTTCCACAGTAATCAATTGGAAACACTCATCGAAAACATCCTTTAATGTTGCACTGCTCTCTCTAGTGTGGCTATTTTTTTTTAAAGTCCCTTTCTATTATCCTCTTATCTCCCCTTCCTGTCTTAAGAATCTATAATACCCGGGTTCAATGGAAATTCTTCGGTTTAAAGAACCAAGCAGATGTGAGCGGTCATCTGTTCACTGACAAATGAACACGAGAGCCATGTAACAAGATGTCTGATTATTTTTATGTTATGAGTGCTTTTCCAGTTCTGCTTTTGTAGCAAAACGTGTGCTCGGAGGTGTGTTGTTTTGGTCTTGATATTCATCTTATCTCATGTCAGAGGGAAAGGGGTCTCTAACAAATCTTCAAGGAGAGCCAGCTTACGGAGGCTTCGCCAGAGAGGGAAGGGAATTATAGAAGAAAAATATTTGATTTTGTTTTGGCTTTAGCTCTGAGTGGAGAAAATCTGCTGATTTTAGACTGCATCTTGCAAATGTGCATTTGACTCACCTTTAAAACTGTTTGTTTTAAACAGTTGAAGCAACTAGTCATATTTAGGGTAGTGTAAAATGTAAAATTTTGTTAATTAGTCAATTTTGGGATCATAAATCTAGTATCATCTGAATCAGCAGGTTATTTTGTGTATTTTGATATATAACATCTCTACAGGCCTTTTAACTATGTTAAAAACAAATAAAAATCATGTCAGCGCAGACAGGGAGGGTTGTAATACAATTTTCCAAAGTACTATTTGCAATCTGATGTTGTTGGTGATGGTTTCTTTAAGGGGTCCCTTTTTACGAGATGTAATATAATTCTCAGGTGTCCCCAGAATGTGTCTGGGAAGTTTCAGCTCAAAATACCCCACAGATCATTTATTATAGCATGCCCTAATTGCCCCTTTTTGGGTGGAAGCAAAAACACACAGTTCCCATTCAGTCAGTCACGTTCGACGTTACGTCGATACTGACGTAATGGGGTCTCGCTTGGGAGCCCAATCACCTCCAAATGGTACAAAACAAGCCAATGGGAATTGGCCAGTGAGATTTAAATGCCGGGTCACACCCCCGGCATCTGGGTATAAATCGGACCAGCATACTCACTTCCATTCTTACTTTTGCTTCGGAGCCGATCAGTTGTGGATCGTTCTCTCACCTTCAACTAGAGTGAATTTCTAAAGAGCAAAAACAGCAATTTTAATTGCTTGGAGTGATCTCCACTAACAGCAATTCTCATTGCTTTTATTGCTTTTGTTCTGGTGTCTGCAGCTCGCGGATCTCTCTCTAGCTGGTGGGAAGGCACGTTCAGCGGTGGGTGTGTGACAGCGCGGCACTCATCCCTGTGTGCTTCGGCTGGAAGAGCATTCTAAAAGAGCAAAGCACGGGCGATCAGCGTCTTTTTCAAGGTGTCTTTTCGTCCGTGTGTTTCTGGATGCGGTCGTTTCCTGACCTCATCTGATGACCACGATCGCTGTCTCACTTGTCTGGGTAAACAGCATGCTGAGTCAGCGCTTGTGGATGGCACATCCCCTCACTGCAAGGGCATGTCCATGTTGGCGTTGCGATCGCGACTCTCCTTCTTTAACACGGAGGCACGAGTCCCCTCTGCTGCTACCCAGTCACTCGCAGCTTCAAACGCTGCTGGTCTGGTTAGCACTCTAGGAGATCTGAGGGTCACAGTGGGAGCTTCTTCATCGGGCCCGCCCCCATGAACCTCCCACTCCTCTAGCGTGCCACGTGCCATTGAGTTGCCGGCTGCTGCCACGGGACCCTCTACGGAGGTTCCCCGTGTCACTTTCAGTGCTCCGGATGAGGATCAGATGTCAATCACTGCATCGGGGAGTGGGCTTTTGGCTGCAGTCGCTGGACAGGCAGCCTCCGCCTTGCACGCCACGGCCATCTTGCAGGTCGATCAGGCGAAAGAGCTGCACGAGGGTAGTTCTGAGCCAGGGCTCCTGCAAGAACTATGAAAGTCACAGCGCGGGCCCTGGGTCAGACAATGTCCACCCTGGTGGTCCAGGAACGACATCTTTGGTTGGACCTGGCCAAAATGAAGGACGACGACAAAGTTCGCTTTCTCGACGCCCCCATTTCCCAGGCCGGCCTCTTCGGCGACACTGTCGAGGACTTCGCTCAGTAGTTCTTGGCAGTGCAAAAGCAGACGGAGCCCATTAAACACATCTTGCCCCCACGTGATGTTGCCACCAATCTGCCGAGGGCTGGCCCCCAGTCTGCTCCTCGCCGAGGGCGTCCCCCTGTGGCTGCACAGGCCTCCCCATCCTCCCCGAGCTACCTGCAGGAAGGCGATGCAACCCGCCCAGACCACTAACCCCTCGAAGAAGAAGCCCAAGAAGCGCTCTTGAGACGGATGGCCCAGAGACAGAGGGGACTGCTCTGTCCCAGGAGATGGTGAAGGCACCGCTCCATCCCCCGGGAGAGGGCCGAGTGGAGAATCCTGTGTTTCCTTTTATTTATGTTCTCTTACCCACTTTTTCAATAAAAGAGCAGTTTCCAAAATCTCTGGGCCATACAGGGTCTGTGCTGACAGTGTGCGACGCACCACTTCCTCACTCTCAGCCACACCCTCTTTCTCAGGGGCAGGGCACCATACGGCACCCACGTCCTGACCTCTGGAACCTCCACGTGTGGTCTCTGGATGGGACGTGGAGGACTTAAGTGGCCTACCGCCCACGGTAGTTGACACTATCACTTTGGCCATAGCCCCCTCTAAGAGGTGCGCTTATGCCATGAAGTGGAGTCTGTTCGCTGAGTGGTGTTCTTCCTGCCGGGAAGACCCCTGAAAATGCCCGGTCAGCGCCATGCTTTCCTTCCTTCAAGATAGCTTGGAGCAGAGGCTGTCCACCTCCCTCCACCTTGAAGGTCTATGTGGCCACGATCGCAGCACATTACGATGTGGTCGATGGCAGGTCACTAGGAAAGCAAGACCTGATCATCAGGTTCCTCAGAGGCACCAGGAGGTTAAACCCTCCTAGGCTGCGCCTCATTCTCTCTTGGGACCTCTATGTCGCTCTGGCGGGTCTACAGAGAGCTCCCTTCGAGCCCCTTGAGTCAGTCGAGCTGAAACATCTGTCGTTGAAGACAGTGCTCCTGACCGCGCTCGCTTCTTTTAAGAGGGTTGGGGACCTGCAAGCATTTTCGGTCAGCGAATCGTGCCTAGAATTTGGGCCAGCCTACTCTCACATTATCCTAAGACCCCGGCTTGGATATGTGCCCAAAGTTCCCACCACTCCCTTCCGGGACCAGGTGGTGAACTTGCAAGCACTGGAGGAGGCAGACCCAGCCCTAGCGTTGTTGTGTCCCGTTTGTGGCCTGCACGTCTACGTGGACCGCACGCAGAGCTTTAGAGGCTCTGAGCAGCTCTTTGTTTGCTTTGGAGGTCAGCAGAAGGGAAAGGCTGTCTCCAAACAGAGGTTGGCCCACTGGACAGTGGATGCCATCACCTTGGCGTACCAGTCCCGAGGCAAGCCGTGCCCCCTAGGGTTGCGAGCTCACTCCACTCGGAGTGTTGTCTCCTCCTGGGCGTTGGCGCACAGTGCCTCTGTAGCAGACATCTGCAGAGCTGCAGGCTGGGCGACACCGAACACATTCGCGAAATATTATAATCTCAGAGTGGACCCGGTGTCCACCCGTGTGCTGTCTACACGTAGATAGCCACGGGTGTTCGCTTGCTTGTGCCATTTCCCTCCGACGAGGGAATGCGAGCACTTTTCCCGCTCCTCAGTTCAGTTCCCCACATGGTGAACCCTGTGGAGTTCCTCCTGCATCCTTCGGCAGCCAGACGCGGCGGAGGCGTCTGGCGCCAGGTCCAGTACTCGTGTGCATGCCCGGTTGGTCAGCCCTTGTACTGGGCTAGATGCCCATATGATGTGATTCCTCTCGGGTAATCCCATATGTGTCTGTCCACGGTACGGTTTCCCTGTCGGTAAACCCATGTCTTTCCCTGGGCAGCTCTGCTCTGCCCTGTCCTTGAGCGCTAGAGTTCCTCCCGGAAGGTAGGACCTACATCAGAGATCTTCCATATGCGTTACTGCCCCACGGGTCAGTCCATATGTGTCTTCCACACGTCACCTCCTTCGGCAGGGTGTGGTCTCCGTAGCTTTCCCCTCCTCGGGGAACGCTTTCCTGGCGTTTTGGTCATGGCTGAAAACGTGGGAATCGAGTCCCGAAGCACTCTTCCCCGGGGGTAAGGAACAGCAGCTTCGACCATCTCCTGAGTAACGCCCTGTCCTCTCCATCCCGCTGGTATGGAAGACCTCTCTGGCTTACTCTGGGTGCTGGAGGGTTATAGGTCTGTGGAAGCACCTGCATTTGGGCACGCCACGGCTTGCCAGCATCTGCTTCCCTAACACTCGTAACGTGGCTCAGTTGCTATGGCGCTTTCCATTGGACTCCATTACGTCAGTATCGACGTGACGTTGAACGTGACTGACTGAATGGGAACGTCTAGGTTACTATTGTAACCCCCGTTCCCTGAAGGAGGGAACGGAGACGTTACATCCCCTTGCCATAGTCCTGAGTCACCGCTGAACGGCCGGGTACCTATCTCGGCTCCTCAGCAAAATATGAATGGAAGTGCCGGTCCTATTTATACCCGGATGCCGGGGGTGTGGCCTGGCATGTAAATCTCACTGGCCAATTCCCATTGGCTTGTTTTGTACCATTTGGAGGTGATTGGGCTCCCAAGCGAGACCCCATTACGTTAGTATCGACGAATTATACATAGACGTTTTTGTGTGTATCTTTAAATGCAAATTAGCTGCTTCTCTCCACCCCCTTTCCAGAAGAGTGCCTTTACAGCTTGTGCTTTGGATGCTCCGATGTTGTGCCAAATTCTGACCTCCACCAGGTTTATAGGTTTAGGATTAGGTGTGGTGCTGGGGTTAGGATTAGGCAACTAGGTAGCGGCCTCAGCGAGGGGGGTAATAATTTAGCAGGAAGTTAAAATTCGGCACAACACCTGGAGTTTATGGAGACTCTTATATTCATTATTACAGCCAACAACAGAAGAGTTATAATGCTTATGTAGCTGAGACATTGTTTCATTAGCTGCTCAATATTTCAGATTTATGGAGATTATAAAAAATGGAGTGGGTGGATTGTTACCATTATACACACTGTTTACACACACTGCGGACACGCATTCATGTTCAAACAGCATGAAAAGTAAATTTTGCATAAAATGCTCAAATAGCATAAATGTCTGTATATTTTCACTTGAAGATGAGAAGTACACAAGCAAATCAATGCAATAAATATGAGAATTTGTTCAACATTTCTGTAAAGACTTGCCTGAAGGCTGTTTTTGAAGTGTATAGTAATAATTTGAGCACTTATTCACGTGTTACATGCGCTTTTTATCACCGCAAAAGAAGCTTAAGAAGTAAGGTACAATCTATGTGCATTATGCAAATATTCAAGGATCAGCGCTGCACTGTGCATTCAGGTCACTTAGTAGATTATTAATACAAACACCATCTTGACTGTGCTTGTTGGTCCATGTATTTAGTCTTTTATTCTTGGAGAAAAGCTATTTAGAGGGTTCAGATTTGATTTCACAATCCTGTAAATGAGTGTTTCTTCAATTACAAGCACATTTATGTCCCAGGGGTTGACTTTTATAAAAACAAACACCTTTTTTCTTTTTGTTAAATGAAAGTCACATTGAAATTGCATTTCACCAGGATTTTCTTCCATATTATTGCTACTCCTAAGCCTCCTAGACCCAGACTTTCGATCTTAAAATATGAAAATACATCACAAAATTTTCATTAGTAATAATATTTAAAATTATGATCATCTAAACAAAGAGAAATAAACCAACCCTTTTCATATCACTTTTCTTTTAGTATTACTGATATACTATTATAGTATTTGAATTAGCTTTTATTTTTATATTTTCAGTTTTTTTTTTTAAATTTTAGTTTAAGTGTCAGTAATTTTGTCACATGCTTTTGTCATTTATATTAGTTTTGTTTCATATTATGTGGAAATTATTTATATAATTTATATAACAATTTAAAACTCACATTCGGCTATTCAGCTTTTTCTTTTTTTTTTTTTTTTTTTTGGAGAAGTTAGCATACTTATTTTACCAATTATGTGCCAAAGCAATAAACAAAAATGACAATCAATAGCTAAGTGAAAAAATAGAATAAAGCACAATGAGAAACAGGACACAAAATGCCAAAAAAAAAAATAGATGTAGGAAATAACTTACAACTGATAACATTTGGAGAACAGATGGGTTTAGAGTAATGATTTAAATTCAAAGATATTATTGACACAGCAGAGTGACTGGGGGAGAGAATCCGATAAGTTTGGTTGCAGCAAAGCTGAGTGATCTACCCCCATTGAAACACAGTGATACCGAGGGATACTGAGAAGGGCAGAATTGGAAGAGTGTAATGAGCGAGTTGGAGTGTAAGGGAGGAGCAGTTCTCAAAGATACTGGGGAGCTAGGTTGTACAAAGATGAGAAGGAGAATTTTGTATTTAATATGATATACAACCAGAAGCCAATAGAGTTTGAACAAAATTGGGGTGATGTGGGCAGAACGCTTAGAGTGAGTATTCTGGCAGCAGAGTTTTGAATATACTGTAGCAGATGGAGCTGGCTGGTAAACCAATGAAAAGGGCATTCCAGTAATCAAGGCGGGATGAGACAAAAGCGTGGATTATGGTTTCGGCATCTTTGATACTAATGAAACAACAGAGCTGGACAATGCAACGTAATTGAAAGAATGCTGATTTGGTGACAGAGTTGATATGGGGTGAAAGGAAAAAGATGAATCAAAAATTTCATCTAAGTTTTTAAAAGTATTAGATGATTTAATGAGAGTACCAGCTATCTCACAGGAAAAGTCATTAGGAATGCTGCTATGAGTGACAGGGTTCCAACAATAATGATCTCAGTTTTGTCCATGTTTAATTTAAAAACATTAGAGGTTAGCCATTCTTTCATTTTATGGACACAAGCAGAGATTTTGGTGATTTGAGTAGATAGAGCTGGTCTACATATAAATACGAATGTCATCAGCATATAAATAATTAAAGTCATGTCGGTACAAGATTTGATTCAGTGGTAGTATGTAAATAATGAATAGAAGTGGGCCGAGGTACAGTTGGGGGTCCAACTGTCAACACTTAGGGTACAAATGATGTGGTTGTACCCTCGCTGGGTCATATTTACACCTTAAGGAACTAATATGTGCCATTTTGGGGTAATTAAGGTACAAACACTTTCAGAAAAAAAGGTATGGTGCTTGTCACTGGGGCAGGTACAAACTAAGGTACAAACATGAAAAGGTACTAATATGTACTTTCAAAGTACTAATATGTACCTTTAATATACTAATATGCACTTTTAAAGTACTAATATGTACCATTTAGGGGTAAGTAAGATACAAAGATGTACCTTTTCACTTTTGTACCTTAGGGTCCTGCCCCAGTGACAGTGCTGTACCTTTTTTTCTGAGAGTAACTTTGTTTCTAAATGTCAAAAGGTCCATGTTTGTACCATTTAATCTAAAGGTACAATCACTTGTGTGACTGAAAGGTTTACAGAGGGTGGGTGAAGTGGTGTTGGAGTTGAACTCTACAGGACAGTGGCATTCCAGGAGCAGGACTGGACACCCCTGCTATAAAGAGTTACAGTTAATGTGTATACTGTCTTTGGAAATGTGAAATTGCTCAATATATATACACTACCAGTCAAAAGTTTGGAAACATTACTATTTTTAATGTTTTTGGACAAAGTCTCTTATGCTCATTAAGGCTGCATTTATTTCATAATAAATACAGAAAAAACAATAATATTGTGAAATATTATTACAATTTAAAATGTTGGTTTTCTATTTTAATATACTTTAAAATATAATTTATTTCTGTGATGCAAAGCTGAATTGTCGGCATCATTACTCCAGTCTTCAAGTCAAGTCAAGTCACCTTTATTTATATAGCGCTTTTTACAATGCAGATTGTGTCAAAGCAGCTTAACATTGATAACTGGTATATAATTTTAGCTGCACAGCAGCTCTTAAAGAATAGTGTCAATGTCGGCAGATCAAAGCACTGCTGAATATCAAATGTCAAGTGTCCCCAACTAAGCAAGCCAAAGGCGACAGCGGCAAGGAACCCAAACTCCAACAGGTGACATCAGATGGCAAACAGGTGGCAAATAGACTTCTGTGTTAAAATGGAGAAAAAAACCTTGGGAGAAACCAGGCTTAGTTGGGGGGCCAGTTCTCCTCTGGCGAACAGTGCTTTGTTACGATTCAGGTTGCTATCTTATGTCTGATAGGATCGCAACATTCAAAGTATTTATTCCAGTTCAGTCCAGTTGAGGATTGTAGTCTTCAGTGTCTAATAAGTTGATTTGATACTCAGTTATTATGTTGAAAACGTAAAAGTATTAATTTCTTTCAAAAAACAAAGAAAGAAAGAAAAAATTACTGACCCCAAACTTTTGAACGGTAGTTTATATTATTACAAAAGATTTCTATTTTAAATAAATGCTGATATTTTTAAACTTTTTATTATATCAAAGAATCCTGAAAAAGTATCACAGGTTATAAAATAATATTAAGCAGCACAACTGTTTCCAACATTGATAATAAATCAGCATATTACAATGATTTCTGAAGGATCATGTGACACTGAAGACTGGAGTAATGATGCTGACAATTCAACTTTTTCAGCTTTTGCACAGAAATAAATTATATTTTAAAGTATATTAAAATAGAAAACCATTTGTTTTTTGTTAAATTGTAAGGATATTTCACAATATTATTGTTTTTTTTTTTTTTTCTGTATTTATTATGAAATAAATGCAGCCTTAATGAGCATAAGAGACTTCGTTCAAAAACATTAAAAATAGTAATGTTTCCAAACTTTTGACTGGTAGTGTATATGCATCCTGCAATATTGATGGCATTGTGATATAATGTTCAAATTTTTATCCTGTGAAATCTGTGCACAAAAATGGGAGATTGTAATATTTTAATGTTATTTAATAAAAGTGGTGAAACGGCATTATGGACTTTTTAAATATGTTGTATTGGGTACAAACTTGCCATCATGAGGTACAGAGGGCTTGTCACTGGGGCAGTACCCTTAAAAGGACAAATTTGTACCATTTTTAGAGGTACATTATGGCACCAATACACTACAAGGCACAATTTAGTCACCAAAGGTACAAATTTGCCTTTGAAAGGTACAAACTGTAAGGGTATCAATATGTACCCATTATAAAGGGTAAAAAAGGTGTGCCCTTGAGGGTATTGCCCCAGTGACAAGCCATTGTACCCCTAAAGGTACCGCTTTTTTTCTGACAGTGTAGACACCGGATTATGATATTTTGTACCAAAAATGTTTAAAGTGCCCCTTTTTTGCTATTTTAAAGGTTCCTAATTTTGTTTTGGAGGTCCTACAATACATTTACATGCAGGTCAAAAAACACTTTAATTTTCGCATAATATACATTGCACATCACCTCATTTCTCAAAGAGTCTGAAAATGGTTCGTTTGAAGATTCAGTCCCTCTAAACCCCTCCTTTCTGTGAGCCTATTCTGCTCTGATTGGTCAGATGGCCCAGTCTGCTATGATTGGTCTACTCTGCTCTGATTGGTCAGACGGCCCAGTCTGTTGTGATTGGTCTACAGCTTACAGCACGTGTCGGAAACGAAACAGCTTTTACCTAAATCTCTACCTAAATTTTATCTAAATTTCAGCTCCAGAGACTTCCTCAGCATCTGATACACATGAAGAGGAACAATGGCGTTGGTTTTTCCATATCAATTCGAGGCATTAGTCCTCATCCTTTTGAAGTGCAGAAGTGAATTCAAACCATTGAAAATAGTGTCTTCTCAACATGTCAACAACACAAACTCTTCCAAGCCTCAGCTACAACTGCAATGTTTGAGGCATTATGCCATTTGTTTCATTGTTAAGTATGTAAAAGAAAGTGAGACCGGAATTGTTGACGACACCTTTTAGCAGTTCAGAATTGATTCTTTCTTAGGGGACAAAAAATGAATTGAATGAATTGAAATGAAATCTTTTCTTTTAGGGTTGTGCACTTTGATCTTTAAAACTTCGCAGACGTTTTACATTCACAAACAGCTATAGTCAAGGTCAAGTTTATTTATATAGCTCTTTAAAACAACATAAATGCTGACCAACATACAAGACAAAACATCCTCATAGTGCACATTGCATGAAAGGTAGTATTCAAAAAAGCATAATAGGGGCCATTTAAAATGTAATTTCCATCACAGAATATATATAAAACAAATGTTTAACTGTTGAGGAAGAACCCAAAGTAGTATAGGTATAAAAGAATTGACTCTGAAACTCTGAAACAAGGTTTTAGATTTATATTTTGATTATTTTCAAGTTTTACATTTGGTCCTGTGTATTTATTGAGTGGAAATATAAAATGGCAGCACAGCAAAACAAGTGTTAGACAAATACTGCAGAAATAATTGAAACCGCCATGCTTATAACATATGTCCTTGCCTAAAACATATGAAAATATAACATTTTCCTCCTAGTGCATTTACTACCTTAAATGTCACTGACATGCCAAATAATTCTCAATATGATTGCATATGTTGACATCATGCCTGGATGTGATTCTAAAGCACCTGCAGCCTGCAGAGATGGTTTTTCAGATGGCATCCTAGTCGCTCTTATATAAGGCTACAGATTACCTCTGCTGTGATTGAAAATATGAGAAACGTGAACAGTCACATAAGGAATTGGAAACAAAAATAGTTTTTTTTTTTGTTGTTTGTTTTGTTTTTTTTGTGGCTGCGGGGATAGCTTTTGTTAAAAGCCATCATCAAGATCACAGTGTGTGTTTTATTTTCTATATGTATTCTGTTTACCTTTTTCACCTAAAGCCCTGCAAACTGGTTGCTGCCTCCCAACAAACCATATCCCTACAGCCCCAGCATGTCATCGTGTAGCTGGTTTGTGAGAAAATGTAATACATTTGGATGCGACAATCAAAAAGAAAGAAAAACTTGTTTGAGGTAAAACGCATGAATCATAGAAGCTGCTATTCAGTGCCATTCTCAAAGCTGCAATTATGATTAATACAGAGTAATTTCATTCTCCTTGGTGGTCTTCTTGAATGGCCATCATGACTAATACACATAGTCCCATTTGCATTGTTTAAAATGAATTGAGGTTGTGCTTCATTGAATGGATGGTGACCGCTGCTGTATAGCACATCATTTTCCTTGCTAAGAATACATTTGTTGGAATGCGTTTGATTAATATTTTTGTGGGGGTTTTGTAATTACTTGGAAATGTGTTTATATAAAGATTGTTATTGTTCCTGGTTGATTCAAAATCACGGTGAGGGAGCGTTATTAGCTCTTAAGAAAATATGGGAAAGAGATTTGAATTTAACATTTGATGATGAGGAGTGGCATAGAGTTTTAAAGAATGTCAAAACCACATCTAGGGATGCAAAAATACGCCTTATACAGTTTAAGATAGTGCACCGTTTTTACTGGACCCCTTCCAGATTGTTCAGGCTTGGGTTAAAAGATACACCATATTGCTGGAGATGTAAGACTGAGGATGGAGACTTAACTCATGCCCTCTGGTTTTGTACAAAAATTCAGAATTTCTTGAAAAGGGTTCATGAACACATTTTGGATACTCAGGTTTCACTATGTCCTCAATTATTTATATTAGGTGGGTGGACAGACAGTGACATAAGAGACAAACACATAAGATGCTGGGTACAAACCAGTTTAATGATTGGCAGACAAATAGTTCTTAGGAGCTGGAAGTCAGAGGAGGCCCCTTCCTTTCAGGAATGGATAGCAGAACTAGGTAGAGTGGCTGCATTTGAAAATATGTCTAATGAACAGATGGACAAACTAAATTTATTTTGTAAGAAATGGTCCAGATATTTATCTTATTTGGAAAAAGGGGCAGTAATAATTATGTGAGAGAAACATGTTCACATGTTCATGTTGTTGTTGTTGTTTTTTGTTATTATTATTATTATTCTCCTTTTTCTCACCAATAAATGCTGGAAGTTATACTTATTGTATTGAATTGTATAGCCAAGTTGTGACCTCAAGCTGTAGTTGGGGATTTCTTGTGTGGGTGGGTGGGTGCTGATATTGGGTTGAAAATGTTGATTTTGTACAGATGCATTATGTTGTATTCTGAAAAGTACCTGAAAATCAATAAAAATGTTAATCACAAAAAAAAGATTGTTATTGTTAAAGAAAACTGATCACTTTAATCAAAAGCATGTTAAACCAGGTAGCTCTATTTTTTTATTATGAAGTAAAGAACATGTTTATGAAGAAATTATGAATTTATTTGAAGTGTTTCATATTGAGACTTTCATATTGAGTCATTTACTGTATAATAAGTTCTTCTGGCTGGAGTTTGCTTTGATAAACCTACAAGACTACTGTAGACTACTATAAAGAGAAATATTATGGCTGTCAAAAATTAAATAATTAAAAAGAATAATTCTTGCAATTTATTTATTTTTTTCATTATAAGTAATGGCTTAACACATTCAGGTACTTGTTATTTAATTTTTATTTATTTATTTTTATTATAGCTTTTATTTTTATATTTTTAGTTTTCATGTTATTTTTTTTGTATGTGCTTTAGTCAATTTTTTTTTTTTTTTTTTTTTTTTTTTTTCTGCTATTGAGGTTTAATTTATTTTTACTTCCGTTTTAGTTTTTATGTAGCCCTGCATATGATATGCGGACAAAAATATATATACATTTTATTAATTTTCTCATTTAACTTGTTCATTTTATTAATTCTCTCATTTAATTTGTTCCATTGGGGAAAACTGTGGCCACGAATTAAGAATTATTTCCATTATTTGTTAATTTATTCCCTTGTTTTTGTAACAAATTAGTAAAATGTGTTGACGTATTAGTAAGTCATGGGAATGAATTCTTAATTCGTGACCATGAGATATATATATATATATATATATTTCCTCCCCCACCCACTCCAATTCTTACTATTAACTATGACTTGTGCCTCAATAAACTCCTAATTACTTCCTATTAATATTCAGTAAGGCATTTGTTAAGTTTGGCATTGGGCAGGATTAAGGGATGTAGAATATGGTCATGCAGAATAAGGCATTAATATGTGCTTTATAAGCACTAATAAACAGCCAATATCCTAGTAATATGCATGCTAATAAGCAAGTAGTTAATAGTGAGAATTGGACCCTAAAGTGTTACCAAAGATAATAACCCTGACCCACAGTATTTATTTATGTAAAAAAAAAAAAAAAAAAAAAAAAAATTTAATTTTATTTAAAAGTAATATTATTTATAGTAATATGAGTTAGGAACACATTTCAATATGAGTTAGGAACACAAATCAAACTTTTGCTAACTAGCTATCCTTGATCCTTGCTATTCTGAGTGTCACAGTCCCTTTCAACCTTTTCAAATTCACAATTTTGATTCAGAAATGACTTTAGATGTGTAGACATTGATGCGCTGATATGAAAGCTATTGTTCTTTTCACTGATTGGATAAAACTGGAGATTTCTATCATGTCGGTGGTGCTAATATAACAGCACACTGCAAACTGAATGTCTATAGAAATCTATTAATCACACTTAAACTGTCTGAGAAACAGTCTGAGAATGTATATTAATATAAAGGACAGTGCTATCCTTGAACAGAGAAACTGGGCTTTCTGTAACCACTGAACAACACTGAGAAGATATCTTAACTTACCAGAAATAATGGAGGCAAGTCGAAACTCATCAGAAAGATGCATTGGTTCATATGGGGAGGTCTCATAGAGTTCTTCTCCTTGAAAATAATAATAAAGAAAGCATAGAAATATTAGATATTAAATATAATATCCTGGTAGGACATGGCTTTCAGGTTAATTCATTGGTTTTTAGTAATACATCTACATCTAGCAAAAGTTAAATGGATAGATATAAATTCTTAATTCTTTAAAATGATATTTTCAAATGGCCTGACTCATATAAACTCTAACAAGTACACACTCAAGTACACACTTTCTCAAGAATTACAGCTCAGCAGTCTTTTGTCCAGATTTGCACTGGCAAACAATCACAAATTAGCTCCCTGGTGTTGCATCCCATCGGCTGTGTCCAGAAAATCTGCTGTTTTCTAATCCAGGGCCTTGAGCTGTAGCCCACAAAGAAGTGCAACAAATCTGCTAACAGGTCCCAGTAGAGGTACCAATATAACAATGAAAGCTGTGACACTAGACCTTCAACAGATTGATGGGAAGCTCTCAAATGAAGACTTCCAGCTGTCCAGCTCCTTAACTTTTTCCTTTGAGATCCACTGAGATACAGGGGCCGGATTCACGAAATTTAAAAAAAAAAAAAAAAAAAGTTAAGAAGATAAATTCCAAGAAGTGCAATTCTTGAAAATTTCTTAAGAAAATATTTGAGAACTTCTTAAGAAAATCTTTTTCTTTTTTCTTAAGAAGAAAATGAAAGGCGGGTATACATTGCTGAAGACTCGCCGAATGAAAAACACCTCAAAACTCTTCTTTTTGTACTGTCTGCAGATTACCATAATATTATAATAAGCGCACAGACTATTTTTGTCGCGACTGACTTGACAGATTTAATCACTCAGAGTTGTATTTTTAATGCACTGTGTCAAGATAAAATAGTTATTTTAAAAGAGCCTGTCTCAAGATGCAGCGCTCTTTCTTTCCCATTCATTTGGGCTCCGTCTTTTTTTGCTCTTTCTCTAAAGTGAATGCGTCTTGTATCTGTGTTTGTTACATTGCTAGTTCTATAGCTATTGTGAATGCTTCATGTATATATGCACAAATGATCCACTGGTGTTTTTAACTTAAGAAAAAATATAAGAATAAGTTTTGTGAACCCGGCCCCAGTTTCTGTTGGCGGTTAGCACAAATTCTCCAGACACATTAATCCATAATGTGGTGGCAGTAAGAAAAAAAGAAAGTCCTGCCTTTCAAAAGAGCCATTGTTTATATTTAATTTAGATTGGGTTTTTTTATTATTATTTATTTATTTATTTTATTTTTTTTTGTCTTAGCTTCAGAGAAAATGCTACCATTGTTATAAGATTTAATTGCTTTGACTTATGTTATTGAAACAAAACCTTGAAAATAATTTTTTGACATTTCAGTCTTTCCCATCTCAAGAAAAGTTACCATGATACCCACCAAATAGACTTATTTGTCTTAAAGAGATAATTCACCCATAAATGAAAATTTGTTATTTACTTCACCCTCATGTCAGTCCAAACTTGTATGGCATTCTTTTTCGAAGCAGAATTGGAAATATTTCGATTTTTTATTTATTTATTTATTTATTTTTGGACCCCACCGACTCATTGTATGGACATTTAACACAATGTGAATCAAATATGAAAAATGAATATATTTTAAATGTATTTCAATCAGTCAAGAAAGTTCATCATACTGGTTTGGACTGAATAATGGAATAAATAATGACTCAGTGGTACTAGGTAGGTATGCTGTTCACACAAGCAATGCCATTCTGGCTTTTTACCGGTAAGAGACCATTCACACATCAGCATCAAAATACCGGTAAATTCTGTGATGTCAGTCATCAGAAGTGATCTTTAAACGCCGCACCGTTGTGTTCATCTTCCCGTATGAGGAGAAGCACTTTAGTTTCACTATGTGTTCAATTTGACAACATTTTTTAAATGTCTGAGTGACAGGCATAAGGGATGATCAAACAGAACATGCTTTTGCTCTTAAAAACACGAGACATGCATAATAGTATCCAATTGCAGAGCCGCAGCGTTGAAGAACTAAACAAAGAGGCTGAGCCTCGAGTGCGTTACATTGAAAAAGCTGCAAGACGTGGTGCAACAGTCAAAGATGATCATCTACTTCATATTTAAATACACTATATTGCCAAAAGTATTGGGACACCCCTCCAAATCATTGAATTCAGGTGTTCCAATCACTTCCATGGCCACATGTGTATAAAATCAAGCACCTAGGCATGCAGACTGCTTCTACAAACATTTGTGAAAGAATGAGTCGCTCTCAGGAGCTCAGTGAATTCAAGCATGGTACCGTGATAGGTTCCACCTGTGCAATAAGTCCATTAGTGAAATATTCCACGGTCAACTGTTAGTGGTATCAAAACAAAGTGGAAGCAATTGGGAACAACAGAAACTCAGCCACGAAGTGGTAGGCCATGTAAAATCACAGAGTGGGTTCAGCGCATGCTGAGAAGTACAGAAGTAGCTACAGACCTCCAAACTTCACGTGGCCTTCAGATTAGCTCAAGAACAGTGCGTAGAGAGCTTCATGGAATGGGTTTCCATGGCCGAGCAGCTGCATCCAAGCCTTACATCACCAAGTGCAATGCAAAGCGTCGGATGCAGTGGTGTAGAGTACGCCGCCACTGGACTCTAGAGCAGTGGAGACGTGTTCTCTGGAGTGACGAATCACGCTTCTCTGTCTGGCAATCTGATGGACGAGTCTGGGTTTGGCGGTTGCCGGAGAACAGTACTTGCCTGACTGAATTGTGCCAAGTGTAAAGTTTGGTGAAGGGGGGATTATGGTGTGGGGTTGTTTTTCAGGGGTTGGGCTTTGCCCCTTAGTTCCAGTGAAAGGAATTCTTAATGCTTCAGCATACCACTGGGATAAATAAAGTATCTAACTAACTAACTAACTACCAAGACATTTTGGACAATGTTCCCAAATTTGTGGGAACAATTTGGGGATGGCCCTTTCCTGTTCCAACATGACTGTGCACCAGTGCACAAAGCAAGGTCCATAAAGACATGGATGAGCGAGTTTGGTGTGGAGAAACTTAACTGGCCTGCACAGAGTCCTGACCTCAACCCGATAGATCACCTTTGGGATTAATAAGAGCGGAGACTGTGAGCCAGGCCTTCTCGTCCAACATCACTGCCTGACCACACAAATGCGCTTCTAGAAGAATGGTCAAAAATTCCCATAAACACATTCCTAAACCTTGTGGAAAGCCTTCCCAGAAGAGTTGAGGCTGTTATAGCTGCAAAGGGTGGGCCAACTCCATATTAAACCCTACGGATTAAGAATAGGATGTCATTAAAGTTCATGTGCACGTAAAGGCAGGCGTTCCAAAACTTTTGGCAATATAATGTAGATAAACTATTAAAAAGCTTACTTTAAACAGTGTGGCGTAATCATGTCATCTCCATAAGAACTTTATGATTAGCCCAGAGCCATTGAAAATGGACTTCGTACATGCTCTTCATTCCACGTTCATACAGAGCACATTATCGGTAATTTACTGGTAATGTTACAACTTCCCTTACTGGTAAATTGCCGGAACCAAATTACTGGTATTTTTGAAATGATCCTGTTCACACATGATCTGTTACCAGTAATTTACCGGTAATTTACCAGTAAAGACTGTGTGAAAAGGGCTATTGATAGTTTCATGAAGAACCTTTAACATCCATGGAAACTTTTCCATTGCACCAAAGGTTTTTTTTATTTTTTTTTATTAACTATGACTTTTCCCTCAATAAACTCCTATTTTACTGTTTATTAATAGTTAGTAAGGAAGTTGTTAAGTTTAGGTATTGGTAGGATTAAGAATGTCGAATAAGGTCATGCAGAATAAGGCATTAATATATGCTTAATAAGTACTAATAAACAACCAATATTCTATCAAAATGCATGCATATAAACAACTAGTTAAAAGACCCTAAAATAAAGTGTTTCCAAAAAATGTTCTTTAGATTATTAAAACGTCATTCACACAAAGAAAAAGTGGTGCTTTTAAGAACTGATCACTGAAAGGTTATTTGGGGAACCAAAAATGGTTCTTCTATGACAATGTTGCAAAAACACTCTTTTGGAGCCTTTATTTTTAAAAGTGCAGTGATGCCAGGTGCGCTCCTCACACCCTATGATGGTTCTCAACATCATCAGCCTAGTCTGAGCTTTCCTATTCCCAGCCCAATGAGCTCAGAGGGCCTTTTGGTCTTGGCAGTGTCTTTGTGTGCACCCCAAATGTACCTCTGGCTGGAAATTCTTTTATGGGATCATCCTGGATCAAGAATTTATCTGCTGTGTCACTGTAGCTTTCTGCTATCCGCCTCCCAGCTCTGCTGCTGTGTGGCCACCTTTATGTTCTGTTCCTCAATGAGTTAATCCTGCACACACAGCCTTAATCTCTGCCACACCAGCCTTGCAGTGCCTGCTTGGGGAAAATATTGCAAAGTTCCAGAAGGGAACCACTAGTGGCATAAAATAAGTGGACACATAAATCTCGGGATAGAGGCATTTGTCCCCCGTCAAATTTGTAGGCATGTATTTAGCATAAATTAGGTGAGCGTAATCTTCAAAAAAAAAAGATCCTTCGAGAGTTTTCAGCAGGGCATTAGAGAGCACAGATGCTGACATGATAAATGCAAAAGAGCGGTTATTGGCCAGGAATTACTCAAGTAAGCAGATTTGACAATGCAGAGAGAGTACAGAGATTTAACACAAACATACACTGACATCGTCCTTGCTGCTGACTTTGTCCATTGCATTGTTTAAAATGCTGTGACTTGAAGTGTTCAACAGATGGAGAGTGTTCCCAAAGATACCGAAATTTAGGCTTTTTGATGCTGGAAAGATTTCAAATGTGCAAACTGCCGTATATTAGAGTCGTACAAATGACTATTGTGTTCATGTGTGAATTGTATTGTGACTACTATTTTGAAAAGGAGGCCTGAACTGTTGTGTAATGACATAATGTGTGTGAGAATAGAAGAGTAAACAAGATGGATGAAGTTTGCTACTCCTGCCCCATGTGCTTTATTGTTTATTAACTCCTGACAGACACCACAATGACCTTTTAGGATTTTTACTCTGTTTCATGGCACTAATATAATCAATTGTCACTAAAACGGACTGAATAAAGAGATAAAACGGCCTTCATTCATCAAAATTTTGCAGCCGCAGGAAAATTATGTAATGATTGGCTGACGGCAAAACCCAAGTTATTACGATCCCAAACCCTTTGCTAGTTACTATATGCTAAGCTATGACGTCAAAGGCATCAGACCTAAAAATATAACTACATTTCATGTTTTGAACAGCCCTACAAAAATAATTGAGAACTACTCAGTATACTCTTAAAAATAAAGTTTTTTTTATTTGCATCTGTTGTTCTATGAAAAAACTTTAACATCAATGGAAGCTTTCCATTGCACTAAAGGTTTTAAACAACAGAAAAAATTTCTTTAGATTATTAAAATAATAAAAAAAAAATATATAATATAATATTATATAATATGTTGCTTGGAAAAAATACATTGCTGTTTTTAATGGAAGGAAATAGAGAAAGAAAGGCTAACATGCCAAAGATTGACCCCTTAGAAAAATAACCTGATTTACCCTTCTGTGTTCTACAGTCATTTCTATAGTTTTATTATATGCATTGCAAAAAAAAGGATTCAAGAAGGGCCATGGGTTTTCATAGTAACCGAGCTGAATATTAAGTTGGCTTGGATGGATACAAGTCACCAGACATGAGTCAAAAAAGCTACCGAGCCAACTTGATTAAAACTTGCACTGTCTTTGTGTCACCAATTTTAATTACCTCAGACAATAAAGTTGGCATAATTTCTAATTAACCTCTCCATCGTAAAAATGCACTCGGTGCTTTCTTCTTGTAAGCCAGGGCCTTTGTTGGAGAAACATCTTCAATGGCATATTTCAGACTCGCTTGGGGAGCACGACTTTCAGATAAAGACTGTCCCCATCTCTGGATTTTAACAGCCAATGTCTTTTCCTCATAGAGGCAGAGATGTAACAGCATTGAAAAATCCTCTCATCAGCTGTATTTATCCTCCACTCACATTAAACTTTAACTGTGAAGATGTGTAGAACTGTGTTTTCCAACCACAGCCTGATCCGTAAGGTTTAAAAAGCCCTTCATCAACACCAGACCAGAAATGTGGTCCTTTTTACCTCATATAATACTGGATATCAGTTAGCGTTACCATTGATATTATAAAAATGGACATTATTATCATGGAAACGATTTGTTTACTTCTAAATCTTTTATAAGAAAATTGTAATATATTTTATTTATTTGGTTTAATTGATTTGATTAAATTGATTACATTCGATTCATTCAAATTAAATATTCTTTTTAAATGTATGAATTTTTAAAATTGATTTCAAATGAATTCATGAGAGAAAGGGAAAAATAATTAAATAGATAAATTTCCCTCAAAAGTGTTCAGATGGAATAAATCTCACAAATATTGATGTACAGATAAAGTCAAAATCAATAGGAGCATAACCATTCGAGATGACATTTATGGTCAAGTGGTGCCATATTTTTATTCTGGAACATTTAGTGCGTCAGTTCTTACACCAACTCATCTGTCTAATAAGAGCACTGGTCTTGAGTAAACTGCAGTTCGTGATGTACTTACTTTCAAAATATACATTTGTGATGCTGTAACTTATTATAAGCAACACAATTCCATTATACTCCCTTATGGCATTTAAAAAAAAAAAAAAAAATTGTAACTGTCGTTATGAAAATGTTTCCCTGCTATGATTTTTTGAAAAAGAATCCATTAGTCAGATCCATTATTGAGAAGCACCAGGACCTGATTGAATAAAACATTTTGAGCTTTTAAAACCTTGCAATGAATAATTACTGCTTACTGCGATTAGATTTTATGCAAAAAAGAGACAAAGTTACATTTAGGCTGACTTGTACTTATAGACTGAAACCAGCTAACCAGCTTGTTACATTCTCAGGTGGGTGTATTCAGTGAGAGGAGGGTGTCTGTCACAAACAGAAAGAGGGGTCTCTCTGGTGTTGAGTGTAAGTGTTTGTGCTTATATGAGCCTGATCTATTATTATCACTATCAGAACTGGTTCAGTCTAGCTGAGCATGGCTCTGTCACTGCATTTCTTTTCTCTTGCCACCCCCAGATATGAACCAAACCAGTCAGCAGTAATCAGAACAACAACAACGCTGTACAAAACGGGGGCTTTAGGGGATGCTTTGGAAATTGCTTTCTTCTTTTAAAATCAATTATACCACATAAATTCCTTGCTTGAACAAATAAAGGACAACTTGCAATGCTGAAGTGAACTCATTTGTATTCATGTGTAAAGTGTACACATACATTTTAGTATGTTCGGATAACCGAAACATACAATATCAACATCTTGACCGCATCTATATTTGCAATTTTAGAGATGCACAACTCTTTACTAGACTTCTGAAGGCTGATTGGGACTGAAGAACTTTTGTGAGTTTAACACTCAGACACAATCTCATAGCAAGACTCTCATTTATCAGCAAATGCGGGGAAAACTTTATCGAAGGAGGACCATTTTAATGACAATTTTATTTAAAAATGAAATCATAAAATATGTCACCCTTTTTATGGCTGAATTTAATTAGTTCTATGATTTTTGCTTTAGGGTGCGAGTGGTCCCGGGTTGAAGTCCCGGACGAGCCCCCCAATTTACTACGTTCTTGTCATTTGGTCAACAATGTTTCATTATTATTCTTTCTACTATGTCTTATGGTTTTATAAAGTATTGAGGGTCACAACAGTTGACCTAAATGCCATCTAAATTTATTTAATTTTGCACATTTAATTTTGCATGTGGGTGATTAATTGAATATTCAAGGCAAAATAAGATGCTCAAGGTTGGCTCGATGAGAAATGGTTTGTTATGGTAAGATTTATTATGAAAATATCTGAGTCTGGAGACAGTTATTATCTTATTTTCATGAGGAGGTAGGGCTTATGTTTCCCCCATGTTGTGCCTGGTGGGAATCAAAGGATGCAATTAGCAAACAAAGAACAATTGCCTGATACATTGCCTCTATGGAACAAAGTAAATCTGTTGTGGAGTCTAAGCAGATTCATTAATCCACAAATACCAAATGACTTGGCAACAGAGGGCCAAGTTTTGCCTCACAATTTGTCAGGTGCACAATAGCTAATGAATTCTGCCCTTTTCCCATCCTCATATCAACATGCTTGTTTAATTAAAGCTTTGAGAGAGGGTGGACTACACTGATATTTGATTAAGCATGCTGTTTAAAACCTGCACCTCCGTTGCAATGAAATCCTGGACTATCTGGCATACTTTGCTAATTATCTTCAATCAATTTAGCTCCTAAAACGTTGCTTGGTTAATACTAATCTTCTGATAAGCTGAGGGAATGTAATTAGTACAGAATCAGCATAAGTAAAGCTGAAAAATTCATAATGATGGTCTATTTTTCTATATAAATATTTATTTGTTGACTCATTGACTGCTGAGATGGGGTGACTTCAGTTATTATTATCATTCACAGTGAATGTTGCAAAAATTAGTGCTTTACTGGGACATTATGACAAAATGTCAATATTTTGATTACCAATGTAATTATGAGCTGAAGTACTTATGAATGCAGACACTCTAATGGAACGCATGTGGAACTGCAAATTTAGTTAACAGGAACCCATTTACTTAAGTAATCTGACAGGATTTTTAATGAGGAAAATATGTAGGATGGGACTTGATTATATCAATCGGCATTTGATTGGATTATGAATGCTGGGTGTTACATACTGTAGGATGGAACAGTATTATTTTTCTCTGTCAGTGTCGTGATAACAGGTAATGTTTTAGCACATTTACTGCTGTATTTCTGAGTTGAAAAGATGATAACAGTGTAAAACGTGTCATTGTACCACATTCAATGGCACAAATGTAAAAAGAACAGCTGTTCACTTACTTACTATTCTGAAAATAGATAAATAACTATAAAATATATGAAATATATAGTAGTCTTTCATACCTCTTCCATAATAATCTATTTATACAATAAAAGATTGTTATTTGATTGAGTTTTTGGTAAGACTTTACAGTAAGGTCTCATTTGTTAACATTAGTTAATGTATTAACCCCCATGAACTAACAATGAACAATACATTTGTTACATTAAACTTTGTTAATGTTAGTTAATAAAAAAATACAGTCATTCATTGTTTGTTCATGTTAGTTCACAGTGCATGAACTAATGTTAACAAATACAACATTTGATTTTAAAATGTATTAGTAAATGTTGAAATTAACATTAACTAAGATTATTAAATGCTGTTGAAGTATTGTTCAATGTTAGTTCATGTTAACTAAAGTAGTTAACTAATGAAACCTTATTGTAAAGTGTTACCGAGTTTTCTTCTTAAATATTTCTAAATACTTCCTTAATAGAATTTATACTGTACATTGTAACCACAACAGTCTGCTAATGTGCTTGTATTGGCTTGTATTAAGTATAATTTTAAGTCTTGATTTACAGACGTACTTAGAGGCTTATATATGCCAGGGGACATTCTGAGTTGTTTTATTTAAAGTCTAATTAACATGGACAGCTATAATAAAATTTTGCATAAGCTCAGGCTGAGGTCATAGGCCACAGATTTGACTGTAATTACATAATTGCCCCCCAGTGTTCAATGACAGAGATACAGGAAAACTACATGCAAGCAAAAATTTGCTTTTAAAATTGTCAAAAAAGCAAGCAAGATGGAGGAAATCACTAGGTTTGGAGTAGATTACATTCTGTATTGTTCTTATGGAACCTTTTTTTTTACGACAAACTACAATGTTCTATTAGTGCAATTAATGTTTGGTGCAGATCTGTAAGAAGTTGCTTATCCTCACCAATGCTACATTTATTTGATCAGAAATAATTAACAGTAATATTTTGAAATAGTGATATTTTGAAATACTATTACAATTTAAAATAAGTTTTTTTGTATTTTAATATGCAATTTATTTGATATGTAATTTTATTCCTTGCATAATTGAATTTACTCCAGTTCTCAGTGTCACATGATCCTTCAGAAATCATTCTAATATGGTGATTTAATGATAAAGAAACATTCCTTATTAATATCAGAGTTGAAAATAGTTGTGTTGCTTAATATTTCTGTGGAAATTTAAGGATTCTTTGATGAATAGAAAGTTTATTTATTTGAAATAGATTTTTTTTTATACAATGGAAAAGTGTTTACTGTCACTTTTTATCAATTAAATGCATCCTTTCTGAATAAAAGTATTCATTTCTTTTTTTGTAATCTCACTAACCCCAAAAACAAATACAGATATGTATATTTGTTTTATTATTATTATTATTATTTAAAAAGTAATGTTTTTTTATCAAACAGAAACAACTGCACATTGTATGTTCTTTCTCCAGCTTATATTAAAAAGTGCAGTACCGAAAATGCAGTGTTTTCCCATAAAAAAGAACAAATATGCTTAATTATGAAATAATTTAGAATAATTATAACAGCCATTATCTTTCCATTAGCACAAAGCATTCATTACGCTTTGAAATAATCACCTAAATGTTTCTTATTAATGTATTCATTAGTGTTCCTCCAGCTAAAATGTATTTCAACAAATACCAAATATTTAGTTTGTTATCTGCAATAACAAATAGAAAGTATTGTTTTAGGTTCACCATGACACCATAGCTTAGAAATACAACGTTTTCAGCTACACTAGTATCCATGCTTAAGGGCTCTGCTCTCTCCACCTGATGTTCGGCCTCACAAATCCTGTAGGTTTCCTAAATCCCAGTCAACATGAGATTTTAGTGCAGATGGACAGCTTCATGTGAATTGCAAAACACAACCAGTCCTGTGTTTCTAAATCTGGAGCAGACATCCCAGGCATCCTAGTTGGCAGTGTCTGTTGGTGATTTTGTGAATGCCACAACATGCCTGTCTGTGTTATGGATCAGACTTAATATTGCCTACGCTGCGAGGGCTTTGACTCGGCAAGAGGGAGCGATAGAGGCGAAGGGGTTATGCTCCAACAGAGCGCTGAGTCGTTTTAGAACTGTGATGAGGGAGAACGCCAGCAACACTTTTGGAACCTTTATTTTTAAGAGTGAACACTACTGGGCAAAATTTTCAAATAATTAAGAAAGGTTTTGAAAGTCTGTTATGCTCACCAAGGCTGAATTTATTTGATCATGTAAAACAGTAATATTTATATTACTATTTTAAAATGTAATTTATTCCTGCGATGTCAAAAAGCACCCATCATTACTCTAGTCTTCAGTGTCACATGATCTTTTATAATAGTAAGAAATGTTTCTTTAGCATCAAGACTTCTGAAGGATCATGTGACACTGAAGACTGGAGTAATGGCTGCTGAATATTCAGCTCTGCTATCACAGAAATACATTTTATAATATATTAAAATACAGTTATTATTTTAATAATAAATTATAATTGTAATAATATTTCACAAGACTTATTATATTTTACTTTATTTTTGATCAAATAAATGCAGCCTTGGTGACCAAAAGAGACATAAGAGATTTTCTTTCAAAAATGTATATATATATATATATATATATATATATATATATATATATATATATATAAATCTTTATTAAATTAAAAATTCTTAAAATCTTAATTATTCCAAACTTTTGACCAGTAGAGTATGTTGTTCCCATGTTTTCTGTTTCTCTTTTCTACACTTTCTTTCTACATCATAACACACTGTGACCAAGATTTGACCTGTTTTGTTTTGTTTAATGTTCTTTAGAAACAGAAAATTCATTCCATTCAATTGGGCCAATTGTGTAGCGTCGGTGGATTTGATAGAGCTCTGTCTAGGTGCAATCACTGCCACATGGTCTCTCAGGGTTCAGATTCAGAGCAACCTGTATTTTTCTAAAGCTAAATGGCTGTAGTGGATTGAAGAGCAAAGTCACAAGAAAAAGAAAAAAAAAAAACATCATAATGAGGACTGGTGCTGTCCAAAGTAGGACACAAAACTGGGTCCAACCATTTTCAACTGCTGATGCATCATCAATAGAGAAATGCTCAAAGAACAAATTGTTTGTTTGGGAACTGAGGACATAAAATTTATATAAGTATGACTTGTGTATAAACTTCTGAAACATCCAAAGAAGGTTTTGCTAATTGTTAATATCTTGTATGAACACTTTTATCTATGCTAACATGTCTGTTGCATCACTTATTATTCTCCGTTTGCTCTAATGTGATGGTTGGAATGTGCCACATTTGCATGGCATTAACTTTCTGCAGTACCTAATCTGTTTGTACACAGCTTCTGATGAAAGGAAGCTGTGTGATTTTTATTTTTTCCCCTTACCTCAGCAGGCAGTAAGCAGGCCCAGCAGTCCACAATGCCTCATTGAAATGCCAGACTTGAGAGGGGCAGTTGCTTTAAAAGGCTCTCTGATTACTCGCATCAATAGGACCCTATTTGTTGTGGCTCCCGCAGCAACTGCCAAAGCAGATGGGTTATAATTCAGGCCGATTTGCACTGCTTAAATCCTATAATGATTCCCCAACACTCCCAAAGGCAAACGCTAACTGCCATCTCAGAAGTCTGAACGTTTCCGTGATGGACTGACTGTAAAGAGAGCAGGTACGCATTGACTTTCTGTGCAATCTGGCTAATTGTCAGATGCGCACATCGCCGCCGCCCTATATCTACTCCACAGTTCTCCCTTGCCAAATAAAAAACAAATCACCTAATGCAGCACTTGAAAGAGCAGCTCACAGTCATTTGTTTACAGGGTTCTACCATGACCAGTTTGATGCACAATATTTCAGACATCAAATGTCACTTAAAGGTACAGTTCACCCAAAATGAAAATTTGGTCATTATTTATTCACTCTCATGGCGTTCCAAACCTGTATGATTTACTTTCTTCTGCTAAACACAAGAGAAGATGTTTTGAAAACTGTCCATACTGTGAAGTCAATAAGATCCAACTTTTTTTTTCTGGACCCCATTAACTTTCATTGTATGGACAAAAATATTCTTCAAAATACCATCATTTGAATTTCACAGCAATGTCATATTAGTATTGTTTATATATGTTTATAGATTTTATTCATATTTTAAATTAGTGTTTTTTTGTTTTTGTTTTTTTTTTATTTTAGTTTAATTTTTAGTAATTTTGTTGTGTGTTTTGACATTTTTTAGTAGTCTTTGTTCACTTTTAAAATATTACTATTTATTTTATTTTATTTCAGTTTTCCTTTTTTAGTTGAGTTTTAGTTTTTATTTCCAGTTAGTAACTTTAGTGCTTCAACTTAAACTTCATGTCATATGTGCTCTGTATCTGTCCTTGGATTTTATGTTGAAGTGTTTCCTGTGCTTTATTTGTAGTCAGTTTGTAGTCTTTCTTGTTCATTAGTTCTCCCCAGGAGATTCCTATTAGCCACTCCCCCTTGTTATCTTGTTTAGCTTGTTTTCCTGCTGTGTATATAAGCCCTAGTGTCTTCCTTTTTACTTTGTCAGTCATTGTTTGATGTAATGTTCCTAGTGCTCTATGTGTTTTTGTTTGCTGTTTACTTTATTTATTAAACTATTCTGCACCCAGATCTGCATCTCTGTCTGCTTTCACTGCCTGTTCATTACAGAACGACTGACCATTAACAATAGATCTAGCAGGAATGAATTGGGATCCCTGTTCCATCTTTCAAAACGGCCAGCCCATAGAAGAATATGTGGGGGTGTTTTTGGCTTTCAGCCATCTCGCTCCTTTAGATGACACCACACTGATGGACTGTTATTTTGGAGCAGGCTGGATAACAACAATGGCCAACTGATGCCAGGGGGAGATACCAGCTGGACCTTGGCACAGTATATAGACCTTGCCCTGCGGCTGTGTGGATCTCCCTTCACTTTGGGGGAAGTGGAGAAGGATCCGCCCCTTAAACTTTTTTTTAATTGAGGGGTGGGGGTAGTCAATCCAGGCTCCAACGGCTGTGGAGCTTGACCCATCGCAGATCTCACCATTAGCCAGTACCATCCCAGCAACTGGACCCATCTCATGGTAGAGAGGACTGGCATCCAGTGTGGTGAATCCACCATGAGCAGCCAGCATCCCTGGGACTTTGCCGGCCGCTACTCACTCAAGCTCGCCGGCCTCTGTGCAGTCAAACTGGCTGGCTGCAGTGCCACCCTTGGAGGCAGATCTTTTGTCTACCATTCTCCCTGTAATGGCTACCGCCATTTTGTGTGTTTGGGCTGCACACACCTGTTTCTCCCGAGGCGGCAGCAGCATTCACTTCTGAACTCTTTGTGTCCTCAGATGTCTCTGTTACGTCCGTGGGTGCAATTTCTGAACTCTCTGTATCCCCAGATGCCTCTGTTATGGCCATGAGTGCCATTTCTGAACTCTATGTGTCCCCTGAAGCCCCTATTATGGCTGCAGGTGCCGTTCTTGAACTTTCTGTGCCCTCTAATGCGGTCACGGAGGCTGTTTCTAAACCTTGTCGGTGCCGTTACAGCCCTAGAGGCCAACTTTGAGTTCCCTGTGCTCACTACCAGCTCTGTTATGGCCACAGAGACTGATTTTGAACTTCTTGTCCCATCACAGAGGTCATCCCTGAGCTTCCTGTCTGCCTGGACACGACCATGGATGTCACCCTTGAACTTCCTGCCAGCCCTGTTATGGCCTCAAGGGCCATCATTAACCTGTCCATGCTACCTGTTTTAGTTACGCCTACTCCACCATGGTGGTCAACAGCTCCACCTGCTTTGCCATGGTGGTCCTCTACTCTGCAGTGGGCTTCTGTAGGCTCATCTGCTCTGCTGTGGTGCTCAATTGCTACGCCGTGGGAATCTTCAGACCTCTCCACTCAGCTGTGGTGGTCTTCTGCTCCGCTGTGGAGATCTACAGGCCCATCTACTCTGCTGAGGAGGCTTTCTGCTCGGCCACGGGGGTCTGCTCTCCCGTCAGCTCTCCAGCAACATCGCCCTGACCTCCCATGCTGCAAGCCATGCTTGGGCCACCCAGTCTGCCTGCTCCACAATGGCTGCCTGCTCTGCCTGCTCCACCTTGGTCATGTGCTCGGCTTGCTCCTCCCTGGTTGCCTGCTTTGCCACAGTCTTCAGGCCCTCTTCCACTCCGCGGGTCTGGCCCGCATTCCCTCCCCTTGTTCTGCCTCCTCTCCACCACCCATTTGGACTTTTGATTTTGATTGTGGAACATCTGGAATCTGCTTCTTAAAGTGCTCTGTATCTGTCCTTGGACTTTTATGTTGAAGTGTTTCCTGTGCTTTATTTGTAGTCAGTTTGTAGTCTTTCTTGTTGATTAGCTCTCCCCAGGTGTTTCCTATTAGCCACTCCCCCTTGTTATCTTGTTTAGCTTTTTTCCCTGCTAGCCCTAGTGTTTTCCTTGTTACTTTTTCAGTCATTGTTTTATGTAATGTTCCTGTTCCTAGTGCTCTCTGTTTTTGTTGCTGTTTGCTTTATTTATTAAACTATCCCATATCTAGATCCATATCTCTGCCTGCTTTCACTGCCTGCTCATTACACTTTACCTTTTTTTACAACTTAAATATTTATATTTTATTTCAACTTTGTTTCAATTATTAAAAATGTTTTTAATAGTTGCAGTTTTAGTTTTAGATAATAACCCTGTTTGGAACAACATGTGGGTGAGTAAATCATGACCAAATGTTCACTTTTGGGTGAGCTGTCCCTTTAAAGGTGAAGTGTGTCACCAAACGGATAGTCCTGTCCAAAAAATTCACCCCATTGGTTGAGCCATTGTTTGGGGCTGATGCTTAAACAAACAGCGCCACAGTTTTTACAGTTTTCACAGAAATCAACCTATGAAAATGGCAATACATCTCTATATGGGATGGAATAGAAAAGTAGTTTAGGATCAAAAACTCAGCCTTACCTTCATTGAGACCCATATGAATACTCCAGTAGCTCTGCAGACATTGTAGCTCCCTCTTCATGCCCCTCTTGCAGCGGCAGTCATACAGGGGGCTGTCCTGCAGCACCTCAAGGGCAGCCTGACACTCCCTGTTGGCCAGCATGGTAGTCCTGTCACGACCTACCAGGCACTGGCGCATGATGCGAAAGCGTGAGCTGCACTGTGAGTTTTGGTTGCACACCTCACTGGCCCTCAGGCAGTCCATGGGGGCTCTCCAGCCATGAGTTCCCAGCCCTGACAAGGCAGAATGGCTGGCCATGGAAAGTGCCACCTCATCTGTGGGAAGGGCATGGGCGTTATTAGACTGGGTACGTTTTTTATTTATTTGTTTGTTTTTTAATATTACTTCATTTGAAAAATAACAAAGCCAGTAATATTTATTTAGTTGTTGTATTTATTCAGTCCCAATAGAGTCCCAAGCCTCCATTCACCATTTTTCCCCACAGTGACTTTGTCCCTGCTAGTGGAAAGCATTAAACCAAAGCAACTCCTGTCGGTGAGCTAAGGAACTGCTCCAGTTGGCACTAAATTGAATTGCTCGGCATTATATGACAGCTTTAAGTTACATTAAAGGCATGTCAAACACAATCCATCTTACTTTCAAAGAAAAGAAAAAAAACATGACTCTATCGCTCTTTCACCATGTGCTGTTGTGAAGTCATGTGATGTGGGTGTGTCCGTTGAAGAAAATCAGTTTGATGGGTCGTATAGACCTTATAGCCCCCGCCCCTCTGCTCGTTCCGGTTTGTAGTTCCACAGCATGAAGGTTAGATCTTACGGAGTTATGAATGAAATTTTCATTTTAAAATATTCCCGGTCTACTGTTATTTGTTATGACATCCGCTTCAAACATTAAAATGCTCATGATAACTTTTGTTAACTCTACAATAATTAAATCCACTTCACCAGCTAATTACTCTTCGACAGCAATGCCTTAGAAACAGAGCTACCGCAAAAACAGAAGTTCGAACACAAAGATGGCTGCAAGCTTTTTTATGGAACATAAGGTCTATAGGCTATAAGAAGAAAACATTAAAACAAATGTGACTGTATACAATATATGACAATACAACCTGAAAATGTAGATGTAAAAAAAAAAAAATCATAGGTGTATAAATATTATTTTATTAAGTGGTTTTCTCCGTGCCTCCCCCTCCCGTATTTTCAGCACCATGGACAGTTCCTCTTTAGCATGCACGTAGTACTCTACAACTGCTAGGCCTAAATTTAGCTGTATGATGGACAGCAAAGGCATGATTTCATGTAGACTTACTTTAAGCATAAGTAACTAATGATAATAAATGGGGCACATAATAAATCAGCTGAGGTTCACCTTGCGCAAGTGTCCTATCTTCAACGCGACTTTTTTTTTAATTGCTTTTGGTTATAGATAGCTTAGATGAATGTTAGACTATTTCGCCAGTGCACCGTTTGATAGAACACCAAAATGAAAGTGCTGGAACAGCGTACTGTTGCTATGGTTACCTCAAGCGAACGCGATTTATGTCTTCAAATATTTATTTGGGAGGTGTATTCCCCCCCCCCCAAAGTATTTAGACTATGTACTTTTTATTTAGGCTATGTATCCCGACTCCACTCCCTGATCCACACATGAACCCTGGACCAAACATATATATTTTTTAAAATGATTCAATGAATAAACGAACAAATATATGAATAAATAAACAAGCAATTATTTATTTTGTACAGCTTTTGATAATGTCTGGAAAGTTCACAGGAATATAGTCGAAACACGTATTACCGAAGCAACAGTCGTGTATCTAATTAAATTCAGAACTGTTTATGTTTCAGCATCTCGAAAAATATAGTGGTTTTTTTTTTTTTTTTTTTTAGGTTTGGCAGCATTTCCACTCTATTTTCGTGATGAGGAGACTAAGTTTTGACATTGGTCTTAGTTCAGCACCTTTGGACCTGACAGCTCACGTAACAATGCCCGAAAGTTCTAATATAACGAGCAATCTACTGCTAGTTGGCAAACACGCGTTTCTGCATGGTAAAATAACAGATTATCGGGAACGGAAACCCAGCCTCTCTAATATTACTGTTCGTTTAATCTTGATCTTTCCTCTGATTGAGTTATGTTGTAGCCTATATGAGACTATTAACATATAGAAGACTGCCCGTATGAAAGAAGAGTGAGTTCTGTAAACTGTCTCTTTGACCGTCAAATGCCTATTTTACTCAGGCAGTTAAACCATATTACACTCTGTGGTGTATTACACTATGATAAATGGTTGTCTGCGTGGGTTTTCATCATTCGTTCATTCTCTCGGGTTATTACTTTTTGTCTATTGTGTCATTTATGAAAGATAAGATGTATTACTTACCTAATAGAAACAGGACGCTCAGAATATTCAGTAAAATCATGATAGATCCCATTCGAACTACCAGTGAGGTATTACGATCCCAGATTCCGTTAATGTTTGCTGACAAATCCAACGGTTATTTAACGGACGTCTTTTCAAACCTCAGGTTCATTTCCAACAGTCAGTCGCTGGTTAAAATAGCGTCAGAATTAGTTTAAACCTTACAATTCCAGTACTTGGATATTTCCTTTTGGGACTTTTGAGAAGTAAGTGAGTAAAAAAAAAAAAAATACTAATTGACGTTTATTTGATGAAACTGTCCAACATATCCTTTCCACGAGAGCGTCGAAGCATTCCTCTAATTTGGGACGAAAAGGTAGCACGAGCCAGCGTTTTAGTCCGCGTTTCCAAATGTGAATGCCACTTGAATATACGAACGTTAGATAATCTTTAAAAACTTTTATTTCAGAGATGTTATGTTACAAACCGCAAAACTTCTAACGCCAAATAAGTCGATTTTGTCTTTCATATCAGCGGTTATTCCTGTATCGTACAGACGCATATTTTAAGATCGTTCTAACTGAAGTTGGTTGTTAGCGTGAACTAAAAATCTCTCCGGATTCCTGTGAGGAGCAATAAATCTTCCTCGCTGGATAACCTCGACTAAGCTGGACAACCTTGACTTTCATCAGAAAATCCTTATGTGTCCACCAGCGTGCCTGTGGCTTCAGAACTGTCTTAGTTTTTCCGAGTCGCTGATAGTGAAGAAAACAAACAGGAAAGGGGCACTTCCAGTTCCACTTATCGTCTGTTTTCTGTGGCGCATGGAAACGCTTTCTCCCACGGAACTGAAGTTACATGTCCGACCCTCGGGGCTCTGTCGCTCTTCACGTCAGAGCGGACGCAATGAAAACATATCACCGCATGAATCTGACCGCTGCGCACTGGCTGAGTGCACAAGGGCATCGACGTACCATAGCACAGTCATGTCTGAGACGACCTTGTACTATACAAATATGACTTGTTGGCACTCTTTTTGGGATTTTTTTTCTGCTCCTCCAGCATTAGAGCAGCTTACTTCCCTCATATTTACAATTATCTTTTAATATAAGTGTGTATATATATATATATATATACACACATATATATATACACACTGTAATGGAGACTGGGGCTAGTTGTCACACGGGCAAATTGTCGAATAACGTGTTTTCTTCAGCAGTGGTTTTATATGATGGGTTTAGAAAATAAAATAACAATATCACCATATTTAATTATTAAATTGTAATTATAAAATAGTTGTTCACCAAAACCATTATATATATAGTCAGTGGTTTTATATGATGGGTTTAAAAAATAAAATAAAATAACAATATCACCATATTTTATTATTAAATTGTAATTATAAAATAGTTGTTCACCAAAACCATTATATATATATATATATATATATATATATATATATATATATATATATATATATAGTCATAATATTGTGAAATATTATTACAAATTAAAATAACTGTTTTCTATTTGAATATAATTTAAAATGTATTTTATTCCTGTGATTGTAAAGCTGAATTTTAAGAATTATTACTCCAGTCTTCAGTGTCACATGCCTTCAGAAATCAACATATGTAAATATATATATGGTTTCATATATATATTTTTTATGGTTTCTATGGTTTCTCGTTCATTTCATTACCATGCACACCTGTTGTTCATTTTGTTAATTGGTTTCTTTGCATTTAAGCTCAGTGTTTCTTTCAGTTGATTGTCTGTTCTCAGCAGGTTAACATGGTTGCTCTCATGGTTGCTATAGAGTGTTTTTGTTTTAGTCGTTGTTAATGAAATCTGGCTGCTGTGAATAGACCGTCTCCTCATCTTGTTTGCAACCATACTGACTACAGCAACACAACTGTTTTCAACATTGATAATAATGATAAGAAATGTTACCTGACCATGAAATCAGCATATATATATATATATATATATATATATATATATATATATATTTGTTTGTTTTTGTTTTGAGTCAATGTTAATAAAATCTAGCTGCTGCGAATAGATCCTGCTCATCTCCTCATCTTGTCTGCAACCATGCTGACTATATATATATATATATATATATATACATACATATATATATATATATATATATATATATATATATACACAGTAGGTACGGAAAGTATTCAGACCCCCTTAAATTTTTCACTCTTTGTTATATTGCAGCCATTTGCTAAAATCATTTAAGTTCAATTTTTGTGCATGTGCATGTCAGAGCAAATGAGAATCATGAGGTCAAAGGAACTGCCTGAAGAGCTCAGAGACAGAATTGTGGCAAGGCACAGATCTGGCCAAAGTTACAAAAAAATTTCTGCTGCACTTAAGGTTCCTAAGAGCACAGTGGCCTCCATAATCCTTAAATGGAAGATGTTTGGGACGACCAGAACCCTTCCTAGAGCTGGCCATCCGGCCAGAGAGAGAGGTAAAGAAGAACCCAAAGATCACTGTGGCTGAGCTCCAGAGATCCAGTCGGGAGATGGGAGAAAGTTGTAGAAAGTCAACCATCACTGCACCAGTCGGGGCTTTATGGCAGAGTGGCCCGACGGAAGCCTCTCCTCAGTGCAAGACACATGAAAGCCCGCATGGAGTTTGCTAAAGATGGTGAGAAATAAGATTCTCTGGTCTGATGAGACCAAGATAGAACTTTTTGGCCTTAATTCTAAGTGGTATGTGTGGAGAAAACCAGGCACTGCTCATCACCTGTCCAATACAGTCCCAACAGTGAAGCATGGTGGTGGCAGCATCATGCTGTGGGGGTGTTTTTCAGCTGCAGGGACAGGACGACTGGTTGCAATCGAGGGAAAGATGAATGCGGCCAAGTACAGGGATATCCTGGACGAAAACCTTCTCCAGAGTGCTCAGGACCTCAGACTGGGCCGAAGGTTTACCTTCCAACAAGACAATGACCCTAAGCACACAGCTAAAATAACGAAGGAGTGGCTTCACAACAACTCTGTGACTGTTCTTGAATGGCCCAGCCAGAGCCCTGACTTAAACCCAATTGAGCATCTCTGGAGAGACCTAAAAATGGCTGTCCACCAACGTTTACCATCCAACCTGACAGAACTGGAGAGGATCTGCAAGGAGGAATGGCAGAGGATCCCCAAATCCAGGTGTGAAAAACTTGTTGTATCTTTCCCAAAAAGACTCATGGCTGTATTAGATCAAAAGGGTGCTTCTACTAAATACTGAGCAAAGGGTCTGAATACTTAGGACCATGTGATTTTTCAGTTTTTCTTTTTTAATAAATCTGCAAAAATGTCAACAATTCTGTGTTTTTCTGTCAATATGGGGTGCTGTGTGTACATTAATGAGGGAAAAAAATGAACTTAAATGATTTTAGCAAATGGCTGCAATATAACAAAGAGTGAAAAATTTAAGGGGGTCTGAATACTTTCAGTACCCACTGTATATACATAAACCGATCAGGCATAACATTATGACCACTGACAGGTGAAGTGAATAACACCGATTATCTCTTCATCACGGCAGCTGTTAGCAAGTGAACATTTTGTTCTCAAAGTTGACGTGTTAGAAGCTGGAAAAAATGGGCAAGCGTAAGAATTTGAGTGAGTGTGACAAGGGCCAAATTGTGATGGCTAGATGACTGGGTCAGAGCATCTCCAAAACGGCAGCTCTTGTGAAGTGTTCCCGGTCTGCAGTAGTCAGTATCTATCAAAAGTGGTCCAAAGAAAGAACAATGGTGAACCAGCGACAGGGTCATGGACAGCCAAGGCTCATTGATGCACGTGGGGAGCGAAGGCTGGCCCGTGTGGTCCAATCCAACAGGCAAGCTACTGTAGTTCAGATTGCTCAAGAAGTTAATGCTGGTTCTGATAGAAAGGTGTCAGGATACACAATGCATCTCAGTTTGTTGTGTATGGGGCTGCATAGCTGCAGACCAGTCAGGGTGCCCATGCTGACCCATTTCCACCGCCAAAAGCGCCAACAGTGGGCACGTGAGCATAATAACTGGACCACGGACCAATGGAAGAAGGTGGCCTGGTCTGATGAATCATGTTTTCTTTTACATCATGTGGATGGTCGGGTACATACCTGGTACTTACCTGGGGAACGCACTAGGGGTCTAGTGGAGTCCATGCCTCGACGGGTCAGGGCTGTTTTGGCAGCAAAAGGGGGACCAAAACAATATTAGGAAGGTAGTCATAATGTTATGTTAATAGATCCAACTAGTCCCTAATAGATTGTGATAGTCAAGCAATTATGTATGCAAAACATTTGAAATAATAAATAAATTCTTCAGAAATGTCATTCAAGTAGACAAGCTTTAGTGTGACCCTTTCAATTTATTTATTCATGACTGATCTTTTTTTTTTTTTTTTTTTTGCTTATGACATAAAAAAACTCTATAGATTTGTTTGAACAAATCTATATGTATGTCTAAATGAAAACGTGGAAAATATAATTTATATAATGGTGTGTCTAAATGAGTTGAACTAATTAACCATATAAACAGAGATAAATTTGTAATCCATAAATCTGTAAATCTGTAAATGCACATTGCCTGTCATAAACAAACTGTTTAGGATGAAGCATAGAGGCATTAAATTCAAAAGCTTAATGAAATATAATCACTCCAAGCAAGTACATGCTAATTCTTCTCCAATTTCCTCTGGAGAAAATGCTTTTTGCAATTATAGTCTCTATTACATAAATGACTTGAAAATCTAGTTTCTAACTTGTATAAACTGATATTAAATTCCATTACATCATCGAATATAGCTCTGAGTAAAATAAATCATAAAAAATAAGTACTAACATGTGCACATGGCCTGTTTCAGAAGAGAAAATGGGTTTAACAGCAGAGTTATTTTTCTGTCTGGTAATAGCATATTCATGCACTTCAGGTAGTTTGATATTTGCGCCGTCATCGGTTGCATGGCTCTGCAATTCGGAATGATATAGTTAGCTTTTTAGAAATCGACAGTCAGAGAAGAGAAACATGGCTACTTTGTCAACATGTCATCGTGCAGATTCTCCCCCCTAAGCCTTTTTAAAGCAGAGAGAGGAAACAGGCAGCAGACATAAAAGACGACATCCTGGGCCTCTCTTAGTGAGCAGAAAGCAGCCTTTGACAAGCCCATTATGAGAAAGAAAATAATTGTCTCGCTTCTCATTGTGCAGAACCCTTCAAGGTCCTTCGGAATCTTGCACAAAGCTGAGACGTTTTGATGTAGTTATCTAATGCAGTCATCAGTAATGTACATTTCATCTTGTCTGCTCTGTTTGCTCCAGCAGTGCTTAACAGGGCCGCTGCATACCGATGTATTCCTTTCACCTGGGTGCAACCGTCTGTGAAACTCTTCGAATGATTTTACTCTAATGGGAAATGACTGTTTTGTGCTATAAGCGATAGTGTAGGATTTCCTGCTTTCTAACGGCTAAATGCTGATTGCAGGTTTGTTGTCTCACACACTAGATGTTCCCAGTCCTATCAATATTTATTATATACAGTAGCTCAATGTTCTATGTAAAACTGATGGAGGTATTCAAATAAGCCTGAACGGAGCAGGCTTTTACTGCAGAGGAGGATAGAATATCATTATCTCGGCAGGCTGTTGTGCTGTTGTCGTTTATGTGCATGTGATATTTTTTGGCTTGTCTCTCAATCTCCCCATCAGCATTCGCTCTACAGGATCAAACTGGCATGAACAGTGGTCTCATCATTCCGCTATTCTGAAAAAGAGTGACTGGCTGTGTTTTGGTCACTATTATCTGATGCAATAATCATGTCCTGTTTTCATATTTCACACACAATGGCATGAGCCACCATCTTCGCTATCGTACATTATGCGTACTGAGTCAGTCTATGACTCAGCATAGACTCTCAGTGAGTTGGGTCATTTGAATCCATGTAGTGTATTTTAACAATGTCTTCACAGTGTTTTGCTAAAACCTTATCTGAGTTCTGGCTGAAATGGAGAGCATCATTAAATCTACACGCTGTAGGCGACTTGCTTTTGTTGGTGTGTACGTCATAGAATACATAAATACAGAAGCCGCATTAGCAGCTCTTCCTAATTACCACACATCTGTGCGTCGGCCATATTGGAAAGGTCAAGTGCCGCCTGTCAACACATGAAAGTGAATTGACAGATGCCGTCTCCAAAAGGAAGTTGTTCTGCACATGCGAGGGTCAATGACAAATGATTAACAACAAAGATTATAAAGAAAAAAATTGTTTAAAACACAAGCCAGGTTCATAGGAATTTTCTTTTTGTATTTATGTTGGTATCCTTTGTTTTTGAAAAACTTTTAAACCATTTTTACAAATGTTTAAATGTAGTAATTCGAAAAAGGTCATGTGGTGCAACCATCAATAAAAACCTACACTTTTTACATTTAAAAAATTAAATATACTTTTCAATTGATTAATTATTAATTCATAAATAACATTTAAAATAATTCCTAAATTTTAAGTTTTAGGGATTTAGCCTATGCAAACTGAATTAAACCTCATGTCATAAAAATGCCAAATTTTTCTGATACTTTTACCTTTTACGTAGTGACCTTGACCTGGGCTGCTTTCTTGTTAATTTTTTTATGCCCTTCCCTCAATAACTTCCCTCAGTCTCATTGACTCAGATGTACGTCATTGCTTACATTGCATGAGTGCCCACTACCTGCGGAACCCTTGCAATGGACTAAGCCCTTGATCATTTGGAATCTGCTGTGGAGTTGATTTATTATTTACATTTTTTTTCCCTTAAGAAACTGTTTAATGCAGCATTCTATATGTATATAGGTGTGTTTGGGTTGTTTTAGATATTTAAAAAAATTAAAAAATTATATATCATAGAGTTGTTTGTGGTGGGGTAAATTAAACGCAATATGCAGTGACGTCACAATCATGTTGCATTGTGGTATATGGAGCTGCCTGAAGTGTACATATGAAGTAGACACTCCCTCGATTTTGACAGAGGGAGTGAGTCTACTCCATATGTACACTTCATATGTCTGTCCATATCAACTTCCCTCGTCCACTTCACGAAGTGGAATGCACTTCAAAATGGCAGCAGGGATTCCCCCAAGGGGAAGTGCTTAGGGAAGTTTGCGAGTGAGTGTCTAAAAGTGGAGTGGAATGCAGCCTAAGGCTCTCTGGGGGGTCCTCTCTATGATATAATTTCCTGTTTTTTTTTTTGGTTTTTTTTTCCTGCATATTTGTGTGTGTGTGCGTGTGTCCATGACATATCAGGACACAAATTTGTATAATGACATGGGTATGACATGGGTATTACAAGGGTAGGGTGACTTATGAGGACATTACCCCATGTCCCCATTTTTCAAAAGGCTTATAAATCATACAGAATGAGTTTTTTTGAGAAAGTAAAAATGTGCAGTTTTCTGTGATGGGTAGGTTTAGGGGTAGGGGTAGTGTAGGGCAATAGAAAATACGGTTATACAGTATAAAAACCATTACGCCTATGGAATGTCCCCACAATTCACAAAAACAAACCTGTGTGTGTGTGTGTGTGTGTGTGTGTGTGTGTGTGTGTGTGTGTTGATTTGGATAAAAATCCTTTATTTTTTTACAATATGACAACATTTTTATTGAATTTTTAGTGAATATTGCCCAAATTAATAACATAAATTGTAACACAAATCACCTTTTACTGCTAACAAAAATAAGAATAATCAGAACTATTGAAATAAAATATAATGATGTGATGCGTCAATCAGGGACTTTTGGGAATGTCCATTTACTGTTTTCACTGTAAGTTTTATGGTAGTTTATTCATTTTTTACTTGCAAACATTAAAACATATTAAAACACTTTCATATTAAATATTTACAGTTATGGTAAGGTAATTTACTGTCAACCAATAAACATGTTTTTACTATAGTACTTTTACAACATTTTTTCTGTAATAAAAAAAAAAGAAAATACAGTGTACATAATTATTTTTATTCATTATTTTTTACTAGTGGGTGCAGGACACTATAGTTCATTTATGTAAGTGAGGATAGCAAAATAAAGTAAACTGTGACATATTATACTCAAAAATTCTTCATACAGTGGACTACAGGTAAAATTGATAAAAATTTGGGACCAAAAATTATTCAGACCTGACCATGTTTTGCTTAAGTCTTATCTGAATTAAGATAATTTTTTCTGACTGTTAACTCTGAGATCTTGTCATATTTTATTACCATTTTTTTAAACTATAGTGAATAAACTGTAATAATGAATGAAATGTTCAAGGTGTCTGAATAAATTTTGGTTTGACTGTATATCATAAACACAACTCTTACCCAGCACTCTCTGCTCTTCGACCTGCAGGCTCCCAAGAATCTGCGTGGGCTTGTTCGCTCAAACCACATGCCCATAGACTGTATGACAAGGTTATTCTCTGAGACATACAATAGCAGCAAAAGCAATGGCATATTTAAAAACACATATCACCCTGCAGTCACACAGCAACAGTCCTTGCCTAAGCTTTAAATCTGAAAGCACTGACCTTGTCATCAGCAGAGACAAAGGTGACTTTAAAGTGAAACGAAAAAGCACACTCCACCTCCTAATCTGTCATCAGTGATGCAGTGATGTTTGTGATGATGGGAAAGGAAACGATGTGACAGACTTTCCTAGTGGAAAACTCTCTGTCCACAGAGACTGTCCACATTGTTCACATGTCAGTGGGCGGCACAGGCTGTTTGTACGCTAATGAAACAACTCTATCTTTTTCTTACCTCAATTTGACAGCATTATGAATACTTATGTAATTTCATGGTGTATTTTCTACATTTCAAGATTAATTAACGTCTGCAGGCTCTGTCCCAAATGCAGCTGAGACAAGCCTTTAGACAAAATCTTATTAAATCTTATTAAAAAAAAAAAGTTTGCATATGTGTTTTTTGAACATCATATCTGATGCATCAGGTTTTTATGGCACATACCGTATTAGAATATGGATAATATGGTTTTATTCAGAGATATTGTTTTTTATAGAATTGTTCTATAGTCTATACAGTATTTAATGCAGTTATGTCAGAAGTAACTAATTAAATTACAGAAAAATTAAGATTAATCCCTTACTTTACTTTTTCGAGGGAAAAGGAATTAAATTACAGTAATTAATAATATAAATAATGTACTACACCTGTCATGTTATGTTCAGTTAAGTTTTGTTAATGGATATTTAGTTTGTAATTCTTCAGTTCCTGTGTTCCTTTGTTTGATTTTCCCACCACTAATCTGTGACCATGGACACAAACTACGATATCTTTACAGCTGTTTGTCATTTAGCTCATCACCATTGTGTATTTAAGTTCACTTAGTCTCTTTCTGGATTACTTTGTTGGATTACTTTGCCTGTTTGAATTAAACTTCGTATTGGATTTTTATCCATCTGACTCTTCATCTGTTTGTTTGCTACACACACACCTAAAAGTGTGACATCCAACACTGCTCCTAATAAAATATTTTAGATGAAGTGCTGCAGTTTTTTTTATTGTGGGAGGCAATACATATAATGCAATGCAATACAATTATGATTGAGAGATGAACAAATAAATGTTCCTCAGAATCCTGATGTATCATATTTGATAAGTACATTTTATATGATAGGGTCCTTGCAGTCCTTCTCTCACACTTTGTTGACACAAATAGTGTGTAATTAATTTTGTGGTCTTCTTTTCCACTTTTATTTGTAGGAAGTAGAAAAAAATGAGGTAGAAAGAGTGAGAATGTTATCAGGACATATTGCAAATCAGATTTGAATCCGCAACTCCCTTCTGAGCACCACAGCTTAGTAGTTAGCTTATGCTCGAACTACTAGGCCAAGCCAGACTGCATCTAAATTTGCATTAATTTAGTGTTGAGTTCCATCAGTGCAAGTACAAGGTTATTTTCAATTCTGAAGTCACATTTGGTTATCCTACAAGGGCCACAAATATTTGCACTTTTTACTTCTATAGGTTGTCATTGTTGTTTTGTGATTGCTGTAAATGGGAAAACACAATCTTGCCTGTCAAATTGTCAGAAAAAAAAACAGGCATCCTCATTTGTACACTGCAATGAAGGGCATGCCATGCAGAGAGGAACTCCTTAAGTAATTTTCAGCGGTACTGTGCTTCAGGTAAATTGATTGCTGAACAACTGCTGTTTATGTGTGTATGTGAGTGTGTGTGCGAGAGAGAGATAGAGAGGTCTCTGCGGCTCCGTGGGGAGTTTTGCACTGTAGTGGCTGAGGTTTATAGGTCAAAGATGATTAAAGTTCGGGATGCCCCATACCGTTCTGCAAGTAAGTTCTGATGAAAGATCAGAGCAGCGAGATTGTAAGGAAAAGCATGCCTGGGATTGCAGGGCTGCATTAGTGTAAAAGCCAGAGCAATCTAACCCTCTAAAAGAGTCCTGTGGAAATTGGAATTGGAAACCAATCAGCAACAATTCAGTGTTAGCAACATTAAACTGTATTATATTTATACATCCTCAGATATGTCTTTTCAGATTATTCTTGCCTTATTAAGACATTAACTGTAGTCAATTATAGGAATTATTAAACAATTATTACAACATAACTGCTGAAGCTGCTGCTGTTTCCGCTTGATGTTGCAGCAGTCAGGTGTTACAAGTCAGAGCTCTCAGAAAATTTAGAGTTTGCAAGTTGTAATTACAAGTTCTACAAAGACGTGAATGTTTTTACAAGTCGGAATCTCGTAATTTAGACATGCCGTGAACACACCATTAAACCGCTCATTTGAGTAAAACCGGCACTACTTGCTCTCTCTGGTTTTTCTTGATGGATTGTTTTGTAAATTGCTAATGGACTATTTTTATTAGTGTAAGCTTTAAGGTAATTATGGAAGCTTGTTTCTGCCATGGAATAAAAAATAAAAAACTGTGACTTTTTACCTTACTACATGAATTATCTTACGGACATTTTTTTCGCATAATTGTGAGATTTTATCTCACAATGCTGGGAAAAAAGTCAAATTGTAATAAACAGAATTTTTATAAATGCTAGATATAAATCACAATTGTGATTAAAAAGTCTGAATTTTGAGTTGATATCTCACAATACTGACTTTTTTTCAGAATTGTGAGATATACTCGAAATTGCAAGGAAAAAGGTCAGAATTGTGAGAAAAACATGCAATTACCTTTTATTTTAAATTCAAGCTTCAATAGGTAATACAGAGATTATAAAAAACTCAAATCAATATTTAATATTCATGTATTTATTTACTTAACACTGAATTACGTTGTATAAAGTGCTATCCTGCAATTGTTACATTTAAGAGCTATTGATTTAACCTTTAAAAATTTGCTTTGATGGTGTATTCAACTTGATTTAACAATATTAAATAATAGAACCAGTTCATTTAGATGCAGACATTTTTGTCAGTGTATGTAATACATAAAATAAATTAATGGGAATACTGATTTGAGTTAGTTTAAATAATTATTATTAATATTATGTGAAGAGAAAGATAGTGATGCTAGAAACAAGCAAAAACAATCAGTTAGCTTTTTATAAAATTATTTGTCTTTGGAATGTCATTACTAACCAATCAGAATCAAGTATTCCAGTGAGCCGTGTAATAAGTGTTTTGAGCCAGCTTCATATACTCGAATCAATAACATAAAAGACAATTACCATGCAAATAGCAAAAGGCCTTTGAACTTGATACGTTACTTAATTAGAAATGGCCAACGATAGCACTGTTACATGTTTCGCCAAGCATGCCAAGAACTCAAACTCACTGTCTGTGCTGTTTAATTAACGTTAAGCCAATTTAAATAGCCTTTCCCAAAGGAAGACTCCTCTGAAGATTCAGCAGTTAGCACTCATCCTCTCCTCCAATATGTCTCTTGTCATAATGTACTTGATTGAAATAAACAAAAAATTATGATGATATTGTTGATAATATCAGTGATTTCTGGGCAGCATATGGTGGGACACTGTTGATTATCCGCACCTAATGCAAAGCTAGAAAACTTTAACAAAGACTTGAGACACTTTGCTGTCTCATTAGCAGCAATCTCAGAGTCTATATTTTGTTAGTGATGCCATGAGGGACTTTACACTGAGACTCCATCACATAATGTGTCAATTAATATCCTAAAGGAATAATTCTGGGAGATGTGCTAATTGCTTTACGCACAGGCTTTATTTAGGTAACCTGTATCAAACAAACATGGTTCTTTGGTACAAAAAGTACCAGAATGAAACAATTTATGAACATAAAATAGTAATCTACCTATAGAGACTTCATTGTAAAGTGAAATGGAAACCTGGGACATTTCCTAGTTCAGTGATGAAAACACAACTGAAATTGCATTTATATATTAATTTAAAAACAGGAATAATACAATTTTTAATAATTATTTTTAATTATTATTATTATACTATTGTTATAATTAATAATTATTATAATGCCTATATTAAAACCTTAATTGGTTTTAATACAGTTCACCAAAAATCTGAACTTTCTGGGATGTTTACAATTGTGTGCAAGCAAGCTTGCACATTGTTCAGGTCCTGTTATTACATACAATAATATTACTTTAATTTAATTTAACATGCATAGTTAGCATTAGATTACCTTGAACGCAATAACGGTGGCTTTTTTGAAAAAAAAAAAAAAACTCTTTTCTGGGTTAAGTTCTTCATGTAATCAGAGTAGTTGCAGCCCCCCTTTTGGTTGGGCTTATTTGCATGCTGTAAAATGGGAACATTTCTGCGGACAGCTCTAGTTGGGGACAAGACACCAAAAACTAGAACTGTCTCCGGAAAACAGGGACGTCTGGTCACTGTACTTCACTGACACAAAGACTGTCCCTGTTGTAATTTTTTTATGCTTAGTGTGTAGCTAATTAGCTTAGCATCAAGCTAAAAACAAACTTTGTTGAAGTTCTTTTTGAGCCAAGCGTGTCTGGGAATCCATTTTTATTAAGATGCTGTCCTAAAAGTCTATGTAGGTAACAAAGCAGCTCTTTAGGAGAAAAGTGCAATAGTGAAGTCACATCTCTGTTTTTAATTTAATGCCTAGGTTTTCAACCCTGCTCCTGGGGACTGCAGAGTTTAGGGTCTAGAACCCTAATCAAACACACCTGAACCAGTTAATCAAGCTCTACATGAGTGCTTGGGGAGAAAAAAATCACAGGCAGGTGAGCTGAAGCAGGTTGGAAATAAACTTTGCTGGAGAGTGGGCCTTTAGGAGCAGGGTTGAAGAACCTAGGATCTAATGAACATTACTTCCTCTCAAAAACTCTTTAGTTCATCCCCTCCACAAGCTTTTTCAGAGCAGCGAAAATAACACTTATGTATAGAGTTGCAGATGCTTCCATTTCCCAAACCTAGATATTTCAGAAGGGGATGTATTTTTATACCTGACCTTGTCGCTTCTAAAACTGGGTCTCTTCACCCAAACACTCACTCAAAACAAAAAGTCTTGTTCTATCAGTCAGGAAAGATTTAAAAGAAATACAATCTCTTCTCTCAAAGGCCGCATTCACACTGCAGGTCTTGATGCCCAATTCCGATTTGTTGACTACTTTTTGACGACCAGCTTAATCTTCATATCAGATATCTGCATTTACTCTATACACCTGGCGAAACAATCCTAGGTAGAAGTACTGACCCTAGAAACCTTTAGGTTGAAATGGAAGTAAAAATTGCACGATTTGCAATGAATGCAGACAAAATGATAATACAAGCTTTTGCTTTCCACACCATCTTTAAAGGTCAGCAAAACATTTGGTTGAGCCTTCGTCCTCCATTGCGCCATTGAAAAGAGTCATGTGATTATGGTTGGTGTCCACCTGAGTCATTCGCCACTGTCGCTTTTTCAATGACATACGACTCGCATTGACAGGAATATCCGATCTGCATTATCAGAAGCAAATGCACATATCCGATTCATATCAGAATTATTTCCACATATGAATGAGGCCTGAAACTGAATATCGGAATCCATGTGTTTTTTTCCTGCTTATATGTTCATCCGTCATATCTGATCTGTGCCACAAGGGAGAAAAAAATCAGATTTGGGTCACTTGAACTGTAATGTAAATACAACCTAAGCCTCCAGTCCCAACCTATTCATAAAAGTCTCCCCTAAAAGCTCTTCACTGCCAGTGTGCTGCGTCTTTAAGTTAGGTACAAGCATTACGTGGACCATAATAACTGCAATTTCCCTTGCACAAAATGTTCTTTTCACGACTGCTGCAAGCACTATTTCACTGTCAGCCAGTCTGAATCTTCCAGCAATTCTTTCAGAATCCTGTTGCCGAAGCTTTTTTTGCCATCAATATAATTAGACAGCGCAAGAGCAAAAAAAGGAGCCGAGGGACTCTGGGAAATATGAGCTGGGTACAATGATGGGGTTGGTCCGTGGCTGAGAAGATATAGAACTTGATAGAAAAGTTCTAATTAAAATGCATTTCAGCACATTTGCCTTAGCGACTAAGCTTTAATTTAATTTAACTCATTCCCCAGTGAGAAAGTGAGATAAAATTAATTAGTTTTTTTTCCTTTCTTCCTTTTTTTATATGTAACATATATAAATCTATATTCATTACTTTGTTCTTACTATGCAGAATCTTCTGCACCTGAATATTATACTTATTAGTTGCTCATTTTAGGCCTATCACCACAAGTCAATGACAGCAATGGAAATGGATTACAATTAAAAAAAAAAAAAAAAAATCTGTTATTCACACAAAAATACCATTTATGTATTTGTGTGTGTGTGTGTGTGTGTGTGAGAGAGAGAGAGAGAGAGAGAGAGAGAGTTAGTTAGTTAGATACCAAGGCAACAAAAGTGTCAGAAAAGTAATGATGATACCATGTAGCAAAACAAATTTCAAGGCATAAAAATGAGCAACTAATAAGTACAGTATAAAATTAAAAATTAAGTTCTCAAAAGAACATCGATAGCATGGGGGAAAACTGCCATATAGATATTTTTAATATTATCTCATAATTTGGCAGCAGGTAATTTGGCAGGCTGCTGTCACTTTAAGACCTGACGCACAGATCCATTATACTGTTACGCATGTGTTTTCTTTCTCAACTGTTTACGTTCACTTAAAACAAAACTGACTGTGTTTATGTAAATACTTGCCAAGACCAATTTTGACATTATTTTGTATTTATTTGACTGTTTGTGAAACAATAAGCAGTGAAGAAAAAAAAAAAAACTTAATTCTAAAATGCGGCTTTATGTGCGCACATTCCCACGCAGAAATTCAAGCCCTGTAACTGCAACAATATTCATCCGGAGCAATCGAAGCGAGTGAGTGAGGGGAGGCGGGTTTGTGTGTCAACTTGCTGTCGGAGAGATAAGAGAGTGAGAAAGCAAAGTTGGTATCGTGTATCTATTCTTCTGTGGAAAATGGGTATTGGAAGCATTTCAGATATTTCAGTATCGATACGTATCAAAAAATTTATATTTTTGACAACACTACATTGCACTTAGTTTATTATTTCAGATGCCTTTTAAAAGACTACAATTGAAAAATGTATATATTATATACTGTATAAAATTCAACCCACCAAAGTGGCTAGTAGGGGTGACTGGGTTACACACCACTGCTGAAATCCACCCGCATTTGGTGGGAGGAGGTGGGTGTTAATGTCAAATCCTGTATAAACACTTCAATTCGCTTACTAGGACTAGGTATTACAATCCCTAACGATTCAGCACAGCACTTGCCTTGAACGATTCATCACCACCACAGTCCAAAATGAAGAAGTGGATCTTCACACCAATGCGACACATCGTCAGTTGTGTACCACAGCCTCATTGGATGTTTCGGTCTTTTATCACAAGACACCCTCAGCAGAGGCAGGCCCACCACAGGCTGGTCAGACCTGGGTGTGTGTCACATGGTGAATAAATTGGCCATTTGGCGGCCCACACTGTCTCCTTTCATTTCAGCCACAGCCAGTGACTACTTCCTTCGGTGACAGAGGCAAAGTAAAAAGTGAAGTATCAAGATAAATTAGCTTTAATTTTGTTTTAAATGTAAATTGTTTATTTGTTTATTTATTTATGAATTTCAAAGAATTGAGAACTTAATATTATATTTGCTTTTAATTTAAGTTTTTAAGCTATTTTGATCTCATAATTAGAATGTTTTTAATGAGTGAAGTCTACAAAACGTCAATGTGACAAACTCTGTCCTCTGTCTTCTGTCCTTACGTAGGACCTAGGACATTTCTCTTGGATAAAAATGAATTCAAACTTGCCTCGGCAGTATAGAATGGCCCTGAGGGTTTGTTTGTCCTCTGCTGTCTGCGAGACTGTCCTCTGCTCACCCTTATGCCTTGAACAAACATTGTTTTTTATTGAGCTGAAGTATGGAAGTTTCTGTAAAATGATCACCATGAACAACCACTAATCAATTGTAAAAACATTACGCAGAGGTTATACTGGAATTTGGAATTTCTCTCTCTCTCTCTCTCTCTCTCTCTCTCTCACTCGCTGTCTCTCACTCACTTTCCTTTCAGAGAATCAGGACAAAATTGGTTAAAGGCACAATGCAGGGTAGATTAAAACCTGCATCTCCTGCATGAGAACCATCTCTGAACAAGGTCTTTTTATGAGGTCTATTTCACAGATGGACAGTAAGGAGTTATTTTTCCAAGGACTATTCATATCTTTTTCCTTAGACACAGCTAGATCATCTGACAGTATTGGAATAAGCGCAAACATAAGTGCTTTATTATGATCAAGAAGTAGACCTGTATGAGCAAGAGCCATAGCAAAGACACTCTCCAAGTCAGTACAGGTAGCATACAATGAAAGGCTTTGGAAGGACTTGTCATTGTGGCAGAGTTACAGTGTTCATAAGGTACCATGAAATGGCTTTCTTTACTGTGTTGATGTATTTCCTGTTAAAAAAAAAAAAAAAAAAAAAAAAAAAACAGGCTTCTGGAGATAATTTCATTGGACAAAAATTTGGATACATTCTTAAATGCAGGATGAGAAATGTATACTGTTAAACAGAAACACATTTTAAAGATGTGCAAAATATTAAACTATTCAAAAAAATATTTAAAAGTATTTATACTTAGTCCATTAAATTCACAGATTTATTGTTTTCTACTACCCTGTATTACTTTTAGGTATATAAACCTGAAGAAAATATATGGCTAAAAATAATTGATTAATCATGATTTCCCACAAGCATTATTAATGTTAAAATTAATAATTTTAACTTCTTTTTAATACCAATAATAATTATTTTTTTAACACTATTTTCCCCCAGACCCCAGTTTGAAAACCTGTGCACTGCAATAATAATAATATTAATAGATGTACTGTATATAAATGACCTCAGAACTAACGTGCATGGACTAAAACTCCTATTTTTATTTCATGGGGTCTTTGAATAGATGTTTTGGATAAAGCTCTCGTTTTCATGTTTTATTTTGTCTCCATCAGCCACACACATGCATAGTCTGCAATTAATTACAGCATTTAGGAGAAAATACAGACAGAGTGCAAACAATATTAAAGGTTTGGGTCACCCTGGTTCTTTTATGGCCTTACCTGGAGTAGCCTGACCTGCTATATTCAGCCAAACCACGAGATGTGAATCTCTGGTTGGGTACTTCTGGCACATTTTCATCATTACAGTTTATTAGTCTGAGCAGAGTAGACTCTCCACGAGAGCTTGAAAAATGCTAGCTGTGAGATGTGTTCGTCTCTTCAAACCATGCCAAGAGTCATTACACTCATTTATTCAATATCCTCTCCTGCACATAATGAACTCTTTGCACTGGACCTTGGTAAAGATGCTACAAGAAGATGAACTTTCGAACTAAATTTGCTACATCGTGATTTCACTGAAAAATCATGGCTGCAGAGTGAAACTGCCCTCAGAAATTCATAGTAAAGCCTTTGAAGATGGGACCAACATTAAAGTCATGGCTATTATTCATAGGCACATTCCTATATTGCTATGATCATTTCTTAGTAATGGAAGGGAGACAGGGAGAAGCTAAGGGCAGTCCGGTCAAAATCAATGTGCCAGACACCGTACAGTAACTGTCCATTGTCCAGTTTATGCTTAATTGTTGAAACCCTCAGGACTCAAATCACAGCTTAATACAGTTCAGATGGCTCATAAATGTCCATCGGTAATGAAACAAGATTCATTTCTTTCATTATCTTAGCTCTATTCTAATATAGTCTAGCACTCTTCAGTATCCAATAAGACTAAAATGATCCCTATAAGAGCCACTGGGCCAGTTTGATCTGACATCCTAGGAGTGATTTTGTTTGCTTTAAAAACCCATTCAATAAAAATGAGAGCTTTGTGGCTTCTAGTCCATGTCTGTTTGCTAGCATACTCCTAAAAGTTAGCAAAATCCACTTTTGAAATAATTGATGACTAGTGCACTACACAGATTTTTGTCCAATTAAATGCTCTCAAGATTGCGAATGAGTTTCTGCAATTGTAGCAAGTAACAAAACAAGGGATTTATCTTGTTAGCATACATTAGCCCTTGCTGTAACTTATCTAGTTTTAAAAAAGCATTGTTACATGGCTTTCTCCAGGTATTGTAGACATCATTAGTAGCAAATTATGGTTTATAGCTGTGACTTTGACAGAAAACTGTGGTTGTCAAGCCATTTCATGATATTTTAGCATTATGGAGCTTGTGGGAACTTTTACTTTGTGATAAGGTATATGTGCAAAACACAAATATTTCGACAAGTAAAGGTGCATGGCCACATTAGCGAAATGTAATGGGCAAAAAAAGATCCATTGTCTATTGTCAGTAGTGTAGTGATGTATGAATCACAGCTCACACAGAAGTCATTTTCAAACCATAGTTTACTTTTGGTCAACATGGTGAATCCGCCTGACTAACATGAATCCGTTGCAAAATCTGCTTGTGTTACATGTGCACTCTGTCTTGGACTTGTTTTGGACTTGTGTTGTGCCATTTCCCGCCACTAGTTTGTTTCTATAGTTACTGATCACCTCATTATCACCACCAGCTGTATTCCATCACCCACCTTGTTGTCCTTTGTATATTAACCCTGTGTTTCCTGTCCAGTGTTGTCCGGTATCGTTTGTGTCTAGTGTGGTTGTCTCTCCTGTTAATCTGCCTGTGGAACTATTAAAAGACTGTTTTCCTTGATCTCCTTCGTCGTGCGCATTCCTACAACCAGCTACTGTAACAGAATACCGGACCGAAACAGTTATACAGATTGCGGCGTGTGTTTGTTGTTTTTCGTGTTTCACTTTTCGTTCCCGTCACTATGTACACACCTGCATTTCTGTTAATCTGCCTTGAGCAGAAGGACCGCTCCCTCGAGGCACATTTGGACGATTTTTTGTTTTTGGTACCAGCTACACATTTCCCGGACAGCAGCCTTTGCAACTTCCTGTATGCCGGCCTCAACACCGCCACCAAAGCGCAGCTGTCCGGGGAAGGGCCTCGAGGGAGCTTCCCTGAATACGTGGAGTGGGTGCTGGCGTCATGTGGATCTTCGATGACCGTGGACTTCTGCAACAACGACGCCAGTCCCACTCCCACTCCAGTGCCCAGCCATCAACACCCTGACTGCGAGGATCGGCAGCATGAGCCCACCGCAGACCGTGAGAAGGACTTCACCGCGATGTTTGAGCCAGCGCCAACGGGAGCGACCGAGCAGAACATCACTACGGAGCCTGAGCAACACGGGACTGACCAGGTGTGCGAGCCGGCTGTACCATCCGTCGCCGAGGGAATTCTAGTGGAATACGAGGGTATGGAAGTGAGCCCCACCCAACCCCCTGCCACTGAGAGTGAGTTTTTGGCATGCACTGGGGACTCTTTATTTGATTTAAGAAAGGTTAGCCTTCTACCTGTTTTGCTACCATCTGAATCTACCTGCCATATGTCTAGTTCTCTGGCCCCTCCCAGCCTCCCTCTCCCACCACCTCTCCAAAATCATGTTAACACTCCGTCATCTTCTAAAGGATTTTGTTGCACTCTCCAAACCTCTCCTCTGTCCCAAGCCACGCCTGTCACCCTGTCATCGCTGTCTCCCATCAGCCCTTCAGTTTCTCCATCTCCTCTCAGTGGTGGGGATCCACCTCGGGACTGCTGGGAGCCACCTCCTCCTGGGCTTGAGGAGCCTGGGGTTCCGCCTCCAGCCTCAGAGCTCTTCACTCCCCCTCGACCCGTCGACCTGGCTCCTACACCTACGCTCCTTCCACCCTCGTCGTCAGCAGGTACCATCGGGCATTCGGCCTCGCTGGGTTCCCTCGGCACGTCGGCTCCGCCTGGGTCGGACATCGCCACGCCTCTGCTGCGGACTTACGGGCCATTCGCTGCTCTCTGGCCCTCCACCCCTTCCGCTACGGCCAGCTCCGCCCTCCCTCAGGCTCCACCTCCGCCCTCGGTCGCTCCAGCTCCACCTCTACCCTCTGGATCCCTGCTTCCACCTCGGGGGGTCGTCGCTACGGCTCAGTCGCGGTCGCCCAGGCCATCGGGGTCCCTTCAAGTCTTCTGCGCTCCGGCTGCACGGTGGGCTCCAACACTGATGTCATCGCTTCCGGTCGTCCCCATGGTGGCGTCTATGACTACATCACCATGGCTCCTCCCGCCTGCAACGCCGCCATGGGGCACAGTCGTGGCTGTGGCCTGGATGGGTATACTTCTTCCTCTGTTCAAGGCACCTCCCTGGTCTTCACCACCATCTGCACCTCCCTGGACTTCTCCATCACCTACACCACCCTGGAATCCTGCTCTTCGCCTCCTCCCGGTTAGCCGTCCGCCTCCTGAGCCGCCTCCTACACCATCTTCAGCATTCCAGCCTCATCTTCCCCTCTCCACGGCGCGAGGACACGCCTTTCCGGGAGGGGGCGATATGTTACATGTGCACTCTGTCTTGGACTTGTTTTGGACTTGTGTTGTGCCATTTCCCGCCACTAGTTTGTTTCTATAGTTACTGATCACCTCATTATCACCACCAGCTGTATTCCATCACCCACCTTGTTGTCCTTTGTATATTAACCCTGTGTTTCCTGTCCAGTGTTGTCCGGTATCGTTTGTGTCTAGTGTGGTTGTCTCTCCTGTTAATCTGCCTGTGGAACTATTAAAAGACTGTTTTCCTTGATCTCCTTCGTCGTGCGCATTCCTACAACCAGCTACTGTAACAGCTTGGGGGAAACACAAAATTCCTGAACATGTAGATTCCTATTGAAATGACTGGATTTCGCCCACGAAAATTCAGCAAACAATGTTAAATGAGACTGCTGGTAATTTCCAAATAATAACTGCTTTGTCACAGGTCATGCTCCTTTTGCATTTTATGGATTCAACCTTGTCTCCTGGTGTGATTGTGCCCGTTTCCCATTTTAGGAGGCCCGAAATGGCTGAAAAATGTGCACTCATTTAAAGAACAGCAGGGCGCTCGTATTTCTGTAGACTAAGTGTTCGTGTAAAGCACAATTAGCGTAGCCATATGTAAACACAATGCTTGTCTTAGCTGCTGTGAGCCAATCATTGAGTGTCATGTAGTGCCCAGGAAATAATTGGGTCTCAGTTGAGCTGTTTTGCATGTTTCGGCCTACATAATGATACACATCTACCATTACAACACACACAAAATTGAAAGTTAGTAGGGCAGTTATTTAACAACTTTTTCAGATGTTAAATTTGCACTTTTGGGGAATATCAGTATTAAGGTCACCACATAAAAGCAATTTCTTCAGGGCACTGGTTCAGCTGCAGAATAAATTTGTCACATTGTGTATAATGAGTATCCTTACCAGACACATAATGTAGGACACACAGGCACAGTGAGACTGTAAGGTGATTTACAAGCCCATTTAGCAACTCTGGTCCTCTGTAAAGTGGACACACATGCTGTACATTTTTATTAAATCATGGCCGATTTGCAGTTGTTTTTATAAAGCTGTACTTTTGCAGCTTACAAACAAACACTTGTTTCATTCTTCACCTCAAACTGGAGCTATTGGAAGTCTTCAGACATTCGCTTGTATAGCATCACAATTTCCTTGAGTGCTTAGGTATTTGCTAGTTTTGTGCAAACATGAGAAGTGATGAAAGCTGTTAATTACTGTGATGGGCTTAATGGGACTGAAACTCCTCATAAATGATGGCAATGCCTCACTATGGGGAACCTTGGGAGCATTGTTGCATCTGAGAGCCCTTTTTCAATGCAAAATTGAGCCCTTCATTCTTTCTCTTTAGAGATATATAGTAATTATATTGAATAGGCTGATGGATGTTTTCACATTGTATTTGTTCAGAATGAATCTGTGTATGAGGCGTGTGCCAGTCTACTTACTGAGATGTCGATTTGGTGGGGAAATATCACCCCGCATAATCATTCATGTGTGAAATTACTAATTATCTTTTGTAATTACAGAACTCTTACTTCATACTCAAAGTCGGCTAGGTTTATAATGTGATTGTGTGTCAAAAGTGTTAGTGTCATCACCCCAAAAAATTTAGGGGTGTGTTTACTAAACTATTGCGGTACTTTTTCATTTTATTTCAGCACAAAAATCTGCGGCTTATTCACTAACCACACGCAATTCTGTTTAACTTGATTGTATCTGTGCCGGTGCAGTATATGCCTTCCTTTTAATTAAATAAGGCTACATTTTTTGATTTTCACAAATCTCTGTGAAAGCACTATTTAACATTGAGCTACTAAAGCTGGCACAGTTCATTCTTAGTTAATGCACCCCTAGAGGAATATTCTAGGTTCTTTTCAGTTAAACTTAATCAGCATAATTTATGGCATAGCAATGATTACCACAAATCTTTCAGTTCACATATATTTTTTCAAGTTTAATCTTTTATCTAATTTTTTTTTTATTTCAATTAACAAAAATTATTTTTAATTATTTTAGTTGACAATAACAGCACTGATTAGCCACAAGACATAAACAATATGACTGTCAACGTGATTTTAGAGTGAAAACAAAAATCACCTACTAACCTTTAACACAAGAGTTAATATGTGACTTTTTAAAATTATAAGCATCATATTTCTGCTTTTTAATGTCCATTTACCTTTAATTTAAGTATGTCACTGTAATTTAATTGCTTTTCCCTTGAAAAAGTAAAGTAAGGGATTACTCTTAATTTTTCTGTAATTTATTTACAGTTACTTCTGATGCAATTGCATTAAATGCTTTATAGACTATAGTACAATTCTATATAAAACAAAAATGATTTAACATCAAAATTTAGGTCTGATGTTAAAATTATTGTAACCTTTTTTAATTTAACCTTTAATGTAATTCCCTTTAAATACTTTGATCAATTTAAGAATAATTTATGCAATTTTGTATTATGTATTTGAGTGAATTAAAAGAGCAGTTTCATGTATACCCTTGTATTGTTCAACTTGTCGCAGTTGATTTGGGTTTTAGAAAGTAATTAATAAGTAATGCAATACTTTTTAAAGAGAGTAATTACTCAATTGAAGGTGTAATTGGTAGCTAGTAATTAACTTACCCAACACTGGTCACTGTATCCTTGATTTTTGCTTCTTTTTCAAATAAAAGTGAGACTAAAATAGACTAAAAATTTATATTTTGATAATCAACATTATGCTAAAAGGCTGTCGATTAAACTTAACTTGTATTATTCTCTGTATAATCCTTTATTATTTACAACTAAGTATGCTCATGCCTTAGTAGCACTGTTTGAACACCCATATGGATTTACAATTAGTAAGAGCTATCACATTTTTGTCATTATCGATCTAAAGACTTGATCTTTCCGCAGCTTATAGCCAGTCCAGTGTGCTGGTTTCATTTTGGTATCTAATAGATTGTTGCCTTAGGCGAGTTTCTCATGATTCAGACTCCAGCTCACTCAAATCTGGCTCTTAGCTACGTATTGACCGTTTATGTCAAAATGACTTTGTATACTGACCTGACCTAGACAGATAATCTTAATAGTTTTTTACTGTATAGCTGTGCGCTGCTTTTCTTGCCTCTGTGACAGACTAGTATTTCATTTAAAAAGGTATCAATATAAGCTGAACAGAATGAGATATGCCAGGAAAATTAACATGAAAGAAGGACATATGAATATATAGATATTGACATTAAGGCATTGAAAAGCTTACATTTAAATGTATGTTCTTAGCAAACTCTTCTCAATGAGAAGTGCACACATTGTGGAAGCAATTACCAAAACAGGTAGTTCAAAAAGATATGAAAGATTACCATTAAATTCTTGCATTATCTGAAGTTTACTGTCACTTACTGTAAGATTCTGTTGACAACCTGCAGGTTTGTTGAAATCACAGATTTGCATAGAGCAAATTCTCTTTCACATGACTTGTGTCAGGGCTCCAATGCACCTCTCAACACAAACGCCATGCCTGCTTCGACTTCCACATGAAAAGAGGTGCAGATAGTAAAGAAAAGCTTCATTTGAATGATGAAATTCTTGAAAAGAAAACCCTATTGAGTACTTTAACATCATTTTTTAAATTAAGGTTTCAATAAAATTCTTAGTAAAAAGTTGAAATGTGGTGCATCATGATGTCATGTGGTGCAACCAACATGCAGAAAAAGATATTAAACAGGAAATAATGTCATAGAGAGGACAATAAGTCAGTAAGATTCTTAAAATATTAGATAATATGACCTTTTTATTTCAAGGCAAGGTTAGTTTGGGTTTTTAAAATGTCTTGTGGTGCAATTCCCCGAAAACGTTTGAGATTTATGATTTATTCAATTATTCATTCAGTTGAATAATTCATGATATTTGTAAGAATGAATAAATGAATGAATGAATTGTATGTTGAAAATTGTGGGTTTTTTTTTTTAAGAATAATTATTAATGTGTACACACACATGGATTCAAAGTATAATGAACATAAGTTATATTGTCGTTTACATTACAAATTCACATTAAAAATTGTCTGTCAACTTTTCTTGAAAATGGTGCAATGTTTTTTCAAAACCATATGAACTCAACATCAATACTAAAAATACATTTGTAGTAAAAGAACTTGGCATATGTGTTTTTTACCATGGTCACTTTTATCACAAACTTTGCAATCTGAATCAAAGATTTCAATATAAACAATTTCATGTCAGTTACTTCTGCAAAATTAAATAATCTGAGCCATCCACAATAATATCATACCTCTATAGCCCTACTGTATGAAAATAGTTTTCTCTTTGGTCCCTATTTTTATTACTCCTGGGGGACAGGAAGAAAGAAAAACCTTTGAGCAATAAAATTTCCCCTCAAGGATGGCATAATTTGGCAGCACAGACCAGATATTAATACAGTTATGTAATAATGTGTTTTGAACTATATGAGAGATCGCTTCATGCGACTTTTTAATATCACTGGATAAGGAGTTGCTAATAGAACATTTAGCTGGAGAATGAACTAGTTAAATCTGGGCAACCATCTGTAAAAATATAGCTTTTCAGAAATACTGTTCATTCATACATGCAGTGTCCACATGTATTCTGTTCACAGAAACATATATAAGATGTCTATATTTGTTTAGGTTATAATCTTTAGTTAATCACTCATTTAATGAGCTAATGACATGAATTGTGCATGTACATGTGAGACTCTTGAGATTTTTGTAAATGTCAATTACTGAAGTACCTAAAGCAGAAAATTTTAGAATTTCAAACATAAAAGAGTCTGACAGTAACAAACTATTGTGAACATTTGCAGTATTAGACTTTACTTTGTAGCTGTGCTGGTGTGATATAACTTGACTTCAAGAATATTGTATTTATTTATAAAGAAATCAGTATGATCTATTTGCTGATTGGTGCGATAAAGGATTAGTTTAGCTGTTAAGTGTCTATTGCAGATATTTATTAATGCATTCAACAATTATCAAATAGAATAACTCTTTCAGCTCTTCCCCCCTGATATCTTCACAAATGAGCATTTTTACCATTTTAACAGATCGCAATTTTGAGTCAGACATGACAGCAGTTCAGTAAGCAAGTGTATAATATACAAATTAAAGATGATTCAATCCATGGCACAGACTGATGACTCTGTGTTCAATTCATGCTGATTATCCAATTGTTCCAATTTATTATTATTATTTAAATGTATATGCATGTATTTCCTGTCAGGAAATGCTGGTCTTCTCAACCATTGCAGTTGCAGATGCGTAATCTGTCTCCTTGTACTCAAGCTTATGGACATTGGACATGGCAAGCTGGGGTGAAAAATTTTGAATCAGTGTCCTTTGATACAGACATATTTGACAGTTCTACAATGCCCTATGAGGAGAAAGTCAAAAATTAAGTTGAACTTAGCATTGTGTTTTGATGTGAAAGCGTTTTGACAAGCTTTCTCTCAGGTGAAAGATGGAATACAAATTCTTCCTCTTCCCTGCATTTGCTTTTCCTTTCTTTCTAACACTCACAGTAGAGTCATTTTCACTCTCTCTGGTTTCAAAGTGGTGTTATCTTTGTGACACTGTAGGTCTAGTATTTTACATTTATTTTTGTTGTATTAAACACGGTATCTAAGTGCTAATTTAATAATGACAGGTTTCATGTATACTGCATTATTCTATACATTATACTGTTCAAAATTTGGGGTCAGTAAGATTTTTGAAAGAAGTCTCTTCTACTCACCAGGGCTGCATTTACTTGACCAAAAACCAATATTATTGTGAATGTTTCAATAGTAGTGTACAATATTTGTACTGTTTACCTTGATGCCAAAAAAGCCATATTGAATTTCGAGTAACCCAACACTTTCAGTAATATCATATACATTACTATATGATCACTAGTTCATTGTATGGGCTTTCTGCATCTATATACTGTACAGTAAGCAGGAAAGTCTTTAATATATTCATTATTTTACATATTATGCAAAACTGTGTAGTCGACCTGCAGGTATGACGGCAGCTACAACACGTTAGTCACATCTGCTTTCATTTAAACAGCGCGAGTACTATGTGTTGCTTAAAAATCAACAACAGAGTAAATGCATTTGCATTTTAATGAGAAAAAGCCAAAACGTTTGTTATTTTTATTCAGTGGCAGGCCAGAAGAATTGACAAGCTTCTAAAAACGTTGAGTTCATGGTGAATAGCGCATTAATCATTGTGACTGGGCTTCCATTACAGCGAGTGGTCTGGAAGTAGCGTTCCACTTCATTATCCATGTGGCACAATGCGCTGTCATAATAGGCCGAAGAGAAGCGTGAAGACTTCAGATAGAGGAAGCAAAACAACTGCCTCATCTCATTCCCAACAATCCGCGTGGGGGCTCAGTGATAGTCCTGCACGCAACATGACTAGTATATCAACTTCATGGGTGGTCGAGAAGTTTTTATATGAAGACTGACATCATTAATGGTCTGCCAGTTTATTTATGTGATTTACTTGATTTGTGTGTGTGTGTGTGTGTGTGTGTGTGTGTGTGTGGTGGAGGGGGGGTGGGGGGTCATGACATTATAAAATTACTTTGAAACAATTTTAATATAAATGCCTATTATGTTTATCTTCGACCGAGTTTGATGAATAAAGAAATAACAAATTCATCAAGGCAATAAAAAATGATAGGCCTGTGGTTTTCAGTGCTGATGTCATAATATCTTAAAGACTTAATGCTTCTTAAAAAGCTCAACTGTCAAAATTAAGGTTACGAAGTAAAAATATATATGGCTCAGTGGGTAACACTGTCACCTCACAGCAATAAGGTCCCCGGCTGAGCCAGGAGTCCTTTCTGTGTGGAGTTTGCATGTTCTACCCATGTCAGCGTGGGTTTTCCTGCTACAGTCCAAAGACATGCAGGTTAGGTGGATTAGATATGCCAAATATATATCCATCCATCCATATATTTTTAAGTTAAAATGAAAGCAAAATTTAATTTCTTAATGCACATTCCTGGTCTTATTATGATTGTCTTTGTGATATTTAATCAAAGTAGTGCCTAATAACGTTCTGTTCCCTTTCAGTCAGTCACGTTCAATGTTACGTCAGAACTGAACTGACGAATTGGGATCTCGCCTGAGAGCCCAGTCACCTTTAAGTGTAAACAAAACAAGCCAATGGACGTTGGCCTGCGAGATTTGCATTTACGTCTCCGTAGGCCCCTCACTCCTCTAGCTGTTTAGCTTCCTGGTGAGGCTGCTGGTCCTTCTCATGGGAGACCTAGAGTTTCATTCGGGGCTCCGGTGGAGGATCAGATGTCAATCACTGCATCAGAGGGTGGGCTGGAGTCCTCCGGGAGATTAAGCGTTGATTGATTCTGACCCAGAGCTGACAGCCATGCTTTCCCGGGATGCTGAGAGTGTCGGGCTTGAGTGGAGACTTCCACCGTGTCCCAAACCCTCGAGGCTGGATGATTGGTATCTCGGGTGGTGCACGCTGATCAACAGCATCCCGCCCCAGTGCCTGTCTTTCCAGAAGTGCATAAAGAGGTTGCCAGATCGTGGAAGGCACCTTTTTCTGCATGAAACTGAGCTGGTGACTCCTCCACCCTCAATGGTGGGGTAGCCAAGGGGTACGTGGAGATCCCCCTGGTGGAGTGTGCAGTTGCGATGCAATTGTGTCCACAAAGCACTGTTGTCTGGCAGGGTAATCCACGTCTCCCATCCAAGGCCTGTAAGGTCTTGTCCATGCTTATGGACAAGGCTTACAGAGCCACTGGACAGGCCGCCTCCACCCTGCAAGTCATGGCCCTCCTGCAAGTCTACCAGGCCAAGGCACTTAAAGAGCTGCACTAGGGTAGTTCTGATCCAGGTTTGGTGCAGGAACTGCGCACAGCGATGGACCTCGCCCTACATGCAAAAAAAAAAAAAAAGATACTGCACGGTCCCTGGGTCAGGTGATGTCCACACTTATGTTTCAGGAACTCATGCACCCTGTGCCAAAACGTGGAGCCAGGTGAGTGTTGCATCCCACACTCAGACTCCACTCCAGGACTCTGTGCCTTTCGGGTCGGGCCCATGTGCTCCACCTCGCTGCCCCACTGCAGGTACATCTGTGGTCCCTCTACGGGGGGACCACACTCGTACGGTCTCTGGAAGCCTGGCTAGCGCTTCCCAGGCCATCTGGCTCATTCGGACCATCAGACTCGGTTATACAATTCAGTTCGCCCAGTGCCTATGGGCAGAAATCACTGTCCTACTGGCAAAGGACACAATAGAGCCGAGATGAGGTCAGTGTTTTACAGACTTTACTTCATTGAACCCAAGAAAATCAGTGGACCTGTGTTTTGAATCTGGCCCTTCACAGGCTCCTGTTCAAACTGTTGATGTGGAGACGCATTTTCAGATACATTCAACCCCAAGATTGGTTTGCAGTGATCAACTTGAAGGAAGCATAGTTTTATGTCTCGATTCTCCCTTGACACAGACGTTCCTGCGTGTTATGTTCGAGGGCCGAGCATGTCAGTACAAAGTCCTCCCCTTCGGACTGTAATGGAGTTGTAACATTACAGATGTAAAGTAGCTTGCAAATGGCTATTCACATTGACTTAAAAAAAAAAAAAAAAAAAAAAAAAACTCTTGCTTTTTTCACTTAAATATGGAGTTAGTGTGCAAAAAAAGTCTAGAAAAAGTCATTGTCATTGCATATTTTGACATATAAAGGTTTTTGAGATCAGTTTTGGCCATTGATTCATATCAAAGTTATCTTTTGTAGAAATTTCATTATATTTAATTTTTAGATACATTAATTGTTTTGTATATTATTTGTTATATATTTTGGAACTTAATTTTGCTTGCACATATTTGCTTGCATCACCATGTTTTTTGGACACCAATGTAGTACTATGCTTGTTCTGATTGCAGTTCTGTAGTTTTGTCGTCTGCCACTTGAATGCTTGAGCTCTTAAAGCTGGATAGATTCTGATTGGTTGTCAATGTTGTTATCTTTCATCAGCCGAAAAGAAAAAAAAATTCACTGTGACATTATCGTTATAGTTGTGTTGTGGACTCTGCCACTCTTTTATATTTAGAATGATTTTTAGAACTATATCTTTACGGTTATCATTATAGTTATCATGGTGTGAACGGGTCTTTTCGGTACCATGGTATTTTTGTAAGGGAATTTTTTCAGGAGAATTGTATGTGACATTATCTAGATGGGAACACTATGTTTTTGAACACCATTTCAAGCATTTACTCAACTCCGTCATTAACCAGGGACCAGAATCCACCCACCAAAAATCAGGCAACATTGGTTTGAAACAGAGCATATAGTGGAGTAATCCCTCATCTTCAGCTGTATTTGAAGTGAGTTTCAGCTAAAGTTTAATTTTTAATCTAGTCAAGAATTAAAAATATTGCCGGCTTGCCAAGTTGCAAATTTGCTATATTGGTTAATGAATGCAAGGATAATTGTTAGTGCCATTTTGAAGTTATTTTCTGGGCTGGCATGAACATTTTTAGTTGAAATTATTTATTATGACTCCAAAATGCATCAGAAGTTTTGAACGATAATTAAAGTGATAATTTCAACACAGCAGTGGGGAAGCGCAGTTGTGTGGCTTGAACAAAAGTTAATTGAGCAATCAATGTGTTTTTAATGAGTGACTGTCTCCAGAATATTTATATCATAATTTCTCTCTCGATGCACCAAGGTGACTTGCTCAGTGTCCTTGTGGCGAACATGGACAACCAGATTGTCGTTTTCGGCTGTCGTCGACACAGTCTAATGCTAATCTGATTGAGGACCAGGACTTTGACCACAGGCCATTTCTGTACTACTGGGGAGACCCGTTTACTGATCTAGACAGCGTCTAATGGGTTGCTTTAAATAGACGGTGTCCTAAAACTGGTCCTGGGCAGCCCCTATGGGTCCCTGTACTGGTATCCTGACTATAATAGATGACAGCTGTAGTGTAGCAGCAATTAAAGTGGTGCATTTGTGGGCAGAGTGGATTTTCTACTTCCTGTGTCACATTCGTTTTATCCAAGAGTCTAATTTCCTGGTATTTCTAGCATTGCCTTATGTTACATTTGCCTTCTATTTGGAAAACAAATCACTTTCAGAATATGTTGTCATGGTAACAGGAATGGTTGGCAGGGTCATCACTCCAAGGGCATGGTGTTATGAGAGAAAAAAATAATGACACAGTAGATGATCCTTAATGGCCTTGACTATTAAGTCAAATCACTCCAATAATAGGCAGGTAAGTGCAATGCAATTTTGCTCTGTTGGTGGCCTCACTCTTCACTTTCACATTTTCATTAATATTTGCATTATTTTTCCCCAATTGCTTATTTTTCTTCTAATGTAAGGCTGAAAGGGAGGGAAAAAATGCCTGCACCTCAAAGAAAATCCAGTATTACTCAGCTGTCGTCATTATCGTCGTCGATGTTGATATTTTTCAGTGTGGAAGCAGTGTGAGTGATCCAAACCAATAGATTGTGATATCTGTGGGAAACATGTTGTTTTCAGCAGTGAGTTACACCTACATAGTTGTAAATTAGCCTCCAAGGTACTGGATCCATGACAATTTATTTATATAAAGCTGTGAACCTACAGTATTAGTGCAAGAGGTGTACTGAAATAAGGAGGAAGAGTTTTCTCTTTTTTTTATCCAATTCATGTTATTTGATCAAAACTACAGTAAATACAGTAATATTGTGAAATATTATTAGAATTCTTAAAAATCAGCAGCCATTACTCCAGTCTTCGGTATCACATGTTCCTTCAGAAATCATTTTAATATGCTGATTTGCTGCTCAAGAAACATTTATTATTATTATCAATGTTGAAAACAGTTGTGTGGCTTCATATTTTTGTGGAAATAGTGACAATTTTTGTCAGGATTCTTTGACTACAAAGTTCAATAGAACAGCATTCATAGCAAACTTTTGTAACAATTTAGAAATCGTTAATTTGACTTTTGATCAGATAATTACATCCTTTCCTTTTTTTTATTTTTTTTTAATTTTTTTTAAAGTCAAAATGTTTGTAAACCCCTGCTTTTGGAAAAGTGAATTAGATCAAAGACTATACAGCTACTTTGTTTAGAAATTATTCAGTCTCATATTTCTTAAAGGGTTACTTCACCCAAAAATGAAAATTCTGTCATTAATTACTCACTCTCAAGTCATTCCAAACCTGTAAGACTTTTGTTCATCTTCAGAACACAAATTATATTTTTAATGAAATCTAAAGATTTCTGTCCCTCCACTGACAGTCCACGCATATGAATTGAGTGGTTTAGTCCAACTTTTCTCAAGAGACTCGATTGCTTTATACGATGAACAGATTTAATTTAAGCTTTTATTCAAATATAAACTTTCATCAACTCACACTTCAGTTGTGTAAACGGAAGCTCAAGCATGCTTGCTTGACGTGCGAGAACCAATGAGATTCATTCTTGTGTTACGCTGCACGTTTGAGTTTCCACAAGAACCAATGAGCTTTGTTCTCGTGCTTCAAGCGGCTACGTTTGAACTTCTGTTTATGTTCACTGATCAACGTTTATATGTGAATAAAAGACTAAATTCAATTTGTTTATCATATAAAGCGATCGAGTCTTTTCAAAAAATTTGGACTAAATCACTCAATTCATATGGATTAGTTTTACAATCTCTTTATGAACTTTTTAAAGCGCCAAGGTGGTAGTTGCGTAGACTGTCAATGGAGGGACAGAAATCTCTCAGATTTCATTTATAATATCTTCATTTGTGCTCCGAAGCTGAACGAAAATCTTACAGGTTTGGAACAACATGAGGGTGAGTAATTTTCATTTTTAACCCTTTAGTATTTGTGGTGTCTTGTCATGTTGTTTATCTTCACCTCCAAATCATTTATTTTGAGAGGCACTTTGTCCTTTGAATTCTCTGTGAAAATGCCACTGATAGATGTATTTTGGCAGGTTATTTACATGATCAGGTGATGTACATAAAAAAGTGTACACTTGCTGAAAGACTTCCTTCTTTTCGACGTCAGCTCTTTAGACTGCCATCTAGGTTATTCAGATTCCAGAATCTAATATAGAGTCTGTATGACTCCTGAGTGCTTTTACCTCCAACAATGTGGAATGATTGCTGTGGAAAATTGCAGCAAAAATATCAGTCGCATTCCAGCAGCAGGCTGAGATTATGTCTGCGTACATGTGCCAATATAAATTTCTGTACACATGAAGAATGACTTTTAGTATCAACACACAGTAAATCTGTGTTCATTTCCTCTGGAGTGTGCAAAGACTGGGATATCATGTAACATGGAAACTGTGATGAATCCTAAGGTGTGTCCCAATCCGCATGACAAAATAACAAAATAAAAAATGAAAAAATAACCTTATAAAATTTATACACAATTCTGTTGAGAACATAGTGTATAAGTACATATAAATGCATAGTGTATATTGCATCATTTAGGACACAACTCTAGATTAAACATGGGTTTTTCTTTAAATCACAAACCATATAGAAATATTTCTTGCTTTTCTTCAGTAGAACACAAAAGGAGATAAGAGTACTTTTCCATACAATTATAAAAAATGGTGCACTGTATTCCAATGTCTTATAGTCATAGTTATACACTGAAAATATACATTGAATTTTTTCACTGTAGTCCTCAAGTCTCATTTGTGTACAAAAATGCATATTTGGTGTCACAATGGCTTTAGAAGAGTTGAAGTGAACAATTCATGTGGAGGTTGTAGACTTTGGGCACCATTCACTTTCATTAAATGAAAGAACATCAACAATTTGCTAAATTTCTCCTTTTGTGTTCCACAGAAAAGAGAAAATCATGCAGAAATGACAACATTTGCTGCTATATTTAACTTTATTTTTCAGTCCAGTTCAAATATGTTTGATTTAATTGGTAGCACCTATTTTACACTTAGGCAATTACTATAAGAAATTAAGATGTTTTTGTTTGTTTGTTTGTTTGTTTGTTTTTTGTTTTGTTTTCTTCAGCCACTTTACTAGGGATTATTATTATTATTATTATTATTATTATTTTGTAATATGAAGATCACATTACATTTTTAAAGCTTTTAACCATAGAAATTTAATTTAATTTAGTTATACATAATTATACAGACATTTAATTATATTATAATATATTACATTAAAGGTGCAATATGTAAGAATTTTGCAGTAAAATATCCAAAAACCACTAGACCAGTGTTATATATTTTGTTCACTTGAGTACTTACAATATCCCAAATGTGTGCAACTATTTGTAGATTGTGAGAAAATTGCTATTTTAACCAAGGCTCCAGGACGTGTGCGGAGTCGCCTGCCAATGGCATCATATCCGCGTTACCCTCGGTTTCCGGTTTTATTTTGTAGAAACCATGGAAACACCAAAGACGCTTTAATATTTACACATTTTAATAGACAAGAGAACAACTGTTTTGATATATTTGTAGACAGAAAACAAATTATTGTTATATAGCTCAACATGTTTAGTCTTATTGTTTAAATCTAATTTTCTTGATTTTTTTGCGAGTACCATGCTTTACCATGCCTCAGAGAAAAACACTATTTTGTGAAGTAGCTAACATAGCATAATCAGATGCAGCTTTATTTTTAGTAACAGTAATACAGCATTTTCTCCATCATACAATACGTTTTAAAATTAATTGCATGCCATTTATCAACACAAGCCATCCAGCATTTAATATGATATTCTAAAATCGATCTATCTTACTGCAGTGTGCTACAGTGTCTCACAGCAGCTGCCGAGCGAATGCACAGAGTAACTTTATAACATGATTTTCAACACACTCAAATGTATCTAATATGATAAACAGAGCTGTGTTACCTCATACGCTTGCGCAATCGCTCCAGCGGCCTCGTTCAGCTCCCACAACACTCGGTCCTGCTCTGTTTCATTCTACAGTAACGTTAATAATCGCATCCATGAACATGATTTCTTCCCGAATCCTATCCTGATTATTTCCACCGGCTGTGATGAGAAGACCACATGTCCCAAGATTCCGCGCTCAAACTTAGCATCATCATGCTACGTCTTTGTTTTGAATAGGCATCTAGCGACCTCTAGTGGACAGAAAATATTACATATTGCACCTTTAACTGCATAAACTTTTTTCCAATATGGCATCATTTCCACCATGTTCAACAACTAATCAAGATAGTGTAGTATAGTTACAAAGGAGAAACAAATGCAAAAGTGTCAGAAAAGAGCATGATGTGTTAGGAAAAAATATGAAGTATCATTCATTCATCTCATTTTAGTCAATTAGTCTACACTGTTCTTTTAAAAAATCTTCACTTAAAGCTAATACCGCACTTGGACCTGGGATCCATTGCAGCTGTTTCTCATCTAGAGGCTTGCTGTCCTTCATCTATCACAGTTCCCTTTCGTGGGAACTATCGACGCTACGTCGAATGACGTGATGGGTTCCCATCACGTCATTCGACGTAGCGTCTCGTTCCCTTACTCAGGGAACAAGGGTTACACCCGTAACCCGAGACGTTTTCATTCTCAGATAAGGTATAACCACAAAAGAGGTGCTCTTGTCTCACTCTCTCGATACCTTCCCGTCTGTCTCATCACCATCTCGAAGCTTCCTGCATGTATTGCCATGGGAAGTATAGAGATTTACATATTACAGTAATATTCCGCCTAATTATCATTTATAACCGGTGAAAAATCCTGCTGTTTGTTCCTCAACTGTGCCATGAGAATTAATAATGGCCTCATTTTACAAAGCCTATCAAATAACAGATGCATTGTCAGCTGCACCTACAGTGGAGAGGATTACATATTATTCACAGACATCTGTCTGTCTGTCTGTCTGTTAATTAAAAAAATCACTCAGAAGTAAAGGCTCATTCTCTAAAATGGTTCACTGTTGCAAGCACAAAACGTGTTTTACAATTCACCTTTTACGTAAAGATTAGCTTCTGAGTGGCATTATAATCTGTGGACTTGTTTATCAGTGGTACTTTACAAGAAAAGGATAAGCAGCTAGTATGTTTAATCACAATTCAGATTAAAACAAGGTTTTTAATTATTTTTAAGGTCATTTGGCCCTTATCTCTGCACTGATTGGTATGTCTGCCGCTTCTTTTTTTTCTTCTTCTTTCTTTTTTTTTCTTAGAGGAAATCAGTGAGTCTTTAGCATAGCAAGACTTGTTTTCGGTCAAGCGTATTTTCTCTTAAAGAGCAATTCTTTTGCTTTGTCTTCTACCTTTTGACTTCTGTGAATGTCACTTGCTTTTTATAAGCGAATATGGGCAGGGAACGATAAAGACCTTGCATCAAATGGACTTTTCAAACATGTTTATAAAAGCTTTTTGATGACAGGTAAATAGCTGTAAATTGCATTTTGAGCGATTGTTTGTCTTTGTTTTGAGTTCTGGCTGAATGTGCCTCTATGAATGGCAAGAAAATTACTTTAAAATATGCTTGTGGGGATATTGTATGTTTCTCAAGATACCCGGTCAATATTTATCATCATTACTTTTGCTGCCAAATGTCATTTGACAAAATAAGAACCAGTTAAAACTCATTTCCCCCAAACTTTGGCATGTGTGACTTCATGTCTAAAAGGAATAAATAAACATTGTTGACTTTTTCAGCCATATTTATTAGCTGTAATTTTTTGGCATTGATTTCCACAGGACATTTTTATGTATAGTTAGCAAGGGCATATAAATGGAAGCTTGTTTTCTCCACAGAATTAAAAAAATAAAATGGTATTTGTGACTTTTTATCTCACAATTCGGACTTTTTTCCCCTCAGAATTGCGCATTTATATCTCACAATTCAGAGAAAAAAAGCTGAGCTTTTTTTTAGGAGAATTGTGAGATATAAATTCAGAATTGCGAGAAAAATAGTCAGAATTGTGCGATCATGTTACAATACAGACGGGTCAGAGGCAGAGATAACAGAATGCAGACTTTATTATTCACACACAGCAGAGGTATAGATGAAACAGGTAAGTGCAGATGAGTGAAGTTGGATGTTGAAGTGAAGATGAGTATCAATACTGTCCTTTTGGGTGATTTGTAGAAGTGACGATCCGTGGAGAAGTGCTGGGATGGCTGACGAGGATGAACGGAGACACTCACACACACACTGGAACAACACAGGGAGACGAGGAGACAGGTAAGTAGTTTCAACAGGAGTCCAAGAGGTAAGCATTTAGAGATCCTAATGCGAACGAGACCGGACAGTGACTGTGAATGTGTGTGAGTGTTTTATGGTGGCAGAGATGAGTGGCTGGATGAGGTGCAGGTGCGGGTGATCAGTATTCCGGTGATTGAGTGCGCTGTGATTGGGTGATGTTGGAACCTGACGTGTCTGTGACAGTACCCCCCCCCCCTCCACGGCCCGCTCCTGAGGGCCGAGGACCCCGACGTCGCGGTGGTCGGCCTCTTCCACGGGGGGCTGGTCTGTCAGGGTGAGTGGAATGGAAGGTTTGGAGGAGGTTTGGATCCAAGATGTCATCCCTGGGGACCCATGAGCGTTCTTCGGGGCCGTAGCCCTCCCAGTCGACCAGATATTCTAATTGACCACCACGGCGTCGGGAGTCCAAGATGTCGTGAACCTCATATGCGGCGCCGTCGTCCAGGATGAGTGGAAGGGGGGGTTCGGAGGCTGCCACGTCAGGTCCTGTGGAGGGAGAAACAGAAGGGTGGTAAGGCTTAAGAAGTGAAACATGGAATGTGGGATGAATTCTGTAGTGAGGAGGTAGTTGAAGTTGATACGTGACTGGGTTGATCTGCTTGGTGATGGTGAATGGACCAATGAACCTTGGACTCAGCTTCCGGCAGGGCAGACGCAGGCGGATGTCCCTGGTTGACAGCCAGACCTTCTGACCGGGCTGGTATGAGGGAGCTTCGGACCGGCGAAGGTCTGCTGTCATCCTGCGTCTGCGCAGGGCTCGCTGCAGTTGGTGATGCGCTGAGTCCCAGACCCTCTCGCTCTCTCGGAACCAGTAATCCACAGATGGCACGTCAGAGGGTTCCCCAGACCAGGGGAACAGTGGGGGTTGGTAGCAGAGTACGCATTGGAATGGTGTAAGGCCGGTGGAGGGCTGACGGAGAGAGTTTTGGGCGTACTCGGCCCAACCCAGGTACTGGTTCCAAGAGTCCTGGTGGTCATGACAGAAGGTACGGAGGAAGCGACTGATCTCCTGGATCTTCCTTTCCGTCTGCCCGTTCGACTGTGGATGGTATCCGGATGTTAGGCTGACGGTCACACCTAGGAGCGAGAAGAATGCCCTCCATACCTTCGAGATGAATTGCGGTCCTCTATCGGAGACAATGTCTTCTGGGATTCCAAAGTATCGAAACACATGATTGAAGAGTTGCTCTGCCGTTTCCATGGCAGTGGGTAGGCCTCTTAGGGGTATGAGGCGGCAGGACTTCGAGAACTGATCCACCACCACGAGGATGCAGGTGTTGTTGTTGGAAGCTGGGAGATCGGTGATAAAATCGACCCCTAGGTGTGACCAGGGTCGGTTGGGAACGGGCAGAGGTAAGAGCTTGCCGGATGGTAAATGGCGTGGGCTCTTTGAGATGGCGCATTCCTTACAGCCCTGCACGTACCTTCTGACATCTGCTGCCATGTTGGGCCACCAGAAGCGTTCCCTCAGCAGCGAGAGGGTTTCATTGGCCCCCGGGTGACCAGTGCCAAGTGACGTGTGGGCTGAGTGGATGAGTGGAGTGCGTCATGACCTTGTAATGTAGCACAAGCCTGGTGGACAACCCGGCGGAGCATTGGTGGAGGCATTGGAGGAGGGTAAGGTCTCTTCTGACCAGGAAATGGGGCTGACAATGAGTTCCTTGGGAATGATGGTTTCTGGATCTTCGGTCCTTTCATCTGGAGCGTGGAGACGGGAGAGAGCATCTGCTTTGACATTTTTAGGACCAGGGCGGTAGGTTATGGTGAAGTTAAATCTAGTAAAAAATAAGGACCAGCGGGCTTGTCTTGGATTTAGTCTTTTAGCAGAGCGTAAGTATTCAAGGTTCTTATGATCAGTGAGGACTTGGAATGGATGTTTAGACCCCTCCAGCCAATGCCTCCACTCCTCCAGGGCGAGTTTCACGGCTAGGAGTTCTCTGTTCCCGATGTCGTAATTTCTCTCCGCCGGGTTGAGCTTGCGGGAGAAGAAGGCACATGGATGGAGTCTGCTGGGATTCCCCTGCTGCTGGGACAACACCGCTCCTACTCCGGTGGTGGAAGCGTCCACCTCGACAACGAAGGGCAGCTCTGGGTTGGGGTGGACGAGGAGAGGAGCGGTGGTGAAGGCTTCCTTCAGGTGTTGGAAAGCCTCCGTGGCCTCAGGTGTCCAGGACAGAGACTTGGGCTTATTATGGAGCAGGTTGGTTAATGGACTGGTTATGGAGCTGTAGTTGTGAATAAAACGGCGGTAGAAGTTGGAGAATCCGAGAAAGCGTTGTAATTCCTTGATGGATGAGGGAGTTGGCCAGTTCTTAATGGCTTCCACCTTCCCCTCGTCCATCCGGATGCCACTGCTATCGATGATGTAACCGAGGAATTGAACTGATGGTTGATGGAACGTACACTTCTCTGCTTTGAGGAACAGATGAAATTTGCGGAGTCGTTGGAGGACCTCCGCAACGTGGTGGCGATGTTCGGCCAGGCTCCGGGAGTAGATCAGGATGTCGTCTATGTAGACCAGGACAAAGCGATGGAGAAACTCCCGGAGCACCTCATGAATGAAGTCCTGGAATACGGAGGGGGCGTTGACCAGGCCATACGGCATAACCAAGTATTCGTAGTGGCCGGTAGGTGTCACAAAGGCGGTCTTCCACTCGTCCCCCTCGCGTATCCGGATGAGGTTGTACGCGCTGCGGAGGTCCAGTTTGGTGAAGACAGTGGCACCACGGAGATGTTCTAGGGCTGAAAGGACGAGAGGAAGGGGATAACGGAATTTAACAGTGATGTTGTTCAATGAGCGGTAATCGATGCAGGGCCTCAAGCCTCCGTCCTTCTTGGCCACGAAGAAGAAGCTTGAAGCAGCAGGGGAAGTGGATGGTCGGATGTATCCTTGGGCTAGAGCTTCCTTAATGTACTCCTCCATGGCCTTCTCCTCCGGGACGGATAGAGGGTATATCCGTCCCCTAGGCACTGGTTCACCCGGAAGCAGATCGATGGCACAGTCCCATGGCCGGTGTGGAGGCAGCTTGGAAGCTCGTTGTGGGCAGAATACGTCACTGAAGGGGGCGTAACACTCAGGGATGTCTACGGAGCGTTGGTCCACTGGGCTCTCGATGGTCGTGGCACAAACTGGAAGAGACTCGGAGCGTGGAGAACGAGGAATGGGGAGCCCAGGGAAACAGTCGTGAAAGCAGGTTTCGCCCCACTTCAGGACTTCGCCGGTTTTCCAAGAGAGAGTTGGGTTGTGCTGCTCCAACCAGGGGCGCCCTAGGATCACGTCAGCGGTGGATCCCTCCAGAACCAGCAGATGGAGATGTTCCACATGTAGAAGGCCGACTTGTATCTGGATGGCTTCTGTGCAATGGCGAATGTGCTTACGGCTTAGGGCTTCCCCCGTCACAGATCGAATCTGGTAGGTGGTCGGCGTGGCCGTGGTCTTGACGTGGAGCTGGCGACAGAGGGTGCCGGAGATGGAGTTGCCGGCTGACCCAGAATCGAGGAGGGCGACAACTGGAATGGAAATGTCAGAAGCAGTAAGTGTTACAGTAGTGGTGAGGGGTTTCATTTTCTTGATTGACGGAATGATAGCACTCACCATGGGTCGCGGAGGACGAATTGGGCATGTGGAGAGGATATGCCCAGGAGAACCACAGTACAGACAAAGATTCTGGGTCAGCCGTCTCTGTCGCTCAGCGGGGGAGAGCCGTGTGCCTTCCAGAGACATGGGTTCGTTGGCTGGTTCTGGGGAGCTGACGGATTCTGGTCGACGTGCTGAGATGGGAAATAGCAACTGGCCCTGGTGTTCTTCTAAACATGACTGCATATGAGTGGCGAAACGGATGGAGAGTTGGATGAATCGTTCAAGGCCGATGGAGTCCTCGTATGCAGCGAGATGCAACCGCACGCGAGGATCCAATCCTTGGCGATAAGTTGTTATCAAGGCTTGCTCGTTCCAGCCGCTGGATGCTGCGAAAGTTCTAAACTGCAAGGCATATTCGTTAACAGATAAGGATCCTTGTTTTAAATTATAAAGTTTCTCACCAATCGACAAGTCAGAGATGGGCTTTCCAAAAACTTCGCGGAAGTGAGCCACAAAACCAGAGTACGACTGAGTAATAGGATGATTTTGGGACCAGATAGAATCTGCCCACTGGAGCGCCTTGCCTTGCAGTTGAGAGATGATGAACGCCACTTTTGAAGTTTCGGTGGGAAAGTTGTGCGGTTGCATCTCCAGGACCAGCGAGCACTGCAGAAGGAATCCGCTGCAGTCCTCCGCCGAACCAGAGTAGGGCGCCGGTTTCGCCATGGGACTGGCGTGCACAGGAGGTGAAGGAGAGGTAACGGTGTTTGTGGAGGTGATCACTGGATGAGGTGATGTTGGAGTGGTGAAAAGAGCTCGTCGAAGGACATCGACAAGCTCTTGAATGGGATCCGGGTAACTCATGCTGTGTGTGAAGACGATGTTTTCTGGTCCGGTCTTCTGTTACAATACAGACGGGTCAGAGGCAGAGATAACAGAATGCAGACTTTATTATTCACACACAGCAGAGGTATAGATGAAACAGGTAAGTGCAGATGAGTGAAGTTGGATGTTGAAGTGAAGATGAGTATCAATACTGTCCTTTTGGGTGATTTGTAGAAGTGACGATCCGTGGAGAAGTGCTGGGATGGCTGACGAGGATGAACGGAGACACTCACACACACACTGGAACAACACAGGGAGACGAGGAGACTTGGAGACGATGGAGACAGGTAAGTAGTTTCAACAGGAGTCCAAGAGGTAAGCATTTAGAGATCCTAATGCGAACGAGACCGGACAGTGACTGTGAATGTGTGTGAGTGTTTTATGGTGGCAGTGATGAGTGGCTGGATGAGGTGCATGTGCGGGTGATCAGTACTCCGGTGATTGAGTGCGCTGTGATTGGGTGATGTTGGAACCTGACGTGTCTGTGACAGATCACAATTGCGAGTTATAAAGTCTGAATTGCAAGATATAAACTCACTATTGCTGAAAAATAAATAAATAAATCAGAATTGTGCAATAAAAATTGTGAGTTATAAGTCCAATTTGCAATATATAATATATATAAAAAAAAAGGTCAGAATTGTGAGACAAAAGTCGCAATTACCTTTTTTTTCTTCTTTTTTTTTTTTTGTTATTCCAAGGTGGAAGCGGGCTTCCATACAAATGGGTTCCACAACCCAGCTCTATTATTTTCAAACTGTGGTAAAGCCTGCTTTGTCAGAACAGACTAAAAATGCTGACGTGGGAAAATCACAATATCAGCCCACATCTTAAACATACCCCATCCTTATGACTTCAGCTCACAAACACACTCCAGTTATTTGGTGCCAGCTTTCAAAATTTTACTCCCATCAGCATTATTTAGTGCTTACTTAAGAGCATTTTAAGATGCAGAATGCAGAATTTTCAAATGCATCCCTGTTTAAATATCCATATTAAACCAGCCTGTTTTGCTGGAACCAGCTTAGGTTGGTTTAAGCTTTTAGTTTCTCATGGAGTTTAGATTTCTTATTGTTTTTGTTTATAGTAGTTCTATATCATGATTTGGAATCCATGATCTGTGGAGTTCTAGCTCAAGAAAGGTATAATGTCAGCAGGGTTGAACTGGCTGCACTTTCCTCTTACAACTTTTAAATATCTGTAATGGACTGGGCTTCCATCAAGATCCAAAAACCCACAATATGGGGGCTGAACAGTGCATTGTTGTTGACTTCAATCGATCACAAATTTATCACAGAAAACATTTGTAAGCCTTTTTTTTTTGTATCTCATACCTATTACACCTACAGCTTGTCTTTCAAACTAACAATCACATTAATCCACAGTACTGATACACCATTTACTTTTTTTCTGCTGAAAATTTGTAACTTTCAGTACATATGAACAGAATTTTACCCTATAAATTCAAATCAGTGGTCTCAAAATGTTTTTGTACACTTAAAAGTGCAGTAAGCAATTTCTGAGAATCATTGTCGAACACTGTTGATATTTGAAATGAACCCAAACAAACACACCCCTCCCTTCATTGCTCCGCCCCTAAAATGCACAAACACGCAATGTAAGAGTGCATGTCTCTTTATCATTGCAAAAGTGAAGCAAAATGAAGCTTCGCAAAAAACAAAGCAAAGATGATGAACGAACGTCAAGGAAGAACAATTAAAAAATGAACATACAAGCAAGAGTTTGTTTGTTAGTCGCCAGCAGCACACACCCAAAACCAAGGTTTGTTGTGTTTACTGCACTTTGAAGTTGCACATAAAAATGTTTGAATCTAAACGCATTAAGGTCAATGAAATATAAGAGTGTCCATATTAAATAAAAGGAAAAATCTTAATAGTTAAAAAAAAAAAAAAATTAAACTTAGTTACTCTAAGACTGCTGTGTGGTTTAACCAATTTTTCTTACACCTATATGTGAGTGTGTACATCTCAATCATTATTTTTTAACCTAAAAAGTTTCTTTTACAAATATCATGGATTCATAAAAACATTTTCACACCACGTGACATTTAACTAACCTTGCCTTGTAAAAGCTCAAATTATGTAAATATGTAAGAATATTATTGATATTGACATACAGTCATGAGGGTCTGCAGGGGTTCTCTTTATGACATAATTTCCTGTTTTTTGTTAGTCGCACCACATGACTTTGATATGGCGGACGTTATTTTAAGCAATGAGAAGTTTTAATATAATTAAAGACCGTTTTTTTTTTTTTCATTAAGTTATCAGAAGAGTTGTTTCACATTGACATTTTTGACTTTTTGCCCCATAAAAACATAATAAAAATAATTTAAAGGATTAGTTAACTTCTGAATGAAAATTTCCTGATAATTTACTCAACCCCATGTCATCCAAGATGTTCGTCTTTCTTTCTTCAGTCGAAAAGAAATTAAGGTTTTTGAGGAAAACATTCCAGGATTATTCTCCTTATAGTAGACTTCAATGGCCTCCAAACGGTTGAAGGTCAAAATTAGTTTCAGTGCAGCTTCAAAGGGCTTTAAACGATACCAGACAAGGAATAAGCGTCTAATCTAGCGAAACAATCTGCCATTTTCTAAAAAAATACAAAAGTATATGCTTTTTAAACACAAATGAACGCCTTGCAAGTGCTTCCCCCATTCCGCCTTCCGTATTCTTCAAAAAGCTTACGCTGTATGTCCTACGCCTTCCCTATTCTACTTACTGAAAAAACTGAACTGGCGCCGCGTTCGTTCCGTAAGTTGAATAGGGAAGGCGTAGGACATTTTTTAGAAAATGACCGATCGTTTCTCTAGATAAGACCCTTATTCCTCATCTGGTATCATTTAAAGCCCTTTGAAGCTGCACTGAAACTGTAATTTTGACCTTCAACAGTGGAGTCCACTGAAGTCCACTATAAGGAGAATAATCCTGGAATGTTTCCATCAAAAACCTTCATTTATTTTCGACTGAAGAAAGAAGGACATTGACATCTTGGATGACATGAGGGTGAGTAAATTATCAGGAAAATTTTATTTGAAAGTGGACTAATCCTTTAAATAATAAATAATAATAAAAACATTAATGCTTTTCCCCTCATCCATCAATAAGATTAAAATAGTTCTTAAAAGTGACATCAGTTAACTGACAGGTAATGGACACGCTTTGATAAGATCTTTTTTCGTTTGAGCCACCAAAACTGACATTAATGTATATGCTAACGGATAGCTCTCTCCAGGTATTATAGATCTCCTTGACACTGATATCACCACACCGGGTTATTCTCTCCCTTCTTTTCACAATTCAGTGGTGGCAGCAATGAGATCATTCCCAGCATTGTTGAAGAAGTGCGAGGTGGAAGCATTTCATTCCCAGAGTCCTGAAGCATCACGCTCTAGCACAATATGGCTTCATCTTTTCTTATGAGGTTCTGGCCTCTATTAGCCAGCTGCCTTCACTGCCATCAGGTGCTATGTGGTTTTCTGTGGAACTTTAGCCAACTTTAGTTTGTTTCTGGAACAAATTACCACGCATCTTTTTCAGAGGGTTTGGTGAAAGCATGCAGTACTATACAAATGGGCCGCATCCACAATAATTGCCCTTGAACGCTTGATGAGTCTGTCCACAGGCAGTGGATGTTCATTTCTTTCAAACGAAGCATAAAGAAACACATTAAACTAGCCTCCAAAAGCAGTGTTTAAAGGAACAGTCCACACAAAAAGTCTATTAATTCTCATGTTGTTCCTAGCCTATATGGCTTTCTTTCTTCTGTAGAACACAAAAAGTTGAATATTTGAAGAATATCCTGGCTGCACATTTCCATATAATGAAAGTGAATGGGGACTGGGGATATCGAGCTTCAAAAGTAGGGTTTAAAGGAAGAGTCTAGGAGAATACAAAAAGGATAATATTTTAAGAATATATTGGCTGCTCTTGTCCGAATGGGCACTGGGGCTGCAAACCATAAAAAGAAAGATTTAAAAGAAAATAAATGACTTAAATTTACAGGTGGGACGGGTGGGACATGTCCCCACCACATCTCATACAAAAGAAAGATCTCTAATTGATTAGCAATTCATTCGTTTTTGTTAAATAAGAGGCGATCTGGCGCTGTTTTTGAAATCATGCTGAGTTCTCGTTGCCACTATTATCAGTGGCACAACAGTGTGCAGTCTTCACACAGATGAATGCTTCAATCTATCTCTTAACACTTTTGCGGAGACTCTGTATTCGTTCTGGTGAAATCACAAAACAAAATGCACACAAACGTGTCCCTGCTGTTGATATACAATCACTCATGAACATCTTTGGTTTTAATGAGATTAAGACAAATTTTTAATGCGGATCTACATATTTATTCACTAATGTAAATACTGTTGAGTCTAACAATAGTCTATATTGTATTAGATGTAAGGATGAAAGTATCACATTAAACATGAGTTCTATGTCAATAAATTTTGTGAATTTTTCAATTCATATTTTCTGATATGCAACTCTCTCTTTCCATTGCATTATCATCAACATACAGCGAATTACAAAAAACACACAAAAAACAACAACAGAAAAACAAATATATACAGAACATATGGGGTGCTTAATAAACTGGAAAACTTTAAATCTGCAAAATAACTCTGAAGAACTGTGTGCTCTTCCTTTCATTACCCATATAGCTCCGTAGACTAGAAGACCCGTCAAAGTAAGAGTCCTGCCTTAGTAAAGGAGGTAGTGCTGATCTTACACATATGTAAACTTACAAATATTAAAATGTACACAAAAACAAATTAGAAGATTAATCACAATAAAGTCTGTTACAATAAGAAATGAATTAATATGTATTTAATTTATACAGTGAAGAATATGCAGTGTTATTTTACATTTGTTTACTTTATTTCTGTACCTAAAAATTGTTGAACCTACCTAAAAAAGCATTGTTTATTTCCTATGTATCTTTGTTCTGTTGTATTTATGTATTTTTGTTGGCCTGCTAAATGTTAAATGGATCCAATCCATGTTTATTAGAAATTATTTGATGATGCAGCAATAAACTAGCTAGTATAACTTAATGCATGTGTTTTTGTATATTCCTGATTTAAAACATGATCAAAATACTATCTATATACTATCTATTTAAATGACAAAATTTCAAAAAACAGAGCAAGTGACAAATATCGGTATCGGTATTGCATTCGGCCAATAATTGTTTGTTATAACCGGTATTGGTATCGGCCCCCCTATCGGTGCATTCCTAAAAATAACCATTCAAAGTTTGGGGTAAGTATTTTTTTTTTTTTTTTTTTTTTTTTTAACAGCATTGAATTGAGCAAAAGTGACAATAAAAATATTTATAATGTTACAACAGATTTTAAATAAATGCTGTTCATCAAAGAACTCTAAAAAAAAGTGTATCATATGAGTCACATCAATCAGTTTTATGATGCTTTTTGACATTTTGGAGATTGACAGCCCCATTCATTTTCATTATATAGAAGTGGTCAGGATATTGTTCAAGAATGTACCTTTTATGTTCCATAGAAGAAAGAAAATCATTTAGGTTTGGAACGACACAAGGGTGAGATATAACAGAATTTTCATGTTTAGTTGAACTATCCCTTTAAAGTCCCCCCAAAAATGTCTCCTTCCTGCTTAGATGTGGCTGTAATTAGAAGTCAGATCTATAGGAGCTCCTTCACCCCTGTCATCCAACAGCTTTGAATGGATCTCACTGATAAAACCAGCTGGAAGTTTAATGAGCCTTTTCTCTTGCTTTCCCTGGATGTGAATGTCGCACTGAGACTCCACAGGGCTTTCACAGCACTTGCTAAAAGCATGTATAACCCCCTTCCCTCGCTCAAGTTTTCAGTGGGAAAGTGCTAAGGCGTCCGGGGTAGCGTTCTTACACTGCTGCCGTCTGTGGGTGGCTGATAATCTGATTAGCCTATGTGTTCAACCTCATCCTACTCCTTTACACCAGGGGGAGAGGAGATGATGGATGTTTTTTATCGCTTTGGTTGGAAAAATACCAGAGGACAGTCAAGTACATAAACGTGCACACACACAATCTATTTACTTGGCAAGAGTGGATCGTAGTGGGACTACTCAAATGGATATGCCAATGAACTACAAGTTGTATAAATTACTTAATTTTAAATTTACATTATGTGCATAATGTCAAAATAACTTTGTTAATCAGTAATCCATAAATCCACAATCACACCCACCCACAGAATTGTGAATTTACGAAGTAGTATTGCCACTTTTGTGTGTCATTTTAGCACTAAAACAGGTGTCTTATTTACTAACCACCCTACATTGGACAGTGTGTCTCAACATCAGAGAAGTATTGTAGTCTATACTATTGTCAAACTGAAAGATGACTAGGATTGAACTTGTAATTTATTTAGTTGCAATGAAATGAAAGTAGCGACAGATCTTTTCTTCCATATAGTGATGTACATGCGTTCATGACCTCAAGGCTAGATTATTGTAATGCTTTACTGGGTGGTTGACCTGCACACCTAATAAGCAAACACCAGCTGGTCCAAAACGCAGCAGCTAGAGTTCTTATTTGAACCAGGAAGTATGACCATATTAGCCAGGTTCTGTCAACACTGCATTGGCTCCCTATTAAACATCATATACATTTTAAAATCTTGCTAATTACTTACAGAGCACTAAATGGTTTAGCTCCCCAGTACTTGAGCAAGCTCTTAACACATTATAGTTCCCCACGTCTATTGCGATCTCAAAATTCTGGCCAGTTGATAATACCTAGAATATCAAAATCAACCGCCGGTGGTAGATCCTTTTCCTTTTTAGCTCCTAAACTTTGGAACAGTCTTCCTAGCATTGTTCAGGAAGCAGACACACTCTGTCAGTTTAAATCTAGACTAAAAACACATCTCTTTAACCTGGCATACACATAACACACTATCTACTTCTATAAGTCAAATCATGTAAATTGTTAGGCTGCATAAATTAGGTCAGCCAGAACCGGGAACACTTCCCATAACACCTGATTTACTCGCTACATCATAAGAAGAATGGCGTTTATGCTAATATTAGCCTCTCTCTGTTTATTAGGTTTACCGTAGTCTGTCAGATCCAGGCCGTATCCAGATGAGATGAAGGACCTGCGCCTAGACATGACGATAATGCAGCCCTGAAGTGTCAACTAAACTATCCCCTGCGAAGGGCTCCTTCCTTTTCCTTTCCCTATGTATAGATAAAACGTTATCAAAATGAATCCAGTTCGCATGGATCCATGGAAACGACTAATAATTCTGTATTATGCGGGCCAGAAAAGTACTTTGGCAATGTCACTTTGTAAAAAAGACTAAGCGTCTATGCACATACACATTCAAACGAGCATACCTATAGACTAAACACATAAATGAACAGCAAGAATGCATTAAAAGTCTTCTGTTTTCAGTTAAAAAGGCGTCATTTAATTGGCCCCTAAGTTAATAATCAACGATTTTTACAACGGAAGTGATTCAATCAAAAACTTACTTTAGCTCGATAATAACTTTTTCTTTGAGCTGCTGTAAAGCCAAAATAATCTCTGTCCATTAATTTTTCTATTATCACTGTGAAGCTGCTTTGAAACAATCTGTATTGTAAAAAGTGCTATATAAATTAAGATGACTTGACTTGACATCCAAGTGAAATAGATTATCGAAGAAGAAAAAAATGAGTAGGGTGGGGACTTGTATTCGATGTGTCGAGTTAGTTGTCAATTGTAAGAAAAGGAAGTCTGTCGTTTCATCAGTAGACTGAGTTATGTAATTTTGATTAAGAATTATGAGGTCAAAACATCTGTTCAAAACCAGCTGTCCATTGTAATAGACATTTAAATAAATTTAAAATAATGTTCTGATTTTTCTTTTTTCCTTTATTAGCATTTGCAGCTAATTCAGCTGATAACAGTTTAATAATACTCTAATGAGAGTTAGTTGATATGTAGTTGCAATTTAAGGTATTTTACAGTGTCGTAGTTACAAACCAAGCCCTAACCCTAACTGTAACTCTATAGTAAGTACAAATAGTTAGTTATTAATAGTACTCAGTACTTATTTGAGTAATTACAATGTAACTATGGCACTGTAAATTAAAGTGTAACCTAATTTAATTGGCATGTATTTGCAAAAGTTACTTATAGTTAGTAGAATGTCATTCAATCCTATAGCTGTGCAAATCATTGTGTGTTGTATTACAAACAACATACAAACTGGATCTAGGCCTTGCTTGACATACACATACTTAACTTCCTCCTCTGTACTGCTCAGATGTAGTCTGACTTCAATTTCCTCAGATCTAGTTTACAAATGAAGGTGTGAAATGAATTTAGAGGTGTGAAAATCGAAGATAAACCAAACAGCATATTCTCTTCTGACACACATTGATTTTCACTACAAGACAGACATAGGATACTGTTGATTGGTGTTGAATCAACACCTGGATTTCAAAATAAATGATATTGTCTGGTGAATGTTTTCATGTTTTATGCATCTCAAAGATATGTCTAGGTTGTTTCATTTGCTTTCATTTCAATGCACCTATATATTCATAGATAATAATGATTGTTTCAGAAGAATTGCGTACATATGACGGCAACCACAAGGGTTTATCTAATAGTTGTCTTAAATGAATTTAATGGTTTGAAATCTGTCTGTTAGAGCTCCATAAAATCTGTAGTTTGAACTTGATGTTTCTGGTCTTCTACCCTCTGTCTGAAATAACTCTCCTAACTTTACACCTCCAGAGGAATGCTGCCAGTTTAACCTTCAGTAAGTGAGGGAGGACACAAAACTACAGCCATGTGATTTAAAGAGAGGTCATAAGGGACAATGGATGCTGAGTTTAGCAGGTGGCCCGTGAAAAAGAAAAGACCCTTTGCCCGCACTTGCTGCTCTGTAGCATATGTTGGCATAATATGTTATAGTCAGTGATGGTACAGTGAAATTCCAGCAAAATAAAATGCAATATGTAAAGTATCCTTTGATATATGCAGAATGCAGACGCAACTACATATAATTTGTTGATTTATGTTCAGTTTAAAGAAAGAATTCAATAGGATGTGTGTTTTGGAAAGGAAGAATACATAAGATCATATATGTGCAATTTAGAGAGAATTATTTAGGATCTTTTGATGTACAATTTCAAAAGAGTTATACGGGACCCTTTGATGTATTTAGAATTTAGAAAGAATTCTGTGATCCTTTGATGTATGCACAGTTTATAGGTGATATATATGGGATCCTTTGATGTATGTTTAATTTAACATAAATTATATAGGATACTTTGATGTTTTTTATGTATTTAAAAGCTACTGGATTCTTTGATATATGTACAGTTTATAGGATCCTTTGATATATGTATGAAATAGTTCTATAGGATTAGTTGATGTATGTACAATTTAAAAGCAATTATATATGTTTTTGTTTTTTGTTTTTGTTTTTTTTTTTTATACTAAATTATATAGGATCCTTTGATGTATGTACAATTTAAAAGCAATTATATGTATCCTTTGATGTATTTTCAATTTAAAAGCTATTTGATTCTTTGATGTGTGTACAGTTTAAAAGCAATTGGATTATTTGATGTGTGTACAATTTAGAAACAATTGCATATGACCCTTTGATGTATAGACAATTTAAAAGCAGTTATATTGAATCTTTTGATATATGTAGAATTGAGAATGAAATTCTACAGGATCCTTTGATGTAGGCCTATTCACAATTTAAAACTATTGTATTCTTTGATGTACAATATATAAATAATATGCACAGTTTTCTATAGGGACATCTGATGCACTTTTGCATCAGAATTCCAAAGGATACTTTGATGTATATAGAATTGGCATTTCATTCCCCCGCAAATATTATGCTAATATTTAACTGTGCATGTGAAGGCAGGAAGTTAAGGCTTTGATTGGTCATGATCTGACCTGCACATCTAGAGGATGTGTGGTGAGGAGTGTGAATTGTTTAATGTGCTTTGCAGAGATGCCACTGAACGCGCATGTCAACTCTGCTCTGTGTCAACTTGTGAGGACCAGGATCCGTTGAGACTTTATCACATGTGGCCAGGCCAGGGGAGAGCTGACAGTGAACCAAACTGACGACTTCATCGAGGGCCACATGACAGTGGCAGGCCCGTAACTGATGAGCCGTTGAATCGTTCCTGACAGCGACTTGTGGAGTGGGGCGCAGGGGCTAACAGGAGCGCTTTAATAGAATTCTGTCCCTCTTTAAAAAAAGACATCTTAGAACACATCTAAACCTCAAAACAAATGACTGAAAAACAAATCAAAGGTTTCTGAGGTTAACAAAAGGATCATTCACAACTACCAATCAAACCACATTTCCACCGGCTGATTAGCGAAACACAGACAAAATGGTTAAACACAGAGCTGTCACTACAAAGTTTCAAGTGACCGATGCCGATTTATCATGTTGTGAACCCTTAGATTTATACAAAACTTTTTAGTTTAGCAATATTTTTGGAATAGATGCTGTGAATCGTCCTCTTGAGGTCTTGCCAAAGCATCTCAATCGGATTGAGGTCAAGACTCTGACAGGGCCACTCCAGAAAGCACATTTTCTTCTGCTGAAGCCATTTTGTTGTTCATTTAATTCAGTGCTTTGGGTTGTTGTCTGGTTGCATCACCAAAACTTCTGCTGAACTTCAGTTGGTGGGCAAATGGCCTGAAAAATGTGTACAGTGTGTTCAATTATGACTTGAAAATGTTCCATTGTTTGTGTTATTTGTTTAAACAGAACATTTTTGTCTATTATTGTAAGTTTTATGATAAATACACAGAAATCACATACTTTTTTCCTGCAGCTGTATATCAGCCAAATAAAAGCCACAATGTGGGGCAACATCAAAGATGTTAGTTCTAGTTTTTATTTCTATGGTAACAGGGCTTGATGCTGTATTCTTATGTGTATTTTAATGAGCATATTTTTATAAGTCATGCATGTCGGCCCTGAATGAGCACCACAGTGATAATCAGATTAAGAGATAGTGCAGTGAATCTGTAAACCAGAATTATCCTAATCCATTTTGCAATCTGCCTGTAACCCTGAATCAGGACAGCAAAGATGTATCCATCCTTGGAATCACATCCCTCTGCCTGCATACTAGATATGTTATTAAAATCAAGGTTCAAGCACAAGTTTGGCAGCAATTTTTTTGCTTCATAATTGAATTATACCATACCTCACTGGTGTTTCAGAAAAGAGTCAATATTTGAATTTCTATAGAGCTAGCATGCAGAAATATATTCATGACTTCATCTCGGTTTATGTTAAAAATAATAATAATAATAATAAAAATAAAAAAGTGAAAAGACCCAAAGTTTAAATTGTGATCCTCACTATAGGGATGGGTCGGGTAAATCGATCTTGAAATATCATGACTTCTGATATGGTGGTATACCAACAAATATATTTTTCCATTCAGCCTGTAATTTAATGCATTTCAAAAGCTTCAAAGTGAAAAAAATTTAATTTAAACATTTCATCTTAACACCTCTGAAATGCACAAGCAGTCATAACAGCCAAGCTAAATGTGACATTTAGGCTCTGTGTCATTTTGACACATAACCAGCTGTTCTGGAGTAGTAAACTTGCTCAGTCTCTCACTTGGCACAGCACTGTACTTGTCCCTTGAAGCACGAGTCATGATAAAAGAGCTAAAAAGACCTGCAAAAGCAAGCTAAAATGGCGTTGTTACTTCAGCAAATGCATTTTTTTTTTTTTTTATCTCACATGTGTTTTATCGCACAATGAACGTGCTTTTTTTTTTTTTTGCATGACTCACTGGACACTCTGAAAGTGTCATGAAACGCCACAGGCACGTTTTTCCCCAATAAACCTGTGAGGGTTGGATATAACTTGGTTGGATGTAAGTGAGGGTTGGATATAACTGGGACTCTCCAATTAGCTAAAAATAAGACAATATTTGGTTAAAATATATATATATTTTAAAATAAATTATCTTGGATTTATTTTTCACTGAGATCATTCACAGCAAAGCATTCTGGGTTGTCTATCTTAAGTTTCCTTTCTTATTGGAATATCCAATTCCACTTAAAGCTGCAGTCCGTTAGTTTTGCCTGTTTGTCGCCATCTCTGTTTGAAACCTGCAATTGCAGTTATTTGCAGAATTTTCATCTTTACGTGGGTTGTGCATCGGCATGGCTCCTCAGCGCAGATTAATCGAATGTTTGCTGTCAGTCACCCCATCGTTGATACTGTACTTCAGAATCACAGATTTTACATCTTGGAAGTATCACCAAAATAAGAAATTTTACCGAAAAATGTCATCTGAACAAGTAAGTAACACTTTTGTTCTGACCAACTGAGAAAAAAGCATAAATCACGCTGTCAATGGTGATTAAATCTAACGATCACTTAGTTTGGATAACGCCACACCGTGCAAAATATTATTATTGTTATACTTTGTTCTCAAATTGTTAATGTTAACAACATCAGCATTGCTTGACTGTGTATTTAGTGTGTATTGATGTTACCTGTAGATTTCAATTTCTGTAGCCACTCCTCCACAGTCCGAAGTCTTTTGCTTTTGACTACGAGTGAATCTCGTAGTTGTCACTGATGATTGTCATTTGGACCTTTTTTGGATTACAATCCACCATCAAAATTATAAGTGTAATTATTCCAGCTGCTGTGAAAAAAACACTATAAACGATCCGCTACCTGTAACGTCCTCACATATAGCCTACTAGCTGGGACTCCTTCTTTCTATTTACAGACGTGACGTAATGACGCAAAGACAAACGGCTACATGCTCGAATTTCCAGCGGAAACCCTCCAGTACCGATTTTATTATAAAACATTATTACAAGCTTACCGTTGTGAATCAGTCTAAGGTAAGGAGATAGTTTTGAACACTAGCTAGTTATGTAGTTGCTCAAAAATTGATTTTAGATAATTTTTAACCAAAAAAAAAGTTACGGACTGCAGCTTTAAATAACAACCAAGCTAAACATGACACTTCAGCACTCGACCTCCACACAGACATTCCACACCCTTCACATTCCAATACAGCTTGATTACTCATGTTGCTAAGCTAATGGTTTAATTACTCTAAACCGTTTTTGTCATTAATAGACATTTCTCTGGTCTTTTTCACCATCATGGATTTATAATTTCACTGAGAATTTCATCGCAGTAGATTCTGGGAATACAGTACATTTATTGGCTGTCTGAAATCAAATACTGTCTAAGTACTGTCTAGTAGTTATAAGTAGTTACTTTGCAACTGTAAACACAGTTGCAAAGTATATTTATAAGTAAATATACTTATATACTATGTAGCATGAACTGTAAGTAACACGTTGATTTAAATGTAAAATTTTGAAGTGCAAAGTCTTAATTTTCTTGCAAAACCTACTCCAGTATTCTTTGTTTTATCTTCAACTTTGATTTTTTTTTTTTTACAGTATATGGATTTAATCTCCACGTACTACATTTTCAAGTTGCCATTATCACGTGACTTATGGCATCAGTTGCGTCGCTTCACTGCCAATCACGACTCCTCTCCTGTGGCCTCATGGGATAGTAAAGATTCCATCCAAGATGTGCACTTCAAAACTTTTCCCAATTCTAACTTTTTTTCTCGCAATTCTGAGTTTATAATTTACAATTCTGAGGGGGGAAAAAAGTCAAAATTGCGAGACATAAACTAGCAATTCTGGCTTTTTTTTTCTCTAAATTGCATGTTAATATCTTACAATTTGGACTTTATAACTATAAATCCAAGTATATTCTGAGAAAAATAAGAATTGCTAATTATAAACTCGGGCATAATTATAAACTCGAGAAAAAAGTCAGAATTGCTACTTTATATCTCACAATTTTTACTTTTTCTCAGAATTGTTAAACAAACTGAGCAAGTGTGAGAATTCTTTTTTTTTTTTTGAATTGCTAGTTTATAGCTCACAATTTGTACTTTTTTCTCAGAATTTTGAAATATAAACTGAGGAACTGCAAGAAAAAAGTCAGAATTGCTAGTTTATATCTCACAATTCTGATTTTTTTTTCTTCTTAGAATTGTGAGAAATAAACTCGCAATTGTGAGAAAAAAGTCAGAATACTGAGATAAAAAGTTGCAATTACCTTTTTTATCCCATGGTGAAAACAAGTTTCCATAGAAATATACATGATGCTGTCTTAGAGTTTGGCCAAAATGGACCAGCTTTTGTAATGAGAATAGACCTGTTTTTGCCTGACTTCCTGTTGTCTTCTGCACTTGGTTTAGCAATGTGTCTGGCGAATTCAGATGGTGTCTGACCCGAAACCCATTTACGCTTGCAAAAGCCTCTACAACTTATAAGATGCTTGTGTGTGTGTGTTTCAGTGGTTATCAAAGGCTTCTTTCGTATAGAATCTCAGGGCTTTAGTACACAACAAAGTACTCACAAGACCAGAGCTGAATGTCAGAATGAGGCATATCGTGGTGTGCATCAGGCTCATTGACAAAGGACAGACAACTGCCTGTGCCTGGGGCTCCATGATAACCCTGCTGCACTCCAGGGCAACGGGGAGGCTGCTCACACAAACACACCACAGACAGCATATACAAGGGTGTATTACAGCTGGGACATACAGCTGTGGTTTCTTCCTACTAGAATACCAAGAGAGGGATGAATGTTGTTTGTTGAGGTAGATAAATGGTTCATCCTTATAGGCTGGGAAATCCGCTGCTGACTGAGATGTTTTTATTGTTACTGTGTTTGTTTGCTGTGTTGTTATTGGAATAGGGTTTTTTTTTTTTTTTTTTAAACATATGTAGGTGTTGACAGATACATCGTAAAATCCCTAGAACACCGTTCTGCACTTTGAATATAGATGTCACAGTCATATATGTATTCGTATTCTGGCATCTTTACATGAAAACGCAAATAGCAGAACGTGTAGATGAATAAAAAGACTGAATCAAAGAAGTGAGCAGAAGAACATTATGTGAAATTCATCTCTCATAGGTGGATATAAATATGAGAATATGAAATCCAAGTGTTGTAAGCAAAAAGAGTGTGCTGTTATAAATATCTAAATATAAAACAAAAGTAGCATGAGTCATGCATAACTTTATGATGTTTTCTGCTTCAGTTAATGAAACACATTTTGTTGTGTTCATAAGTGAACTGTATTGTTGATAACTATTTCGAAGAGGAAGTCTGAACTGTTGAAGTGTTGTGTAATGCCATAATGTGTTTGAAAGGGAAGTGATGAGTTAATAAGATGGATGAAGTTCACTACTCCTGTCTTGCTTCATTGTTTAATAACTCCTGTCAGACATCACACATTTTATAGCATAGATGCTGCAGAAAAAGAGTGTTAATATCTATACTGGAGGTGGAAAATAAATATCTTTATATTAATTTGTACTTAGTAAAAGCAATTTATTTTTGTTCAAATGTATGCATTTTGAAATATACATCTTCCCATGAATTGCAATAAACAATAGTCATAATTATTCTAAAGGTAGCTGGCACATAAACTTTAGTCAGCCATGTAGAATTTATGTTTTCATATAAATTCATGTATTCTTTGGAATATTCCATGGACATTTTAAAAGGATGGTTCACTCATTTCTTTCTTCTTTCTTCAAACAAACAAACATCTTTTGAACTGAAGAACTGTTTTTTTTTTTTTTGTCCATACAATAAACGTTAATAGGGCACAAAACAACATTGGACAAAATATGAAAAAAGTTTTACAGAAAAAAAGAAAGGCATACAGGTTTTAAACAACATGAAGGTGGGTAAATGGTTTTTATTTTTTGGCAAACTCTTAATTTTAACACCATAACTGCACTGTAAAAAATAATTGTTGGTTAAACTTAAAAAAAAAGTTACCTGGTTGCCTTAAAATTTTGAGTTCATTGAAATTAAAAATTTGAGTTAATACAATGAAGGTGATTTGTTTAATCAACAGAAACGTCAAATGTTATGTTATCTGAACCACAGTAATTATTTAAGCTGATTTGACAAAAGAACAAATGTCGTGATAACAAATCATGAATGTATTTTTTTACAGTGTGTAAAAAAAAAAAAAAAAAATTATTAGAGGATTATTAAAGGATGGTTTACAAGAAAATATTTCAGTCTTTCTACTAAAATATATCCTGTTTAACTCAAAGTGTTACTAGGCATTTCTCTGTAATTAAATGAAAAAAAAAAATGAAGTTTCAAAGTAAATCTACACCAAATTTATTCCAGTGTACTGACAGAATCTTTAAATACTTCAGATCAGGATACTGTACCACTACAGTATCTTGATTTAAAGTATTACACAAGAATTTGTAAAAATGAATTGTTAGAAGATGATGCCCCTATTATGTTAGTTTCCTAATTTTGTTTTGGTCTCCTACAAGGTTTACATGCATCCAAGGTAAAAAAAAAATAATAATAATAATAATTTTTTATTTTTTTATAATATACATTGCACATCATCTAATTTCTCAAATAATCTGAAAACGGTTCATTTGAAGATTCAATCTCTTTAAACCCTTCCTTTCCAAGAGCCTCCTCAATCTCTGATTGGTCTGATGGCCCAGTCTGTTGTGATTGGTCTACCGCTTACAACGCATGTCGAAAAAAAAAAAATAGGCCATCATCTACCAATCAGATAAGTGTAGACCAATCACAGCAGACTGGACTGTCTGACCAATCAGAGAAGAGTAGACCAATCACAGTAGACTGGGCCGTCTGACTAATCAGATAAGAGTAGAGTAGATAATGGCCCAGTCTGTTGTGATTGGTCTACCGCTTACAACACATGTCGGAAACAAAACGGCCATTACCATATAGACTTCCTCAGTGTTTGATGCACAGTGATATGAACAGTAACAATGGTGATGTTTTTTTATTGTTTTTTTTTTTTTGTTTGTTTTTCTTCTTTCTGTATCAATTCCAGTTTGAGTCCTCATCCTTTTGAAATGCATGCAAAGTGGATTCGAACTCTTTCAGGCCTCAGCTAAAACTACAGTGTTTGAGGGCAGTTCAAAAGAGACTAAAATTGTTTAGGCAGCCAAAAGAAGACCAAATTTGTTACATTGTTACATAGGTATGTAACAGGAAGTGAGACTGGAATTGCTGACGACTCGTTTAAGCAGTTCAGAATCAATTTTTTGGAGACAATAACTTTATTTGTCTTGCACTTTGATCTTTGCAGACCATTCACATTCACAATTCTTTTTTTTTTTTTTTTTTTTGGAATGTTGCTTAATGCTTTTTTTAAAAAGGAGATTCCCATTCTTCTCAGATCAGTGATATCAACGCCAAAATAACAATGACAGCTCAATCAGAGCGTCACAGTGCTTGTCATTGTGTTGAGCAGAAGCTGTCTGGTTCTTCCCCAAAGAGCAAAAAAATCCATTGAGTCATGGTACTCTTTTCCTAGCTACCATTTTAGAGCAGATCGAAATCCATTTTCGTTGTGCCCACCCTCCCCATTCAAGACAGCAGTAATAGCAAAGCCAATGTGACTCAGGCCAGACAAGTTTTACCAGCCTAAAGTTCCAGGTGACACTTTATCAGCTGCACCATTCTAGACCACATGACCCCAGTCCATTAGGAAATGGCTTGAAAACAGCATTACTAATGACATTCAAATCTAAATGGAAAAAAATGGATTTGAATGAAATATGGAACATAAAGTATATGTAAAATACATCAAAGGTGCACTATTAACATAGAATATGCTTTCTTGGTGACATTTCATGAAAATAATGCATTGCATCAATGCATCATTTAAATATAACATGTCAGTTGGCTAGAAACCTTTACTGTTATATTCTTTATGTAAATATTCTCCAAAACAAATTAAAAGTCGCACTGCTGTCAGACGCTGCCACTCCGTTATGTCAGTCTAAGTCTTATTGTTGGTCTGCTATCAATTCAAATAAATAATCAGCATTTAAGTGTGTGATACAATGTTTCTTGTGATTGTGATTCCTCTGTAAATTTATTTAGGCCACTCTGATCTGTCTTTTATGTGGAGTAAAATCATTCTAAATAGGCTCTGAAACCCATAACTAACGTGGCCCCCCACATGTCCTTTATGTGTTTCCATATGAATTACAGCCTCTACAGCAAGAGAACCATAAAACTTATGATAAAACAATAAAATTTCAATGCACAAACGGCATCTACATTCCAAAATCAATATCTTTCTTCACAAGCTGCAAAAAAATGTGTGTACATTTACAACATCTGTGGATCTTTGCAAAATAAGGGGTCGAAGTGATAATATAATAATAATAATAATAAACATTCAGACATTAGCTCTGAAGAGCTCAGCATTTTACAAAACCATCTCTAAAGAGCTGTGAGGCAGACTAAAAAGAGAGGTAGGAAGAATCATAAATCATAAGTAGCCTTGGAAAACAAGCATAAATGCAAGAAGAAAAGTAGCCAATATAATTACATTATGTGCAATCTCATTTAAAATATAACCAAGAGGAAGAAAAATTGCTCAAAATAGTCTTTTAGAACCTTGCAGATCATAAAAAACATCTTACATTATCAGACAGACAAAAAAACGATAACATGCAGTAAAATGTCTCTTGATGTTAATGCAGAGGAGAATGTAAAGATGACATTGTGAACTGGTTAGTCTGTAAGAAACAGTAAATTATGGAAATGACAGCCATGGGATGTTATATAATAATTTTTTATAATTAATTTTTGCAATGTCTAGTCAATGATTTACTCGTCTGCTATAATGTCTTTTTATTAATGTCATTTGGGAGCTTTTCCCAGCAATTACTGATATACTATATGTGTTTATTTGCAAATAATTAATCAGCATACCATATAATTAATGCGATTAAAAAAAAAAAAATGTAATCAAATGACAGCCCTAAATGATGAATAAATAACGTAACTGGTCCGTTTTGGTGTAAGATGCGTAGGCTGTCTTGAAAACCAAAGCCTTTATTCTGAGTTTGAGAATCCACCAAATATATATTTACTGTAAATTTTCACTATTCACATGCTAGCATAATTTAGATTTTCTAAGAAGTCTCTTGCCTTTAGAGAAGAAATGATGATGATTGCTTTAGATATGTTTGTATGAGCCTCAAACAATTCAGTATGAAGCATTTTCAATTCCCTTCACTTTCCTTTATCACTGGTCATCAAAAGCATCGATATGATTGAAATCTCTTCCTGGGGAAGAAAAGTGTCTTCGGAGACATAGATAAACAATTAAAATGATCATCAAACCATCTGACTACACTCACCAATCCTCTGGTAATTAGGCTATAGCTCAGAGCGCTAGTCTGCGTGCTTCGCTCAAACACTTTGGTGAGGCATGAAGCTTCTCTCAGCACTAGATTACCAGTTGTCTTCAGATCCAGCACAAATAGCTGCTTTTGGCTTCAGCAAGTCAGTGACAGATAGATATCTTTTTACTGCAACCTTTTGAGACAGTTGAGCTACACTTCCCTGTTTCGTGTGAACCACACATTGTGCTAATGGCTACAGCACAGGCTTGGCTGAACTGTCAGCATCTCTACTTGTGTCTACAGTTGTCTGGCAATACAATAAACAGGCATGAACTGGAGCCAAGCTGCCATTTTGTCAGAGATAAAAACATGTCAAATTTTTAAAGTGCCTTTACCTACAACATATCTGTACTTTTTTCTTCAGATATCAAAGGTGTAAGAAGGAATTGGGCTACAGCTACATTTCAAGCCCAAATACACAAATATTTTGACATCTAATTTTTTGTTCCATTTGTTTACTTTCACTATAGGCTAGACCAGTGTTTCTCAACTGGTGGGTCACCATGTGTAGTCAACAACCATAACAAAAAAATGTTTCTAAATTTTGTTGTTGTTGTTTTTGTTTGTTTGTTTGTTTTTTGTTTTTTTCTGATGCAAGACTTTTGAAAGACATGCATGAAAGTTGTTGACTCTTCTGTCAGACGCAGTTTAAGTAAAACATGCCTGAGAAAAGTATTTTCTGTCAGGTGAGATGTTGTCAGACATGTTAGTGTCATTATATTATACACCTCAGAAAAACAAACTTTACAGTACTGTCAGACGTTATACTGTGCTCATAGCGCTCGCTCTTCAATTACATGCGCAAATGCGGAGGCGCGCGCTGTATATCAATGAAATTATGCAACTTCGTAGTTATGTTGTCAATTAGTAAGTCATGAAATTACCAAAAAATACCAATAAATTATTGTATTTACCATGGTAACAGTAGTTTTAGTAACCTTAACCCAACATACTACTTTATTTTCACTTTGGGCTATTTTCTTCTTCGGTCAAGTTTCTTCTTACTTCTAACAAAGAATGCTCTCTGCTTCTAATAAACCAGACAACTAATACTACTTCTTCGTGCGTATTCAACGTAGTGATGATGCAAGCTGCCTCTAAAAACATGAACGATTTAGAAAAAGAACAACATAGCTACTAACCGCGCACTGTAGGGCAGTTTGTCCATTTAGGGCTACTGTAGAAACATGTTGGCGCAAAATGGCAACTTAACATGTAAGGGAACCCGCGGTAAAAACATAACGGTTCATTATCTAAGGTCTTTATACACCACTGAAAACATAGTTATGTATATTATATTGCATTTCTGTTAATAGATCCTCCCAGATTTTACACATTACAACTTTAATGCATTAACAAAAACTAGTTTGGGGCTCCTATTTTATAGCCTTACCTTATTGTTTATTCATCAGTGTTAGTGATTATCTTTCAATTTCTGTGTATGTTAAGCAAAGAGATTGTGTCTGTGTTGACCATTTTTGAGAATTTGGGTCACGGCTTAATGACCATGGAAAAATTTGGGTCAAATGGCCAAACCAGTTGAGAACCACTGGGCTAGACTGATCAATGGCACGCTATCATTGGATCATGCTAGTAACACTTGGACATTTGTACATGATGCACAGGCTCGTTTAGCCACGCAGATTCATTCCTTTCATGTAAGAAGTCATGTAAGGATGTGTAGGTCATATGATTAGAATCACCAGACACATACACATTTAAAAAAAAAAAAGTGTGCTCCATTCAGAATTGAATTGAGAATGCCTTTTAAATACCAATTCAGTTGCCAAATTTGAATTGCAGTAGCAAACAAGATGCAGAATTGCAATTCCAAACTGAAAGTCAGGAAGTAGAATTAAAAAATGACAGCTACAAATTGAATTCATTTTAACTACAAAAAAAAAAGGTTTGTCTTGGAAAAAAAACTTTTCCAGAATGCATTACCAGGGGAAAAATATTAATTTTGTGCTTTAAAGGGGACCTATTATGCCCCTTTTTACAAGACGACCCTATAGGTTATTTTTTTAAGCACCATATTATGACCTATATTTACGTTTTAAAGTCGTGCGCCCTCTAGCTGGCGTAAAAGTAATGACAGTGTCGTGGCACATCTGTCGTCATGAAATGACGTTTGACTGTCATTACCAATCAAAATGTGTGTTCATTTAAATGCAATGTGTGGACATTTTACACCATTTGTCCTATTTCCATTTAGCAAAACTCCTTTTTTTTATTAACGACTACACCCACCCGACCCCTGAACCTACCCTTAGTGATTTATAGTGCATATACACTTTTTGAGCACGTATGTTCCCTGGGATCGAACCCACGATCGAATGATCACATGATTGCATATTGTTATATATTGCAATGCTCTGCCAATTGAGCTATGCGAAACCCGAAATATAACGCAAAGGGAACTATGCATTAAAATAAAAGTGTCCTGTTGTTGATAGGAGTGCAACTTTAGTAAACACTCCTATGGGTCGTATTTCAGGAAAGTGACAAATGACCTATATAGGTGTATTGGTTGGAGAACATGTTGGTTTAAACTCCTGATAAATGGCTTTCTGAGTGCACACATCCAAAGCATGCACACAGAAATCTGGCTGTGAGACAGCGCATCCTGTGAGTAATAGACTAATTTCTCTTTCAGGTCTTATTGCACTTAAACTGTCAAATACACAGTTATTTGAAGTTATTTGAAACACACAAAGTTCACAAACACAGCCAGTAATGTCTGTGAATGTAAACAGCAGGAAAAGAAAGGTGCTAACTGGACCATGTTAACCAGCCAAAACCTGACCCCTTGAATTTATATGCATGCAGCAAAATCCAATCTGTGCCAGATGCCAGTGAAAAAGTCAGAAATGGTTGATAGTGCGACCAGAAAAGCTATCTGAGAACATGACAGTGGGTGGAGAGCTGCATTGTTTGTTTATGGGCGGAACATGACTCAATTAAACTGCACTTGGCTTGGAGCCCCAAGCGCCTTTAAATTTCATGATCCTCCTTTGAGTTCTCTGCCAGTGTACTAAGAGTTCCTCAAATTATTTCCTCAAGATAAGAGAGTGGAAATTAAAAAGGCTTGCTTGAGGCAGCTTTGGTGCTGCAGGTGCAACTAAAAGTGCATATTCTCCAATGGCCTTTCTACTCTCCTCTACAAATGTTTATCCTAAGCAAAGGTGGGGCTGCGATTTTTACTGCTGGGGGAATTTATTTGGCAGAAGTACAGCATCTGGATATCGTAAAGTTGTTTAAAATTTCATAGGTCTTTCGCCTTGAGTTACAGCGCTCTGCAAAGTAATGAGGTCGTATGGGAGGGCTCTATTGATTCACATGCCCTTACTGCCAGACACTCATCCCTGCCTCAAAGCCAGCTACGCAATGAGGGCGCTGCACCGGCAGATGGCTGCCCTCAACCTACAAAGCTATTAAGCTCTAAATGAGAACTTCTAAATCAAATTGGAGTCACATCTATTTGACCGGCCAACTTCTGTATCCAACCGAGGGGTCTGAACAAGACAGAATCTAGTCTCCCAATTGTGGAGTCATGCAAGAAACCAAATGAGGATTTCTCATCCACCTTATCCTAGCAGCGATTATGCATGCATGATAGAGGACAGTAATGAGGTGGCAAATAGGGCAAGAGGCTAGCTGGAAGAGGACCAGTGTCAGCATCTCCTAAGCCATAATGAGCCACAATGTGGCCCAGGCTGTTCCTCTGGGCTTTTCCCTCACCCCCTGTGGGACCCCGATGTATGACAGAAAGCCAAATGTCTCCTCGTCCTTATCCTCAGGCAATGGAATACTGAACACAGTGTTCCGATGCTTTGGTGTGCATTTATACTGTTGGAATTCTAATCTGATTGCCAATGAGGCATTGAGCTGTTCCTCCCAGGTCAAGGAGATCTTTGTGGAAGACTAAACTGATGCTTTAACCAACCCTGAGGCAAGTGATCTCAAAGCCTTGTCTTATAAATAGATATTTCTTAAAACCAATACATATGTGACCGCGCATGCTCCTGTAATCCCTTCCCTTACCTTTGGGCCTATTCACACTTTCCACTTGACGAGTTTTCTCTCATCGGGTAGTTATCAGATTTGTTAAAACTGATCTATTCACATTGGCCACATGAATGTGTCTCTGCAAAACGAAGAATATGCAAATTCAAAGGAGTGCACAACGGACCGAAAGCAACGGACATCCACTGCATTTTATTTATCATCAGTTGATTTCAAGATCAAATATCAAAAAAGTTGAGAGAGCATCATCTGCACTTGCTAGAGAAAATAGCATTTTCTGTTCAACTTTTAATGAAGGTAACTGTGTGTTGAACCTCAGGAGATGCTTATTTCTATATCTGTGGAGATAAGTGTTGCAGTAGTGCTGTGGTATCTGGTTACTGGGAACCGGTAGCTATAATATGCTATCATACCTTTATTTTTTTACCATTTTGGGAGGAGTATTATTCACATAAGTCGTTTCAACAACCAGATGCCTTACACTTGTCCAGTTGCATCTAGAATGCGTCTCAAACCACCTCCTGAAGTGGTTTGTGCGATTAGATTGGAATCAGTCTCAAATGCATTCCGAGTGCCTTTACACATGGTCTTTCCACTGTCCGATCAAAGAAGGGTCTAAGTGCAATTAGGCCCTTTGTCAAAGTTCCTGCCAATTAAAGGGAAAAATAAAGTAATTGCATGAAGGAAACATGCCGGTGTATTGTTCTCAAACCTCCAAACAACCTGCTCCCCTTCAGGCTTGGCAAAAGCGCCTTTTCCCTCCCTGTAGTTTCAGTTCTTTTTAGATGTCAGCTCTGGCAGATAACAAACTGTTATCAGCTGGGGTATGGGCCCTTTTGTAATTGCCTTTCACTCACCGGCAGGACCTGCCGGTGACGTGAGCCCCGTGTTTGGCCTTCGTTTTCTCATCCCTACCAGCCCACGCCACCGCCACCCGCCCCGCCAGCAACCGCAAACACAGCTGATGCCTGATGCCATGCCTCACGGGGGTCATGATTGGATGTGTGATTGCAGTACACCACTGCCTGGCTGGTGCCTTTCTTCTGCGGTCTGCAACAAACACACAGAGTCTCAAATACATGAATTTCGAGATATATGGCTCGCATACAACAATGTACACATCAAGCTGCCCACAAATACATCTGCATTGGAACTGATATCCATAACCACTCTTGAGAGAGAGACGGCGCAGAGAGTCACATGTATCTGCTTATCGCATTTCATCTAACTGCATGGTTGACTTGCAAACGATTATTCCTATAATTATCAATGGTAAGCGAAACCATGAGTGTTGTAATTGATTTGGACCCAGCAGGTGCATTCTTCTAACAATAATCTCACTCCCTCTCATCCCGGCATATCTCCATACAGAGGCACCTTTATGTAAAGTGACTAAGCTGTGACTCTCAAGGTTAAAGACAACCAGGTGTTACAAAAGTCTGTTCCTTTGAGGTTAAGATGAACAAATGAAAGAAGCATTATTAATCAAAAACCTTTTTTTTTTTTTTTTGTACATCCCAGCCACAAGGTGAAACAATGCACCCTTGTTACAAGATGTCAAAAAAAAAAAAAAAAACTTTTTGAAAACTTGTCAGAGAGCAGAGGCTTAGCAAGTACATGTGCTTTGAAATGTTGAGCTGTGGTGCTCATTTGGACAATTAAGTTCGATTCTGGCCTGTATGAGTTCTACATCCTGTTTTACCCATTATTTTCTCTCTCACTTTATAAACTTCACACTCTATTTCTCATATCTAAAAACACAGTATCAAGATGATAACAAAATTTGACAATACTTTACAAACATCCACCATGAAAAAGGGTCTCAAAAGAACCCAACTAATAAATGCAATAAATTTTCATATGCTATCGCAGTTTATATGATATATTATACTAATATACTCAAACATTATACACAGTCTAAACATTCCTGTCAGTTGTCTATTTCGATTTGTTTTATTTTATGTTTAAAATGTCAAATTCATCTCAAGCAGAAACAATATATTGGACAATAGTCACATTTTGGAAAAGTTAATGCTTTAAGGTTGATAATGTAGTTATGTTCTTGACAGAACATAATAGTAAAGATGGTAAAACAAAATATTTAAAAAGTAAGACAAATGTATGAAAAGATGGTCAAATATCTAGAGCTATGATGGGTGGGTGCTGTATTTGTGGAGAAGGAGTGATATTACAAAGATAGCACAAAGCTTTTAAAAATGTACCCAAAGGCACTGGCTCACGAACAGCCAGTTTTATTATTCATTCTTAGAAAAAGGTGAATTAAATGTCTGTTATTATGCACACAAAACCACTGACATCTAAATCCATATCCTGTTTCACTGGGGTGGCAAGATCAGCCTCTCTCTCCCTCTTTTTTCATTTTATCATTGTCATCCTGCCACTATGAGGGGCCGCTTGTGTCCTTTTCAGAAGCTATTCATCCTACACATCCATCATCCAAACTCATTGTGCCATGCTTGTTATTTTCCAATTTTCAGCTGGTGAAAGAAATTATTTACTCATAATCGAGGCCCACACTCTAAATTAAATGGCACACATTGGAAAACAATGTCATTTTCAGTGACTATTTTGTGAGGAGCCGATCCAAATAATTTACAACGCCACTGCATGCCAGTTACGGCATGTGAAATGCCACTGTATAATAATGTGACGCAAACTCAAGTGCTCCCTTGGAGATAAACCAAATTAACGAAGTGCGCTATCTTGTCATGTCTCAAACTAGGGCATCCTTAACAGATGCTGGAAACGAAGTATCTAAATCAAAACCCTCCTAGAAGGAGTCATGCAGAATAAAAACACAATCCTACAGTAGAATCTTACTGCAGGACTCATCTAACATCAATACTTCTGCAATGTGAGACACAGTGTCAGGGAATCTACTTTTAAAATTGTAGCTTGTTAAAATACAAGCTGCTCATAATTTTAAGCAGTTCATCTACTGTTGAGCTACTAATTAAAAAAAAGTACATATTTTTATTTTTGCAAAACATACGGGGGAGATACACAACAGTTCTGGATGTTCCTCATTTAAAAACTTACAGTTATCATATTTAAATAAATTATTTTTTCTTTCAAAATCATTAAAAACTCTTTTACGGACCCCAAACTTTTTTACAAAATTATTGTAATATTATGTATTTTTAGTTAGGGACTTCGCATTTACCCCGCAATACTGGTGAGACATCTAAACTTCTGTTCTCCTGTCTAAACTGGAAGCAAAGGAAATGGAAACATGTAGCTGCCATCAGCGGGATATCTCAATAATGCTTAAAGTATATTCACTCAGCTAGCACAAACCTCAGCATATACACAAGCAGCCAACAGCGAGCCAGCAAGAGCACACTATAGATGTGAGGAGGAAAATACACATCATCATTAGCTTTCTCAACTTCCTCTCTGCTTGACTGCGGCGTGGAGCAGCCCTCAGGTTGATCTACAATATTCTGTCAGCTAGAGTCATCCTGGAAGGGGGGCCGCACAGCAGAGCTGACAGAAAGCATACTTCCCTTACTGATGTTAAGAAGAATACTACTGTAAACCGCATGCTGGAGGGGGAAATCACAGCATGGAGAGATCCAAAAATATCTCTTAAGTTCAAGTCGGGACTTGGTGTACTATTTCAAACCCAGTAAATGCGAATATTGCATCAACTGGACATAAACAAAATGTAGGTTTTGTGTCAAGACCTGAACAATGTCTCAAATTCATTTGTGATGATTTTTCTGATGATTTTATTTAACAAATATGCCATTAAAGCCATGCAAAATATGATAATTTTAACAATAACTATAAAGTTGTAATAATTGTTCTAGTTCTTTAAGAATAGGGAAGTCCACACTACAACTATAACAATAATGACATGATTGATATTTTTGGAATCACTTTCAGAATTATTTTTTACCAGCTGATGAGTGATAAAAACACTGAATCAGAATCCAGACTCAAACATTTAAAGCAGCAGATGACAAACCTGCAGTGGACGCTTATAATAAAGGGATATTGCGCATTGATGTGGACGCTAATGTAGTTATCGTTATCTTCCTTTGTGTTAAAGTGTCCCTATTATGCTTTTTCGAATATTATCTCTCATTCAGTGTATAGTATAGCTGTTTGTGAATGTAAAAGGTCTGCAAAGTTTTAAAGATCAAAGTAAATGACAAATAAAGTTATTTTCTCCTACAAAAAACAATCGATTTTAAACTGCCGAAACAATTCGTCAGAATTCCAGTCTTACTTCCGTAACATATGGGTTTTTAACAAATGTCCATAATGCAAACCAAAGGTTCTCCGCAAACAACATCTACTTAGTACTGTTTGTATCACTGTGTATCAGGTGCTGAGGAAGCCTCCAGAGCTGAAATTCAGATATAGTAATGGGCGTATAGTTTCCGACACGTGCTGTAAGTGGTAGACCAATCACAACAGACTGGGCCATCTGACCAATCAGAGCAGAGTCGGTTCTCGGAAAGGAGGGGTTTAGAGAGACTGAATCTTTTATCGAACCGTTTCAGACACTGAGCTAATGTGCAATGTATATTATGAGAAAATGAAAGTGTTTTTGACTTTAAACTTGTTGTAGGAACATCCAAAACAAAATTGGGAATGTTTAAATTAGCATAAGAGGGGTACGTTAACAGCTCTTTAGAGTGGTTTGATTCCTTTTTGTGATGCATTGAATCAAAGTTTTGAATCATACTTTTTAAATCAATGGCTTGAGTCGATTCAAAACTCTGATTCATGAAATTTTCATGGAAGTCCTTGTGTGGCACTTCAAGCATATTAAAATGTTTTAGTATAAATATATTTGTAAATATGGCTGATTATTGTTATTGGTCTACTCTAAATAAATGAAAAAATATATAAAATATTCAAAATGAATATTATTCATGTTTATTTATTGGAAAACTGGAAAACACACCTTGATCATTTTGGTATGTTTGCTATGTTTGGTATCTGTGCTATGCTGCTGCTGTTTATTGCTGCTGCAGAAGAGCAAGTACTGGACTTGATACTGCCAAGACATACACAACACGCTGCTGTGAGCAAGTAAGACATGCTGCTGCTGTACAATATAGCATACATGAATTACCCATAACAGATCTATACAGGTGGAACTGGGGAAGGTGGAGGGATTCTGAAAGCGCGTGGCACTGCTAGAGCAAATGCTGCCCAGTATTTGAAGGTGGAGCTGTGAGCTCACTGGCTACTGATACAGCAGGAACCAATCAGCTGTGCCCTATAGAGAATGATTGCAAGCAGATTGAGTAAAGGACCTATCAGCCTGCGCTATCTAGTGTTTCATGAGAGAATTTAAAAATGTCCTGTAATGAAATCTTTTGAAAGAAAAAAAAAAACAATTTTTTAAGCATTATCTAGTTATATCCAACTCTAAATGTATGTGCATTTAGAAGGACACGACTAATATTAATGAAAACACACTTCAAATTTTTACCAAAGAGTAATTCAAGTGTGCATGTGGTTTCTGCTGTGTACTTCTGCCCTAGTGGGTTAATACCACCCAGCCTCCATTCATGTTCCTAACAGCTGATAACAGAGCATTCTACGTCTTATCTATGGCTAAATGAGCAAGTTTAATAGCAGATATAATTTGATTCAATCAATACTGATTTCTACTCAGCATTTAAGTGCTTATTGTGGTTCTGATGTGCTTATCAGAGTGGCAGTGCAATTAGTTAGGCGAGGGTAGCAGGGTCAAAAGCATTCAGCCAATCATTCCTTGAGTGTAACAATCAGGCCATGAGAAAAAATTCTGTCCAATTACAGAAGGACATGATGGTAATGACTCACAGGGCCAGAAAAGGTTATTTCCTATAATATGGATTCTATTTGTTATAATCCCAAGGATCATATTAAATCTTGAAGAGCTCTAAATATGCAGAATTTGAGTATTTATGTATTGCACTTTTTGATGGAGATACAAAGGTCATGTCTGCCTTTTAAATGCTCACAGGAAATGAGCTAGTCAAAAATAGCTACAGTGTATTCTACAAAAGGGTTTTTTTAAATTTTGATGCTAAAGAACCCCAAATATTACAATCCCATTGCATGCAAGGGACTCAATCATATAAAATCAACTGTATATTTCCATATATATTCTAATTGAAACAGTGTGAAGGAAAATAGTAATGTTGTAAAGAGAATGTGTTGTTTGTGAAATTAAATTTATATGGGCATTATAATAAAATCCAAATATTAAAGAGATTTGTTTATTTCTGAATATATATAGGCCTATATTTTTAACATTATAAAAATTGGGTTAAATCAACGCAGCCTTTGGGTTGAAAAAAAAGACCAGCATTTTTTAGACTGTAAAGATAGAACCTGGATATAAAGCTTACAAATAAAATCATTTTAGCAATCAATCATTTTATACAATAAAACTGACACATTTTACATTTTGGGGACCAAAAATAGGGAGGCATATATATATAAACTGAAATAAGCTTTCATGTGTGTTCTTACAAGCCTTCCCAGGGAAAAGCAATTTGGTGTATGTGTGTGTATCAGAAGTATAAAAGAAGAAAGTGTGTGTATGTGTGTGCCTGTGTGTATGTAGCTCTCTTCCTTGCCTTCATCCTTTTATGGCTTATCTCTTATCTTGACCAATACCTCAGTATCATCTCTTTGCAGCTGCACACATCAGTTGAAGCTCTTGCCATCCATAAACAGCCCTATACAGTTTCATTAACCTCAGGCGGTAACAACGCAATTAATTTTTTCCATCTTCTCAAGTCTCACTCAAACCTGTCCTCAGTATGTAAAGGGCAGGGGGAAAGACTCAATCCCTGTTGAAATTACACCTAAATCAATGTGTTTCTGGAATAAATAGCAAGGAATCCTCGCGCCGTGGGTGCTGTCATATGGACGGGGATTTAAAGGGATAGTTTACCCAAAAATAAAATTCTGACATAATTTACTAACTCTCATGTCGTTCCAAACCTGTAAGACTTTTTTTCTTCTGTGGAACACAAAGAGATATTTTAGATATTTTAGATATTTTGAAGTACTATTTTTGTCCACAAAATGACAGTCAATGGGGTCAAAAAAAAATAAAAAATAACATTGGATTCCACTGACTTTCATTCACTGGAAAAAATAAAATTAAAAACATTGGTAACGCTTTAGATTACAGCCCGGAATGTACTGCGTAATTACAACGAATTTACAGCATAACTTTCGATAATTATAGTATAGGGGAACAATATGTAAAGTCTTGGGAATAAAGAAGTAACAACCAGGAAAATAACAAATTATTTATACTCTAAGTATTTTAGAACTAAGTGGTACTTATACTATTATGATAGGCAACAATCTTACATTTGGGAGCAATTTAGCGAGAAAATGCACTGATTAAGTTGTTTCAAGGCAAGTAGAAAGAATTATTGCAAACTTTTTTAATACATGGGGAAATATACTTTTGTTTCATGTAGTTACAGGGTAAGTATGACATTGCGGGCTGTAAATTAAAGTGGTGCTTGTTACACTCGTTTCATGTAGTTACAGAGTATATAGGCTATATATAAAAAAAAGCAAACAATCTGATATCACTGACTCCGAAACCTTTATTTGAAAAACAACTCAATTAAAAACAGGTCTACAACACTTATTATTCATTTATTCACTTTTTTTTAAATCAACTTTTCATTTCAAATTCTAAAGTCCTGACAGAAAGTTACACGTTTTGTCCCTTTTTTGTTGTTGTTGTTTCTCTTTGGCTTCCTCCTCCTCTTGTTTCTCAACTGATGAATCTTAAGAAGGAATCACATTAAAAGAAAATACAGTACACCCAGAAATTTTCTCATGGTTTAGGCTATTCATCTTTTCGCTTCCGTCCAACTGTCACCAGTGCCTGAATGAGAGTCCACTTTGTGTTCGACGAAGCATATTGTAATGTGCAATGTGAAGCTTTCATGACGTTCTCAAGGGGAGATTCATAAGAAACACGCGCGAGAACTGCCGTCTCTGTTATTCTGTCTTGTTTGTTTCTCATTATCATTATCTGTTATTCTGTGTATTTTGTTGTGAGCATTAATAAAAAAAATTAAAAAAAACTGACGGCATCCAACATCCGCGTGACTTTTCTCGTGAGTTTCTCGGCACGCTTACTGCACGCTTACGTCACGCTTCAAGTTACGTCAAGCATGAACTCCCAGCCCTCTCATGCACGCGCAGGTGACAGTTGGTCGAAAGTTTAAAATTTTAAAATATTTGGTATTTTTCTCACAAATACATATCGTTTCACTTCAGAAGACATTGATTCATCATTTGTGGTCGTATGGATTACTGTAGTTATTGCTGTATGTGCTGTTTGATGATTCGACTTTTAGAAACACGAGTTTGTATTATAAAGCCTTTATAATTAATTTTCATTATTTGCATTTAGATTATTTATTTTTCTAAAAACCTTTGTTGTTCATCTTAAGAAGGAAAGTTGTATACATCTCAATTGGCATGAGGGTAAAGCACATTTCCAGGTGTACTGTATTTTCTTTTAATACAGAATAGCAAATGACATGGGATTCCCTCTTAAGATTCATCAGTGGAAAGAAAGAAATAGAAGAAGAGGAACAAGAGGAGGAGGAAGTCAGGCAAGAGAAACGAATAATAAGTGTTGTAACTTTAAATCTGTTTTGAAATAAGTTGTTTTTCAAATAAAGTTCCAAGTGATATCAGATTGTTTGCTTTTTTTTATTAGCTACATGAAACGAGTGTAACAAGCACCACTTTAATTTACAGCCCGCAATGTCATACTTACCCTGTAACTACATGAAACAAAAGTATATTTCCCCATGTATTAAAAAAGATTGCAATAGTTCTTTCTACTTGCCTTGAATCAGTTAATCAGTGCACTTTCTCGCTAAATTGCTCCCAAACGTAAGATTGTTGTCTATCATAATAGTATAAGTACCACTTAGTTCTAAAATAGGCTACTTACAGTATAAATATTTTGTTATTTTCCTGGTTGTTACCCCTTTATTCCCAAGACTTTACATATTGTTCCCCTATACTTACATGTACTTACTTTATAGGTACACTATAATTATCGAAAGTTACGCTGTAAATTCGTTGTAATTACGCAGTACTTTCCGGGCTGTAATCTAAAACTTTACCAAGTCCACAACACATGCAAATAGAGAAACCCGCTGCAAAAGTCCACAACACAAATACAGTAACGCGCTGCAAAAGTCCACAACACATGCAAATAGAGAAACGCGCTGCAAATAGCACATACCAGGCCCGGCGATCTCAAGCCCCTTCTGCAATGATCTGAATGATGATGATGATTAGGCTACTTTTAGAATTAAATTAATATTTTAATTTGCCCCGCAATAATTTATAGCGCATCACGCATAACCAACGCGCTGTAATAAGATTAGTTAAATCCTCACTTAAAAAAACAGCTTGTTTAACACTTACATCTCTTCTCATTTTTTTCAATACGTATGGGCCACAAGAGAAATATTAAGGAATAAATTAAGGTTAAATAGTGTTATCAGAACATGTTGAAGTAAAGCTCTCATTGCTGAGTTTCACTTTCTGCAGTGAATAATTGACTGAGATTTGAGACATAAAATCAAGTAAATTATTAAAAAATATATTATTTATTATTAATAATTTATTAATAATATTTTTTAACGCAAAATAATACCCCCTAAATCGTATGTCCTGGCGCCAGGACTGGCACAGACCACAACGAAAATGTTATAAGAGAACACCAAGTGACGTAGCTACCTGTCTTGGACCACTGGCTGGGATTGTTCAATGTTTACTCTTCAGTGGTGTGCACCTGAAAGGTGAGTTTTCTTGTTTATCTTAACATTCTGATCGTATGTGCATTATGAGCAGGCCTATTTGCAGCACGTTTCTGTATTTGCATGTGTTGTGGACTTTTGCAGTGCGTTTCTCTATTTGTGTTGTGGACTTTTGCAGCGCTTTTCTCTATTTGCATGTGTTGTGAACTTTTGCAGCGCATGTGTTGTCAAACTGATGAAGATGTTTTCTTTATATGTTGGTGTTTGTTCTATTTGCATGTGTTTTCTTCATTTGCAGCACATTGAGCTCTCTCGGCCACCGTAACTTTCATCCCGCCATGTAAATAGCGAATTTGCTATGGCGCGAGCGCAACTGGCTTTTAAAGGGAATGGGAGATGAGACTCTGATTGGTTTAATGCATGTTACACCCAAAACACACCAATTACTCATTAAGAGAATAGGGACAACCCTTTTAGTCCATGTGCCGGGTGCACTGACCATTTTTCCCATCATTAAACTAGCAAAAGTGGATTCGGACACACTCTAAGTGCACTTGGGCTGTGCGCTTTAGACCACGCACTTAGATCATTAAAATAGGGCCCCTTGAGTGAGTAAGAAAATCCCAATAGGGGATTTTTACAGTGACTTTTGGAATAATGCAGAAAGTAAGCTCTGTGACCAATAAAAGCTTATAATTCTTACATGATTTGTTCATGATCATCTTCACAAATTAACACAGCTTTTATAAATTTTGAACCCTAATTTTAATTGCCAGAAATAAAAAGCTATGCGTAGGCTATAAATGAACTACACCATGTTAGCATGATTCCAACGCCACCATCACAAAGCTTCTGACAACTCTTTCAGTCTTTATTTAGAAAAGAAAAAAAATCCCTAAGTTTGATTTGTTTGCAAAAGAGCAATTATAAGCACAAGGCACTTTTTTAAACAACCACCTTTAAAAAAAAAAAGCTGTAAAAAAAACACAAGGAAGTATTAGTGATATTTTATGTCATAAAATAAAACGTGAAAATATCTTGAGCTTGTGTTCACCACAGACCTTATCTCAGGAATTTAACAAAACAAACAAAAACAAAAAACAAAACATTTTAAAGCTCATGTCTACTTGTACTCGTACTCGTAAAAATACCTCCGATACCAAAGACCGATACCTCACGTGACGTAACTGACAGGATTTTCCGTGCATAGAGACAGCGGCGGCAGTAGCAGAAACAATGTCAGCCTCAGAGATGTGGAAAAACATTTATGATGACAACCCACACATTGCGAACTGCATGATTTCAATCACAATTCGTTATCGATTAGTGAAGGCGGGATAGGCGGAATCGCACTGAATGACACAGAACAGAAGCGCGCTCTCTCCCTCTCTTTCGTGCGCGCGATCACAGTTCTCTCAGACAACGCGCGATCGGTTCTCCTCGCGCCTGAATAGTCAGATGCACACATAGTTGTCAAAATGTCCATCGTGTGGAGTATCTCGCATAAATACAGTCGGTTATGGCTTAAGTCGACGTAAACATTTGGGTGAAATATGTGTCAGTAAGTATCCATGGATTCGATCTTAAAGGGAGCGTAGCCTATTTGTCATTAATGTTAATAAAACAACAAAAGATGTTAAAGAAATGTAGGCTATACATGGTAAATAAACCTACTGTATCTGAAAAACAAGTTTATTTAATTTGTATCACTATAGTATTTGTTGTATTGTTTGTAATCTGTTTGTAAATTTCTTTTTATATAACAACAATTATATGTATTGGTAATTATGCCCTTTTAAGGTTATTGGACACTGTGAAATTTTTGTTCTTTAAGTTTGTAACAAGCACATAAAAATGATCACTTTTTTTCATTAGAGTAATAATAAAGAAGCTGTCCTACATTTATTAGTCTCACTGTGTTGTGCTTGGAAAACTGCAACATCACCAAAAAAAAAAAAAAAAGAGAGAGAGAGAGAAATGAATAAATGTATAGGCATCGGTATCAGCGAGTACTAGAAAAAAGTATCGGTACTCGTACTCGGTCCTTAAAAAATGGTATCGGTGCATCCCTACTTTACAATAAGGTTTCATTAGTTAACATTCGTTAACTACTTTAGTTAACATGAACTAAGAATGAACAATACATCTACACTACAGCATTCATTAATCTTAGTTAATGTTAATTTCAACATTTCCTATTATGGAAATCAAATGTTGTATTTGTTAACATTAGTTAAAGCACTGTAAACTAACATGAACAATAAACAGCTGGATTTTTTATTAACTAACATTAACAAAGATTAATAAATACTGCAACAAATATATTGCTCATTGTTAGTTCATGTTAGTTAATAGATTAACTAATGTTAACAAATGAGATCTTATTGTAAAGCGTTACCAAAAAATCATTGAACCAGAACCAGAAGTACTAAAATGGAAGTACTTTTTGTCCTACAAAAATGTCATCCCTGCAACACACTATATTTTCAGTTGTGAGTGAACTATCCCTTTAAGACCAAGCTGTTTCCTGCATCAAGCATCTTGTTTGAAACCTACAAACCTCCTGCTTTTTGAAATATTCAACAAATCAATACTCCTCATGGCCGAGAACTCATCCGACTGGTGCGTTTGTAACTAAAACATACCGGTTTTCTGAGACCTACCTTGAATTCTCCATGTTTAAGGAAGCTAAATTAAGTTATATTCATGCTGAGTGTCTGACAAGCTATAGCAAATGCAAAGCCTAAAGGGTTGCTGACTTCGGGCAGTTTGGGTGAAGTCAACTGAAGTCAGTCCAAACATGAATCCTCAGCTCAGGCAAAAGAAAACAGGAGTGATGTGGTGCCATGAGTCGTCTGTCTGATCTATGGCAGAGGGGAAATTAGCTTAGATCTCCCTGATATTCATGCCCATCTGGAAAATTAAGACGGATGCCCTGGTTCTACTTTCCTGCTCCGTCTTTATGAGAAAAATGTTGATTTGTGACCCAAAGAAAACAGACGTCTATTTATTCTATTTAACCACAGTGCACAGTGAGCACCCATCTTTTTTTTCTTTTTTTTTTTTTTTGCCATACAGAATATAGCAGATGTGCTGTGTCATTTATCAATTTACCTTTGGTCTCTACAATACATGAGAGAGTGCAAATGGGGAGGAACGTATGCGCAAAAATAACTTTCCTCTCTATTATGGCCATGTATTATGCAAATTACCTGCTCTGTTCCCTTCACATTGCATGATTGGGCTGAATATGTGCATGTCTTCACTAATTTCCACTACAATAATCCTCTCACTTTGTGCTTTCCGTAATTACAATCATCTGCTGCATAATTACAATTTTAAAGTATTGTATTGGGGAGCATCAGTGTGACAGAAGAATAATAGAGAGGAGAAAACTGAAATCTGGTTATTCCGGGCAGTACGTGAGATATAGAAAGGGAAAGGCCAGTCAGCAGCTGTGCTGAGTGGGAGTGGAGTGGAGTGGGCAGATGTTGGGCTAGCACTGCTAATGAACACGTCGACAAACTTCACCTCACATAATCCATTATTTATATGAAGTAAACCCAGATTAAAAATGTCTGAAAGGGGGCTTCATTTGGGGTTACATCGTGAGAGCAGGAGGTGCGCTCAGAAAAGCTGCTGTAATTCTTTGTAGCCTGAATGCTATCCGTTAGCATTACCATTCATCAGCTGCTCAGCTACTGCAAGAACTCCAGAGCATATTTGATTTGAAATCTGAAATCATCTTTAATGGCTTTCAAAGTAATTTTAGAACCAGAGTGTGTAGTTACAACATCTACCAATAGGGGCTAATGATGCAATGCTAACTAGCTAATCCTAAATGAATACTCAAATGTGAATCAGTTCTTTTATTGCCTTTTTATGCTATACTAAGTATTTTAAATAGCACTAATACTTAAATAGATTTTAGTGCATTGAAATAAAGTAGGCTACACTACTAGTTTTATTAGTGTATTTCTTAAAAGGGTGCTTTGAATGCTTTAAAAATAGTTCAGTCTTAGTAGTCTTTTATATAATAATCCTAAGTTTAAATGTGTGATTTTATTAAAAATATATTACCTATGTGCTAGTTATAAGTACATTTTCCCAATTGTGCTACTTAAGAACACTTAATATAAATGCACTAATTAGCACTAACACTTGTAAACCAAATATACAGAAGTGTTTTATAAGTGCATTACTTAAAAGTGTGCTATGAACGCTTTACATAAAATTTTAGTGGATTTTTATACTGTCACTAAGGGTGTACTCACACTAGGCACGGTTGCCTTGAACCGAGCCTGAGCGCGATTGTGCCCCTCTCCACTCCCCCGCTGGCCTGCACTCACATTGCATTTAACGTTCCGAGCCGGAGCACGCTTAAGTCATATGATGCAACTTTTTGAATGGAAGAAAACAGGAAGAAATGGACTTTCGCTGAGATACTGCCTAATACATTTACCATTTATGCCGCACAGCGATTTTCACTTGATTGTGCTGCACGTATCAGAGGATTATTATTACAAATGCAGCTGACGTTAATGGAGGAATTTGCAGCTTTACTCACAAACTACAATTCCTGTCCATCAACAAGGTGAAAACCAGACCCGTTATAAACCTAAATACACTCAAATTAATTACATGAATAGATAAGTATACTATCAGAGTAGTAATAAAGATGTTTGCCATCGTAATGATGATAGTAGTGCACACAGAAGTAGTAGCTGTTCCGTGCTCTGGCACGGTTAGCGCTCACACTGCGCGCTCGAGCCCAACCGAACCACGCTCTGGCCCACTTCTTCCAAGCAGGCCTGAACAGCTAAACGAACCGCGCCCGGGCACGGAAAGGAGCGATCAAACTTGTCAAAAAAAACGGGCACGGTTCAGAGCGCCTAGTGTGAGTACACCCTTAGTTCTATTTTAATGGATTTTCATGAAAAATAAAACATGCAGGTTAGATGTAAAATTCACAATTTAACAGTAAGTATACTTTTAGCATAAAGTACTTAAAGTGCTATATTTTATATATTTTAATATGGGGAAAAAAGTGCTACTAATGATAGTGTACTTGATTGTACTTGTCGCAGTTCGCAGGTTCACCGGTTCACGTGTTGCTGCTGATGAGCTGATCAGCTCCGTTTTTTAATGGCTGTGCATTTTGCCCCTGCTGTGTTGTCAGATCGTTGGTGTGTTCGTGCAGTGTTAGTCCTGGTTGTGTTTGAGTCTCTCTGGCCTCGTTCCTTGTTCTTGTTCTGGATATTTCCAGTCGAGAGAGTTTTGGATTACCTGTTGGACTCTTGTCGGAGGACTGGTTTGCCCATTGCAGTCTCTGCACTACCAAGACGTACTTTGCCATCTGCACCCACGACAACTGACCCTTGCTATCTTTCCTGCTTCTATTTTTTCTCAACAAACTGATATTTGCTGCATTCGCTATTGAATCCTCCTTATTTCACGTGACAGCACTATTAAAAGACACCATTAACATGTAGTTAAGTATATCATATATTAACATAGTTACAATACATTTAAAATGAATTATTTAATGTATAAAAATATGTGGGCAATACATTATAAATGCATTTTGTATATATTTATCATATATTATTCTTATATTTTATATCATTCATAAGTGTATTTTCTATGTCTGACGAGTATATTTAAAAGTGTATGAAAGATGGGTTCAAGTGTACTACAAGTGGTAACTAAGTACATTTTTTAATACAGAGATAGTGTTAAAAGCACATTTTAGATCATGGTGTCTCAAAATAGCACTAGATGTTCTTAAGATTATCTTAAGAAGTAATAAAGAAGAATTTTTAGTATATTAAGTACAAAATTAGCACATGAAAATAGAGCACTTTAAGTACATTATGGAAGTGTACTCAGTGTACTGAAATTAAGTGTATTTTAGTGCACTTTTTTTTTTCACCAGGGATGGCAAGTTACTCTATAAAAGCAACTCGATGCCAGATAAAGGAAGCAGACTGGATGTGCTGTGTAGATAAATATGCAATTACAATTATTAACAATCAGCATCAGTTGCATGGTCAACACATCAATATATGGTTTGTTTTGCCGTTTATCTTTTTCAGTCATTACCGCACTGCGAAACCACCATTAATCAAACCCTACACCATGTGTAGCCATCTGCAGTGAATGACAACATTCAACACGCCATAAAAGAAGTTTACCAACCATCAAAAGGCATATAATAAACCAGAGGGAATATGAAGGGAGAAAAAACAACATTTTATAGAGATGCTTAAAAGAGTAGATAAAACACATTAGCTATGCAATCAACATTTCGATGCAATTTCAGGCTCACCCTCCCTGCAGTGCTAAGCCTTGATCCTGATGGCTCACAACAGGACGTAACATCAGGCAGCACATGAGAGCATCCTGCCACATAAGAGTAGCAGCTAATGTGCGCCCACAGGGTGTCTGGAGACACTATACGGAAAGCCACTGGGAACAAACACTGCAGATTCATCTTGAACTGCCCCAACACCAATACATATGAAATGCACTTGACGCTATTGAGCTGATGGTCAGTTTCAGAGTTGCTATCAGCACTAACAGATGGCCTTGACATGGCCAACCTTTCTTAGAAATCAAGAAAACCTTTATCTAACTCACATTCGGGAGCGACGGAGGGTATACATCACAGTAATGGCCTTCCAAGAGCTAAATTCATCCTACACAGAGAGTTCGTGGAAATCCATCACATTATTTTATCAAGGTTTCATCAGAACACTTATAACACACAAATAGTGTTAGTCAATAGAAATATTTGCTCTGGCAGCTTTTATCTGTGCTATTTCGGTTCCAATTTATGAGCAAAACCTGACATCTAAATGGTAAATGAAACCATCCTAGTCCAATAGATATGAGGAGTTACTCAAGCATATCCTCAGTAAATGTCCCCATCGAGTCCATAATATTGGAGCAATTCGGCTGCTAATTCAACGCCACTCAATTGCTGTGCTGGTGTTAATGGCGACTATCAAAAATGTAGCAATGTGAAACATTAGCATGTGGAATCTGGAATATTTGAAGAGCAAATGCATTTACACAACAAATAGATCAGACTGATGGCACAGAAAAAGTGCAATTCATCCTCTTAAATGAAAAATTATCATATGAAATTTACAGAGAGTGACTCCCAGGCCTATAATGTGCTGCGTTATCAGCATCAAGGGCCGTTCTATGGCTAGGTCCTCAAGGGACTTTAATGGCTCTTAGCGGATATAAAGAGACATACATGCAGAGCATCACTATTTGTTACTTTTTGAATGTTTATATTTTAAAAAATGAAATGTCCTTATATTTCATGTTTACGCCGTAATACTAGTGTAATACCATGTCATTATACAAATTTGTGTCCTCATAAATAACAAAAATCCACACATGCACACACACACACACACACACACACACATATTTATATATATATATATATATATATATATATATATATATATATATATATATATATATATATATATATATACATATATATGGCATGCCAGTCAGGAAATTATTGTATTTATAGTATGAAGTTTGAGTATATGGACTGAAAGTCTGAATATATGGAATGTAACTTACATTTATGGAATGAAAGTCTGAATATATGGAATGAAACTTACATTTATTGAATTAAAGTTTGAATATATGGAATTAAAGTCTGAATATAAGTAATTAAATTTAAATTTATGAAATGAAAGTTTGAAGAATGAAACCTGAATATACGGAATAAAAATCTGGATATATAGAATGAAAGTCTGAATATACGGAATGAAACCTGAACATATGGAATAAAAGTCTGAATACATAGAATGAAATTTTGAACATATGGAATGAAACCTGGATATTTGGAATGAAAGTCTGAATATATGGAATGAAACCTGAATATATGGAATGAAATTTAAATAAATATGGAATGAAAGTTAGAATATATGGAATAAAAGTCTGAATATATGGAATAAAAGTCTGAATATACGGAATGAAAGTCTGAATATATGGAACGAAATTTGCAAATATGGAATGAAAGTGCAAATTTGATAGTACTTAATAATGTATAGCTAGTTATATCCTTGTTATCAGAGCAATAGAATGAATTGCATGACTTGCATTCCCTGAAATTGTCCAATACTTTGCTGAACTAGAAAAATTCAGGCAACAGCTGGTCATATTCCAAACAACACAAACAGTTTGGAGTCTACATCATGTAATCTCTGACATTTCACACATAATCCTGATAAATTGCTGTAAAATTACCAGAACTACTTTACAGGTAAATACACAAATGTGCTGTTCACACAAGCTACGACATTTCGTCTTTATACTGGTATACCATTCACACAGCAGTTCCAAAATACCGGTAAACTCTGTGATGTCAATGATACACCTGATGAGAAGCGCTAATTCAAATTTCAGTCCATATATTCAGACTTTCATTCCATATATTCAAACTTTCATTATGTATTCAAGTTTCATTCCATATATTCAAGTTTCAATCCATATTTTCAGACTTTCATTTCATATATTCAAACTTTCATTATATATTCAAGTTTCATTCCATATATTCAAGTTTCAATCCATATTTTCAGACTTTCATTTCATATATTCAGACTTTCATTCCATATATTCAAACTTTCATTCCATATATTCAAACTTTCATTATATATTCAAGTTTCATTCCATATATTCAAGTTTCAATCCATATTTTCAGACTTTCATTCCATATATTCAAACTTTCCTTCCATATATTCAAGTTTCATTCCATATATTTAGACCTTCATTTCATATACTCAAGCTTCATTTTATAAATACAATATTTATATATAAATCTTGCATTATTTTATATATGCCTATTTTAAAATGTTTAATATATAGTTAAATGTAACTAATTTAGGTCTAAAATATGCTAAACAAATTATAATAGGGCACTTATAGAGTCAGATGCAAACAAAAGCAATCAGACGGCCCCAGCCTAATCAACATACCTCTGAAGACCTACTGAGCTTTGAAGTAATTATCTCATCATGCTCGGCTGCACATAACCTCAGGCATGCCTGAGTGTAAAACAGTATTGATCTCAGCATTTTAGAGAAGAAAACACAAAAATCATAACTGATGAAATTATCCTTTGAGCTTTTGCTCTTTTGCTTTTTTCTTAAACTGATCAAAGCATTCATTAATAAACTGCTTTAGACAAAAACACATAATATTCAGTTGAAAAGCCTGCACAAAACATTAAAGCAAAATTGAGGTAATCTCACTGGACATCCACAATAGAGCCTAAACATAAATTTTGCTAAATGTCAGATGTTTGTGAGGATTTCAGATGTTAGGGAACTTGTCTGGATAATTTCCCAGAATGTTTTATTTTCAAGTGAATCATTGCTTTAAGGACAAAACAATGACTGAAACAGATATAGTGCCACGTTTCAAGGGAGTTTATGGAGAGATACACAATTTTATTCAATATAATATAGTTAGATCAAAATAAATTCATGATCAATTGGCTAAAACTCCCATTTCTGTTACGCTTGTTGTTGAATGTTGTGCATTAGAAAGATTCCCTCTATACCTTGTTTGCCTCACTCAAGTCATGCTGAAATAACACTCATAATTAGCTGATATAGCACAGAACTGCCCTCACAGAGAGAGAGAGAGTTGCACTGTATTGTTATGTAACACAGCTCTGAGGCTGGATGCATTTTTCCCTGACAAAGTAAAACAAGCTAAAGTACAAAATGTGCTCCAAGGGCTATCAATGAAAAGGCATCTGAAAAGGTTCTGACAAAGTATTAAATATTTTAACCTCTGCTGTTGAGTGTGATCTTGCCTTGGGCACCAATCTTTGTTAGAGACCAGACTTTACTGCTTCAGCCTGGCTTTAGTCACTCTAGCGACTTATAGAGAATAACTGTCTCTTCATTACACAAAACTGCCATATGGCTGCATATGACATGGAATATACTATTATACATGAGCTGCAAAAAAAGAGTTGTGAAAGTCAGAATTGTGTGACATAAATGAGCAAAAAAGTGAGAAAAAAAAGTTTTTTTTTTTTTTTTTTTTTTTATTCCATGGTCGAAACAAGCTTCCATAATATTCAAATCAATGTCATTTCATGTTGTTAAAAGGTTAGTTCACCCAAAAATGAAAATTCTGTCATTAATTACTCATCCTCATGTCGTTCCACACCCGTAAGACCTTCGTTCATCTTTGGAAAACAAATTAATATATTTTTGATGAAATCCGATGGCTCAGTGAGGCCTGCATTACCAGAAAGATAATTAACACTTTCAAATGCCCACAAAGGTACTAAAGACAAAATTAAAACAGTTAATGTGACTACAGTGGTTCAACCTTAATGTTATGAAGTGACGAGAATACTTTTTGTGTGCCAAAAAAACTAAATAATGACTTTATTGAACAATATCTAGTGATGGGTGATTTCAAAACACTGCTTCATGAAGCTTCGAAGCTTTACGAATCTTTTGTTTCGAATCAGTGGTTCGGAGCGTGTATCAAACTGCCAAAGTCACACGAACCATTGAAATTTTGAAACGTTTCGAACACTTATGACGTAATGAAGCCTCATTTACTGAAATCATGTGACTTTGGCAGTTTGATACACACTCCGAACCAGTGATTTGAAACAAAAGATTCGTAAAGCTTCGAAGCTTCATGAAGCAGTGTTTTGAAATCGCCCATCACTAGATATTGTTGAATAAAGTCGTTATTTAGTTTTTTTTTTGTTTGTTTGTTTGTTTTTTGGTGCACAAAAAGTATTCTCGTCGCATCATATCATTAAGGTTGAACCACTGTAGTCACATGAACTGTTTTAAATGTGTCTTTAGTAGCTTTCTGGGCATCTGAAAGTGTTAATTATCTTGCTGTCAACGGAGGCCTCACTTAGACATTGGATTTTATCAAAAATTTCTTAATTTGTGTTCTAAAGATGAACGAAGGTCTTACGGGTGTAGAATGACATGAGGGTGAGTAATTAATGACAACATTTTCATTTTGGGGTGAATTAACCATTTAACTAAAGAAAAGAAACTAAGAAACTAAGAAAGAAAGAAAGAAAGAAAGAAACAGACTCAAACTAGTATCACAGTAAAACCTTGAATCTAAAATCTAAATCTTCTGTGAATCTTTCATCTTCTCACCTAAACTGTTAAAGGAAGCACAGGCAATAATAAATCCTCATCTTCTGCTGTGATACCCCGCAGTGTAAGCACAGTGCTTTTCAAAGTCATTTTCTGCACAACATGTTAGTGTGATATACTGTATCCTATTATTCTCTTTTCAAATAGAATTTTTATGTTACTGCTATTCTAACTAAAATTCACAAAATTAAGGTATATAAATGGCCTTGACAAACTTAAATCAAAATTTTCAAATTATTCAAGTTTAAAATAAAATTAATCTAGCTTAATTGTGTTTGATGGATATATATTCATGGAGTTCAGGTAACTATAATATGGATATAAGCATATTACATGATATTCTTTAATTAGTGGCTATTTAACCTGAATAAAACATTAATGCACTTGATCAAATGTTTCATGCTCATTCAAACTGAAGAGAGATGATAGACAGACAAACAGATAGATAGATAGATAGATAGATGTGATTTCATGAATATATATTATGGTTACACTGTAGAGGCAGCTTGTGTTTTGTTGTGCATGCCTTCAGTCTGAATAGAAAAATAAATGTGGTTTTAGATCAGCATGAGCAGCAAACAGCAACAAATCATTGAGAATTTCTTTCATTTCATTTCTAGCAAGAAACTAAATCTTGTAGACTGCACACAACTGACCACATATTGTTAAAATCAGCATAAAATAAATAGGTAAAATAAATGACCCTGTTAATTTCTAGATACATATTCCACGTCTTATTGAACACATTTAATCAGTGCATATTATTGCAATGGAAATAAGCTAAATGATTTTGCAAAATAAAAAAAAATTTAAAAAAAATGAATGATGTGACTGATAATAATCTTTGTAGCTGCACATTTGTACTTATTGGTTCAGTAGATGGTTTTGTCTATGAATATTAGCTCTGAGTTGCTTGTAAAATTCTGTAACATTTTATGAGACTTTTATGGGAACCAGTGTTGCCCACCCAGTGATTTTATGGCACATCACTGACATAACCAAACACCTTTCGCTGTTGACGTGGTTGATACTTATAACATAATTGAACAGTAGACTTAAAGACCAATCAGCTTTGTTGCGTTTAGTCCATGTATTAGCTTTGAGGCATCTATATAGCATAACCCCCCCCCCCCCCCCCCCCCCCCCCAATACAATTATATAAACTTTTAATAAATTCAAATAAATAAATACTTTCAACATTTAAAATTCCAGACCATCAGTCGAAAAATAATGACTCACTTGTGGGCGTGTCCAATGTTTTGTCCAATCAAATGCTCTCTAGAACGAGAATCTCCCTCCCTCTAACAGCAAACAGCTAATTCACAGCTGACATTAACAATTCAACAATTGGCTCTATATATGTTGAAGAGAAACAAAAGAGGGAGAAGCCATTTAATTTGTCCCATGCAGCCTAACTTCCTGTTTCAACAGGAAATGCATCAGCATGGGAAAGAAAACTACAATTGTAAAAGTCCTTAACTATACCTTAGTCTTCCAACATCGTATCATATCGAGTGCAGTATTTCACTGCCTGTTTGAACTACGTATGTGTTATTTCATTTTCACCATCTCTTTTGTTATACTTCCTGTAATCTCCAGAGATTTTATAAGAGTTAAGATCCTGCATAATGGGATGCAATCCACATCCCCGATAGAAAGGGATTATACCCCGCAAGCTATATTTAGAGCTGAAAGTTTACTACTCCACAACTTGCTCACACCTATCAGCAGCAAACTGTAACTGTGATGAATTTTTAAAGTCTGCTTAATCCTTTTAAATCTCTGTCACATCCGATACATTGAGGTGCCCGCTGGAAAAAAAAAATCAAGCTGGCTTTTGGAATTGTGTCTGCGCTCAAAAAGCAGCCTGTGTATGGAATCTATGTTTGTGCTGCCTTGGCAGAGATAACCCAAACACTCCAAGGCCTTCACTGGGGATTACGGTGTGTCAGTGCCTGGCGGCTTTGACCAGGGGACCTCACCTTGAGAGAGGAACATTCAGCAGGGGTTCAAATGTTCTATCTGGGCCACTGTGGGATTAGCATGTGAGACAGGACCAACAACTGTGAAAGGATTCCGAGTACATCGGAACACCCATTTCCACGGAGCGACTCTCTTGAACGCCATGGCTTAAATGGCTGAACCTTGGATGTGCGATTAGTGTGAGAGAGTGGCGTTAATCATTTCTTGATGTCTACATCAAAAAGGATTGTCATGCTACAAATGCAGCGCTATCCAATGATATATTAGCATATTTCAAAGATAGCGTGCATATGCGCCTCTTTGTGTCTAAGCTGTTCTCTGGGCAAGAAGAAATATGGGTCTGCTATCAACTTGACATGAGGGGTAAGCTGTGCCAAGAAAAAAATATCAGTATTTTATCTTGTTTTCTGTAAAATAAAAAAATTGCTGCCTTAAATTTTTAAGTCTAATCAACATTTTTAAAGTACAATCAAGCTGTGTAAGACATTTCAACTTAAATTACATTAAACCAACTTTAAAAAAAAAATGTTGTGATTGATCATATCATTTTCACAGTGTAAAAATATCTAAACTATAACAATACCTAACTATAAATCTAAACTTTTAGATTATTTTAAGAAGCAAATTTGTAACATAATACAGCAAAAGAAAAAAATCTTACCAAAAATTTCAAAATATAAAATTTTTTAAAATATATATATATATATATATATATATATATATATATATATATATATATATATATATTAAATACTAATATATATATTGGGGGGCATTAATTGTAAAAGAATACCATAGGTAAATAAAACTTAGAATTAATATAAATATATTTTAAAATGTATATTAATAATACATTTTGGCCATTTTTGTATATATTTATTGTATATTAAAGGATTAGTTCACTTTCAAATGAAAATTACCCTAAGCTTTTCTTACCATCAAGCCATCCATCTGATGAACATAATCGGAGATATATTAATAAATATCCTGAGGCATCCGAGCTTTATAATGACAGTGAGCGAGACCAACAAGTATGAGCTGAAGAAAGTGCCTCCATCCACATCCATCCATCATTCTAGCCTCCGCCAGACCACCTTCCATATTCACTCTCTAATAGTTTGACTGATTGATTGGTAGATGACAGATCAGTACATTATATTGAACTATTCTTGGAATTATCACAATAAACACAATATGACTTCATCAGTGTAAAAGAGCTAAACTAGGTCAGCTACTAAAATCCCTTTGGACGCACACAAAGGATTTTACATTTAGACATTCTACTAACACGTAACTCAGCAACTACTGTACATGTCAACTAACTGTTATTACTAGACTGTCTGCTTAATATCTGCCAACACATTATTTTGATGCTCCACAACAGACAATCTACTGACTATAAGTAACTTTGCAAATACATGTCAACTTATTCTACTAACAAAAACTCTAACACCGAACCCTAACCTAACAATCTACTACAGTCTACTAATACTCTAACAAGAGTTAGCTGACCAAACGGCAGTAGAGGCGGCACAACTATAACAAAGGGCCATATCATATCTGGCACAATGTGGCGCCAGGCGCAACGCAAGTGTTTTTTGCTAGTTTCAGCCCGGCGCAGTTATCATTTTCTCATCCTGCACCACGTTGTTTAAATAGCAAATGCATTTGGGCCCATTTGTGCGCCCATGATCGTGCTGGTCTGAAAACGAGGTGTGTTCAAGTGCATTGTTGTGTTTGCTAAAGCACGTGTTGCTATTTTGAGGCAACTGAAATAGACTGCGCTATTGACTTTAGACCAGGTTTCAGTTGGTCAATGGCGCAGTCTATGTCAGTTGCCTCAAAATAGCAACACGCCAACAATGCCAAAGTAAAGCAAGCCGAGCCGTGCCATAGACCATCAAGATAAAGTGTAACCAAAATCTGCATTCAAAATCCAATTTTTAACCTGAAAATAAGCAAAAAGGTAAAACAAAAGAAAATGTTATGAATTCTATAAAAAAAAAAATAAATTCTAGACCACTAATCAAATTAAAACATTTGTGACTTTGTCCGGCAATGGCATAAAGGGATAGTTCACCCATAAATGAAAATTCAGCCATAATTTATCTAATTTATCTAATTATCTAATTTATATAATTTATCGTGTGTTTGGACCCCATCAAATGTTTTAATTTTTAATTAACTTTTTAATGAATTTAATGCATTTTCAATGAAAAAAAAATTAATTATTTGTCAGAATTATTGACATTACTGAGAAAAAAAGATTCTAGTGACACAACAGACAAGAACATTAGTCCCATTACAAATTACAGTCCCCTCAAGATATATTACCTGAAATGAAAAATATGAATCTAGATGAATTGATCTGTATGACTGGGGTCTCGCTTTGGTTTCTCTCTGAAGGTGAACAGATCGTAACTTGATCACAACAACAATTGCTCAGGCCCACACTGTCGCTCTAAGGTTTGAGGGAAGCTATTTTGAGAAAATGACATTGCATAAATATCAATAAACAAAACAAATTCCAATAAAAGTTTAAATTCAATACCATGAGATGTTTTGTGTGATTGTGGAGTGGATTGCTATCATTTCTAAACAAATTGTTTTTCTTTATTCTACTTTTTTCTAACACATTTGTAAAACTGCATTCACAAAGAACACAGCTTTAGACACAAATGTTTAAGGTTTGCAAACCACTTCCAGATTGACCTTCCTGACACTTGACAAACTGATTCACATGCTCTCTCAGCTGCTCAACATTAATGTCAGTTCAGTTGTTAAATTAAAAGTCAACCTTATTCTCACTCATTATTTGGGATCACACTTGACAGAAGCAGATAAGAAGATGAGGTAGCTGAGCCGTGATTTGCTGCAGATTCAATAAGAAAGGCATTTTCTTTGCAGTTGCAGCCAGGGGTGGGAAACAATCAGTCTTGGCTTTGACATCCTTGGTAAAAGCATCGATTGGAAGGGGGCGTGAGGCGCAGGAGTGTGTAAGAACCATATCATATGTCCACCGTATCACTCCTACACCAAATCAGACCTTTCGCCATCCCATTCATTTGGAGGGGGAGTCAAAAATCAATGGCCATTACAAAGCGTTGCAATTATCTGCCCCAAGGCCATTTAGATCGGCCATTATTTTTTGTTTGTTCAGCAAATTGCGAGACAGTCTGGCTGTTGTGGGGTTTGACAATCTGATAGAAGCTTACTGGAACTTTCTGTTTCTTTTCTGTCTTCTGAGAAAGTGAGCAGGATGATTTTAGCCAATGAGAAATGGGTCGCATTTGAACCTCGGAGTGGAGTGTTTCTGAGTAAATGTCAATAATCTATCAGCCATGTTAAAGTTTCATTAGGGACAATCTGTCAGAGGTTTGTATACAGTTCACAATAAACATTAACCCTATAAAGCCTATTGTGTTGTATTTTACATACAAATTTCTAAGGCCTCTAAATTATCAACATGATTAAAAATGTACTGAAAAACCTGTTGCATACAATCTTCTACATGCCTTCTGTCATCTGATTAATAGTTTATACTTTTTTTTAGCAGGTAAAAGGTCTTTTAGTATCGGTCTAAAAATGTTAAACCTTCAGGTTGTGGTAAACGTGTCTGTTTGTTGTGAAGTCTTCATTGATATTTATAAAGTAAACGTAAAAAATAACTTTTATATTGTTCATTATATTTCTAGATGAATACTTATTGGACTGAAGCAACCTAAGTTGACTTGATTATCCATACATATTTGTTTAAGAAATGTTAAAATGTGAATATCAAATATAATACAACAGGCTTTTGAGGAACATTTATTTGTTCATCTCTCAATCTTCAATGCATTGAATTGCATTATATGTTTGCCCTCCACTATCAAAACTACAGAGATTTAATCATAAAATTGCACATTTTTGCTCAGTTTGAGCTTCTGAATAAAAGTGTGAGCTCCATATTCTCACATCATATATGAGCCATAAGAGTTTGATGTATCAGTTTAATTTTTTTATAAAAAAAATCTGACTATTATTTCATATGTCAGGCTTTACAGGGTTAAGTAAGTTTTAAGTATGTTTTAAGATATGATTTCTTGCAATTGTATTAATGCTGGTTTAGGAATTGTTTTCACAGCTCCTCAGATCATTTTCAAGTAGGCCTGGCAATGAGATTCAATAAGACTTGAGAAAAGCGTAGTTATCACCCAGCCAGTGCGAGACATGAAAAACATGTGACATCACAGTTCATTATGAAAGAACAATTAATACCTGTTGAAATTCCACAAGAAATCTGTCAATAGTGGATTTGTTTTAGAAAATTTCTCTGAGGCAAGGAAAGCAGTAAATCCCCCAAAAAATTTAATGAGAAAATAATTGGCAGCACAAAAATCAAACCAAACAATTATGATGCATGTTTGGCGGAAATGTATAATATTGACATATGCAGAAATGTATAATACTAACAGCATCTAAGACTTAAAAATATTGTATGTAGGCATAACTTTTGAAATTCCTGTGATTTTCTTTCATGACTTAAAATAGCTTGAATATGCAAATTAGCGCCGCCTCCACTCACTCACACCAGCTCAGTCATCCACTCGGTCAACTTTACTGAAGTAAATGCTGCACAATGGTATCGCTCTTGTCTTTACAACGGACACATAAAGGTAATTAATATGATGAGCATTTTGCTTGACTACAAACAGCTAATAATGTGTTGCTACCCTGTTGAAAAAAACAGCATATGCTTGGTTAGGTTTTAAAGCATTTGGCGGTGCTGGTCCTAAGCAACTAGCTGCAGCTCAGGACCAGCTTATAACCAGCTCAGGACCAACTAAGGACCACATAAACCAGCTCAAACCAGCTGTCATGCTTCAAAACATACCTAACCAGCATATGCTGTTTTTTTTCAAAAGGGTATTGTTACATAAACCATGTTGCCATTCGCCATCTCAGTCTGCCTTCTACAAATCAGTATCCTTTTAGAAACGCTTTGAACAACTTAGAACTTCAGTGGAGAAAGTCATATAGTTCATCACAACATCATAATATACATAATTCAGCCGCCATATTGCTAAATGTACATGATTTTTCATATCAACAGAAATATTTACTTGGCTTCTCCTGAGACTACCCTGCTTCAGAGCATAGTTAATGATATGCTACAGCCCGCCAGCACGTTGACGCGATTGGTTACAAGGTAGTTTGTGATGTAAGAAACACTGGCGATTTCAAACCTCGTTTTTTAGACTGTCTTTGGTTCATTGGAGTTTTAAGGAGAAAATACTCAGCAATGGTGTTAACTTATGAATTTGGACATGGTTTGTCTTAAACCATATTAAAAATACCACATAGATAAAACTTGATTTTCACCACAGGGGGTCTTTGAACTGAAGACTGATGAATGGATGGATACGTGGACATCACCACATTTGATCACACCCAAAACAAAATTAAATAATATCATACAAAAATATAGCATAAACACACTCCTCCTCCTCCTCCTCACTGATACAAAAAAATTATTTTGATTTATTGTATGTTTTAATGCACTGCAATAAGCTGGTGAGGAACAGCATTTCGCTTCTTGATGTATGCAAATACGCAGAGACAATAAAGTGACATTCAATTCAATTTCCAGACAGTTGTACTGTAGCTGTAGGGAAAAACACTATTCACCATTATAGTTTTTGAAAGACCCTCTTGAAACCCCATTATTCTAGCACTTCTATGATAATATTTATTTGTGTTTCTGTCATAAATGACAGTTAATCTATATGGTGTGAAAATTCATACCTGCATATTTGTGCTTACATTAGTTCACTGAGATGTCAGTGCAACTTGCTTTATTACATAAATTGCTACATGTGAGAATGGCCTGGAGGGAATGACTGTTTTTTGTGATAATACAACATGCAATAAATAAACATGTTACTAACAATGCTCAATTACCAGCTTATATTAGCATAGCAGATAACAGGAAAACTATAATTGCAAAATGTCTAAATTGCAAACTGACACAAATCCTGGAAAGCTCACGTTAGTCCTCGTAAAGTCAGGAACTGGAAAAGTGAATGAAGTGGGGAAAGAGATGTGAATCTGAGTTCTGATTGCAGGAATTTCTTCAGGGACATGTAAATTTAAGATAGGATTTGCCCTGTTCAGTGCAGGATGAGTCTGATTTGCTGGTAGATTAGTATAAATTACTGTAATCTTCCTCTGGGGAAAGCAGCAGTACATTTTCTGCTCACAAAGCAACACCGAGTGTAAAAAGCTTGGAGGATATGGATTTTTTTTTTTTTTTTTTTTTTTTTTTTAAATAAGCAAGAAAGGAAATGCAAGTAAATAGCTTGTTCTTGAATAAAGACAGAAAATTACAATGATCCAGATCTCACAAAATAAACTGGTGGTAAACGTTTTATATTGTTTTAAATGTTTAAATATTAAGGATGTGAAAACTCTTAAAATGAGTAGTAGCTTTTATTATGCAAAAGTTTTACTTGCTTTGCATTAAACCTGTTTCCCAGCTAAACAGTTTATGAACGTAATATAAATAGCATTAAAAATATTCCTTAATGGAACATTTAGCTATTGTGCCAATATTTGCGGTATTGAATATATTTTAAAATAATATAAAAATAATAAAAGTCCAAATGTGAGATATAAAGTCACAATGTGAAGTATAAAGTTATAAAAAATATATATATAAATTAAAAAAAAAAAAAAAAAAAAAAAAAGTCATAATGTGAGATATACACTACTTGTTATATGTTCCCCATGTCTGGTTTGCACTTTTGTCTTATTTCCTGTTTCTGTGCCATGTTTGTAGTCCTTTGTAGTTTTTCATGTTGATTAGTTCCTGATTGTTCCCAGGTGTGTCTTGTTAGTCTCATTATCCCTTGTGTATAAATAGCCCTTGTGTTTCTCTTGTTGCTTGTCAGTTGTTGGATGTTTCTCGTGTGTTTGTTCCTTGTGTTTTCCTGTTTAAAGCCTGGGATATACTGCACGATTTTTGGCTGTCCCAGACGAAAGATTGCTATCGTAAAACAATCGTGGCGATTTCTGTGATCATGGCTCTTAATCGGTGGTCCTATGTCGTACAGTGAGAGAGGTTCAAAGACGGCCGTTTTCCCAGTCTTGCGACCAAAGATAGCCTATGATCATTTTCTGACAGTGTCAGAAAGTCAGCATGATTATCGCACAGTGTATCTGCTGCTACGACCATGTCTACTGACCAGCCAATAAAAATGCGACATGAATCAACACAACATGGCGCTAAAACTTAAAACTGCTTACCTCAAGCTCTTTTCCCTTCTTTTTTCACCGCTTCCTTTTTATTTTCAGCATACATAAAAACGACAACTGCCAAAGTGTGATTCAACATGGTCTTTTTGTTTACCAGTAGCGCATGCTGATGACGTTTTATTCTTCTATAGAAACTTGCATCGTAGCCTATGAATCAACAGGTGTCATCATCGTACAGTCTACATGCATGTCGTACCCAAGTTTAGTAGATCCATGTCGCACAGTGTGATAAAGTAGTGATCTTAAAGGATTGCTAAAATCATGCAGTGTATCCAGGGCTTTAGTCTGGTTTGTTTATTAAATGTAGCTACTCTTTGCACTTAGATGCTTTGTCTCTTTGCCTGCCTGCCCTTGTGTACATCTTGACACTACTGTTCATAAGAAGTTTCTTATGCACACCAAGGCTGCAAATCTTACAGTAAAATTTTGAAATATTATTTCAAATTAAAATAACTTCATATCTGAATATATTTTAAAATGTAATTTATTCCAGAGTGATGCAGAATTTTCAGCATCGTTAATCCAGTCTTCAGTGTCACATAATCCTTCAGAAATCATTCTAATATGATGATCTTCTGCTCAAGAAACATTTCTTATTATTATCAACGTTGAAAACTGTTGTGTTTGCTTAATATTTTTGTGGAAACAGTGGTACCTTTTTTTCATGATTTTTTGATTAATAGAAATTTCAAAAGAACAGCATTTATTTGAAATTGAAATTGTTTGTAACATTATAAATGTTTTTACTGTCACTTTTGATCAATGTAGTGCATCCTTGCTGAGTAAAAGTATTAAAGGCACAATATGTAAGTTTTTAGATTAAAATATCCAAAAACCACTGTTATATATTTTGTTAAGTTGTGTACTTACATTATTCCAAATGTTTCCAAGAATGTTTAAATCCAGAGAAATAAACATTTTTTAACCAGGACACGGACCGTGACATCAGTGACATCATACCCACGTTACCCTCGATTTCTGGTTTTATTTTGTAGAAATACAAAACACCAAAGACGCTTTAATATATTATGTGTTTTATTAGACAGGTGAGCAACTGTTTGGATACATTCATCAAAATAAATCCAATTATATAGCTCAACACAGTAAGTCTTGTTTAAATCTAATTTTCTTGATTTAACGCGAGTACCATGCTTAATATTGATCTAGCTTACTGCAGTGTGCCTCTCATAGTAGCCGCAGAGCGAAAGCATTATAACAACTTTCAACACACAAAGGTCTCTAATTTGATAAAACAGTGCTCCGATACCCCATACTCATGACCGGAAGAAGCGGAAGCGGTCGTCTGCAGTATAATAAAAGCTCCACTGCTCTCGAGCCGTGTGTCGTGCTCGCACTTGTCTCTCATTAGCAGTCGCTCCAGCGGCCTCGTTGAGCTCCAATGACTTTTAGCCACACCCTGCTTCATACTACAGTAATGTTAATAAAAATGTAATACATTAGCTCATCCATTAATATGATTTCTGCCCGAGCACTGTCGGATTCTTTTCCACCAGTTGTAGACCTGAAGACAACACCTCCCATGATTCCACAAAATCAAGGCATCATCAAGCTATGCATTTGTTTTGAATAAGCGACCTCTAGTGGCGAAAAACTACATATTGTGCCTTTGATTTCTTTTTTCTTTTAAATTCGCACTGACCAAACTTTTTAACAGTAGTGCAAAATCGCAATTATGAGAAATAAAGTTGTCAATACAATTATTTAAATTTATATTGTAACAAATTAAGTAGAAAATACAAGAAACAAAGTTCCAATTTGGAAAAATAAACTGTAACATGCTACATTTAATTTAACGCTTTTAAAATACTCTGGTCACCAGCATATTTTTTGCTTTTTGTAATATTCTGTGTAATGTCTCAACAAGACATTTCAACTCATGTCAAGTCACCTTTATTTATATAGCGCTTTATACAATACTGATTGTTTCAAAGCAGCTTTACAAGGAGATCAGTTCAGTGTTGATTCAGTTCTGTTTAAGAACTGTGTAAAGATCATCAAATATGAAAGAGTTCAATTCATCTATAAAGCAGCTCTGTAGAAAACAGTGATGCCATCATCCAGCTTAGTTCAGTTCTCATCCAATAGTGTCAAATCAGTAATATTGCTGAATATTATGTGCCCCCAACTAAGCAAGCCAGAGGCAAGGAACCCAAACTCCCAAACCCCAGAGGTGACAGAAATGGAGAAAAAACCTTTGGAGAAACTAGGCTCAGTCAGGGGACCAGTTCTCCTCTGGCCAAACAAACCAACATGGTGTGGTTATGATTCCAGGCTGCATCACAAGTCAGTCTGTGGACTGGAATCATTCAGAATATTTCATCCAGTTCCTTCTGCTTGGGAACGCATGGTGTTTTCAGCACAGATGCAGTGAGGAACACCAGAGTATCTGCTTCTTCATCTGATCTTCCGATACGAAATAAGCGGAGCGAGATGAGTTTTATATTTTACACCTTCACTGAACTGCAGCGTGGAGGAACTGTTTCAACAGCCACAATGACACAGTCCCTCGAGATTAATATCTTTTGCCCACACAAGCATAAAAAGGTTCTTCGGTGAGTTAAAAAAGACTGAAAAGTGAAATGTTCCTCAAGAGACTCCTACAAATGTTATACACAGCCCTGGTTATCAAAGAGCACTTCAGTCAAGCCTATATCCCCTCAAAGATCTAAATACCATAATTTGTTCATGCAACAACTTATGAGTGACTTGACACAGACATACGAATCCTCATTCAGCACACTAAACCACAGACTCAAAAAGGCCGTCTTTTTATGCCAGGAATATCAAGTGTCTAAATGAAACACGGTTAAATGAAAAGAGTTTTTATCAGAGCGATTAAATGTCCCACTTGCGTTTCATTCACCCTCCATTTACTCACTGGTTCCAGCCAATAATATATTTTGTCAGGTCCTCAATTTGCTGGTACTTGACATCTACAATGGCATAGATTTTTGAGAGGCCTCATCTACATGAATTCAATAACGAAGCTAATTGTCCAAGCTTTCAGGCGGGGATTGATTTGTCTGTTTCAGCAGTGATAACACAAGTAATTATCTCCACTCTCTGAAGCCCCGTCTCTCCAGTTACTCCTGGATTCAAGCATAATTTACATTCAATATGATTCAAAAGTACTGCAGGAATTATGGTGGTCTGTGATTTTGAAAACAAGGAATTATAATGAAATGTCTACAGTCAAGGAAGTATTATGGGTCAACAGCTCCACCTGATGAGTTTTAAATTCAAAAATTGCATGAATATTAATGTAGAGGTGTCACAGCGTAAAGGCTTTGTAGAAACTCACACGACGAAGATGAATAAACAGAAACTGACTTTACTAAACACAAAACCACCACCAACGTGTAAACGTAACGAGAACCAACCACAGAATGAACATAACAGGGGATATTTATACACAGAGTAAATGAGGAACTAAATCACGAACACCTGAACAAATAAGTTACCATAGAAACAAACGAGAACTGGCTACTGAATACAGACATGACAGGAACTGAACTAAACTGAACATAATAGGGTCATTCTTAGTACATTTTCAAGTCCCCTTTACGTCTTAATGTATTGGATAACATATTAAATAAAATATAAAATCGTGAAAGATGGAACTCATTATTTTTCATTATTTTTCTTATCACAATTTCACAGTTAAGTGAACATTATAGGAGTGAATTTTACATCATTTCACCACAAAGACTGGCTATTTATTATAACATAAATGCCATTTCTGTCCATCTTCTTTGATTTTCAATCCAGCCAAATTTTACAAATACAGTTTAAAACTGTAATTTGTGTGGTTTTATTTTCATTATTTTATAATTTAATGTTTATTTTCACATAACAGCAATTAATTATTATTAATTAATAATTAAAAAAGGGTAACAAGGTTAAAAACGTATATTTTCCATAAAAATATATGTTATTGTGCATAATTTATTAACAGTAACAGGGATGAACTACACAAATGCAGTAAACGCTATGATTTAAGAAAATGAGATGAGACTATTTTCTTGTCTTCCCATCATGCTGTGGAAATTATGTTACTTGGGTGTCAGTTTTAAGGAGAATTACATTTTATTGTACAAACAAAAACAGAAATTAGATGTGTTTAGAACCAGCTATTTTTCATGCTAGGTTGTGTTACATAACAACATATTTAAACACTGGTAACAGTTTATTTTACAGTGTCCTTGTTACACTTACATGTAGTTACTATAGTACTAACTATAAATGATGTATAATTACATGCAACTAACCCCAAAAAAACCCTAATCCTTACCCTATAGTAAGTACATAGTTAATTAATTTTACTCAGTACTTACACTGTATGCTTTAAAGATACAATGCTCTGAGAATGAGAAAAACTGGGACACTGAAGTATATGGAATGGAATGTACCAAATGTAAAATGTAAAAACATATTTAGAACTTGTAAAACAAGGATTTAAAATAAAGAATTTTCAGTGTTGGAGCTACCACTGTGTCAAAGCTCTTTTTGATACTTTTGGTTTGACTAAGTCCGTCTGTGACAGTACATCACAGCTGTGAGAATGTAAACATTTTGCTTGTTCCTCCGCTGGAGGGAAAAGCAGGAGAATCCTCTTTCATGTATGGCTTCCAACAGTGAGTCCTCTGTTAACAATCAGTGATCAAAAATACCCGACGACGAGCTGATGGAACTTCTGAAATCTCATTTTGACACATAAGAAAAACATTTCAGTAGGCCAGATCCGCCTTCCATATCTTATTTTTGTCAGCTCTGGTTGATGTTGTTTACTCTCAAGGCTGCGTTTTGACTGTGACATCCGAAATAAGCTGCATCCCCAGTCTGCTGGCGTTACTTGTTGCTGATAAAGCAGGCATGGTGAGAACAGTAATTCAAAGAGGTGTGTAAAGATGACGTAAAACAAATTCTGGGAATGGAGCCTCTTCCAAGCCTCCCTGCAGGCAGATAAGTAAGGAAAGAGAGGATGCAGCTGGCTCCATACAAATGCACAAAAATGGCTACCTGCAATTGTCTCAAATGACTAATTTAGGTATCATTCTCTCATATTGCTGGGCAAAAATCATAACTTTGTACTTGATTATAAACTCTTTCTCTGTACAGTATACAGTACCATTCAAGTAAGATTTTTTAAATGTTTTTGACAGAAGTAATACAGTTAACAATTTAAAAAAACTGTTAAAATATAATCTATCTGTCTATACAGTGGATATAAAAAGAAAAAAAACACATTCATCAACAGTGACTTGACCGACAAAGCATTTAAAAAAAAAAAAAAAAAAATGTTAACCTACAATGCAAAATATATTTGTGACTTTTCAAACAAATTGAAAGAACTGACAATTAAAAAAAAAAAAACTCAATGCACAGCAATGGCACTGAGATATAATAATCATCTCTCTCTTGGTGTGTATCTCTATCATGGCAGGATTATGAATTTGGAAGCAGGCAAAGAAAAAAAAAACATTACGGCAGCACACTTGAATTTAATCACGCACACTACAGCATAAACAGCTTACATTTTTCATTAACCTAGGTGCATTTCTAATCAGGGGAATACTTAAACAAACAAGGCCAACAGTTAGAGATGCACCACTGATGCATGTTCAGAAAATGTTAATATGAAGGCTCATAATACTGCAATCTACAGCACAAGGGTCACAACATTTACTCCACTGACTTTTTTTAAGAGAAAAAGGGTGTTTATTTTGAAGGTGTTGCTCTGGCTGTAAATACTTATGTTATGACTTCCTTTATGTGGTTTTAAAAGCATGTATAACTGGACTATCATTATTAGATGTCACAAGTTGAAGAAAAACTTCTGAAGCATCCAAACAACAAACTGATTACATGCAATGTCAAAAATCACATTGAGCATGTGTTTCAGTAAAATGGCGTCAAAAAGACTGGAACTAATGGTCTGGAATGCAGTCACCTTCTTAGATGATTAAAATATCAATTAAGCATGACATCAACACCAAGGACAATGGAGGAAAAGGTTATTTGATATAGTAATGCAACAAGAACAGGTCATATTTTCAAATGTTGGTTTCAGTGTATCCCACCTCATAAAATAATACAAAAATTTCTTCCTGTGATGATGTATTTCTTACTGAAACAGGAAGTGGAGGCAGGACATATTCAATGGCTTATTCCTTTAAAAAAAAAAAAAAAAAAAAAGACCATTAAACTTGAGTTGTGTCACAGTCATGAACTCATTACTTTCTAGACAGTTGCAGGTGGAAGTAGGGGGTGGGGATTCTTATTTTAAAAAAGCATCTGATTGGACAGAAATCAGGGTAGTGCAGGATGAGTCATCAATATTTTTCTCTGTTTTCTGTTTTCCTGGAAGAAAGACGTACATTTTAAACACATATCTACTAAAAAATCATCTGTACATAGTAAATCATCAAGGTGAGTGCTGAAAAAAAAAATATTTTAATTATTTTATTTTACTCTTTTCAGTTATGCCTTGGTTTTTAATTTAGGCCTTGGTCATCATTATGTTTTTCATCATAAAATTCCGTCTTGCATTTAGAGCCATCAGTGGTTTAAAAATGAAATCCTTTTCATACAGCATCTCTGTACATGTCTTTTATAAAGTGTCTCAACAGCTGAAAAAAAAAATATCCTTGTGCCACTTTTCACCGATTGGTTGTACTTTCCCAATAGTAACAATTAAAGCAATTCACACAACCATAAAGTGCAGCCCCCTTCAGACAGCACAGTTGCTAGGTAACATCTCTGTCCATCCGTAAAGAAGTACAAAAGGATATACAAATGTATGAGACATTCTAGAATGTGACAATTGCAGATTGTTTTTTTTTCTGCCACTTTTTCCAAAAGATACATACTTCCCTAGTTAGATCACAATATGGCTATTCACATTTTTACATGTAACATGTAATGGCTACCTCTTTATCTAATATTATCATTCATACTTTTACAAACACATCCATCATCCTTGGCAGGGGCAGTAGAAGATTAGTAGTAGCATGTAAATGACACTTCGTCTCTAAAGAATTCCTCCCAAAAGCATCATTATCCAAGTAGCATGTACAAACGTTTGTAAATTAACAGGCGCATCAAACCACTTGTAAGTCCATTACATGCAACTTGATGGATCTTTCTCTTTGCTTTCACAGTTAATCAGAGACAAAAGCACATTGCTGATCATTGCAAAGTAAATGAACACTATATTCTAGAGTAAATGTGTAAAAATAACCCTCCTCCTCATCTTATAACATTCAAATCAATTGAACGTATAAGATGAGGAGTCTGGAGCATGGCAGTCACATATTGCATGATGCATAATTACAGTCAAAAGAAATTATTGCAAAATGCTTAGACTCCAAACCAAATAATATTTTAAGGCTATTATATTTAAATTACTAATTGAATTATTTAAATATTCCAGATTTATATTTAAATAAGAAATGTTCCTTATAATAATGAGCAGTCTACCTGCTAGTTTGGGGAAAAACAGCTGTGCCAATGTAACAGCGGTAAACTGTGCTCACCTGATCTCATCTGATCTCCAAAGCTAAGCCAGGTTTGGCTCTGTTGGTATATGTGGTGTGTCCTCCTGGGAAATTCATATTTATGAGTTGGAAAGTTGTTAAGACGATGCCAGATGTGTTAAAGTCACTCTGGTCAGAGCAAAATGGCGATGTACCTTTTCTACAAAATAAATAAATAAATCAGCAAAAATGTTATACCTCTACTTCTAAAAAACACTGGGTTAAAAACAACCCAGTTTGGGTTGTTTTCAACCCAAAGGCTAGGTAAATACAGGACAGAACACATGTTGGGTTAATTTTACCCAATTTATCCAAAAATTGAGTTGTTGATTTAACCCAGCATAATGGTTTGATTCATTTTTACTATAATACTAGCTTATTTATTTTTACTTCATACATGAATTAATGTTTACGGATTAACTTAAATCCTCTAAACTTTTTTTAAATACTCCACACAACCAGTGGTTTGCATGATAATTCCTTTATTTTTGATCATATTTTACAGTATAGCATATTTTATATAGTTTTTAATACATATTCCCTACATTTAAGCTTGTTTAACAAATTTTAGAAGAAAAAAATAAACATTTAGAAGTAATTCAAGTGTAATCGACCAGTCTCTGTTGTCCTGGTTCCACCGTAACGGTGCTGGATCTCGTGGCGGAGATGGCTCGCGTTTGGCGGGGGAACTGCTAACTTCAGACCGCCGCCCTGTGTTTCACTCATAGCCGAAAAATGTTGTGACTGACTCCATTAACCTGTCCATAAATAATCAGTGTACAATTCTGAGAACATATTTTAACATCCTAAGTATTTATATTCTGTATCTTTTCGAATAAAATCATAACATTTTATGCACGGCATCAGGCGTTTCCATCACATGAAAAGACCGTTGCGACACTCGTTTAGGTGACCCTCTTTGTTGCTTTGCATAAAATTAAAAGATGTACACAACAATAAAGATTTTTTTTTTACATAAAATGTACACAGAGTTGCAATGCTCTCTCCTGAAGAGGTCTCAAAAAGCCCGCGATAAATAACTCAACCCCTGGGTTGTTGTGTCTGACCCAGGATCTGGGTAACACAAAAACTACCCAAACACTGGAAAAATAACCCCCCCAAAAAATGCAGGGCTAGAAAAAAAAAAAAAACAGGACTAGAAAAAATAACCCAAGATTTTTTAGAGTGTATGAATAAAGAATGCACATGAGGTGTGCTTTTTCTTTTTTTGTTTTGTACATTAGTTTTGTACAAGGTGATGTACATTAAATTGTTAAAAATTCTATTGTAATTGTATATTACTGTTTTGTACATTTTATTGTAAGTGACAACTGGCCATCCGTTTCCCTACCTATACCTCTCGAGATGCTTTGATAAGCTCCAGCATCGCCACCACCCTGCATAGAACAAGCGGTTTGGAGAATAGATGGATGGACGGCAAAAAAGGCCAAAGACTATAGATATAGAAAGACAGTTCACTCCTATTAGTTATGAATGGAAGAAACTGCAACGAGGAGTATGGTGGAGTATGTCCTGCCTTCTAAGTAAAAGAGCCAATCACTGATTGATAAAGTCATTGCGTCACTGCAGCTGCCATTAGAAGCTCTGGTTCCCATAGAAACCTGAGAATCGTGCTTAGGACTGCACATGTGCATTGGCTCGTCTAGCCTGAAAAATACACCTTTTTAACGCTATTTTAGCATAAGGAACAACATTTATGGGACAGTTTGTGTCAGATTTTGTTGCTGATTTGAAATATGTTATTTAATTGTGAGTTCGCCAAGCAGTTTTTGAGATTTCAGGATTCCCCCTTTCAAATGGATAGGACTTGGTCTTGGATGCCCGAAATAGCTGCCCGGAGGGATTGCAAATATGGCTGCCGAGTGAACAGACTTTCCTTGAAAGGGACTTTGAAAAGGCCCTCCACAGGCTTCAGACTTTACCAAATAAAAAGAGAAGTTTGTCGATTTTTTTTTTTTTTTTTTTTTTTTTAACCAGCTTCACATTGCTACATTGTCAGTTGTATATAAATGAACAATGTCTACACTTTGTCAGCATTACCTGCTCACAGATTTCCCCATTTATTTGTTAGCAAAAAGCTGTGGGACACCCTGGATGGGTGTCCAATCCGACAGACTTTTGACAGCTCCAGGGCTTTTGTTCAAACTGCATTTTTGCAGTCAAGGACAGTTGGATTGACAGGGGCGCGGTGCCAAAAGAGCAGATTGATTTTCTTTTCACAAGATACATACTGCCTTTCCCAGTAAGAAACAATATGGCTATTCACAATTTCACATGTAACATGTAAAGGCCACCTTCTTGATCAACTTAGTAGAAGATGTAATTACTCCCAAAAGCATTGTTATTTGAGTAGTGTGTACATGTTTGTAAACATTCTGTTGATTTTTAACTAGCTTTGTATTGCTACAATGTCGGTAGTATATGTAAATGAACACTTTTTTTCTGTGCTACCAGCACCCAGACATCCCCATTTATTTTGTGCAAAACCAACCTCATCTCACGGGAAGAGTAACTGTATTACAAGGTGGTGATTTTGTATGAATTGTGCAATTATTATAAAAAATTAAGCATAAAAGTCCATCCCCCTAAACATACCCGTCACTGGGGCGTAAAATCATTTGAAAATATACAAATTCGTTCAACTAGCCAACAAAACGTAAAATAGTTAAGTATTGCCATAAGAGTGTTTTGTGCAAAACGCATAATTTTGCACACTTTTGCTTCTGGGTTTTTGTTAAAACTACAGATCGAACTTCTGCATTTTTGTATTCCCATCCATGGATCGACAGAAGGGTGGCACCAAAATCAAAAGTGTCTTATGCGTTGAAGTTTTTGTCAAAAACCAATCATATATCACAACATTGTTGCCAAATCCATGTTTTTCACCACAGAATTGGGCTGCATTTACACTGTTGCAGCAGGTTGTTTTTTAGTCCGCAGGTTGAAGCGACCACAAAGTTCTGGCCATGATTGGGCAGGTTTTGAATTGCAATTGGGCTGGTTTTGTTACGCAAACCTGGCAACCCTGTCCACTGATGTAATTTTTTTTTTTTTCATGTCTCACTGTCAGCGGTGAATTCCCCTTTAAGTAAACATGCTACGTTAACATTATGCCTGTGATCCGGTGCAGTAAGACAGAGAGAGGGAACTCTGCAGAAGGTGAGGAATCGAACAGACTGGGACAGTGAGGCCCAAGAGACCCCTCTAATTACAGTGGAGAACAGCCAAGTAGACGCAATGCAAATGTCCTTCAGACAATTATGCGCTGCAGACGCTAGCATTCTCAAATGTTTCCTGACACTCATCATCATTCTAACTTCTCACCACATAATTAGAAATGAGCAGCCCGGAGCCGAAAGCATCCGGGCTCATGCATTCAGTGCATCCTAGCTCGGCTGCCCCCTTGTAGCCTACTTCATCAGACCGTACCCTGTGTTCAGTGGGCAGACACTGTAAATAGAAAATGAGCTCCACTATTGACCTTCCTCATTTAATATAGCTCACAGAAAGACACAGCGGATGTGTTTTAATTACTCTGCCCTCTGATTACACATTATCATCTTGGGCAGCTGTTATTGCAACGTGATGGAGTTACAGGCTAATGCAATTTGTTGGAGCATCACAAATGCAGTATCAAGAAGAAATGAAGATCAGCGATTTGGCATTAAGTTGCAAATTATGTTACGAGGGACAGGAAAATGATTAGGCCAAGTCTTCATGTAGATGACATTTAAATTGTGGTTTCCAAGTAAAATCTTATCTGGAGAAATTGTAAAGTTCACTGCTGTATTTAGGTAAACATTGTTGTTGAGAGTACTGATAATGCCTCAATGTAATAGCCATTTAAAAAGACTTGTAATTGTAATTAGCCCTGGTTGTTCCTTGTGGCTATGGAAACTAATTTCCCCTAGGCATGCCTCTGTATGTAAACTAGAGGAGTATGTAAGCTTATGGAGTTTATTATTATGAAATAATACAGTGCTAATCGAAGGTTGTTATCTTCTAGGCATTGCGGGGTTAATGGACTCAGAATGTTTTAATGGAAGATATGTGCAGATCAAAATTGTGGAAAACCACATGAGCATTTATAATGTTTCCAATCAAATTTGGCAAAAGCAATATGTGTCTTCTCAATGGACCCCTTTCACATTTCCAGGTTTGGGTGCGAAAGAATAGCAGGTATATGCTGTATTGAGGTACAATGGGAGACCATTGCAAATATTATTGCAGTGTTGTTCAACAGCAGAATAAAAATAAAAAAATATCCATGTTTCTACAATTTTACAAAAGAAGAAAATATGAGGGCGTGATTATGGCAGAAGAGTGCTGAATTTACTGTGACTTTCTGTCACTAACAGCTATATATAGCTATAGTATAGCTGAAGGCTATAATCATGTTCTCAAATGCATTAAACATATACATATATATCCTTATGACAATGGACAAAGTTTTGCTTAATTATTAGTGATGTCAGTGTGTCAAATGCATCATCATATACAATCATCTCTCATTAAAATGCATTTTCAAATATATCACAAATATTAAAAAATATTAACATAAGATGAAAAATTTCAACTTAAAAAATAGAAAATAAATGTTTAAAGTTGAAGTACTAAAATTACATAAACTAAAACTGAAGTAAAAATTAAAGTTAAATACAAATATTTAAAAACTAATGTGTTTTTGTATAAGCTATATGTTATTAAATGTCAAATGTCATTCATAATTAATCATACAACTATTACATTTACACAATTAAGTGTAAATATACAATAAAGTGTAACACTTTACACACATATCTGCTACGTTGCTACTGCTGCAGAGGGGACATGCTAAAGCCAATACATACATGACACGCTGCTGTGAGCAAGTAAGACATGCTGCTGCTGTACAATAGCATACATGAATTACCTGTAACAGATCTATACAGGTGGAGCTGGGGAAGGTGGAGGGTTTCTGAAAGCGCACTGCAACTCCTACAGAAAATGCTAACCAAGTATTTGAAGGTTGAGCAGCGAGCTCATTGGCTACTTATACAGGAGGAACCAATCAGCTGTGCCCTAGAGAATGACGTGATTTCAAGCAGATTGAGCTAAAGGGATAGTTCACCCAAAAATGAAAATTACCCCATAATTTACTCACCCATCCTAGATGTATCTGACTTTCTTCTTTCAGCCAAACATAATCAGAGTTATATTAAACATATACTGGCTCTTCCAAGCTTTATAATGGGAGTGATTGGAGGATGAGATTTTGAAGCCCAAAAAAGTGCATCATCGATCATAAAACGTACTCTACTCCAGGTGAATCGATGTGTTTGACAAATATCCTTATTTAAAACTTTATAAAGTAAAACAGAAATACGCATTCAACTTGCATCTAAAAAGCAATAACTTCTGTGATGTAGTACACAATGCCATGACGATCTATGCTAAGCCATGACGTACTACACTATGTCCTACATTATAACGCGTAGAACGTCATGGCATTGTGTACTACGTTGCAGAAGTTAGCACTTTTTAGATGTTAGTTGAGTGCGTATGGCTGTCGCACCAGAAGCTTGCTATTTTACTTTATAAAGTTTTAAATAAGGATATTTGTCTTACACAAACACATCGATTCACTTCGGAAGGCCTTTATTAACCCCCCGGAACTGCATTGGAGAATGTTTTATGATCAAAGGATGCATATTTTTGAGCTTTAAAATCACATCCTCCAATCACTCCCATTATAAAGCTTGGAAGAGCCAGGATATTTTTAATATGACTCTGATAGTGTTTGGCTGAAAGAAGAAAGTCATATACACCTAGGATGGCTTGAGGGTGAGTAAATTATAAGGTATTTTTCATTTTTGGGTGAACTGTCCCTTTAAGGGCCTATCAGCCTACGCCATCTAGAGTTTCACATTGTACATTTACAGTACTTGCCCAGCTTCACAGGAATTCATCACATCATGTCACAGAAACCTTAATAATTCAGAACCTACCTCTTTAAAGTGCCAATAGAAAATTTAAGGTTTGCCATCTGATCTGCACTAAGAAAAGTGAAATGTACCGAACACTCATTTAGCATGCGTGTCATACTGCCACCAAGTGCACCACACAGAAGAGAATGCGTGTTCCTGAATGATTGTAGGGGTCGTAATTGTGATATTGTTCAGAAAGACCTTGCTCCCAAACCCCCTGCTTTTCAACAGGCCTGGCATGTCAGCGTTGCTTTCATTGTGCTCTGCACGGATTGAGGTAAATGGACCCTGGGAGTCAAAAAATGGCCTCTGCCTAAAAAGAACACCTTAATAACGCTATCAGAAAGACTAGCTGAAAACTTTTAAAATTGAAGTCACATCAAAGAGTTTGAGAAAGCGCTCCCGAATCGCTGGGGTCTGGAACCCAGGGAAAGGAGGATTTATTATGAAGACCTGCTGTAAACTGGGGATGAAAAGCGGCGTGTGTAAGAGGAAGTAGATCTTTTGAAGCCGGGCCCAGTGGTGGAGTCTGTTCAGCCATGCATGCAACTGTTGATTTTCAAACTCGCCCGAGACGCATCTGCGGATTTCAGGTGTTGATTCATAACCAGAAATTTGAGTTTCAGTGTCATACTCTCACTCATACTAATACACTTTAAGGCTGACAACAAAGAACTTACCTTTTATTTTCATCCCCTTGCCCTTTATTTCAATTCTAAGCAGGCTAAAAATCACAGAAAGGGAGGTTTTTTTGTGTCCCTGCGGTAGGTTTGCCTGCAGTCATGCTTTTAAGTATCAAGACATGCTGACGTGCACGACCCCCCACTATACATTACTGTCATCAGACCCTTTGAAGCACTTTCTTTCCCTGCAGCTTTGACTTCATTTATAATTTCAAACACTCTATGGAAACAGCGGAGAGAACCGGGTGCAAACGACCGTCATGCTGCGTGGTTTTTTTCCCGCCCATTCGGTATGTGTGCACATGTTCTAGCTAAGGGGGCTCTGAGAAATAATTCAGCATGTGTGTGTAAAGTGCAAAGACGAACCCTCTGGCCTTATTTTTTGTGCCTCTTTCTTTCGGTATTGGCTATCGTTTAATAGGAATTTCAGCAGGGGTGTGCAATTAAGACCCTAGGCAATCAGGCACTTATTTTTGCTCTCTTACCCTAATTGTGACTCAGCTAGTTGATGCACAATAACACTGACTGCTACCTGAGGAACTCAGCTTTGATATTACCTGATCTTTGAAAATGCAGTAACTCTCATTTTGTGAGTAAAAAGTACAGTAATAATGTGTGTATAAACACAGTATATATAGGGAGCATTTGAATATTGTGTTGGACAGTGCGGGGCCAAGTCAAAAAGTTTGAAAACCACTGTTATATTAAGTTGCACAATTATTTTCAACATTGATATGTTCCTTGAGCACAGTGCTTGAAGTGGAAAAATTAAAGTGCTGGTACTCCCGATGCTTAGTTCAAAACGCGTTCCAGAAGAAGGGAGGGCGGGGCGGGCTTACGTACATGCAACATGTCGGAAGTGCAGGTATGCAAGGAAAACTGACTGTATGCTAACGGCAAAAATAGAGAAGTGCCAGTATTGCATGCCCATTTCAAGCACTGCTTGAGCAGCAAATCAGCATTTTAAAATGATCATGTGACACTGAAAACTGGAATAATTTTGCATACATATATAACGGAGGCCATAGTAAGACTTCGGGAGTGGGTCGAGTAGGACTGGTTACATTTGGTGCCGTGACCCGGATGGGAGTGAGGTTAAAGAGGGTGAGTGTAATGGAGGCCATCTAGTAAGAGCTGTGCTAGTAAACCTCACTCCCTTGGCCTCAAGTGCCGTACTGGCGACTGACACTACAAACACTCTACACTCTTTAGCGTACTTGTTAGTGCGCCCGTCTCCCATTCTGGAGACGCCGGTTTGAATCCCACTCAGAGCAGGTAGAGTAAGACCGGTTACATATTATATGTAAGTTCTAGAGCAGTGGTTCCCAACCACGTTCCTGGAGGCCACCCAACACTGCATATTTTGTATCTCTCCTTTGTCTGACACACCCATTTCAGGTCTTGAAGTCTCTACTAATGAGTTGATGATCTGAATCAGATGTGTTTGATTATGGAAGCATGGAAAACATGCAGGCTGCGTCCAAAAACCTAGGTAGCTGACTTGCTGCCTCGCTGCCTTATCAAGCAATGACTTGTAAGGCAGCGTTTGTGCATGAAGGCACCTCATGAAACAGACTTCTCAGGCAGCATAAGAGTTTAATGATCTACAGCAATATAGCTTTGTTGAAAACTAAACAAATATTTAATTACTACAGTAGTAATTTCTTGCTAGAAATGACATCAAAAGTGGAAAATGCTGGTCAAAAATGTACATTTACTCACAAACTGGCAACGCAACTTTCGGATGCAGTCTTTATTTTTCTAGCCCAACTGTCACAGAATGGAAAGCACAGGATTGTGGGGATATCAAAGGCAGCTAAGGATACATCTATGCTGCCTTCAAAAATCGATCAGATGAAGGTATCTCAGGAAACAGGAAGTGAAGCTAACATTGAATTCGGACGTGCCTTGATGCCTTCCTACCTTGAAATGTGTCCTCCAAAGGCAGCATTTTCCAGTTTTCAGACGCAGCCGCAGTGTTGGGGGGCCTCCAGGAATGTGGATGGGAACCCCTGTTCTAGGGCAACCTAGCAACCACATAGCAACATGCTAAAACCGTTCAGAACACAAAAGCAATACCCTGGCAGCCAACCACAAAACCATAGCATCATGGCAGCGAGTTCTACAGTAGACAGCACTAATCACACTTCCTTCAAAAAATATAAAAATCAATTTTTTAAGCCGTTCACACTAATAATAAGCATCACCACAAGGACATAGACAGGACAGCTTGGAAGTCCCACAGTCATTTTAGAGAGAAGCACGCATTTGCATCTCCCAAATTTTGGCAGAGAATCCAAACTCCCACTGGGCTTAATTTAAGCATCTCAGGTATTTATATTACGAGCTGAAAAATGAAAGGAGTGAATGAAGCTGTTGAAAATGTCAAACATTATTCAAAATAATGCAGTATTTAGTATGTATCTGCAGTTGATCGCCAACATCACGTCCACTAGATATAAAAAATAACTACGGCCAGATGCTGTTTGCACTAAATAACCTCTTTTCAATTTGTGCTGCTATGGCAACCATCTATGAATAAATCCTCTCTCTTTAACCTATTCCTTTCTTTTGTGCGTGTGCTTTTTTGGCGGCTTCCCCATGTTGTTTTTCCTCTTCATCCACTCAACATGTGTCTTCTAAAGGGAAGTACTGGCAGTTGCAGCCCTGCTATTCCCCACTGTATCATTAAACATGCCTGCAGTGGTGCCGAGTCTGTCGACAGTCTGACAACTGTCTCTCCAGCCAAGCATCGCCTGGCTTATGAGCACAAACAAAGACTTTCTTTGGCAAATTTTGCCTGGCAATTACCTAAAACAGCATGGGATTTGACATGATTAATTCAGTTGGTGTAAACATTTCATTACGATGCTAACAGGTGGATAAACAGATGTGGGTTGGTATAGCATGGCTTGTCGTTCCTTGTGTGAAAGCAAGATGTGAGAAGACATCAATAAAAGATATTTTTCTTACATACCCTTTAGTAAAAAGAGATAAATTCGGGGTGAAGAATAACCACATGCTCAAGCTTTTTAAATTTCATGACTTTTGGAATTTGGATGCTGTTTGTTTTTGCCGCAGAACCTCAGACGGGATTTGGCAAGTTCAAGAAAAGACCCAAAAAGAATCCCTCTTCAATATTTAGGTCAATAGCTTGGGTTGTTGCTGAGGATGGAATATGAGATCAAATTTCCTCTTCTGTTACTGCAACATGCAAAGAACTGTCTTATGCAGGGGCACACACAAGTACCACAATCATAGATATATATATTTTGAGGACTAAAGATAACTACAAGTACAAAAAATATATAGAATTTATCTTATTTTTTTTAATGTAAATTTTACCCCAACTATATGCCTGTAGCTTAACGAAATGCTGTTGCAGTGTTCTGTTTTCTGTTGGACACTGAAGAAAAATTAAGAATTCAATTTCAATTACAGTATTTTAGAGAAATATCTCAGATAACAAAGCAGAATATACAGCCGAGCTCAAAGAATTTATTATCTTTCATATGAACATAATGCCATGAACCTTGCAAACTTTCGCAAATAATTAGCAATAATTTCTTCTCAGAAGTGCTCATTATAACTGCTGAACATAAAAAATAGGGATGCATTGGTGTAAAATAAATAAATAAATAAACTATTTTTTTCATGTCATATATGAAAATAATTTTAATATTATTGATGTAATTTCTTTATATTTTTATTTATTTTATAAGCCAATTTATTGTGTAATGTAAAAATTATATATTATTTTGTCTAAATAAAAAAAACATTAAAATCTAAAATCAATCAATCATTTATATAGTGTTATGTACAAGTGAATTTGTTATTTGATCTTTTAGTAGTGTATAATGCCATGAACCTTGCAAACTTTGGCAAATCCAGCAATACTTTATACATAGAAGTGCTTATTATAACTATAAAATAAATAAATAAAAAATAAATAATAATAATAATAATCTGATAATTACTTTCGTGTCATGGCCGAAAACTGGTTGATATTAAAATTATATACTATATATAATATTATATATATATATATATATATATATATATATATATAATATTATATATATATATATATATATATATATATAATACTGTGTTATGGAATGGAAAGGTTCCTTTGATGTTAAAGGTGCAATTTGTAAAATTTGGGAGGATCTATTGACAGAAATGTAATATAAAATACATAACTATGTTTTCAGTGATGTATAAAGACCTTACATAATGCACCATTATGTTTTTATTACCTTAGAATGAGCCATTTCAACCCGATCTCATGGCAATTCATATGTATTTTACGAGGTGGCTAATTCGTACAAATTCATACAACCTCACTCGTACGAATTAATACGTTTTTTTGCTAAATCGTATGTATTTTACGAGTTGACAAATTCGTATGAATTCATACGAATGACCTACCCCAAACCCTGCCCCTAAACCTTCCCATCACTGGGGTTTAGACAAATCGTACGAATTCGTACGAGTGTGGTCGTATGAATTCATACGAATTAGCCACCTCATAAAATACGTACGAATTGGTCGTGAGATAGCGTTGGCCATTAATATCTACATACACCGTGGGTCCCCTTACATTTTAAGTCGCCATTTTGTGCCGGCATGTTTCTACAGCAGCCCTAAACAGACAAAATGCTCTACAGAGCGCGTTTAGTCACTATGTTGTTCTTCTTATAAATAGTTTGTGTTTTTTGAGGCAGCTTGCATCGTCACTACGTTGAATACGCACAAAGTAGTAGTAGTAGTAGTAGCAGTAGTCGTCTTGTTTATTAGAAGCAGAGACCGTTCTTTGTTAGAAGTAAGAAGAAACCTCATTGCTTCACTGGCTACTCTCTGCTGTCTCAGACGACGACATCTTAGTCTTGTGTCGGCCAGACGCCACCGTAGCTTCTCCGAAAGGGAGGGGTGAGCTCCATTGGTTGCAGTTCGCAACCTCACTGCTAGATGCTGCTAAAATTTACACATTGCACCTTTAATGGTTCTTCTAATGTAAAAAATAAATAAATGAATAAATAAAATGAGGGAAATAAGCATGTTGATCGATAACCAATATGGTACCAAAATATTGTGCATCCTTACTTAAAACAACTGGCAAAAAGTAAATGGCACCACTCAAATTTCTTGATTTTTTTGAAAAATTCATGGTAACATGTTCTACATTCCAGTAGCTATAAGAAACTTTGCAATTACATGTCAACTACCAGTTGTAGTTAGTTAATTAGTTATTAGTTAATTAGTTAGTTAATTAGTAGACTGTCTGCTAAATATCTGCTTACATTTTTTATGATGCTCCCCAACAGACATTCTACTGACTATAAGTGACTTTGCAACTACATGTCAACTTATTCTAATAACACCTAACCCTAACCTAACAGTCCACTACAATCTAATACTATAATGACTGTTAGTTGACGTGTAGTTGCAAAGTTACTTACAGTTATTACACTGGAATAAATTGTAACCTCACTAATGTTTCAAAAAATAATTTGTTGGAAGGGCAATGTTGGCGTAATATACAACAAATGGGCGTAGTCGTGTCAGGGCATATGAGAGACGGATGCATGTGAATCAGTTTACTTAACATTTGATACAGTCAGTGACCTGTTCAACGGTGACAGAAAATCCTGGATGAAGAGGAATGGATACAACAGGAGATAGTGACACAAAATAGGAAGGACAGCTGTGAATGGTGGTGAGGTGAATTAGTCTGGCCCTCAGGGTCAACGCTGTTGCACTGCAGGTGAATTTCAACCGATTCTGCATTCAAAATAGCCTTGCAACTGTGCACCTCTCTGACACCATTAGAAAAAATAATAAAATAAAATATTCCCTCAACACTGACCTTTGGACAATTCCAGCAATAAAAAGACAAGAAAAAATTAGCTAAAGATATCTAGATTACTTTGGTGTTTTTTTGCCTGTGTTAAGATGTATGCTGATTCCATTAAAAAGACTATTTGATAACACACTGTGTAATGAACCAAATATAGTAAACTCTTAAAAATAAAGGTTCCAAAACAGGATTTTCACAGTGATACCATAAAATAACCATTTATGGTTCCTCAAAGAACCTTTCAATAACCAGTTCTTAAAAGAACCGAATGGAAAGTTTCCATTGATGTTAATGTTTCTTCATGGAAGCATCAATGCCAATAAAGAACCTTTATTTTAAGAGTATTTTTATCATCTCTACACTGGTTACCTATTAAGTTCTGTATCGATTACAAAGTTACTCCTTACTTAAGGTCCTAAATGGTTTAGTTCCTGTGTGTTCCACTACATACACACACCTTTCAAACGAGACCAAAACCACGCATATACTCCAAATGGTTCAAGAACAGCATGCAACTTTGGGTATGCTTTTTTTACGCATTTTAGGCCAATTTTGCAGGAATGCTAAGGGGTTAACCGATGTCATATTGCTCTACAATCCATCACGCTCTTTAAGGTCACAAAACTCTGTACTATAGTACGTCAAATCCACTAAAGGAGGTAGAGCATTTTCACATTTAGCTCCTACTGGCCTTCCCAATAATGTACGGGGCTCAGATACACTCTCCCAGTTTAAATCTAAAGACATATCTCTTTAGCTACACTAATTATTCTCCATTTGTGTACAAACAAATAAAACAAAAATGTAAAAAAAAAAAAAAAAAAATGTACATATTGTGCCTTTAACGTGCTCATTGTTTTTGCTTAAATCAATACATGACATTAGCTAACTACATGATCTGTGTTGTCTTAGAACTGTACATTTCTACAATATGGACATTGCTTTGACACAGTCAGCTGATAACAGATTACTCTTTATTGTAACATAGAGACATGCATTTTCTGTAAAGCTGCTTTGAAACAAAATGATATGTATTGTGAAAAGCGCTATACAAACCAATGCGAATTGAATTGAATTAAATACACCATTAAGAATTTATATATATCCTGTTTAGGATATATATAACACTGACAATCTGTAATAATATCCACATTTACAACTGCAAAACTTTTGGCCATGCAAGCAATATGAAATAGAAAATAGTTAAATAGATGAATATGCATGCATACATTCAAGACTTTTACAGATCCATTAGATGTGGAGAGGCACTTTACAGCAGTAGCACCTGTTCTGTATGAGCACAGAAAAAGCTTTGTCGCTTATGGAAAATAGTATATGCTATTGTACAGCGGCCTAGCTCTGAGATCCACAGAACACAATGGTCTCTTTCTACACAATGAGCAAATTAAAATGGTTTGAAGTTGCCAAAAATACATTTAGACGAAACAAAAGTCTATCTAACAGTCTGCTATATATGCAATTTACAAAGAAAAATAGCATTTTTCTTGTGCTGAGCTTATAAATCAACCCTACTGAATATTATACTGTTCTAATCCGTTTATCAATCAGCTTTAATTGCTAGCAGGTCACATTTGTGACGGCCAGCTGTCTATGCCCCTATCAGCATAAGCCTGAGTATAGGTGAATATCCAGAAACATGCACAAATGGGGCAAAAGAATTGGAGACTAACAACAAAAAGATGTTGTTCCATGAACATGTCTACTCAGTGTAGGTATTTTAGAGGAGATGAGTTAGTCATACCTGTGCTGCAAGCATTCTTAGCTGTTTTAGCTACTGTAACTTCCACCACATTTAGCCACTGATTTTGACTGCTGCCATCCAACTACATGTTCAAGCCCACCCACCAAAGCAAACCTGAACACACAAAATGAATCACAGGCAGAGAACATTTCAAATCGGCTAGTTTTCTTTTCCAGATTCCTTTTTGCTGCCTACAGAACCTGTAGCTGTCACAGTGACCGGTGTGTTTTCTCAGGAGACCTATTTCAGTGATATCTCTGAGTGGTATTCAAAAACAAACAAAATTGCTTACAGCACCTTTAACAGTCACTGACAGGCATCTCTGTCAGACATCCAGTTTTTGCTCATAATTCAGTGTTGTGAGACACATCAGATAATGTGCAGAAAGGCTGGACAGCCCCACAATGCATTCTCTTACATAACACCCTCATTAAAGCATATATATATATATATATATATATATATATATATCAGCTGCAATTATTGGGATGTGCAAATATGCATAAAACCCACTCCCTAAGCCTCTTATTTAAAATTAATTACTAAATCTCATTGATTCTGCGTTTAAAAAACGACTATACAGCTAAATGATCAGCAGAATTACAGGTCCAGAACACAGTCTACCTAATGGACAAGCCAACAGGAAAGAAAATCAAGGTTAAAATTTACAGTGTGATGACACCATTGATTATTTGCACAGTGAGTAAAATAACAATCTCAAACTCGGACAGCCTCTCTGCCTTCAGCTAATTGAAACGCACAAGGCCGCTTAAACTCCTGTTGTAGTGCATATTAAACAGAAGCAGGTGTCGTGCTACAGATGAGTTAATGCAGGACGAAGCGTGCAATTTATTTTAGAGTCAGTCATAAAAATCCTCATTGTTTAGTGTTTTTAAATTATTTAGTATGATGCTTGTCTTTTATTTTTCCACCATTTTGTTTATTTGCCTGTAGCAAAAAGATGTGATTTTGAATTGATCTCCAGGAAGGATAAAAAGTTTTAAAGGAACAGTGCACCCAAAAATAAAAAAAATTCTTGGGTGAGTCGTTATCACTATTTATGTACGAGTTCGCTGTCATGATGTTCCAAACCTCTGTGACTTTCTTTTATCCACAAAATAAGATATTTTGGTATCACTTTAAGGTCCAATTCTCACTATCAACTAGTTTTGCATATTACTATAGGATATTGGCTGTTTATTATTACTTATAAAGCACATATTAATGCCATGTTCTGCATGAGCATATTCTACATCTTTCTACACCTAAACTTAACAACTGAGGGAAAAGTCGTAGTTAGTAGTTAGTCAATCATGAGAATTTGACCCTAATCTAAATTGTGACCAATAGAATATTCTGGCTGCTCTTTTCCATATGAAAATGAAAGTGAATGGGGACTGGGACTATCAAGCAGCAGTATGTCTTGCCTGCGGGCGCATGAGAGCGCTTTGGAGTCACAGAGTTTGTTTGTTTTTTTCAGTTCAGACATTATATGTGCTATGATACTGTTACTAGTATCTTATTTCACAAATAGTTTGTTTCTGAATATAAAAATGTCAGCACAATGTAACATACTTGCTCTGGCACTAGTTTTGGATGAAGAGATGTGCTTGTTGTTGTTGTTGTACAAGCAGACGGTTGGTCGGTGTGGTGTTTGTCATATGATTTTTTTGATGATGTTTTATAACAAATAGAATTAATTTTAAGTTGATATTCTCGTCCTGGTGTACTAATGAGAGAAGCATATGATTCATGCACGTTCTTTTGAGTAAACTCTCCAGTTCAAGAGAGACTTTGTTGGAAATTTTTCTAAGGATATTCTTGTGTTTTACCAATGAAAGAGATTCATATGGGTTTTAAATTATGTGGGGGTGAGTAAATGACAGAAATGTCATTTTTTGGGTGAACTGTTACTTTAAAGTAGAGATGCATGTTTAGTGTGAGAGCACATGGTGAATTGTACTGACAGACCCTGAGGTATGGAGGATATGCCACATTTGTCCCTAGATGGGAAGAGAGTATGAAGAGAGTGCAAAGCACAAAGCACATGCTCCAGAATATGCCAAGTTAAAAAAAAAAAAAAAGAAGCTAGATTCCCAGTGTGGAGCTCATTATCAGGTTATCTCGTAATTACAATGTATTACATCACCTTGTATTGAAAGAAGGGTTTTAAGATGTGTATTCATGCTCATTGGTGTTAGAATATGACAAAACTGCACTGAATACAATAAAACTGCTTTTAAAAGCTGATATTATATGCTATGATACTGTAATCAATCCTTTAAACAATCCCTTCAACTGCAAGATTTTTTAATGTTTTTAAATAAGTCTCTTATGTTTACCAAAGCTGCATTTATTTGATCGAAAATACAGTAAAAACACTAATATTGTGAAATATTATTAGAAATTAAAATGACTGTTTTCTACATTGATATACTGTAAAATGTAATTTATTCCTGTGATGCAAAGCTGAATTTTCAGCATCATTACTCAAGTCTTCAGTGTCACATGATCCTTCAAAAATCATTCTAATATATTCATTTGGTGCTAAAGAAACATTATTATTATTAATGTTGAAAAACGTTGTGCTGCTTAATATTTTGTGGAAACCATGATACATGTTTTTTGTAAGAATTCTTTGATAAATAGAAATTTCAAATAGAAATCTTTTGTAACATTATAAATGCCTTTACTGTCACATTCGATCAATTTATAAACAGAAATATACATTTGAAAACAAAATATCTTACTGATCATGGTACATAGTGGATAAAACTGTACTTTTTTATGATTATTTCAACAACATCAGCAACAGTTCTCAGACCTACTGTAGATTACCCTTAGAAATAATTCTCTGAAGATTAATTATGACTACAAAATATAATATAAACCAATGTAATATTTTTCGTGCAGGATGACAAAGTGAAATGTGTTATCTTACTTTGGTATCATGTTTACAGCAAGTCTGATGAGGGTTTGCAGTGTTTCTGCAGGAGACATTTGATGGCCTGGTGGTTCAAGCTCGGAGGTCAACCGCTGAAGCAAACGGTGTCACTGAACATCCTCTGGCCCGTGAAAGCACTCCTCCTTGAAGATAATTCGTTGCTTTTTCCTTTAGGCTGTTCTTCCAGTCTGCTCTCATTTTGTGGTGTTGCCATTTGTCTAATTAAGGCACTGGAATTATAGTTTTGGTCTAAGTACACAAAACAAAAGCATTTTGGCTTTTCAGTTATGGGGATTTCATAAGTGCAGACCTACCACACAGTATCTTTTCGCAGTTATGCAACTGTATTCTCACCTGACCCAACCTTGTCAAGGGAAAATAGAATATCAAACTTCAAGAAGACTAGTTTTCATTGCAACGTCTCCGAATGCAAAATCACATCAGAGCAACAGATCTCATTGGCTTCTCTGGAGACTCATATCAAATTGATCATTTCATATTTTACATCTGCAAAATAGTATTTGGTATTCAGCTGGACTCTCACAAAAATCACAAGCACTCATTCTGTGTTGGGAGAGAGAGACTGCCCCCTAGTGCCAGTCCATCAAAGTAGACATTAAAAGGTGGGTAAAAATTGTTCTTCAATAAATTCCAACATTAAAAAGCAGAAATGTTAAGCCAATCTATAATATATGTGTGTTGCAGATTAGTGTATATTATGGAAGTATTTTTTTTTTGCTCAGTGCTGCTAAAGACTGTGAAAATGCAAAATCTTTTTGTCACATGTTCATGACTATCTATCTGGATGGATGGATGAATGGATATATAGATAGACAGATAGATAGATAGATAGATGGCAAAAAGTTGTGTGTAATGACATGAGCTCTAATTTTAATTACAGTACGTTATTTAGTAATGCAAGATTACTAGTTTTACTTTTTACAAATGCTTTTATTAACCACCTAATGATTAAATGAACACACACTTTTTCAGTAGAGAATGAAATTAATTAAATTAAGGCTCCCCAAACTTCACACTACACATCTATCGGTTACAGCAGGCGTCCATCTCAGCGGAGACAGTGACAGACAGCACGAGATGAATGAGGCGCTGTGACATCTTCATACTCAGGCAGGTCGGGATCCCAATCAGTTTCAAGCCGCAGGTCCCTTCGCACAGTTAATTAAATCAGTCTGCAAGAGACAGAACTCCTCCAGTCCAGACCGCAGCCAATGCATGTACCACCAACTGTAATTATTACTGTTCCATTACAGTCAAGCAGATTTCATGAACATTTCACCAGCTAGCAATCAAAGATTTCCTTGAACAGGGTATTAAGTGGAAAAACATGATACATGAAGTGGCAAGAGAGGTTTTGTTGTTGTCACCAAGTAAAAAGCATGGCAAATTCACTAAACCAAGGGTTTTCAACTACAGACCCAATAAGGACCCCCATCCAGACTCTTAGCCAAAGACACAGCGTATAAAAAGAAGATATATTTTCTCAGTAAAACTTAATTTTAATTTTATAATTTTCATTAAGAATGTAAACTAACTTTGCTACATTGTACAATGCCTGTACAAAAATCACTAGTTTGAAAGTTAGAAATTAGTTAATAGTTAGAAATAGTAATGAAGAAATTATATTGTGTTTATATATATATATATATATATATATATATATATATATATATATATAGATAGATAGATAGATAGATAGATAAACACAATATATATATATATATGTATATACACGTGAATTTTGAAAAATAATAATAATAATGCGCACAAATAAATCAATCATATCAAAGTATATTGATATAAATAATATTATCCCATCCTTGGGAAACTACATTCAGCACACAAAGAAGTTCTGCACATGCAGTGGTTAAAACAATGCAGTATTCGTTCGGTACACATGCATACCAAACCAAAAGACCCGTAGCAAAAATTTTCTGTATAAATACGTGTACTATTACACCCTTAATATACACTATATGGACAAAAGTATTGGGACACCTGACCATTATACCAACAGGGACTGTAATTACATTGCATTCTAAATGCATAGACATTAATATGGAATTGATCCCCCTTTGCAGCTATAACAGCTTTCACTCTTCTGTGAAGGCCTTCCACAACATTTTGGAGTGTTTCTGTGGGAATTTTTCAGAGCATTTGTGAAGTCAGGCACTGATGTGCGTCGAGAAGGCCTAGCTTGCAATCTCTGTTCCAGTACATCTCAAAGGTGTTCTATGGGGTTGAGGTCAGGGCTCTGTGCGGGCCAGTTCTTCCACACCAAACTCATCCAGCCGTGTCTTTATGGACCTTGCTTTGTGCACAGTCATGCTGGAATGGAAAATAGCCTTCCCCAAACTGTTCCCACAAAGTTGGAAGCATAGAATTGTCCAAAATGTCTGGCATGTTGACACATTAAGATTTCTCTTCACTAGAAATAAGGGGCCTAGCCCAACCATTACCCCTCCTCCACCACAGTTGGGACACTGCCAGAGTCCATTGGCGGAGTGCTTTACACCACTCCATCTGACGCTTGCCATTGTACTTGGTGATGTGAAGCTTGCATGCAGCTGCTCAGCCATGGAAACCCATTCCATGAAGCTCACAGTTTTTGTGCTGATATTAACTCTTTCCCCTCCAGCATTTGTTTTTTTTTAAAGTTGCCAGTCACCGCCTGCATTTTTGATAATTTTCACAAAACTTTCATGGCCCTCAGAATATTTTGTTGTATGAATATCTGAACATGTAATATATCAAAAGAATGAACAGAGCCTCTGCTTTTAAACAAAAACAATTAAAAGCCCCCAACATTCTGAACAAAAAGCTGAGAAAAATCTTTTTTGTCAAAGACTACAACGTGCATAAGCAACGGTTTTATCGCTTGTTTCTGCTTCTTTTTTTTCCTGTGTTTTGATACGGAGATTCTGTACTCTTTCAGAAGATGCGTAATAGTGCCCCCTACCATATAACAGTGAAAACATGGATTGCCGGAAAATTCTGTCAATGGCGAGGAAGCATTGTCTCATAAATGACAGAAAATTCCATCAATGCCGGGGAAAGAGTTAATGCCAGTGGCAGTTTGGAACTCTTGAGCTATGGAATCAGCGAAACATTAGCGACTTTTATGCACAAATGCGCCTCAGCACTCGGTGACCCCGTTCTGTGAATTTACGTTAGTTGCTGCTGTTCCTAAATGCTTCCACTTTTCAATAATACTGACTGTGGAATATCTAGCAGAGATAAAATTTCATGAACTGACTTATTGCATAGGTTGCATCCTATCACATTACCATGTGAGCTCTAATTCATGGAGCTCTTCAGAACGATCCATTTTTTTTTTCACAAATGTTTGTAAATGCAGACTGCATGGCTAGGTGCTTGATTTTATATACCTGTGGCAATGGGTCTGATTGAAACACCTGAATTCAATAATTAAGATATCTGTTCCAAAACCTTTGTCCATATAGTGTATATTCAACAGGCACAATTCTTATTAATTACCTCCCTTGGTTTTTACTGAGAAATGCCATGTTACATTTGCCACCCCTTCAAACTCAAATTGTCATAAGTTGAATACATATCATCTGGACTTTGCATGGGGTTGGAGGGGGCAGCCATGGCCTGTGGGCTGTAGAAAAAGTCATGCTCGGTTAGGTGGTCTGCCCCATCATGAGCTCTTTGATTAGCCTCGATGACCTCCTCTTGTTCACCATACTCAGGACTGACAACCCACTCAGCTCTGGCTTGGATGTCCTGTGGATCTGCATAAATTGGTTCTGCACTGATGTTCTGTAATGCGTCATTAATTGCTAATTGCTGGATGGAATCACCCAACAAGTCAGTCAAATCTTCTGCGGTCATCGTCTCTTCATGTGCATCCTCTTCCCGGGAAATTGCGAAATCAGACAACTGGGAAATGTCAGCGTTGGTCTCAAAAGACTCTAGGTGAAATGCAGACTGCTGGAGGGCTTTTTTCACGTTTTGCCAGTGCATTTTAGGGTCTGTAGGGGAAGTGGCTTTTGGCTGAGCTTTTGACACTGTAGCGTAGACTGCTTCCTTATTCTCAAAGTCGGTGTCAATGCTCGTCACTTGACTTTCGCTTTGTGGCTCTATTGCATTCAAAGAAAAGCTCCTCCAAGCAGGGTTGAGCATTTTTGATGGTTTCTTTCTCTGCATCTTGGCCTCAGGTAAAAAGTCAGACGCTTGACTCACTATGGCATCGTCGTACGTTTCACCCGTGGCCACGGTTTCTTGAACTCTACTTTGTTGTGCATGGTCAAGGCTGTTCGACTTTGCTGTGGAGGGTCTGGGTAGATTCTGGATGGATGCACTGACAATATTGAACAGTCTTTCACCCTGATGGGTTGCAAACTCAAAATTCCCCTCGCCGGACTCACATCTGCGACCAGCCTCAAAGGAAAAAGACAGCTGAGAGAAAGAAAAGAGAAGGGAAAGTTATGAAATCTATTTCAGACCAGAGATGTTTGTCCATAATCACTCAGGCGTTAATAAAGAAAGGCTGTTTATTTCCCATGAGACAAGGCATGCAAATTAAATTCAATATGTTTAAATAAGGAAATTGTTATAAAAAAAAAATCTCACACCTGCACAATGACAACACTAACACTCTTTTGAAATTAAAAAGTGAAGAAAAATAGCATTTAAATCAAAGGATCAATGACAAGATAAAGGAAAGGAAACATTACAATGGAATATTTGTATTTATGTTGGTTTCATAGTTTTAAAAAAAAACTTTTAAACCATTTTCAAGAAACTGTAATTTAATTAAAAATATCATGTGGTATAACCAAGTAAAAACTTTTTCCTTTTACCTTGAATACATATGCACAAAAGTGTGTAGATATTTTAAATTTCACAAATTTATTTATATATCATTACACTGGTGATATGACACTGGTGGTTTTTTATTTTGACTGCATGTTGACTGCACCACTTGTGAAACAGTTTTGTTAAAATATTACATATATACATAGTAAAACAGTAATATTGTGAAATATTATTATAATTTAAAATAACTGTTTTCTACTTTCTACTAATTTATTCCTGTGATTACAAAGTTGAATTTTCAGTAGCCATCACTTCACATGATCCTGCTCAATAAATATTTCTATTATTATTGGTGTTAAAAACTGTTTTTCTGTGAAAACTTTGATTCTTTTTTTTTAAGAATTCTTCGATGAATAGAAAGTTCAAAAGGACAGCACTTATTTGAAATGGAAATCTTGTGTAATACTGTGTGCATATCTTTACTGTTGTTAGTTTCATTATGTTTTGGTTCTGTTTTCCCTGTTCTGTTTTGCCTGTGTTCCCTAGTTAGTTTCCTTATTTGTTACTAATAAGTTCCAAACACCTGTTTCTGCTCATGTTGATTACTCCCTTAATGTATTTAAGCCCTACATGTCAGGTATCGTCTATGTTAAAAGTGGTTGTGTTTATGTTTACTCCTACGGTCTACTGAGTTTTCCGTTGCAGATTTAATAAAGACTATTTTTGTTTTTTTACTTTCATTGTGCGCATTACTACTACAACCATATTTGACAACTGTCACATTTGATCAATTTAATTTTGATCATTTGAATGTATATATATATATGTGTGTGTGTGTGTGTGTGTGTGTGTGTGTGTGTGTGAGTGTGTTTATATATATATATATATATATATATATATATATATGGTCCCAAAATGGAGTTTGCTATGTGGGTTAGGGTTACTCAATGTTGCGATCACAACTGATGGAGCTGATGAGCTGCTACTGGATAAGTGTGTGATCCAAGTTGTCTTAAACATGAGACGTGCTTTATATCAAGTGCTTTAAACTAAATCATAAACCTACATGACTTGCCAGTTGTTAATGTATTTAAGACGCATTTTCCTCAGCATCCAACTTACATCTTACAGTTTGTAACGAGGCGGGACTCAGGGTAGGATCCATTTGCAAGCTTTATTAAAGTAAGCGTGGTCGTACAGGCAGGGTCAAACGGGAACAAACAGGAATGGCAAGGAACAGGCAGAGACGTGGTCAAGGAACAGGCAATAGGTCAGGGCAGGCAGATAACAAACGTAAGTCCAGGACAGAGCAGATAATCCAAAGGGCAGGCAGCAGAGAATCGTAAACAGGAAACAGACAAGATAGGTAACAGGCAGACTAACACAATGATTCAACGCTCAGAATTGCAACAGAGTTAACAAGACTTCGCCATGAGGTGGTGTGTGAGTGTGTCTTAAATAGTCCAGCAGATAGGCAACAGGTGTATGTGGCAACAGGTGATTGGTGTGGAGTGTGCATGTGACAGGCAGGGAGGATTATGGGAAGTGTAGTCCAGGAACTGACAGGTACAGACGGTAATCGTGACACAGTTGTATACTTACTTGTAAATGTTACAAATTCATTCAAGTATTTACATTTTCACATACAGGATTATCCTGTTTGTTTGTTTTTCCCCCTGCTGTACCGAAAACATACCAAACCGTGACTTCAAACCCAAGGTATATGTTCCGAATCATATTTTTTGTGTACGTTACACCCCTTAATATATATTATATATATATATAGTTTTTTTTTTCCTATAAATTAATTGATAGCACAGCACTATGTCATTGACCACAAATTTAAAGTAACCCCGGCTTACCGTGTCTTGTCCAAACTTCCTTACGTAACAGTATGGCCATTTGAAAAGCTCTTTCTTAGTTTTAACGTCCTTCAGGATTAAGCAGTCCGGCAGGGGAGTAAGGATATAGTCCCCATAGAGATTGCACCGAATGGCGGCCTCTGTGCCCACTGCTATAACCAGAAAATCTCGTACTGCAAGACAAAAGAAACTTGTAAATGTTAGCACAAAATGAAATCAGAAAGAAAAAAAATAAATATCTTGTCTTGTGCAGTGTGAACAGCCCCTAAAAACACCATGAAATGAGGAACAGTACAAAATATTAGTCACTGTTCACCCTTCCAAAGCTCTCAATTCTCACCTAAACTTGTTTTCATTATATATATATATATATATATATATATATATATATATATATATATATATATATATATATATATATATAGATGCAGTTTGATGTAATTTATGCCAAACAGCCAAACAGCCAAAAAGCCTTTGGTTTTTGCGTCATGTCATTAATTGTGACAAATGCATGACATATGTCCTACTTGTACTACTTTTATGATACCTTTGTGTTGATTTTATGATAATTCAGTGATGATTTATGTTAATTTTGAATCTTACAGTATAAATCACCAACTAATTTATTGCATGAAAAAGAGCTTTGTGAGCATTCTGCTAAACTTCTCCTTTTGTGTTCAACAGAAGAAAGAAAGTCATAAGAGTTTGGAACATCATAAAGGGTAAGTAAATTACTTTAGATGTTCAATTAAATATTTGCATTCACTCCCACAGTTTCAACTTATGAACCTTTCGTATGGTTGCAAGGACAATATAGCTGAATTACAAGTCACTGAAACATAGACTTGCTCCCGAAGTCAGCAGGGAACACAACCCATTGCTTTTCCTCTGGAGATAGCTTTGAAATTCAAAATTGGATGTCCACAGGAGCAGGAAGAAGTCAGAGAAGGCAGCCCTGTCTAAGTTCAGCCTTTGTTCCTTCGGTTGATGTTCACAGCTGTCATTTTCTGAGCCTCTTCCTCCTCGCTCTACATCTTCCAGGATGAAACAAGCTCTCAGACTGTTGGCTTGTTGCCCTGTGAGGCCTCACCCATGACCGTGAATGTCAAATTTACTTGTTTTTCCTGTTCGCTCTCGTTTGCAGTGCTGCTGAGGGAGACTGTTACATGCAGCCGTGCACAGTTCTCATGCTATCTGGAGATACAGGTGACACACGCATCAAGCACGAATCTGTTAACTTGGATGACTCACTGGACACATGCTGTATAGCTAGTGTCAGATTTTAAGAATTATTTTATTTTGTCCTTTGTATGTCTTCGTCATTAGATTGATTAGTAACACTAAAGGCGGGTGCACACTGTGCGATTTTGGCCACGATTTGGTCGTCCGAGACAAATTTTGAGAATCCTAAAAGATTGCTATAATCCTAGGCAAAAATCTGTAGTCTTTGATGGCTAGTTTGACATGTTCACCGACAGCCGATTAATGACCGTTGCGATCAAATTTTACCTGAGACGAAATTCTGGCAGTGTCAGAAGATTTGGCGCACAGTCCTGCAGTGTGACTTCTTCTATGACAAACGTCAAATTGTCTTCGTTTTTTCAAGACAAGCCGTGATCAAAATTAACGCTAGAGATTTCTTTGTTAGCCACCATTTCAGTCTCGCGTGTAATGCAGCTCACAGTCACCGAATGTGTGTGGGTTGATGATGTAAAACTCCGGACAAGTTTTCAAGCGCGCGTCCGTTTTTAACACATCTTGACTGTCGTACGCTACAGCTGAGATCCCACAGTGTTACATGAGGATCATGTTTGTACAGTCTGACAAGCAACAATCATAAAGGACTATTATAAATCGCACAGTGTGCACCCAGCTTAACACAGCAGTAAAAGTTTAGATACATCAGCAGATGTTATTCACTAATAATTGTACATAAGTACTCTTGTCTGTGCAAACAAAGTACTTCCGCTGGATTAACAATCATTCAGGTGTGTGCATATATTTTGTTTTTACTCCTGTTGTAATGTTAGTTACTTAAAACTAAACATCATAAATTTAAAAGAAAAAAATAAGCAGGAATTTATTGCCAAACCACAATAGAGTACCTCAGGGATGACGTGTTTTTGTAGGCCAACCCGGAAGTTAGTGGCGCACAGGTTCCCTCGATCGAAAGCCTATGCATTTTCCCCATAGACTTTTGGGAAAATCGCAAAAAATAAGCTCTGTGTTTAACAAAGGGTTATGACACTTACACGTTTTGTCTATCAAGATAATCTTTACAAGTTTTTTTTCATTTACAGTAAAACTAGCTAAGCTGCATTTGCAAAATACAATAGAATAGCAATTCGGTTTACATCCAGCTAACAAAAATTTGTTGTAAGAACATGTTCCCATTAAGTTATTAAAATGTTTTCTGAATGTTCTCTGAACGTTCAAAACTTTTTTTATTTTTCTTGGTTATACGAATGTTAAGGGAACATTCTATTTTATAATTTTGCAAACATTATGGGAACGTTACTTTTGAATGTTCTCTGATCATTCTGAAACAAGTAGTGCCTTCTTTAATAAAACGTTAGACGAACTGAAACAAAAAAGTTCCAGAACAATGTATAAATAACGTTTTGTGCTAACGTTTTGAGAACATTATTAAAGACCAGATAACCAGATTCTGGAAGAATGTTACTGGAAGAATGTTTGTTCATAACTTTGAGAGAGCCTTGCCATAATGTTAGCCAAAGTTCTGAGAACGTTCCCTGTTAGCTGGGCAGTGTTTTAACCTGTTCTCATGAGAAAACAACGATTACGAATTGAATTTATATGGAATGAAACTTTTTATGTATTGTATGTAATGTAAGTATTTTTTTTTTATAAAGCATGAAAGTTCACCCCCTAAACATGACAGTCAGTGTGGCATAAGCAGATACGTACCAAAACATAAAAATTTATACAAATTAGCTGTATTTTTTTTTTTTTTTTTGTAGAAAAGATGCATTGCCATCTTTGTCCAACCAAAGTGATCTGAACGCACCTGATCGTAAATCCCAACTTGTAAATACGAACTTTTCATGAAGACTTGCATGCACCAATTGTAGAAAACGAAATCCGACCATTGGCTCTGTTTGAAAACCTAGTGAGCTGACTACATAGACGACATTTAAAGACTCAGCTGCGTTCCTGACACACACAAACACATACACACACAAAATTTCCAAAATATAAAACACCTAATTTTGGCCAAATTCAGCATTGCATATATCCTTTGTAGAGAAGGCAATCCCATAATGCCTTTTTTTTTTTTTTTTTTTACAGCCAAATAAACTGAGATAAATGTTGATTATCAATATACACTACCAGTCAAAAGTTTGGACATGGTAAGATTTTTAATGTTTTAAAAAGAAGTTTCGTCTGCTCACCAAGGCTGCATTTATTTAATTAAAAATACAGTAAAACAGTAATATTGTGAAATATTATGTGTATGTGTAAAGCTGAATTTTCAGCATCATTACTCCAGTCTTCAGTGTCACATGATCCTTCAGAAATCATTCTAATATGATGATTTGATGCTCAAGAAACATTTATTCTGTACAATTGTACAAAATATTTGTATACAATATTTATTTTTCAGGATTCCTTGATGCATAGAAGGTTCAAAAGAACAGCATTTATCTGAAATACAAAGCTTTTGTAACATTATACACTACCGTTCAAAAGTTTGGGGTTAGTAAGAATTTTTATTTTTTTGAAAAGAAATTAAAGAAATTAATGATTTTTTTCAGCAAGGATGCATTAAATCGATCAAAAGTGACAGTAAAGACATTTATAATGTTACAAAAGATTATATTTCAAATAAACGCTGTTCTTTTGAACTTTCTATTAATCAAAGAATCCTAAAAAAGAAATATTTTACACAAATATTTTGTACAATTGTACAGAATAAATGTTTCTTGAGCATCAAATCATCATATTAGAATGATTTCTGAAGGATCATGAGTAGTAAATATTCTGCGACATGTGTCAAAAAATGATTGATGGTGACCTTTGACCTTTGAGCTGCCCTTTGACCTTTGCCCCTCCCCCATGGGACCACCCAAATAGTACCCCATCCCCCCATGGTTGACCGCTGTATGAACCCGATGACCTCGGGGTTATGGAATTTAAATGGTGGTTGACCTTTGACATGGGCTATGAATATGTCCATTGATTCTCTGCATTTTTGAAATATCTTTGGTATTGACCTGTGGGTCAATTGTAGGGTGGAACAAATGGATGATTTCTGAACTTTGACATCATATATTTGAAGTCCTGATGGTGATTTATGAACTTTCAGGGTCAGACACGTGTTGAACAGACATCCGCATTCTGGCTCATCTCTAATCTTCCTGTGTAAGCAACAAAAATAAGATTTTAATGAAGAAACAGCCGGATCAAAATAACAAAAGAATAAACATGGTATATTTTATAAAATAGAATACACAAACGCACACATGCACGCATACCCATTTCAAAAAGTGGAAAACATTCACATCTGCAAAAATGTATAAATAAAATTATAACACACTGAATAATAAAAAACAGTTACTAAATTTAATGAGACTGATTATTATAGTTAAATAAAAATTAAAAACATGGAAAAAGTTTTCCTCTAGCAATGATGTCCATTGGGTTAACAATTGCTTTTAGTTTGAAATATAAAACACCCAAAATGTAGACATATAAGTAAAGGAATATTTATTTTAACAATGTCAATGCAAAAAGGGGATTTGGACATGTTCAGACATGTTCCATGTAAAACATGCATAAGACATGGATGTTTTTATACTGGATATTCTCTCCCCTAAACACATGTATCGTAGTAAACGTTTTCATTTTTATATTTTCAAAAATATCATTTAGTATAATTTAAAAAGGTGTTTTGCAAATGGGGGATACATTTTGGTAGTTAAATAAAAAAATATAAAAACATTTTGCTTTTAGTTTATACTGAAATCTAAATCTCTCTCTCTCTCTCTCACACACACACACACACACACACACACACACATTTCAAAAGTGAAAAACATTCTGTTCTTTGATTGAAGATGTTAATAAATAAAAGTATAACAATGTTAATAATAACAAACAGTTACTAAGCCAAAATTATATACCAGTCATCACTGTAAAGCTGCTTTGACACAATCTGCATTGTAAAAAGCGTTATATAAATAAAGGTGACATGACTTAACTTGACTAAATTTACTGAAACCAATTATTATAGTTTTAGTTAAATGAAAATATAAAATGTCTTACTTGTTGATGTCCTTAACATGAAATGGCTTACAAACTCATTCTCTCCAATCTCATTGTCTCTCCAAGTGACTTGCAACAATGCATGATAGTCACAGAGCCAGAAGGGGAGAACAGCGGGGGTGGATGAACCAATATTTTGTTCAAGCTAACTTTTATTTTCAAAGCATAAATGTAAAAGTTTAAATTACATCTTTTAAAATTAAACATTTGTTCAAATTCAATCTTTAAATAAATCAAATCTTTGACATTGTATTTATCAGTGTATGTGTAAAAATGTATGGGTCTCACAAGCCACCTCTCACATTGTGTAACATTTTCAACAATTCAATATGAAAATCACCAAGCATTTTCACAGAGAAACAATGATTTCATTCAGACCGTGTGATGCCTCAGGTTAGTTCTATAAAAGGAACTTATCTCTATTTTAAATTGAAATGATTCTAAATATAAATAATATAAAATGTTGCTAAAAAATTATTTAAACAATTTAAATATAGGTTAAATTAATATATAAATTAAAAATAAATATTTTTTTAAAAAAACCTTACATTTTCAGAGAGCCAAAGTAGGTCCTTTTGCAATGATAATGAATAAGTAAAAATAAAACAAAAAGCATTAATAAAATAAAATCATTCATAAAACACCCCCAGATCCTCCCAGGAACAAACTCCAGTGTGAATGAGAGACGGCAGGGTGGAGTCAGACAGATGAGTCTCTGTCACAGTGTATGTTAAGACAGCTAACTCCATTCTAGAGTGAATGTTTTTGTACTAAATTTATTTCAAAGCACAATCTTAAAAGTTTAAAATAGTCTTTTAAAATTAAAATGTTGTTTAAATTAAATCTTTAAAGATTTAATAAAAAATCAGTTAGATGTCCACAGTATCGGGATAACATCTGATGCCAATGGTAGAAATTATTTTGCTTAAATTTAACCTAAAGTATACTTTTTATTAAACAACATCTGTTCAGAAACCTGTATGTAGTCATCTTAGATCTTATTTCTCAAAGATTCAAGCAGAAGGGTTAGGGTTAAGTTTTTGAGAAAACAGCATGTTAACTAGAAATATTTAATTTGAATTGAAAAAAAAAAAAAAATCCAAACATGAAGGTATCTGTGTGTTTGACACCCCACGGATGCAACGCGCACGTAAAAACGAGGACTCAACTTTGCTCTTATTTAGCTTAAGTTGCATCTTTAAGAAAATCACCACACATTTCAGAGGGATCCTCAACAATCATTAATGATGGCCTCAGGATATAGGCTGATGAGGTGATTTACAGATCAGTCACTTCTCTGTGCTGAGCCTGTCTGTTGCCACTTGACCCCCAACAATTTTGCATGGGTGTTAAACACCCTACAAGTAGTCATTTATTTCAACTGTGTTATTTACAAAACAGCATTTTTCAATAGAGTGAATCTACACATCTGAGGTCTTTCAGAGACATGACTTCAGGATCAGTGGGTCTCTTGAGAATATTTAATTGTGCTTAAAAACCAAAGATCAGGCCAGATCCCCTACATGACAATGTCCACTTCAGACTCTGTACTTGAAAATACCTTTGCAGTTAAATATGTTTAAAAAACCTCACATGTAAACTTACATTTTTTAAGGTGACGCATGTCTCATAGATCTATATGATTTACTTTTCTTATTTCTATAGTTTCAATTCCTAAATAAATAAAGTAAACCAAAAGAATACCTTATTCCAAACAGTTCCTCACACAGTGAAACCATTAAGGAGAGCCAAAGGCTCATGACAATGGGTGAAAACACATTACTATGAAAGATATGTAAGATAGTTTTACCAAAAGAATTTTTGCTGCAATGTTTTTAACAATCAGGGATTACCTTAGTCCAAACAGTTCCTCACACATTGAAGCCATTAAGAATAGCCAAAGGTTCAGGGCAATGAGTGAAAACATTACATATGTGAGAGAGTTTTACCCAAAATCAAATACTGTATTACACTTTTTCCAAAAGATAATATTGCTTTAAAGTTTGAATAAAAAAGTTAAAAGCAAACGTATCTTCATACCATGTGCTCTGACACAATTTTTGTTTTATAAAATTTGCGGTTGTTATTTCTAGGTTCATGCTATCATTATAAGTCTGTTAAATATGAAGTTAATACATGATGAAACAAGAATCATGCTACCAAATTCTTTTGTCACAATGTTTTTAAGAAAAAAATTGTTGTTTTTAAAATACAACTAAACCAGATTTCAGACAAAAATTATTTTCCCTAGTTGTGCTGGAATAGGGCTTATTTTAAAGTTTGGGATATGTTACAATCAGGCAATACAAGGATCTAGAATAGATAAAAAAAAAATATGCCATTTTCACTTGTGAACATGTATTTATACACATTTTCAACATGTATTATACAATATCTGCATACCATTTTTGAAAAGGTTTTAGTAATGCTTTAGATCCGAATCCAGATTTTGGCATCCAACATGACATTAAATAGATGTACAAGTGTACAAGGGTGTCTCAACTGTTTATAACAATCTTCTTAGATTATTATTTTTTACTCAAATAAATAGATATTGAATATAGCTTACTTGCACTGCTTTTCCCCTACAGATCAAAGCCAAACATGTTTTTTGTAGGAATTACTTGAAAACAAAACTCATTGAGAATATATTGTACAGTTGTGATATTTTCAAAAATTCAAATTGATAGTTCTTGTAGTACAATTATCCATCTCTTCGATGTGGGATTGCATGAAGCATCCACACGAAAAGTAAGTCTGTCTGTTTGCACTTGAAGCGATTTCACCTGAAACATATCTAACCATTGCACTGAAAGCCGCGCTACATTAGTTTGAGGACGGTAAACAAAGTTACACACTCTAGTAAAGCGGTAGATACAGCTCAAATATGATCTTTTGTAGGAATTATGTGAGCACAATAAATTCTTTCATCTAAATTCAAGAGGCCTAGTAACTAAGAAAGCAGTGACATTGTGTAAGAAAAGTGTCATATTGCATACAGAAATCCACTCTTTGTCTATTGCGAAAGCCATTTTTACCCCCCCCCCCCCCCCCCCCCTTCACTCGTCTTAGTCGCGTTATCAAGACTATCAAGATCACTGTTAGCATTTTATTTGTCGTCTGTATATGATTTTAGCCGATACTCCTCTCTGGTTGCTGTCAGTGTAAGTTTGTGCAAATCATCACATGTGTGATGAACACGGACCATTCATTTTAGCATCTTTGTAGTTGTATGACTGAACTTTTCTTTTGACAAAACCAATTCTGTTTAACAATTTTCTTTCAACATTCCCACATGGTGTTAAAGAATATGTGTAAATATTATATAATACAGTTTTGTTAGAGTCTATGCAGTGCTGTTGTAATGCATGATTATTTGAGAACTATAACATCGCATACCCCTTTATACAATCTTTATACAGGTATTATACGTACACAATTTACTATGTGTGTACGACATAAAAAAATACATTGAGCTATAATGTAAACATAATACAGAAATCCTCTCTTCTGATCTATTGCAAAAATACATTGAGCTATAATGTAAACATAATACAGAAATCCTCTCTTCTGATCTATTGCAAAAGATTTGTGTTTAATTTGTAAATGCCATTTTTCCACTTGCAGATGACGCTGTTTACAATTTTTGTTAGTTTGTTTAAGTACAGTTTTAGATAAAGACTGCTCTCTGAATATGTGGTCAAACATGCAACTACTCGCAGGAATTAATGAAAACATGATACTCCTACTAAATAAGAGATGTAGTACTGATGTTCTTTTTGACGTTCTAAAGCTGATGTCGTCTTTCTGGTCTGTCTGTGGTCACAAGACAAATAATGCATCAACACGAAAAAAAAAAGCGAGTCTTGCTGTTTTTCTGGTACATTCTGTTACAGACTATTACACTTAGTTACAGCATGTTACAGTCATGAAAAAATATTTTATTGTACTCTAAACAGGACTTGAATAAAAAGTAAACTTGATAAGTAGTTATTTTAAGTGAAAGGTTAGTTGATACAGGCCATTTTATTTTGTCCGCACCATCTTTTAGGCGGCTGCCTTTTAGGTTTTTATCCAGGAAACATGTACAACTACGTCAATGTGTTGTCACGTTTGTCTCAATAATTTATTCTTCTTTTAGGAAGCCATTATGGTAAGTAGTTTTTATCCCTGATCTGCATGCGATCAAAATTGTTTAACATCTTTTACAATTTTAAATATTTCCCCAGCATAAATATTAGTTTTATCTATTTACAAAGGTGTCAGGTAGAGGAGATGATTAGGTTGGCACTCAAGATGTCCTCTGTGTTGACTTTAATAAAACATTTCAGCATCATTAAGACAACTTCAGTAACTGTATTCATAAATACGTTGAAATAGCTGTAACCATACAAATATCGGCTATGAATAACTAAAACAAAGCCTAACAACATACACAAATGATTCTAACTCTTTCACGACCCAGACTGACCCCAGGTAAGTATACCTCAAATACTCACAATAGTTAGATATCTTGACTATCCGTATGTTTAGGGACGCGACCGTTCTTGTCCTCATAAATGTTATGTTTATTTGATTTTATTCACATTTTTTGAAACACAGTGTTTTACCACGGCTTCATTTTTTAACATCTCCATTCTTCTTTCGTCTGTAATTGTAATTTTGAGCGTATTTGTTTTCCTTTATCATTTTACCCATTTCATTTTGTCCGAAAAACTATGTTTCCTATACATTTAGGTGTAATGTGACGTTGAAATAGCGCTCTCGCCGTTCTCGGCATCTCGTTGTTTGTAGCATTTGGTTGATTTAATAAAATGATGGTTTAACCATACTCTTGAGTCATTTTACATACTATTTTATATTTTACGGTATAGAATGCTGAGCAAAGATCTTTGAAACATTGTAGATTGTAAAACATTAAAATGACTTCAAACGCTATATAGACGTTTTACCCTCCAGGGGTTAGAGGTTTTTACCGCCCAATGATACGGGGGTTAGAGGTTAAGCAGCGGGTGTTTTACGACTTTTGAAGGCGTCGCATTCTCTCTAGTTAAAACCTACAGGACAGGTTATGTTAAAACGGAAGCAAATCTTCCTTACGCACGGCAGAAAAAACAGGAATTTCTGATGGCCAATGTTTATGTGGGCGGCTTTCTTTTTAACAAAGCATCACGCACGGTCAAACTCTATGCTATGGAATTTTTTGAAGAAGAATTAACATCACAGACACCTTGTGTGCATTTGCCAAGGACTGGTCATTTTTCTAAAATCATATCTGGACCGATCTGAATGGGATCGCTGGTAAACGCTTTTACATGAACGTGTGGGATGGAGTTGCCCCAAATGTACGGTACAAGGTGATAAAGCCTGGTGATAATGTAACCATATCAACCTGTTGGAACAAGTCGCTTCATGACCAAAACCTCATTAAGTTGATGAAACCCCGTGAGGAATCCGAAATGGACTTTTGGTCTCAAAGCAGTGATAGTTCTGAGTCTGAGTGGAACCGTGACTGGCCCGTTCCAGAGGACGACCTCTTCGAATGCTGCAGGTCTACAAACAGTCTATATTTTGAGTGGAGCGACGTACCTGCATTACATACCGTCTTTTTAACAATAGACAAGTTGATTAATTCGAGCTGAATTCATTTGAAGCATTACTATATGTTTAATCAGTCATGGTGATGTGCCTTAATATGTATTAAATGGTAACGTAATATAGCAAAACCTGAATTGTACAATGATATTGTAATGTATCGTGCCCTTGCTTCTGTTTTGTGTTACTTGCTATATGTGTAATTGGTTTTGTTTAATAAACTGATTGGATCCAATTTCCCTCGCCTCTAAGAATCTGCATATTTTTGAAAAAAATTAAAATAAGACCTCTTTGATGTGAAGTGTTATATACAATATGTGCATTATGTTTAAAATTTTGCTTGAGATAATTTAATACGATGGTGTCAATAAAAGTCTTTAATTTAGTATTACTTTAGTATTACTATTAAAGTCTTTTAATATCTTAATCTTAACTCTTTAGTAAAATTCAAATGTCTGCACAAAAAGAAGTTCCATCCTATTTCTACATGTTATGGATCTTATTGTGAACAATTCATAAGTGATTGTTTTTTGTTTTGTTTTTTGTTTGTTTTTGACCTTGTAACTTTTTAATCAAAATGTAAAATAAAATAATAAACTGGCGACTTCTCTACTTCATTTGTTTATGACTTCCTGATGGCAACCGCCTGCGGGCGGGTGAGGGCGGACCCCAATCGGCTGTCCAGATATGATTTTAGAAAAATGACCAGTCCTTGGCAAATGCACACAAGGTGTCTGTGATGTTAATTCTTCTTCAAAAAATTCCATAGCATAGAGTTTGACCGTGCGTGATGCTTTGTTAAAAAGAAAGCCGCCCACATAAACATTGGCCATCAGAAATTCCTGTTTTTTCTGCCGTGCGTAAGGAAGATTTGCTTCCGTTTTAACATAACCTGTCCTGTAGGTTTTAACTAGAGAGAATGCGACGCCTTCAAAAGTCGTAAAACACCCGCTGCTTAACCTCTAACCCCCGTATCATTGGGCGGTAAAAACCTCTAACCCCTGGAGGGTAAAACGTCTATATAGCGTTTGAAGTCATTTTAATGTTTTACAATCTACAATGTTTCAAAGATCTTTGCTCAGCATTCTATACCGTAAAATATAAAATAGTATGTAAAATGACTCAAGAGTATGGTTAAACCATCATTTTATTAAATCAACCAAATGCTACAAACAACGAGATGCCGAGAACGGCGAGAGCGCTATTTCAACGTCACATTACACCTAAATGTATAGGAAACATAGTTTTTTCGGACAAAATGAAATGGGTAAAATGATAAAGGAAAACAAATACGCTCAAAATTACAATTACAGACGAAAGAAGAATGGAGATGTTAAAAAATGAAGCCGTGGTAAAACACTGTGTTTCAAAAAATGTGAATAAAATCAAATAAACATAACATTTATGAGGACAAGAACGGTCGCGTCCCTAAACATACAGATAGTCAAGATATCTAACTATTGTGAGTATTTGAGGTATACTTACCTGGGGTCAGTCTGGGTCGTGAAAGAGTTAGAATCATTTGTGTATGTTGTTAGGCTTTGTTTTAGTTATTCATAGCCGATATTTGTATGGTTACAGCTATTTCAACGTATTTATGAATACAGTTACTGAAGTTGTCTTAATGATGCTGAAATGTTTTATTAAAGTCAACACAGAGGACATCTTGAGTGCCAACCTAATCATCTCCTCTACCTGACACCTTTGTAAATAGATAAAACTAATATTTATGCTGGGGAAATATTTAAAATTGTAAAAGATGTTAAACAATTTTGATCGCATGCAGATCAGGGATAAAAACTACTTACCATAATGGCTTCCTAAAAGAAGAATAAATTATTGAGACAAACGTGACAACACATTGACGTAGTTGTACATGTTTCCTGGATAAAAACCTAAAAGGCAGCCGCCTAAAAGATGGTGCGGACAAAATAAAATGGCCTGTATCAACTAACCTTTCACTTAAAATAACTACTTATCAAGTTTACTTTTTATTCAAGTCCTGTTTAGAGTACAATAAAATATTTTTTCATGACTGTAACATGCTGTAACTAAGTGTAATAGTCTGTAACAGAATGTACCAGAAAAACAGCAAGACTCGCTTTTTTTTTCGTGTTGATGCATTATTTGTCTTGTGACCACAGACAGACCAGAAAGACGACATCAGCTTTAGAACGTCAAAAAGAACATCAGTACTACATCTCTTATTTAGTAGGAGTATCATGTTTTCATTAATTCCTGCGAGTAGTTGCATGTTTGACCACATATTCAGAGAGCAGTCTTTATCTAAAACTGTACTTAAACAAACTAACAAAAATTGTAAACAGCGTCATCTGCAAGTGGAAAAATGGCATTTACAAATTAAACACAAATCTTTTGCAATAGATCAGAAGAGAGGATTTCTGTATTATGTTTACATTATAGCTCAATGTATTTTTGCAATAGATCAGAAGAGAGGATTTCTGTATTATGTTTACATTATAGCTCAATGTATTTTTTTATGTCGTACACACATAGTAAATTGTGTACGTATAATACCTGTATAAAGATTGTATAAAGGGGTATGCGATGTTATAGTTCTCAAATAATCATGCATTACAACAGCACTGCATAGACTCTAACAAAACTGTATTATATAATATTTACACATATTCTTTAACACCATGTGGGAATGTTGAAAGAAAATTGTTAAACAGAATTGGTTTTGTCAAAAGAAAAGTTCAGTCATACAACTACAAAGATGCTAAAATGAATGGTCCGTGTTCATCACACATGTGATGATTTGCACAAACTTACACTGACAGCAACCAGAGAGGAGTATCGGCTAAAATCATATACAGACGACAAATAAAATGCTAACAGTGATCTTGATAGTCTTGATAACGCGACTAAGACGAGTGAAGGGGGGGGGGGGGGGGGGTAAAAATGGCTTTCGCAATAGACAAAGAGTGGATTTCTGTATGCAATATGACACTTTTCTTACACAATGTCACTGCTTTCTTAGTTACTAGGCCTCTTGAATTTAGATGAAAGAATTTATTGTGCTCACATAATTCCTACAAAAGATCATATTTGAGCTGTATCTACCGCTTTACTAGAGTGTGTAACTTTGTTTACCGTCCTCAAACTAATGTAGCGCGGCTTTCAGTGCAATGGTTAGATATGTTTCAGGTGAAATCGCTTCAAGTGCAAACAGACAGACTTACTTTTCGTGTGGATGCTTCATGCAATCCCACATCGAAGAGATGGATAATTGTACTACAAGAACTATCAATTTGAATTTTTGAAAATATCACAACTGTACAATATATTCTCAATGAGTTTTGTTTTCAAGTAATTCCTACAAAAAACATGTTTGGCTTTGATCTGTAGGGGAAAAGCAGTGCAAGTAAGCTATATTCAATATCTATTTATTTGAGTAAAAAATAATAATCTAAGAAGATTGTTATAAACAGTTGAGACACCCTTGTACACTTGTACATCTATTTAATGTCATGTTGGATGCCAAAATCTGGATTCGGATCTAAAGCATTACTAAAACCTTTTCAAAAATGGTATGCAGATATTGTATAATACATGTTGAAAATGTGTATAAATACATGTTCACAAGTGAAAATGGCATATTTTTTTTTTATCTATTCTAGATCCTTGTATTGCCTGATTGTAACATATCCCAAACTTTAAAATAAGCCCTATTCCAGCACAACTAGGGAAAATAATTTTTGTCTGAAATCTGGTTTAGTTGTATTTTAAAAACAACAATTTTTTTCTTAAAAACATTGTGACAAAAGAATTTGGTAGCATGATTCTTGTTTCATCATGTATTAACTTCATATTTAACAGACTTATAATGATAGCATGAACCTAGAAATAACAACCGCAAATTTTATAAAACAAAAATTGTGTCAGAGCACATGGTATGAAGATACGTTTGCTTTTAACTTTTTTATTCAAACTTTAAAGCAATATTATCTTTTGGAAAAAGTGTAATACAGTATTTGATTTTGGGTAAAACTCTCTCACATATGTAATGTTTTCACTCATTGCCCTGAACCTTTGGCTATTCTTAATGGCTTCAATGTGTGAGGAACTGTTTGGACTAAGGTAATCCCTGATTGTTAAAAACATTGCAGCAAAAATTCTTTTGGTAAAACTATCTTACATATCTTTCATAGTAATGTGTTTTCACCCATTGTCATGAGCCTTTGGCTCTCCTTAATGGTTTCACTGTGTGAGGAACTGTTTGGAATAAGGTATTCTTTTGGTTTACTTTATTTATTTAGGAATTGAAACTATAGAAATAAGAAAAGTAAATCATATAGATCTATGAGACATGCGTCACCTTAAAAAATGTAAGTTTACATGTGAGGTTTTTTAAACATATTTAACTGCAAAGGTATTTTCAAGTACAGAGTCTGAAGTGGACATTGTCATGTAGGGGATCTGGCCTGATCTTTGGTTTTTAAGCACAATTAAATATTCTCAAGAGACCCACTGATCCTGAAGTCATGTCTCTGAAAGACCTCAGATGTGTAGATTCACTCTATTGAAAAATGCTGTTTTGTAAATAACACAGTTGAAATAAATGACTACTTGTAGGGTGTTTAACACCCATGCAAAATTGTTGGGGGTCAAGTGGCAACAGACAGGCTCAGCACAGAGAAGTGACTGATCTGTAAATCACCTCATCAGCCTATATCCTGAGGCCATCATTAATGATTGTTGAGGATCCCTCTGAAATGTGTGGTGATTTTCTTAAAGATGCAACTTAAGCTAAATAAGAGCAAAGTTGAGTCCTCGTTTTTACGTGCGCGTTGCATCCGTGGGGTGTCAAACACACAGATACCTTCATGTTTGGATTTTTTTTTTTTTTTCAATTCAAATTAAATATTTCTAGTTAACATGCTGTTTTCTCAAAAACTTAACCCTAACCCTTCTGCTTGAATCTTTGAGAAATAAGATCTAAGATGACTACATACAGGTTTCTGAACAGATGTTGTTTAATAAAAAGTATACTTTAGGTTAAATTTAAGCAAAATAATTTCTACCATTGGCATCAGATGTTATCCCGATACTGTGGACATCTAACTGATTTTTTATTAAATCTTTAAAGATTTAATTTAAACAACATTTTAATTTTAAAAGACTATTTTAAACTTTTAAGATTGTGCTTTGAAATAAATTTAGTACAAAAACATTCACTCTAGAATGGAGTTAGCTGTCTTAACATACACTGTGACAGAGACTCATCTGTCTGACTCCACCCTGCCGTCTCTCATTCACACTGGAGTTTGTTCCTGGGAGGATCTGGGGGTGTTTTATGAATGATTTTATTTTATTAATGCTTTTTGTTTTATTTTTACTTATTCATTATCATTGCAAAAGGACCTACTTTGGCTCTCTGAAAATGTAAGGTTTTTTTAAAAAAATATTTATTTTTAATTTATATATTAATTTAACCTATATTTAAATTGTTTAAATAATTTTTTAGCAACATTTTATATTATTTATATTTAGAATCATTTCAATTTAAAATAGAGATAAGTTCCTTTTATAGAACTAACCTGAGGCATCACACGGTCTGAATGAAATCATTGTTTCTCTGTGAAAATGCTTGGTGATTTTCATATTGAATTGTTGAAAATGTTACACAATGTGAGAGGTGGCTTGTGAGACCCATACATTTTTACACATACACTGATAAATACAATGTCAAAGATTTGATTTATTTAAAGATTGAATTTGAACAAATGTTTAATTTTAAAAGATGTAATTTAAACTTTTACATTTATGCTTTGAAAATAAAAGTTAGCTTGAACAAAATATTGGTTCATCCACCCCCGCTGTTCTCCCCTTCTGGCTCTGTGACTATCATGCATTGTTGCAAGTCACTTGGAGAGACAATGAGATTGGAGAGAATGAGTTTGTAAGCCATTTCATGTTAAGGACATCAACAAGTAAGACATTTTATATTTTCATTTAACTAAAACTATAATAATTGGTTTCAGTAAATTTAGTCAAGTTAAGTCATGTCACCTTTATTTATATAACGCTTTTTACAATGCAGATTGTGTCAAAGCAGCTTTACAGTGATGACTGGTATATAATTTTGGCTTAGTAACTGTTTGTTATTATTAACATTGTTATACTTTTATTTATTAACATCTTCAATCAAAGAACAGAATGTTTTTCACTTTTGAAATGTGTGTGTGTGTGTGTGTGTGTGTGTGTGAGAGAGAGAGAGAGAGATTTAGATTTCAGTATAAACTAAAAGCAAAATGTTTTTATATTTTTTTATTTAACTACCAAAATGTATCCCCCATTTGCAAAACACCTTTTTAAATTATACTAAATGATATTTTTGAAAATATAAAAATGAAAACGTTTACTACGATACATGTGTTTAGGGGAGAGAATATCCAGTATAAAAACATCCATGTCTTATGCATGTTTTACATGGAACATGTCTGAACATGTCCAAATCCCCTTTTTGCATTGACATTGTTAAAATAAATATTCCTTTACTTATATGTCTACATTTTGGGTGTTTTATATTTCAAACTAAAAGCAATTGTTAACCCAATGGACATCATTGCTAGAGGAAAACTTTTTCCATGTTTTTAATTTTTATTTAACTATAATAATCAGTCTCATTAAATTTAGTAACTGTTTTTTATTATTCAGTGTGTTATAATTTTATTTATACATTTTTGCAGATGTGAATGTTTTCCACTTTTTGAAATGGGTATGCGTGCATGTGTGCGTTTGTGTATTCTATTTTATAAAATATACCATGTTTATTCTTTTGTTATTTTGATCCGGCTGTTTCTTCATTAAAATCTTATTTTTGTTGCTTACACAGGAAGATTAGAGATGAGCCAGAATGCGGATGTCTGTTCAACACGTGTCTGACCCTGAAAGTTCATAAATCACCATCAGGACTTCAAATATATGATGTCAAAGTTCAGAAATCATCCATTTGTTCCACCCTACAATTGACCCACAGGTCAATACCAAAGATATTTCAAAAATGCAGAGAATCAATGGACATATTCATAGCCCATGTCAAAGGTCAACCACCATTTAAATTCCATAACCCCGAGGTCATCGGGTTCATACAGCGGTCAACCATGGGGGGATGGGGTACTATTTGGGTGGTCCCATGGGGGAGGGGCAAAGGTCAAAGGGCAGCTCAAAGGTCAAAGGTCACCATCAATCATTTTTTGACACATGTCGCAGAATATTTACTACTATCATGTGACACTGAAGACTGGAGTAATGATGCTGAAAATTCAGTTTTGCCATCACAGGAATAAATTACATTTTAAAATATATTCAAACAGAAAACAGTTATTTTAAATTGTAATAATATTTCACAATATTACTGTTTTTACTGTATTTTTAATTAAATAAATACAGCCTTGGTGAGCAGATGAAACTTCTTTTTAAAACATTAAAAATCTTACCGTTCCCAAACTTTTGACTGGTAGTGTACTTCATTCAGTAAAATAGTTAAGTCTAATTAAAACTAACTATTATGCTCAACATTTGCAACTTGCTAACCAATTAAAATCAGTTGTGAACTAAGTCTCTCATACAATTTGGGTGATAAGCACAATTTGTATAATGTGACATTTCGAATCTGTCACTTTTGAGGTTCCATTACATTGAAGTGTCTATGTAGGCAGCAACGCAGCACACTAGGTTCTGAAACAGAGCTATTGTCTCTTTATTGTACGCCACCATCATTCACTTGAACGCCCTTGATTTTAATAGAGCTGTTGTCAAGGAGTTTTGTTTAGGTGTCTAAGTTGTCATTTGCAATGCAAACATTTTGTTTTTATCATGTTTTCCTGATTTGATTTGTGCTTTGGTGCAAAGCAGGACTTGACAATTACTTTTATGTGTTCATTTATGGTAAATTGACTCCCGGTGCCCATCTTGATTTCAAGGGTGTCTGATGAGATCTGCCAAGTGTTAATCAGCCTCTGATTGTTGGGTCACTGATTAAAAAGAGTCTTAATGACCCCTAGTTCATCAGCATATTACGCAGATCAGAAGAGACAATATATTAATTAGCCATAAATTTTGTTACGGTAGCATAATTGTGCGTATGTATATATTTATTTTTACGTGCCTTAAGTGTCATCTGTTTGCTAATTTCAAACATCACAAACAATGCATGATCAAAAACATTTTTGCCACTAATTGGTTGGTTGTCTGTTCATGTTCTACGCTTTAAACCCACAGAGTTATCAAAGGCACAGTCAAACCACAGCAGCACAGACATTATTATTAGAGACCACCACAATGTCAGTGTGAAGTTCACCTCAATGTGAAGCTGTAACACCTGCATAAATAAGATTCAGAGACTGCAGCAGCAGATTCAATGGATGAGTCGGGGGCTTCTCAGAAATGAAAGGCACGATAAATGCGATCTCAGCTGCAAGCTGCTGGTACTATCTTAATTCAAAAAAAACAATAGATCAGTGAAAAACATACCACTTCCTTCCTATCTGGCCCATGGGTGTTGCCTCTATCGGCTAAACATATACAACAGGAACTACAATACTAGGTTTGCTGACCCAAAACACACTGTCTTTAGAAATCTATCTTCATCTGACGCCACTACACTTGTCAGTTTTGCTATGTTCAGAAAATTATACTACCATACTTCTCTTACTATTGCAGTGCAGTGTGCAGTATAAAAGTATGCAAAGGTTCTGTATGCATCGAAATCTCAAGTGACCTACTGCATTTGCTTAAATGTTTAGTATTTGACAGAGCACATGACATGGAAGACTGTATCCCACAATGCAATGCATCTAACATTTTTCAGGGTGACATATAGTCAAACCAAAATTTATTCAAACACCTTGAACATTTCATTCATTTTTAAAGTTTATTCGCTATAGTTAAAAAAAATGGTAATAAAATATAACAAGTTAAACTGTGTCAGAAAAAAATAATCCTAATTATGTCAGATAACAGGTCAAAGTGTCTGAATAATTTTTGGTCCCAAATTTTTTTCAGTTTTACTTGCATTAAATTGCATCCTTGCAGAAAAAAGTGACAGTAAAAATCATTTATAATGTTACTATAAAAGTATTAAAGTATTAATTTATTTTTATTTTGAACAGTAGTTTGAACAGTGTAGATGATACAGATAGATGATAGATAGATAGATAGATAGATAGATACTCATCTTTATATATTATATTTCATATATATAAATTAATAATATGTTGCTTTGCTTACACTGTTAATCATGCGACCTTCAAAACCAGTGACATAAACACTTGGAAACATTCAAAGACTGGTCACATAAATAATAATAAATCACTGATGGCGTTTAATGTAAACATGAAGATGGATGCCTGCCTGTTTGCCTCTCTGATTATGTGAATGTCACTCCTCATGGAGGCAATTGAACATGTTTAGTTTCCACCTGCTCCCAGGTTTTTTTCTGTAATGTTGAGCTTGAGCTTCTATGCAACTGAGGATGCCGTGTGGGATACTGCATCCCATAATGCAATGCATCTGACATGACCTCACAAGTCAGAACCATTAAGAAAACTTACCAACCCCAAACTTTAGAACAGTATATATATAGAAAAAAGTGACAGTAAAAATCATTTATAATGTTACTATAAAAGTATTAAAGTATTAATTTATTTTTATTTTGAACAGTAGTTTGAACAGTGTAGATGATACAGATAGATGATAGATAGATAGATAGATAGATACTCATCTTTATATATTATATTTCATATATATAAATTAATAATATGTTGCTTTGCTTACACTGTTAATCATGCGACCTTCAAAACCAGTGACATAAACACTTGGAAACATTCAAAGACTGGTCACATAAATAATAATAAATCACTGATGGCGTTTAATGTAAACATGAAGATGGATGCCTGCCTGTTTGCCTCTCTGATTATGTGAATGTCACTCCTCATGGAGGCAATTGAACATGTTTAGTTTCCACCTGCTCCCAGGTTTTTTTCTGTAATGTTGAGCTTCTATACAAAACATCATGCAGCACCCACAATCTACTGACTTGAAACAGTTCTGCTCATCTAATCAGGGGGTGGTTGCAATCCAATTATTCTTAAACTGCAGCGAATTTGACCTCTAGCATCTTTAAACTTACCATCACTTTGAGTTTCAGAGACTGGCAGCTAGATGGTGAAGCATTTCAGGTCATCTTGACAACTAGATTGAGATCTTTTCCATACAATACTCATCTTAATTTGTACAGTTTATATGAATAATAGACATTTTGTAAAATGTACATCGGAGAAAATGAAATATAAGAGACATTAAGAGACAGTTAAGAGAAGGATGATGAACATAATCACTTCATGTTCTGCCAAGTCTAGCAATTTGCTCATAATTAAAAGCTATTTGCTCAGTCCTCAACCAAGGACACTGGAAATTGAGACTATATGTTCAAAATAGCATTCTAGTATAATACTCTTATTATTTCTGGCAACTACAGTGTAAAGTATGTAAATGTTATGAATGAATAGAATATGATAAAGGCCTAAATGTGTGGTATGCAACTGAGGATGCCGTGTGGGATAACCATCCCATAATGCAATGCATCTGACATGACCTCACAAGTCAGAACCATTAAGAAAACTTACCAACCCCAAACTTTAGAACGGTATATATATATATATATATATATATATATATATATATATATATATATATATATTCTTTTTCCCTCTTCTTATTTGTCAAGGGAGAAGTCAATACTTAAAGAACTGTTTTGTATAATGGCATGGCGTACAGGAAAATGAAGAAGTGATGCGTCACTCCCCCCCTCCCCCCTTATATGAAAATAGAAACATCTTGAAGTTCATGAAGTACAGTCAAACAAGTTTCATCCACCTCTCTTCCCCATTTCCTCGCTCTCTCTCCTCTCCTTTATGTCATTCTGTCTACATGTGCTGCTCTAGAAACTTGCACAACGAAACCTAGACAGAGCCCTCATGACAGTCTGAGATCTTTTACTTGAAGTGATAAAACGGAAGTTAGAGCTATTTTGCACCAACTGCTCTTCTGGCCCAAAAATAAGTCAGAAATTATGTCAAGCAGTGACACTCAATGCCCATTTGAACAACATAATTTAAAGCTAATGGTTTTTATTTGTAACACACACACACACACACACAATGCCCATGCAAAAGTCACAGTTTGTACAATGCTAGCACTTGTTGGTGGTTTAGACAATTGCTAGGTTGTTGGTGGTGTTTTGCTAGCTACTTGTTCACCAATCCAGATGACCCTCTTTCAAAGTAACTCTAGTTGCTTTTCATTTATGTCTGGGATATTTACACACCAAAATCTTAGTAATAGTGCTAGTGATGCTTGCCTTAGCGAGCGCCACAAAAGAAGTGACCTGTTGTCAATGATACTCAGGGACCAAAAGAAATCTTGAACAAGATGAAAAGGAAGAAGCAGGAAGTCAATAACAAGTAGCCTTGGGTGAATTTGAGGACAGCTTGCATCCCTCTGCTTCATTTCATTTGTCGTCTCCTCTGAATGAGCGCACTCTATACATACACCTGAAAACAGTGTCCTCTCTTTCCTGTCCTTTAATGGAATCAAGGTTGGCCACCTGTGGCCCAAATGGGCAATTTGACTCAGGCCTGAGGTTTCGCTTGAAAAAGAGGCTGTTCGTCCTTGCAATAGGACAAACTAAAATAGATTCTCTCTCTCCTCTCTGTTCCTCCAACATCACTAATATTACGTGTTAGGGTGAGCTGCAGTAAAGTAGTATCTAGCTATATGAAATAGCTAATAGACTAAGATAATTATTGTGTAATAAAACATTAACATTGTTTGTTTTAAGAAAAACACTGGGATGGGATATTACTTTCATAATAAAGTGCCCCTATTATGCTTTTTCGAATATTATCTTTCATGTAGTGTGTAACACAGTGGTTTGTAAATGTAGTGTGGGCACCCACTTGCAGAAACATAAATCGGTGCCTATGGTTCGTATCAATGTGTATCAAGTGCTAAGAAAGATTCCGGAACTGAAATTCATATATGGTAATGGGCATTTTGTGCTGTGTTCATGCCATGTCATAATTACCGTAATTTTGAGATGAAAACACTGACGTTCTACTCGGAACTGTTCACGTCCTCTCGCTTATAATTATGCCTTTCCATGGCAACACTATCAACGCCTAAATAAATCTGCAGCAGTCAGGTGGTACAAGTCGGAGCTTTCAGAAAATGCCCATTTACAAGCTGTAATTATGAGTTCTATGAGGATGTGAACACAATTTACAAGTTGGAATCTTGTAATTACGACATGGCCTGAGCACACCCGGTTCTGACACACATTGTACGCGGTAGACCAATCACGAGAGACAGGTCCATCAGAACAATCAGAGTAAAGTAGGCTCTTTGTTACAATACTGACTGAGCAGAGACAGAAGTATGGGTTAACAGACTTTATTTTCACACACAGCAGAGCAGATGGTGATGCAGGTAAGTGACGATGAATGTTTAAAGTTGTGAAGAAGGTGAATGATAGTGATACTGTCCTTTCGTGGATTTGCAGGAGTGATGAATGATGGCGCGATGAGAAGATGGCTGACGAGGATGGCTGGAGACACTCACACACACACTGGAACAACACGAGGAGATTTGGAGACGAAGGAGACAGGTAGGTTTCTTCAATGGAGTCCAAGAGGTAAGCAGATAGCATTCTATGTGCGTACGAGACCGGACAGTGAGTGAATGTGTGTGAGAGTGTTAAATACTGGTGGTGATGAGTGAGTAGATGAGGTGCAGGTGCAGATGATTAATACTCCGGGGATTGAGTGCGCTGTGATTGGGTGATGTTGGAACCTGGCGTGTCTGTGACAGTACCCCCCCCTCCACGGCCCGCTCCTGAGGGCCGAGGACCCCGACGTCGTGGTGGACGGCCTCTTCCACGGGGGGCTGGTCTGTCAGGGTGGTTCGAATGGAAGGTTTGAAGGAGGTTGGGGTCCAAGATGTCGTCCCTGGGGACCCATGAGCGTTCTTCTGGGCCGTAGCCCTCCCAGTCAACCAGGTATTCAAGTATACCACCACGGCGTCGGGAGTCCAAGATCTCATGAACCTCGTATGCGGCGCCGTCGTCCAGGATGAGTGGAAGGGGGGGTTCGGAGGCTGCCACGCCAGGCCCTGTGGAGAGAGGAACAGAAGGGTGGTGAGGTTTGAGAAGTGAGACATGGAATGTGGGATGAATTCTATAGTGAGGAGGTAGTTGGAGTTGGTACGTGACAGGATTGATCTGCTTGGTGATGGTGAATGGGCCAATGAACCTGGGACTCAGCTTCCGGCAGGGCAGACGCAGGCGGATGTCCCTGGTTGACAGCCAGACCTTCTGACCGGGTTGGTAGGTAGGAGCTTCGGACCGGCGAAGGTCTGCTGTCATCCTGCGTCTGCGCAGGGCTCGTTGCAGTTGGTGATGTGCCGAGTCCCAGACCCTCTCGCTCTCTCGGAACCAGTAATCCACAGATGGTACATCGGAGGGTTCCCCAGACCAGGGGAACAGTGGGGGTTGGTAACCGAGTACGCATTGGAATGGAGTGAGACCGGTGGCAGACTGACGGAGAGAGTTCTGGGCGTACTCGGCCCAACCCAGGTACTGGTTCCAAGAGTCCTGGTGGTCATGACAGAAGGTACGGAGGAAGCGACCGATCTCCTGGATCTTCCGTTCCGTCTGCCCGTTCGTCTGTGGATGGTATCCAGACGTCAAGCTGACGGTCACACCCAGGAGCGAGAAGAAGGCCCTCCAAACCTTAGAGATGAATTGTGGCCCCCTGTCGGAGACGATATCTTCAGGGATACCGAAGTATCGGAAAACATGGTTGAATAGAGCCTCAGCTGTCTCTAGAGCAGTGGGTAGGCCTCTTAGGGGTATTAGGCGGCAGGACTTCGAGAACCGGTCGACTACAACTAGGACGCAGGTGTTGTTGTCTGAGGCTGGCAGGTCGGTGATAAAATCGACTCCCAGGTGTGACCAGGGTCGGTTGGGAACGGGCAGAGGTAAGAGCTTGCCGGATGGTAAATGGCGTGGGCTCTTGGAGATGGCGCATTCCTTACAGCCCTGCACGTACCTTCTGACATCGGCTGCCATGTTGGGCCACCAGAAGCGTTCCCTCAGCAACGAGAGGGTTTCATTGGCCCCCGGGTGACCAGTGCCAAGTGACGTGTGGGCTGAGTGGATGAGTGGAGTGCGTCGTGATCTTGGGAGGTAGCACAAGCCTGGTGGACAACCCGGCGGAGCGTTGGTGGAGGCATTGGAGGAGGGCATGGATTCCTCTGACCAGGAGATGGGACTGACGATAAGGTTTTCTGGAATGATGGGTTCAGGAGTGTCAGGAGTTTCTTCTGGAGTATGGAGACGGGAGAGAGCATCAGCTTTAACATTCTTTGGACCGGGACGGTAGGAGATGGTAAAATTGAATCTGGTGAAAAACAAAGCCCAGCGGGCTTGTCTGGGGTTGAGTCTTTTTGCAGATCGTAAATATTCAAGGTTTTTATGGTCGGTGAGAACTTGGAAAGGATGTTTGGCTCCCTCCAACCAATGCCTCCACTCCTCCAGGGCTAGCTTGACAGCGAGGAGCTCACGGTTGCCGATGTCGTAGTTTCTCTCCGCCGGGTTGAGCTTGCGGGAGAAGAAGGCACATGGATGGAGTCGACTGGGATTCCCCTGCTGCTGTGACAACACCGCTCCTACTCCTGTGGTGGAGGCATCCACCTCGACAACGAAGGGCAGCTCTGGGTTGGGGTGGATGAGGAGAGGAGCGGTGGTGAAGGCGTTCTTGAGATGGTCGAAAGCCTTCGTGGCCTCAGGAGTCCAGGACAGAGACTTGGGCTTGTGTTTGAGCAGGTTGGTGAGTGGACTGGCAAGGGAGCTGTAATTGTGGATGAAGCGACGGTAGAAGTTAGAGAATCCGAGAAATCTTTGCAGTTCTTTGATGGTTGTGGGAGTGGGCCAGTCCTTGATGGCTTCCACCTTCCCCTCGTCCATCCGGATACCACTGCTGTCTATGATGTAACCCAGGAAATGTACTGATGACTGATGGAAGGAACACTTTTCTGCCTTGAGGAATAGATGGAACTTGCGGAGTTGTTGGAGGACCTCCGCAACGTGGTGGCGATGTTCGGCCAGGCTCCGGGAGTAGATTAAGATGTCGTCGATGTAGACCAGGACAAACCGATGGAGATACTCCCGGAGCACCTCATGTATGAAATCCTGGAATACGGAGGGGGCGTTGACCAGGCCATACGGCATAACCAAGTACTCGTAGTGGCCGGTAGGTGTCACAAAGGCGGTCTTCCACTCGTCCCCCTCGCGTATCCGGATGAGGTTGTACGCGCTGCGGAGGTCCAGTTTAGTGAAGACAGTGGCACCACGGAGATGTTCTAGGGCTGATGGGACGAGAGGAAGGGGATAACGGAACTTTACTGTAATCTTGTTTAGGGCACGGTAATCAATGCAGGGCCTCAAGCCTCCGTCCTTTTTGGCCACGAAGAAGAAGCTTGAAGCAGCAGGGGAAGTGGATGGTCGGATGTAACCTTGAGATAGAGCCTCCTTGATGTATTCCTCCATGGCCTTCTCCTCCGGGATGGATAGAGGGTATATCCTTCCCCTAGGCACTGGTTCACCCGGAAGCAGATCGATGGCACAGTCCCATGGCCGGTGTGGAGGCAGCTTGGAGGCTCGTTGAGGGCAGAATACGTCGCTGAAGGGGGCGTAACACTTAGGGATGTCGACGGAACGTTGGTCCACTGGGCTCTCGATGGTAGTGGCACAGACGGGAATAGTCTCGGAGCGTGGAGTATGTGGGATTGGGAGCCCAGGGAAGCAGCCGTGGAAACAGGTTTCGCCCCACTTCAGGACCTCGCCTGTTCTCCAGGAGAGTGTAGGATTATGCTGCTCCAACCAGGGGCGCCCTAGTATCACGTCAGCGGTGGATCCCTCCAGAACCAGCAGATGGAGGTGTTCGACGTGAAGCAGACCAACTTGAATCTGGATGGCATCGGTGCAGCGACGAATATGTTTACGACTTAATGAATCACCAGTCACTGATCGAATCTTGTAGGTGGTCGGCGTGGCCGTGGTCTTGATGCCGAGCTGGCGACAGAGGGTCCCGGAGATGAAGTTGCCGGCTGACCCAGAATCGAGGAGGGCAATAACTGGAAGAGTAGTTTTAGAAGCAGTAAGTGTTACAGTTGTGGTGAGTGGTTTCATTTTTCTAATAGAAGGTATTATAGCACTCACCATGGGTCTTGGAGGACGAATTGGGCATGTGGAGAGGATATGCCCAGGAGAACCGCAGTAAAGACAAAGATTCTGGGTCAGCCGCCTCTGTCGCTCAGCAGAGGAAAGCCGAGTGCCCTCTAGCGTCATAGGCTCGTTGGCTGGTTCTGGAGAGCTGACGGATTCTGGTCGGCGAGCTGAGATGGTAAACAGCGGCTGGTCCTGGTGTTCTTCTAGACACGACTGCATACGAGTGGCGAAACGTATGGAGAGTTGAATGAAACGTTCCAGGCCGATGGAATCCTCGTATGCAGCGAGATGCAACCGCACGCGAGGATCCAGTCCCTGTCGGTATGTAGTAATCAAGGCCTGCTCATTCCAGCCGCTGGATGCCGCGAGGGTTCGAAACTGCAAGGCATAGTCATTAACAGTAAGAGATCCTTGTTTCAAATTGTAGAGTTTCTCACCAATGGAGGAATCTGTGATGGGCTTCCCGAACACTTCGCGGAAGTGAGCCACAAAACCGGAGTATGAGTGAGTGATGGGATGGTTCTGAGACCAGATTGAATCTGCCCAACGAAGCGCTTTGCCTTGCAGTTGTGAAATGATGAACGCCACCTTTGAAGTTTCAGTAGGGAAGTTGTGCGGTTGCATCTCCAGGACCAGCGAGCACTGCAGAAGAAATCCGCTGCAGTCCTCCGCCGAACCAGAGTAGGGCGCCGGTGTAGCCATGGGACTGGCGTGCACAGGAGGTGAAGGGGAAGTAGCGGTGTTTGCGGATGTGATCGCTGGAATAGGTGATGCTGGAGTGGTGGTAAGAGCTCGCCGAAGGATATCGACGAGCTCCTGGATGGGATCCGGTTGGCTCATGCTGTGTGTGAAAGACGAAGTTTTCGGTCCGGTCTTCTGTTACAATACTGACTGAGCAGAGACAGAAGTATGGGTTAACAGACTTTATTTTCACACACAGCAGAGCAGATGGTGATGCAGGTAAGTGACGATGAATGTTTAAAGTTGTGAAGAAGGTGAATGATAGTGATACTGTCCTTTCGTGGATTTGCAGGAGTGATGAATGATGGCGCGATGAGAAGATGGCTGACGAGGATGGCTGGAGACACTCACACACACACTGGAACAACACGAGGAGATTTGGAGACGAAGGAGACAGGTAGGTTTCTTCAATGGAGTCCAAGAGGTAAGCAGATAGCATTCTATGTGCGTACGAGACCGGACAGTGAGTGAATGTGTGTGAGAGTGTTAAATACTGGTGGTGATGAGTGAGTAGATGAGGTGCAGGTGCAGATGATTAATACTCCGGGGATTGAGTGCGCTGTGATTGGGTGATGTTGGAACCTGGCGTGTCTGTGACACTCTTAGAAAAGAAAATCGAACCGTTTCAGACACTGTGAGTAAAGCGGTAATGCTGCAGTGCATTTTGACAAAAGTGTTTTTTGACCTTGTATGCATGTAAACCTGTTGTAGAAGACCTCCAAAACAATGATGAATCACCCTCACCCATCATGTCCGGTGACCATGCATTAAAGTTTCAATTAAAAAAAAAAATAAATAAATAAATAAATATTCCAAGTTTCAAGTTCGCAAGTTACTTTTTCACATTTATTGACTACTCTCCTTTCCCCATGTTGAGTGAAATATAGAGCAGAGGTGTTGTGTGTGCTGTGTGAACATGATGGTTATTGTAGCTCTAGACTAAATGTGAACATGCATTACTCATCTCACTTGCATGAAAACATTCAGTATTCCTCAAAATGAATAAAAACAGTGAATTGCAAACTCAGGTTTTTTTACGCAAACCTGTAATAATTAACTATATTAAATTAAACAAATATACTTCATGTATTTAATCTCACTTTATTAACCAATGTCTTTGCAGCTGACCTTCAATGATCTGATTTAACCATAATGATAAGCAAAAATTACTTTAGATTAGATTTAGAAGAGTGCTGAACTTCCTTCTCCTGTATCCCATTCTTCTTTAATTCAGAATGGCAGCACAGCTGAAAGTTTTGTTTGAGCTGTGTTCTCTACTGTACAAGTGTGAATATGCATTTCCTTTAGCCTGAGGTTTATTTATTTCACTTTTGGTGTGAAATGGCTTTAACATTTGCCAAAAATAGAACTTTTTTTTTTTATGTTGTTATTAAAAAACAAACAAACAAGCAAGCCCAGCACAGGTGAGAAAAAGTAACACAAAATTAATGTAATGCATTGCTTTTCATAAAAAGTAATGTGATCAGTTACTTTTTTAGGGAGTAATGCATTATTGTAATGCATTACTTTTAAAAGTAACTTTCCCCAACACTGCAAATCAGCTTCTGACAAACACATTAAAAAATAAAAATTCATTTAGTTTCATATTTACATGCAATGCAGGGATTTGTGCAAATTTTTGCACAAAAATAAGTTAAGTCAATAATAATAATAAATACTAATAAAATGAAGTTCACGTTCTCTGGTGTTGGTTAATGGTCACATGACATGCAGGTAAACAATGTTTGTTTTTTTTTATCTTTTTTATTAAATGTTTTATTTTGATTGTTTTTATTTTAAAATGTATTTTAATTTTTATGATTTAACTACTTTATAGCTTTTCATTAAAATCACAACCCCAGTGTGGGAAACATGAAATTTGTGCTACAATTTATCTACCTAGCACTGGTTAAAGGTGTTAGATGAATTGTAAAGAAGAGGGTGATTTTATAGTGATTTATTACTTCTATGTCGGTTGTTAGTGAGACATGAACTGGCTTACCGTTCTCTGCCGTGTCATAGATTGAGTTTTCCTGCATTTCTCTGCTTAGAGGTTCAGAATAGCAGCAACTCTCTCTCTGTAATCTTTGTTCAGCCTCGATGTTCTAAAAAGCATTAAGAGGATTTAAAGTGTGACATCTGTATCTGAAAGTGTCCATTATGTGTTACGAGCAATTAGAAAAATGCTCATCATCATTATGTGCTGTGATTTGGTGCCATTCAACCTACAGGGAACGCCTGCTCACACAGACTCCTGATCCAGCCCTTCACCTCTGAATGGAGGGCAGCGAAAACGTAAATTTTGTCTGAGGTCTCAAGAAGAAAGGCGGCGCAGTCTTTGGGGCAGTCAGCCATCTCGTTCTCTGATATGCGGATGCATTCTCGCAGCCGGATCACCTGTTTGTAGTCGGGTTTGCGTTTGTTGGAGCCCTGTTTGATGGAGGAGTGTTTGTGCTCGTACACCTCCAGCCGTGCGATGCTGCGTCTGCCCTCGGCCGCCACCACACACCACACCTTCTTCCATCGCTGAAGAGGACACACACACACATTATAGTCTGTTATATGCTCGGTTAGTGCTATTTGAATACATGTAGCCTATATATAAACTAAAGCAGTGGTTCTCAACTGGTTTGGCCATTGTCATTAAGCCATGACCCAAATTTTTTTAAATTTCAACCAAGCATTTATTTATAAAAAATGGTTCACTCACACACACACAAATATATATGGTAAGGCTATTAAATAGCAGTCTCACTCCCAAGCTATTTTAGTAAGTTGGTATGAGCCATATCAAAAAAAAAAAAAAAAAAATGAAAATAAAGTGGTATTTCGGGTTAAGGTTACAGAAACTACAGTTATTATAATAAATACAATAATTTACTGGCACTTTTTGGCAGGGCTGTAACCAGCATAGGCATTGAGGGGCACAAGTCCTCCCCAATATTTGATATTTCTTAATGCTGCTCTCCATTACGCACCACTCTGTTTGTTGTTAGGAGGCAGTTTAAAAAGTTACATTTTTAGGCTGGTCTGCCTCAGCGATTACTATTCACCGAAAAGGAGAGTGTGAATTTCAGCACGACGCTTTTAGTTTTTGCAGTGAAAGAGTGCATGTGTGTTAAAGTCCCCGTGAACCCAACAGGGGCTGGCTGCAGCCTAAGGGGGCGAGTGGAGCTCCACTCAAGGATGGAAATACGTCACCTCCAGCGGAAATACGTCACCTCCACTAGTGGAGCTTATTGTAAGGGTAGGTTTAGGGTTGGGGTGTAGGTGTAGACGTTAGTAAAACACAAGTGGAGGTGATGTATTTCCTGTTCGAGAGTGGAGCTCCACTTGCCCATGATCTGCAGCCAGACCCTTCTCCGTGAACCGGAATTTGCAAACTACTTTTCGCCAGTGTTGTGCCGTATTTCCAAGTGAAATGGAATATTGAATAGAGGGCAGGGTTTTACTTTAGCACTCCTCCTCTCCGTCTCTGGCTCATAGCAGACTAACGGTTGGAGGGGAGTGGTTCAACCCAAGCCGTCAAACTGACGTCATCAGGGAAGGAACGCCATTCCAGACCGGAAGTAACTTTTCAGATTTTGATTAAAGATTATCACGACAAACTATTTTTTTCTGTGTATAAATTGCACGGATTAATTGTTCACCACAAGACTAGTAATATGCACTAACAAAGTAAATTCATTTGATTTCATGCCGACTTAAGTCTCAAGTAGGTAAACATTTAACATTTGACAACTGTTTTACAATGTCTAATTACCCACAGTAACATACAGTGATGCAAACTACTCAGCTTTTTTATGGAAGTTCTCCATTTTTAATTGAAAATATGCTATGATTTAAATGATGTCATTCATAACCAATTTTTTTGACATATTACACATACAAAAATATTTTATTTAAAATAATATATTATTTGCAAAGAGTTTAAATGGACTAGGCTACTTCACAACTAGGCTAGTTAGACCTAGAACTTCTTTTAACTATAATTAATTTATTATTTCTTCTTTATTCCGCTATGAGCACATCTGACAGTACTGTAAAGTTTCTTTTTCTAAGGTGAGAGACTTTTTATTTAGAAACAAGCTACGAAAATAATGTTAGAATAATGACACTAACATATAGACTGGGAAGATCTCACCTGACATAAGATACAGAATCATGCAATGCGTTTTTCTCAGGTATGAAACTGCGTCTGACAGAAGAGTCAACAACTGACACGCACATCTTTCAGAATAAAAGTCTTGCATCAGAAAAAAAACATTTAGAACAATTCTAAACGTTTTCTGTTGTGATTGTTGTTTTTTTGACTACACACTCCACAACCCACTCAAAACGGTCTTGCGACCCACTTTTGGGTCGCGACGTACCAGTTGAAAAACACTGCACTAAGGTCATAAATGCTATTGCTTTAGGTAGCCTACAAAGCAAATATATCAAACCAATATGTAGCCTTTTTATTTTAAAGAAATAAGGCACAAAAACACTTTCAAGCAAAACATTTCTGTAAAGGTTTAAAATTATAAAGATGTAAAGTGTTTGACTTTATTGATGATTTGCTAAGATGATCTACAATTTATAAAATATTTTAATAATTTCTTTCTCTTTTTAGTTAGTTATTAAGCTGAACTACAGTTGTTGTACAGGCACTAAAATCACTTAGCCTACATAATGTAATTCACATTCATATTTGTCATATATATATATATATATATTCACTCTTTTACTACCTTTCAAAAGTTTGGGGTCAGTAAAAATCTTTTTGAAAGAAGTCTCTTATAGTGACCAAAGCTGCATTTATTTGATCAAAAAAACAGTAAAACAGTAATAATGTGAATATTTTTACAATTTTAAATAACTGTGTTCTATTTTAATAAATGTCTTTTATTCATGTGATGGTAAATCTGAATTTTTAGTATCATTACTCTATAGTCTTCAGTGATCCTTCAGAAATCATTCTAATATAGTTAATGATTTGCTGCTCAAGAAACATTTATTATTATTATCAATGTTGAAAACAATTGTGCTCTTAATATATTTATATACTGGTTAATGGGGTCAATTTTGTACTCTATGCCAGTATCAGTGGCCGCAGATCTTTGCAGCGTTCAGTCTGCCAATGCATGTTGAATCCACAGCCATTCAAGAGTGTGAAAATGATTTTGTCTTTAGTTTACCTTGTTTTACAGCTCTGGAAAGGACACTGAGAGTCTCACCTTGCCGAAGCGTTGCTGATGAAAATAAAGCGTCCCTTTTCTCCTGATGTCCTCCTCCATAGTTCTTCAGCCGGGTTTTATCTGGATTTTCTCTCCTCCCTCTTGCTTTCTTTAGGTTCCCTAGATTCCCCTTTGCTTTTAAACTGTTTGAATGACTATGAGATGCATTGCTGAGAATTGCGGACTGACCTTAGGTACATTGTCAGTCTTACTTCCTGTCTATGCAGTCTAAATCAGTCACTTGGAGAAGTTAGATGAGTGGGCGTGTGTCTGTATGGCTGTGGTAGGGTTGGTTTCCTACTCATATGATTCTTCCTGTTTGACACTATTTAGAGCTGAAGACTGTTTATCTTCTGTAAAAAGTGTGAAAACATTTAACATCCTATACTGCCGACACATCAGAATCAATCACAGGGTCACAGGAATGATTTACTTTTCCTCACATCTTACAACAGTACTATAACAGTAAATACATGCAAAATTCTGCTTTATTACAATCTCAGTCCAAATTGAATTTTTTTATATATATAATTTTCTTCAAATCTAAAAATGTATTGCACATACAGAGTATTTATGTACATCAATTGTACATGATATTTATTATTCTCACCTCAAGTCATGTGAAAATAACACTCAGGAAACTGGCAAGGGGATGTTAAATTAACACAAGGCTTCTTGCCATAGGCCTACATAGTCTGATCATGTATCTAGAGTGCCCCTTTGTGAACATTGCAGGCTATTACAGCACATTCACAAGCATTACAAACAGGCTCTCACACATTTTGGAAGACCAGCTGCTAATGCTAAAACATTATTGTTTAGAAGCTTCTTTTTTTTTAGTCTTTCGATAACCACTGAGAAATTTGTTTAGTATCAGAACTAAATTAATACAGTGTGTTTTGCAAGGTGTCAAAAGGCCATATTTTTAGCTGATACAACTCTGGGCAAAGGCCATCTTTGATCATGCGACAGCCGATTTAGTCATAACTATGGGAGGTTTTCTGAGAAACTTCTGAGAAACATATCCTGTGGTGTGACACAGGGTTATTATAGTTAACTAAAACTAAAACCATAAAAATAGCATTTTCATTACTTGAAAGATATTTCTCTTTATCATTTAGTTAAACTTGATGTGCTAATATAACTAGAACTAAAACTGAAATAAAAATGAATAAAAAAGGACATGAAAAACAATAACTAATAAAAATAACAAAAACACAACAAAATGGCTAAAACTTTAACTAAAATGAAAATGGAAAATATAAAAATAAAAACTAAAATAATATCTCAGTGATACTAAACTAACGCTGCTATGACAAACTCTAAGATGATTTTAAATCAGTGTTATTTATATACTACTTATAGTTTAGTAATATTTTGAATTTGAATTACATTTTATTTTTATATTTTCTAGCTTTTAGTTTTAATTTGTTTAGGTTTTAGTAATTTTTCATGTTCTTTTTTTTTTTTTTTAGAAATATTTCTGTATAGCTTTATTGTCATTTCAATTTAAGTTATTGAAATGTTACTACTTCAACTTAAAGTTATTTCAGTTTGTTGCCAAAGCAGAATGTCTAATTTTCATTTTAAGTTTTTTTAAATGTAAGTTTTAATTTAATATTTATATTTCATATTATTTTGGCTTTATTTCAGTTACATTCAGTTCACTTTCAGTTAGTATGTTTTATGTAACAGTAAACAATTTTTAAACATTTTTTTGCTTATTATCATTAAGATTTTATGAACTCATATTGAAAGACTAGATGGAACATTTGTATTTTAGAATATACACTACCAGTCAAAAGTTTGGAAACATTACTATTTTTAATGTTTTTGAAGGAAGTCTCTTATGCTCATTAAGGCTGCCTTTATTTCATAATAAATACAGAAAAAACAATTATATTGTGAAATATTACTACAATTTAAAATTATGGTTTTCTATTTTAATATACTTTAAAATATAATTTATTTCTGTGATGCAAAGCTGAATTTTCAGCATCATTACTCCAGTCTTCAGTGTCACATGATCCTTCAGAAATCATTGTAATATGATGATTTGATACTCAGTTATTATCAATGTTGAAAACAGTTGTGTTGCTTAATATTTTTTTGGAAACTGTGATACTTTTTTTAGGATTCACTGATGAATAAAAGGTTAAAAAGAACAGCATTTATTCAAAATATAAATCTTTTCTAACAACATAAATCTTTACTATCACTTTATCAATTTAACACATCCGTGCTGAATAAAATTTTAATTTAAAAAAAAAAAAAAGAAAGAAAAAAAATTACTGACCTCAAACTTTTGAACGGTAGTGTATATTGTTACAAAAGATTTGTATTTTAAATAAATGCTAATATTTTTTAACTTTTTATTCATCAAAGAATCCTGAAAAAGTATCACAGGTTATAAAATAATATTAAGCAGCACAACTGTTTCCAACATTGATAATAAATCAGCATATTACAATGATTTCTGAAGGATCATGTGACACTGAAGACTGGAGTAATGATGCTGACAATTCAGCTTTGCATCACAGAAATAAATTATATATATATATTTTACAACACAAGAACATTTAAACTTGCTGAAATGAAATACTGATACATAGAAATGTTTTGATGTTCATAAAAAAAAAAAAAACTCCATGGAGATGTCAATTACTTAGTTGAGACCCAAAGCAATCTGAGTCACAAGGTGATAAAAATCAATACAATAACAAACTCTATCATGTCACTGTCTCCATACTCTCTTTCACTTCAGTGAATGCTTTGAATAAGCTGTTAGCCTCCATAGCTCCATCTGAATGAAACTTTTAGGCGTAATGAACTGTAAATATCTTGTGGTTTGGTAGAGAGCCTGAAACCTGTCAGTTTAGCCATCTTCAAACCTTTATATTGCTCAAATGATTGTTCATCCTGATCTAAAAATTCAATCATATAGTGGTCAAAGCCTAGTTTAAAAATAATAATAAAAGAATCTACAGATGTTTCCAACCTCACATCATCATCATAGGTTAATTACTTATTTTAGGGTGCATCGACATCCCAGAGCACCTTATCAGCCACCTAGCAACCATCAAGAACTCCTTAGCAAAGCGCTAACAACCAAGTAGCAGCTCTCTAGCAAAATCCAAGCAATCAACTAAAATTTCTGTGCATTTTTAATCATCATACCTATTTATAATGGTGTTGTCCTTGTTAATGTATTTACATCACATTAATTGATTTATCGTTAGGCCGAACTGTGAATGAGCTCTAACGTGACAAATGAGAGTGTCACAAACCATGTTGAGAACTCACAGAGGAGAGTGAAACTTACGACTACATTAAATCTCTATTTTGTTTTGTTTAAGGGGTAACAGGACCATCTGGTGTTCATATTGAGCTTTTATTATGAAATCCATATGTCGCAACAATCCTTGGTCCCAACATTGATTCTTATTTTCATATTTCTTCAATAATTCTTATTTTTTTATGGAATATTGCAGTGTTTATTATAAATGACTTATCTGTGCACGTCATTTGAAATGAATAATTTAATTTATTCAATTTATTATTATTTATTTATTATTAAATTATTTCATCATCCTTTTTTAAATGCATGTGCTCTACTAATCTTTCATCAAAAACATTAACTTTTTAACATTGAATTAACAAAAAACAAAAAATTAACAAAATTAAATTTTTTGAATTAACAAAAAAATGTTTTTTTCTGTTTTGTTTTATTTCCTGTCCAGAAAAGAGAATGAAGATTCAGATTTATTAGTGGGAACAGAACACTGGCTGAAAAGCAAATGATTAGGCTATACATGTATTATTATTGTTGTTATTGTTATTATTACTAAATCAATCAACTGCATAACACATCTAGTCATGTGATGCCAACATGGTGACATTTCTAAGAGCCTTCCCATGAAAAAAAAAATTGCTGCACCCAAAATCGAATACATCCCTACAATATAGTAGGTTATGCGAAAAACAGTACGCTAAAAGAGTAGGCCTATGTCAGAATACAATAGTGTTCAAAAAACAGTAGGCGAAAAGTTCCTGGATGACCAGGCCTACTACTTCTGCTGAGATTCTGAAGTGCACATTTGATGTAAATTTCACTATCCCATGAGGCCATGGGAGAGGGTTTATCAATGGCAGTGAAGAGATGCAACTGACACTGTAGGCCTAGGTCACGTGACAGTAACAACATGGCGGATATAGTACATCCAAATTTCATTCATACTACCCACATTCATAGTAAGCTATATAGAACATACTAACGGTCGCAAAGTAAATTCAAATTAAAATGTAGTACCTACTCAGTATGTGATTTCGGACGCAGCAATTGTATAATTTTCACTCAGAAATTGCTAGTAAATTTGACAATTTAAAACACCAATTAATATTGAATTGAATGTGAAATTTTGAGGTAGAAAAAGTAAAACTTTTTTTTGTAAAACGTACTCTAATAATTTTTTGCTTTATTTTACTAACTTTGAAAAATATATATATATTTTTTTACAGTGTATAACAATTTCTAGAAGACTGTTATGTCTGGAGTCATTATTTCATGCCAGTGCTCATCATTTTGACATCAAAAGTGATGCACATTGTTTTATGAGTAAAATCTTGTAATTAGCAAAAGTATTATGTGCACCTTTACAACAGGTGTACTCCTTCAACGCAAAAGCCTCTTTGAACTTGAAATAAGCACTGTCAATCACGCTTAGATATAATTAGAATCATAAATCCACGTGACCTCTAATATCTGAATTCGCAGTTTCACTTTAAGAAGCATGTAAACAAAAGCTCTTTTCAGCGTTAGTTTCGGCGGTGGATGGATGCCGTAACGGTATTCACGAAGCCTCGAACGAACATCTGGCTTTATCACTACCTGCGTCAATTGCGTAAACGTTCCAGTGATTGTGGGCAGATGCGCGCATGCTCATTGTCAGGGGGAGTGAGAGGAGCATGAATGGAGCAAAATGGCGGATCATGTGCAGGTAAGTAAATGATTTTGTTTTGCTATTATTAAATTAATGTGTTGTGATCCACTATAGTCTAGTGATAGATCCCGAGGCTTATTTTGGCGATGCGTACGTGTTTGTTTTAAACGCATGCGTCGCGCGGCGGGAGAGGTTGACTCGCATGCTTTATTGGATGCGATTATCAAGTGTTGACTTGTGGCCTGTCATCATGTTGATTTTAGGACTACAGAGTTAACACACAACTCTGCCAGTTGTGACTGAAAGTTGTTTTGAAGCAAGATGCAAAGACTTTTATCTTAAGCAGCAGAGATAGGTAGATCCTGAGAGATCATTTGTATTACACTGTATGTAACTCTATAGCCACAGTGATGTTTTACATTGTAAACAAGGCATCATCCCTCATCCAACCGCTTGCAATGCAATGAATACACTGGCCTTGTATACACTAGCCATAGTAGCTCTCGCTCAGCAAGACTTTTTCCAAGAGGAAAGCCTCTCGGTAAGCCCCAAAACGTATTTGCTTTCGGTTATCTGTCATTCTGTTATTGCTGGAAACAAATGTGCCCAGTTTTCTGAGCTCTCGCTCTGTTAGCCTGTAGCTCGCGTGCTAACTCATGAGATTCTCCCGCGCGCCGCCTCGTCAAACCAAAAGCCCGACCAGAAATGATTATTTTTCTTAAAAATTATAAAAACGTTGTTTATATTAGCTTCCTTCGCGGGTTGTAAAAATGTAACGTTTTTTCAAGTCATTCATAATAGATATGTTACTAATATTTTCTTCACCTGTAGTGTTTGAGAAGAGTTAAATGACTCCGCGGAATAACTGCCATTATTCGATGAAGTGAATGTAGTGAACCAGAAATATCCGTTTTGGGATTTTACTATATTATGTATAATATTTAATGCTTTATTTTATTTATGAATGTTTTGGGATGTGTTTTAATCAATTTAATTACAATGAAACGAAAAATATGATTTTCTTATTAAATTTCATTGACTATCATGACATTGTTCTTGATAACGGGGTTTAATGAGGCCAACTTGGCAACCAAAATCATTACATGTATAATTGACAGATAAAGGCTGCTCAGAATTTAAAGAAATTATTTTTCTACTTCTCATTAACTTTTGATAGACTCAATATGGTTGTCCTAAAAATATCCATACCTAGACAGCATTTTTGGGCTTCACTGGTGCATTAAACACATGGTACCATGTTTTCAGACACTGCTTGTCATGTGTCATCTTGTAGACAAGCTGCTCAAGACAGGTCATATTTGGGGCAAAGGTTAAGGAGGTCTCAGGGTTAAACACAGTGTTGAATAACTGCTTATTCCCATGAAACTTAATGAAGTGGGGGACGATGCAGTTGTTAACCTGACTCTCATTTGCACAGGCAACAGTAAACATGAGCTTTCCAGTGTTGTTGCCACGCGTCCTGTTACTCTGTAAGTGGGAAAGAAGCCATTCCATTTGCAGTAATAGATTATTAATTACCATCAGAGCAGCCCTATGTCTTACAGGCCATTTGAGTGTTGCTGATTACATCTTGGTAGTGTAACATACTTGTTTATAAAACCAACCAACTAATACTTCAATATATGTATATTTACATGATTATCGAGGCCAGTGAGTTGATATGACTCAGCAGTATTTCTGGCTTTTAACATTCAATTTCCTTGTTTAGCAGCTCAAAAAGAGTTGAAAACTTTAATAGTAAAATGTAAAATAATCCTGCATTATTCAAGTATGGTGTGAACATTTAATGCACAGTGCTCAAAGTATATTAATGCCCGTCATTAACATGTTATAAGTAGGTTGTAGGTGATAACTGACATTATTTTTAGTAAAACCCATGCATGATGTCTTCATTTTGTGTTTTTCAACTTGGCGTTGTCTTATCTTGTCTGTGCAGTTCCTTGCAAATACAACTTGCATTTTATCTATTAGGATGCAAAGCCTTTTTTTTGTATCTTTATGGGTCCTCCCTGTTCTTTTAGGGTCTCTTGATTCTGTTATCAGCAGGTTGCATCAAGCATATGTACATAGGCATGCCATGAAATACTAACTTAAAAGTTGTGAAATGCACTAGAAAGTGTGCATTTTTAAACGTTTTAAATTGTGCAAGTATTAAACTTAACTTTATTTAACTTCATTTAAGCGCAAAGAAATAAATATTTGAAATAAATAACTCTTGTAGGCTACTGAGTGCATTATTTCAGAATTTTTTGCATAATAATAAAGATTAACTTTTTTGTTGAGAGTCATTTGTTGCAGCTGCTGTTTTTCTGCTGATGCTGATTTTGTATAGTTAGTTATGCTCCACAAGGAAACAAAGGACTGTTTAGAGTCAGAGGCTTGTTGCTGCATAACACGAGTTAGCTCGTTCATTCTCCTCTATGTATTATTACCACCAAAGTGTATCACTGACCTTTTTTCCAATCACCATATAGTCTTTCATGCATGCATGAACCAGATACTCCCTCAGTGACTTGGAACAATAACTTGTGAATGTGATGGCTGTGCATTAATTTGCTTAATGGAACATAAGTGTCTAGTTTTTCATAAACCCGCTGTTTGTTGTTGTGATTGTACAAGAAGCTGTCTGGCTTCTGGTTTAAGATTGTAAAACTTGGCATCTTTAGCATTGGGGTAGTCACACCACATGACGTTTTACAACCTATACTAACCTTGATGTAAAGAGGTACCTTGACCTTGATGCACAGACATAAGATTCAGCACCTAACTTTTGTACACCAAATCAGTCATCCTTTTTTCTTTTCTGTTTTTTAATACAACTATTAAAGATTATGCCAAACTACTTTTTTTTTTTTCTTCTTTCTTTTTTATATATCATATCAGGTCAGTTGTATCACCCTGACATTTAATTTTACTTGATTCCCCCAAAAATATCAAAATAAATTTTAATGCAGAAATTAAAAACATGTTTATCTTAGAAGAGGTTTATTCAAGTCATTATCTGTTGAGTTTTAACATTTTTTGGTGAAAATAGTAGATGTGGTTAAATGAATGTCGTTGACCACATCCATCATCTAGCTTGATTATCAATACTAGCATATTTCTGCAAGTAGAGTTTGTAGGACTTATAAAAATAGACATGTGCTTGAATTTCTTGGAAAACTGAAGAAAAAATATCGGGAATTTTATTGGTTCATATCACAAATATCCTCTGGATTTTTTTTTTTTTTGGTGTTTTTTTTTGCTGCCACTAAACTCATGTGGGTATCTTTTTCAGAGCCTAGCCCAGCTAGAGATCCTGTGCAAGCAGCTATATGAGACCACAGACACCACCACACGTCTACAGGCAGAGAAAGCTCTGGTGGAGTTCACCAACAGTCCGGATTGCCTGAGTAAATGCCAGTTGTTGCTGGAAAGAGGAAGTGTAAGAATTAAACTTTTTGAAAGCTGTGAAGAACAGGATGTCTGAAATGATCTGACAGCAATGTTCTCAAAAATCCTAGTTCTTTCTGCATTAGTTTGAGTTAAGCGACTATTTAAGTGTTTGGTTAGGTTTTCCCAAATTGCAGATTGCTTGCTTGACAGTGTATTTGTAAAATCTTCACAGTCCTCATACTCGCAGTTGTTGGCTGCAACGTGTCTCTCCAAGTTGGTGTCTCGTACAAGCAATCCACTTCCCCTGGAGCAGCGCATTGACATTCGTAAGTTATAAGATCAATTTGAGTTTTAGACCTCAGAAACCTTGAAGAGACAACATTTTGAAATAAATGTCACATTGGTTCCTCAGGAAATTATGTTCTCAATTATCTGGCAACCCGGCCAAAGCTTGCTGCCTTTGTGACACAAGCCCTGATCCAGCTCTATGCCAGAATCACCAAGCTTGGCTGGTTCGACTGCCAAAAGGAAGATTACGTCTTCAGGAATGTCATAGTCGATGTGACAAGATTCCTACAGGTAGAGATGAATTATATAGTACTATTAGAAAAGATAATGTTTTTAAATTAATAATTATACATTTTGGAAGTATTTCCTTACCTTTTGCTGTTGCACCTTTAACTAGGAATGCACAAACATTTTTGGTTGAAAGTGCCATTTTTGATGTTCGCCTGAATAAATTTTTTTTTAACTATTTTAAATGAAACTTCAACTTTAACAAAACATTGAGGTGAGAAAAAAAAACATCCATGTGAAAATATACATGTTCTTTGGATTTAATGGAAACAACAATTGATGATGGTGATCAAAATATATTGACGATGACTTGTTCAAGATTTATAGACAATATGATATGTTTGATGCAATTCTCAGTCACCTTGAATTTTGGGAGGGCATTTGTCCTCATTCATGAAACACGAAAAATTAATTTATGTAAAACAATTCATATGTAAACTGTTGCATTGAATACAACAATTTCTTTAAAAAACGATTTATAAGCAAACTACTCCTGTTTCATGAATGAGGACATTTAAACATAACTGCACAACCACAACAGTCCATAGATACATTTTGTGGTGAAAATTCAAAAACATTTTGCAGTTGGTATTTATATTTCCTAGTAGTGCACTCTCACTGAATGACATGATTTAAATGCTAATGCAAATCACTTCTAGGTTTTGCTTTATGACCCAGTTTGTTTAATTTTGGCCAAAGATTTTAATTCCAGTGAAGTTTATAATTCCTTCCTTCCTATGAAGTTGTTTATAAGGTTTTTTTGGTTTAGATTATTTTTAACATGCTACATTTTTTGACTCTTTCAGGATAGTGTTGAACACTGCATCATAGGAGTCACAATTCTTTCCCAGTTAACCAATGAGATTAACCAAGTAAGTTTCTCCGCTCACAGCATTTAGTCTCTAGACATTCATTTAGTCTTTCCTCAGTGCTTGAAATGTTTTTTGCTGTATGTTTAGGATCAATAACCGTATGCCACATTAATGAATTACTGATTCCTTGAATCTTCTTACGGTCCCCCAGGCAGACTCATCGCATCCACTTACAAAACACAGGAAGATTGCATCATCATTTCGAGATTCCTCTTTGTTTGACATCTTCACCCTCTCCTGCAACCTCCTCAAGCAGGTGAGGCTAATGTTTAATGACTTCTAGACTGCACCATGTATCTGTATATTTTCCTTCACAACTGTTAAACCAGCGTGCTTGAATATTATGTAAAGGACTCAATGCATTGTTCTGTATGTCTACAGGCATCTGGGAAGAACTTGAATCTAAACGATGAAAGCCAGCATGGGCTGCTTATGCAGCTACTCAAACTGGCCCACAATTGCCTCAATTTTGATTTCATCGGTACATCCACTGATGAGTCTTCAGATGATCTGTGCACCGTCCAGATCCCCACCAGCTGGAGATCAGGTGATCTTCCTTTTTTTTTTTTTTTTGGGAAAGTTATGAAATGAATGGAGCAACCGTGTCCCAGTACTTGTTTAATCTGTATTTTATAGTATATTTTAACCTTCTTTAGAGATGCTTATAAAGTCTGCTTTTCTTGTTGCATTTTTTTTCTTTTCTACTGTACCTTTAAGACTTCAATATGCAAATTATTTTTGTTATGGCTGGCTAATCATTCATTTTTTAGCATATACACTACTGTTCAAAGGTTTTCAAACCAGTAAGATTTTTGTTAAAGAAATTAAGGTAATACTTTTTTAAAGGTGACATAGTTACACGTTACTACATGTACTTACTATAGTAATAAAAGTAAATTATGCATAATTACAAGTAATACCCTAAACCTAACCCTAACTGTAACTATAGTAAGTACATGTAGTTAATTAATATAATCAGTACTTATTTGAGTAATTACAATGTACCTGCATCACCTTAAAATAAAGTGTAACTGAAATTAATACTTTTATTCAGCAAAGACATTAAATTGATCAAAAGTGAAAGTAAAGACATTTATAATGTTACAAAATATTTCAACTTCAAATAAATTGTTCTTTTGAACTTTCTGTTCACCGAAGAAAAAGATTTTCATGGTTTCCACAAAAATATCAAGCAGCACAACTGTTTTCAACATTGATAATAATAATAAGAGCAGCAGCAAATCAGCATATTAGGATGATTTCTGAAGGATCTTGTCACACTAAAGACTGGAGTAATGATGCTGAAAATTCAGCTTTGACATTACAGAATAAATTACATTTTAAAAAGTATTAAAATAGAAAATAGTTTTTTTTAAATGCAGCCTTCAAAAACATGAAAAACACGTGACCGTCTCCAAACTTTTGAATAGTAGTGCACATATGTTTAGTATAAAAAGAGGCATTCATGTTTAATTCATGCGTCATTTTGGCCTTTCTCTCTCACCTGCAGCCTTTTTGGATTCCTCAACCTTGCAGCTGTTTTTTGATTTGTATCATTCCATCCCTCCTTCGCTGTCTCCCTTGGTGAGTGTCAGATAAACAGCATGATATGCATGTGAAGATAAACAAGCCTTTGCCTCATAGATACTGTTAGACTCTTCCTCTAATGATGTGAACTGTATGTTTATCTTCCAGGTTTTGTCTTGTCTAGTCCAAATAGCATCTGTCAGAAGGTCTCTCTTCAACAACGCAGAGAGAGCAAAGTTCCTCTCCCATTTAGTAGATGGTGTGAAGAGGATATTGGAGAACCCTCAAGTATGCTGTCCATCTTTATATTTGTTCAAATGTCTTTATAAATGCATTGTAATATTTGTTATTAAGTATTATAATAGTAATTCTTGTCATTGTAATTAGGCATGTCACGATTATTAAATAACCATCTGATCGTGGTTATTTGATTTAACTGCGATTATTGTGCTTTCATTTTTGAATTTGCGTTCACTTCCCAGCGTGGGTGGAGGGATTGGGTATGGGGTCAGATAGGATGGTGCCCATCTTAGTAGAATGCATCTGCTTATAGGGAGTAGCGGTATTGGTCATTTGACAGCATTGAGTTAAAACTGAGTGGATGGGTAAGAATAATGATTAATTTTTGTTAGTTATTTTGTTTATGGGTCATTACATCTAGCTGTCTGCCCACTTTAAATCAGACACAGAGATAAAGCATTGTGGTAAGATTGCATTTATTTGAAAGAATTAATGAGAGAGAGAGAGATTGTTCATGTGCGAATTGTGAAATCTATTCACAGTGATAGGTATGGTTAATTGGGTAACGTGGCAATTTTTTTTTTTGTTTGTTTGTTTTTTTTTTGTGGTTTTTATCATGTTTGGTTTTGTAGAGTTTGTCGGACCCAAACAACTACCATGAGTTCTGCCGACTGCTGGCTCGACTCAAGAGTAACTATCAACTGGGAGAGCTGGTTAAAGTAGAAAACTACCCAGAGGTCATAAGACTGATCGCTAACTTCACAGTAACTAGTCTTCAGGTGAGTGAAAGTCTTGGCATGTTAAAGACAAATCTGATTTGTGATTGTTTATAGAAGTTGAACTAACTCGACACCATTCAGATTTTGAAAATTGGCTTTTCAAAGACTGATAATAATTTGATGCGTCCCAGCACTGGGAGTTTGCCCCCAACAGTGTGCACTATCTGCTGAGTCTGTGGCAGCGTTTGGCGGCATCTGTCCCTTATGTGAAGGCCACGGAGCCTCACATGCTGGAGACCTACACCCCTGAGGTGACTAAAGCCTACATCACGTCTCGCCTGGAGTCCGTGCACATCATTCTGAGGTAGTGTCATATCTGAAGTCACGGTTTGGTCCGATAATCATGACTGTCATAAGTGTGTAAAGTTTCTATATACAATATTAATTCTATACAGGGATGGTCTTGAAGATCCCTTGGATGATGCCGGCTTGGTGCAACAGCAGCTGGACCAGCTGTCTACTATCGGGCGGTGCGAGTATGAGAAGACCTGCGCCCTACTGGTCCAGCTCTTCGATCAGTCGGCCCAGTCATACCAGGAGCTGCTGCAGTCCACTAACTCCAGCACAATGGATATAGCAGTCCAGGAGGGTGAGCTTACAACACCTCACATTTCTTGATGCACAATCATATGTCCCGATACAACACTTACGTTACGAATGTGTTGTCCAGGTCGTTTGACGTGGCTGGTGTACATCATTGGTGCAGTCATTGGAGGGAGAGTATCCTTCGCCAGCACGGATGAGCAAGATGCCATGGATGGGGAGCTTGTGTGTCGGTAAGGAATCGGCACTGAAGGCTGTTCACACCAAGACAAATGTTTGACATAAAAGTTTCACATGCAATTTGCCTGTTCAGACCAATGTATAAAAAAGACAGATGGGCTTAATGAATATGCACAACTTTCTGTTTCTGACACCCTTTTGTCAAGGAAAATAAAGGAAATCAAACATTATTTACATATTTTTTAAAAAAGTTAATTTTTGTATTAACTATGGTGCTTATCAAACCACATCACATACTAGAGTACAAAGGCAAAAGAGTTTGAATTCTTCCCATGTTGTTCATTGTGCTATCACCAAATAGTCTTTTTAAGAGTGCACAAAGTCGTAGTTTTATGTAACAGCAGTGGCACTGGGCATGTGACCAAGAGAGTGAATCTTACTGGTTGGCCAGTTTTCTTTGCAGTGTGATGGAAAAGAGATCAAAATACCTCTCTGTAAAAAAAAAAAAAAAAAGTTTTTTTTTTTTTTTTTTTAACTCATTGGCAGCATGCAAATGTGTGTCGGTCTGAACTGACGCATTAACAGCCATTCATTAAAATTAAAATGTTAATTGCATCATTTTTTCACACTGAACATCTTGGTGTGAACAAACCTTCAGACTCAGAACGTAGAAGCTAGTTGTCATGCTTTAAATAGTGTATCAAACTAGTGATGCGCAGTATATGTATCAAATCAGTTATCAGCCTTTTTTTTTTTTTATACAGTCTAGATTGGTTTTTTTCCCAGAATTGAACAATATTGGATATTCTCTTTTGCTATTTTTACATTTATTTTACCTTTGCCATCATGTAACGCAATAGTCATATAATTTAAAGTAATAATTTAATCTAAAATTAATTTTTAAAAATGCTAGTTTAATAATACTGTTAAATGTAATCTTTAGCAAATCTAAAAAAAAAAATAATTTTCATATTTTTATAATGATGCGATTCCTAATTTTACTTGTATTAAAAACTGTTGATTTATGGTTTTAGTGCTTAATTACATTTATTTCGACAAAGGAATGGTAAGGAATTTAATTTTAATTAATCACTTGAGATCACTGGTTCTTGTGCTTATTGCTTTAATATAAACTTCATCTTTTGTCATTTTCAGAGTTTTGCAGTTAATGAACCTCACAGACTCACGGCTGGCTCAAGCAGGAAATGAGAAGCTCGAGTTAGCCATGCTCAGTTTCTTCGAACAGTTTCGGAAAATCTACATCGGTGACCAGGTGCAAAAATCATCAAAGGTAATGACAGTTATATTACAGCTGTAGTTTGTCTGTTTGCATGAGCACAAACTTCAAGCTGTGGTTTGTTTAGACATCAAATCTAAAACATAAAATCAGCTAGTAGTGAATTAATTATTGATCTCTCGTAACTTTCACAGGCCTTTGAACTCTCAGAATGGTTGAATTTTGCAATGGTGTCATGTCTGGGCTTTGAAAAGAGACAGTCGATTCAGCTTTTTTGCATGCTTAGTTGTGGTTTCACTCTTTTAGTCTGGCTTTCTAAATGGAAAACAAAAAGTTGGACTTGTAGATTTAAAAACAAATAGTTTTTTGTGTTGGAGATGAAAGTGACCTGTCTCAACTAACCAGAAAGCTGAAGTTTTCTCTCTTGTCGCTCAGATTCCAAACTGTGAACAGAGAAGATAAGTGCACATAGAGAGACTAGCTGTTCCTCTAAAGGCCAATTCACATTGCACCGACAGACGGCAACAGACACTTCATCGAATTTTGTCGGATGAGAGTGGGATCCTGTTGGCGTCTGTCTAAGCATTTTTTGCCGATTGAATATGTTGAATCATCTCTTGTCGGGTCGTGGAATGTCTGAGAAGTGACTTTCTTTAATCTGGTGGTTGTCTGCGTTGGTCAGCATATGTCGGTGCAGTGTGAATTGGCCTTAAAACTGTTTAGTTCTGCTTTATCCTGTTGTCCTTAACCTTGGAATTAAAAACCTTTTAAAAGTGCTCCTCATAACTGTAAAACAGTGCAAAAATCATTATGAAGTCTGATTGGATTTTGATGCATTAAATTTAATGGCGAATTGTATATAGTGTCCCAAATGGCACACTTAATTTGGATTTTAGAGATGCAGACTTTACAGTGTACTATTACCCAACAGCCCATGCAGCAAAGTGTAGAATCAGAGTGTGCCATTTTGGACTGGGCCATAATCAGGACTCCACCATAAGGATTTTTTTCCTTAAAAGAATTTATTTTTAGCAGTCTAATTTTATTTGTTTTAGAAAAATATGTATACTGTATTTGCCATTAAATGTTACGTTAGGTTTTTAATTTGTAAATGAAATTGAACTGCTTTATTCCCCTATTTCTCAGCAAATAAATATAGGTAATGGTTTTGTGAGAAGAGAACCCTCTGTGAATTATCACAGTTGCTTGCTTCTCGTGGCTTTATTTCCCAACCTGTTTTTTCAGTAGTTGAACACCTAAATGCTTTTGTAAAATGGATGGTTCCAATCTTGGATGCTGATTGGTTTATACATCATTCCATTTAAAATGCAGGATATATTAGTAAGAGCTACAATGCAAAACACCTGTTCAAGGTGAATTCAACATGACATGAAATAATACTACTTTTGTTTGATCCTTAGTTGTATCGGAGACTATCAGAGGTTCTTGGCCTGAATGATGAGACCATGGTACTCAGTGTTTTCATTGGGAAAATGTGAGTATATGTCAACTAATGATAGATATATTTAATAGGAAACCTTATTTTGTCAAAAATTACAATTGAAAAACATTTTTAATTAAGAGTTTTGTTTTAACGCAGAATCACCAACTTGAAGTACTGGGGACAATGTGAACCAATCACATCTAAGACACTACAGCTCCTCAATGACCTCTCTATTGGATATCCTTACACACATGTTGCTTGTTTAAATTTTAAACAGTATCAGCATTGTTACAGAGGTTGATGGACTTTTATTTAACGTAAATCTATAGAACGGTCTGTGAAGTTTTTTGACAGTGAATATGTTTTTGTGTTTCCTTAACCTAATTTGTCACATACAGCAGTGTTAGAAAACTAGTGAAACTCAGCGCTGTCCAGTTCATGCTAAACAACCACACGGTAAGTGACCAACATGAGCCTTTTTTGTTTTTCTTCAGCTTTTTTTGTCCCTGGAGTGCAATTAATGGACAATGACATTAAAAAAAGTCTTTTCTTTTAAAAACAATTTTTATTTTTTACTATTCTTAAAACTGTTTCTTAAAATTATTTCTTCAGTAACAAGCTGACAATGTGTTATTTTTCTTCCATGTGACAGAGCGAGCACTTTTCTTTCCTGGGCGTGAACAATCAGGCCAATCTTAGTGATATGAGGTGTCGGACCACTTTCTACACAGCCTTGGGAAGACTTCTTATGGTAGATTTGGGTAAGGGTAGATCTATTATAGTTCATATTTCAAATTTACAGTGGACTGACCTTAATCATCTGATATGTATGAAGTAGAGCATATAAGTGTCATGTAAAAGGACATCTTTTACAATGTTCTGTCTTTGACAGGTGAGGATGAGGACCAGTTTGAACAGTTCATGCTTCCTCTCACTGCCGCATTTGAAGCCGTTGCTCAGATGTTCAGCACCAACACCTTCAATGAACAAGAAGCAAAAGTGAGATGTCGTATTCTTTATCATACAGCACACTTCTCAGTGTAATGTGCAGCATTTGCAAAATACCTTTGTACCTCAGTGTTTTCACACATGAGAGATGACCAATTCTTTTTCTTTTTTTCTTTAGAGAACTTTAGTAGGACTTGTGAGAGATCTAAGGGGAATTGCCTTTGCCTTCAATGCCAAGACCAGCTTTATGATGCTCTTTGATTGGATGTATCCTTTTAATATGTATTTGTTTTATTTGTGTAATTATGTGTGTATTTCTTTATTTTGTGTGTTTATTTTTGTTTTTATTTATTTATTTATTTATTTTCCATTCATTTCAAATTTAAACAAACTAAGAAAATGATATGAAACTAATAGGGGTGGGAATCTTTTGGAACCTCACAATTCGATTTATGTCGATTCTTGGGGTCACAATTTGATTAAAAATAGATTTTCGATATTTAATCAATTTTCAGTTCGATGAACTCAAATGAAACAAAAAAATAAAGGAAATGAAATTATTCATTTAATTTAAAGGATTAGTTCAACCAACGTGCAGTGCAATATTGAAATATTATAAATCAATCAATTTATAATATCTAGATATTTTATATTGAACTGTTTTATTCATAATAAATTACATTTCCTGCCTTTTAACTTTGTAGGATATTGATAATACTAGTTATATTGTTTATATTTGTTCCCGTGGTACAGTTTCGCCATGTCTGCTTCTTATATTGTATTTAAGGGGCTTGTTTTGCTTTTTTTGTGATATCTGGCAATCCTTCACCTGGAGCTTTTATGAAGAGAGGGAAGAGTTCAGGAAGAGCAGCAGCATGAGAACTGAACAGCAGCTACTGTTAGTGCCAATTGTTCAGAAGTTATTTAATAAAGTAGTTTAAATTATACACACCTTGTAACAGTGTTATTTTACTCTAGCCCGCCGCTGTTCAAATTTTCATATTTGCCTCTCACGGCATGAGTGCGCACATGTCTTTTGCATCATTAAAATGTGATCGGTTTATGTGAGTGTCAAGTTGACAGGCGTATAGAATTAAAGGAAATGATTATCATCTGGATCCGATCAATGGTAGATCGAGTTAGAAATATATAATATGTGCTGTTGCATTCTCATTTTTTTTGTAATTTAGCTTTAGATACAGGGGATATGTTCAAATCACTTTTATAGGCAGATATTGTTCATTAACACAGAAAACCACTAGACGTGTGCTGGTAACTGTACATGATTTAAGGCTATTTTCTGTTTGTTAAGATATTAATATGAACTTGTTGTCAAGTAAGCTTCATTCATAATGCTTCCCCCGTTGCAAGCCTGTGCGCTATCTAAACTGTCCGGGTGCTGCACTGCTCTCGCAGTTGACTTATGCCTTCTTTGAAATGACAACATCAGGTTATTAATATACATTTTGAAAATCGAATTTTTGAAATTTGTGAATCGGTTCGAATCGGTGAAAGATGGATATTTTTTTCCCCTCCCACCCCTAAAAACTAATCTCTTTGGCCAAACTGCACATTTCAGAATGAATGGCAATTTTAATATGTTCCTTAACAGGTCATAGTTACCCCTCTTACATGCCCATCTTACAGAGGGCAATAGAGCTCTGGTACCATGTACCTGCTTGCACCACACCAGTCCTCAAACTCATGGCTGAGCTCGTCCACAACAGGTACGCATACGTTACATCTTGCACATGTCCTTGAGAGCTGTGTTCGAAGGTTATGCATGTTCTCTGACTTAGTGTTTTGTTTTGTTTTTTTACACGAAGGTCACAGAGATTACAGTTTGACGTGTCGTCACCGAATGGAATCCTGTTGTTTAGGGAGACCAGCAAGATGATTACAACATATGGTACATCCTCTCCTATAATGAACCAGTTTTCATATTTTGATGAACTATTCTGCTGGTTTGGTGTAGTAGCATTATTATATCGTTAACACTTTATGTTGATGTAAATGAATCATTTGTCTTGTTTTTGCTTCAAGGGAATCGGATCCTGACACTGGGTGAGGTGCCAAAAGATCAGGTGTATGCACTGAAATTGAAGGGAATCTCCATTTGTTTCTCCATGCTGAAAGCCGTATTAAGCGGCAACTATGTCAACTTCGGCGTCTTCCGTCTGTATGGCGATGATGCCTTGGACAACGCCCTGCAGACCTTTATTAAGCTGCTCTTATCCATCCCTCACAGTGACCTGCTGGTAAGAGCCGTCAGCTATCAGTATCAGGAGTGTGTCTTTCAGCATTCAGATTGGTTGATTTTGGTTGGTTGGTCTTCCTGCAGGACTATCCAAAGCTTAGTCAGTCTTACTACTCTCTTCTGGAGGTGCTAACCCAAGACCATATGAACTTCATCGCCAGCCTGGAGCCTCATGTGGTCATGTACATCCTGTCCTCCATATCAGAGGGGCTTACTGCACTTGGTAAGGATCTTCTCTTCAAACATAGGATTTTTTTTTTTTGTACACGATTTGACCTTACAAATCCTCCTTCAGTTCCATCATGGACCCCTAGATGTTTGTGAACCTATGAAGTTGATCTCTGTTTCTGTTTGTCGCTTCACAGACACAATGGTATGCACTGGTTGCTGCTCAAGCCTGGATCACATAGTTACTTATCTATTCAAGCAACTGTCACGCAGCACAAAGAAAAGAGCGGCGCCCATGGCCCAGGAGAGTGACCGCTTCCTTCACATAATGCAGCAGCACCCTGAGATGATTCAGCAGGTGAGCTGCATCTGTAGCCATATGAGGCTTTGAAAGCATAAATTACATCATAAATTAAATTATTTGGTGTTTAGGAATTTTTGTCTTGTTGAAAGCATAATTTGCAATGATATTTTTTTTACAGCCATTTATGTTTGTTATAAAATATATTTTCCTCATGTACGTTGACATTTTGAAGTGTATTGGAGATATTTGATCTGACAGATTTCTCGCAATCTTTTTATCCAGATGCTGTCCACAGTGTTGAATATCATCATTTTTGAAGATTGTAGGAATCAGTGGTCAATGTCACGGCCACTGCTTGGTTTGATTCTGCTCAATGAGAAGGTATGTGGTGTGTGTATTAAAAGTGGGGGGAAATCAATTCTCTGATACTTTGTGTTTCTCTCTTTAACGATTCTGAATTGATTTTGAAAACTTGTATGCATATGTCTATGCATGTATTACTACTGTTGAAAAGTTTGGAGTTGGTACAATTTTTTTTTTTTTTATATTTTGAAAGAAGTCTCTTATACTCACCAAGGCTGCATTTATTTGATCAAAATTACAGTAAAACTGTAATATGTTAAAATATTACAAAATCAATTATAATAATAGTAATAATATTTTAAAACAATCTATTCCTGTGATGGCAAAGCTGAATTTTCAGCATCATTACTCCAGTCTTCAGTGTCACATGATCCTTCAGAAATCATTCTAATATGCTGATTTTTCTCCTCAAGAAACATTCATTATTATTATCAATGTTGAAAACAGCTGTGCTGCTTAATATTTTTGTGGAAACCGTGATGCATTTTTCAGGATTGAAATGGAAATCTTTTGTAAGATTATAAATGTCTTTACTGTCAATCAATATAATGCATCCTTGTTGAATAAGAGTATTAATTTCTTTAAAAAAAAATTTAAAATCTTTCTGACCCTAAACTTTTAAACGTTAGCATGTGTATGCATGTGTAAAAAACAATGTAATGTAAATATGGTGTCAGTTCTGTAAATAGTCACACCTGTACACACCTATAAAGAATATAATTGTGACTATCAAATCATTGGGGTCTGTTTAATGAGAGGCCCATCATTCTTTTTTTAAATTTTAATAAGCACTACAGCACCTTTTGTGATCAGAGCATTGTGTTTGTAGTATTTTGCAGATTTGAGGAACAGCATTGTGAACAGCCAACCACCAGAAAAGCAGCAAGCCATGCACTTATGCTTTGAAAATCTCATGGAGGGCATAGAGCGAAACTTGCTCACCAAAAACAGAGACAGGTCATTTGATTTCATATGATTTTTTTATCCTGTTTTGTGTTTAAGTTTACAGAGAAATACTATGCCATAATAAAGATCCTTTAAAATATAAATTAAGTGCTCAAGAACACACACAATCATAATGATTATGAATTTAATTTTAATAAACTAGTGCTTTGAGTCAGTGTCGCCTGCAAAGATGAAGTTTGACGACGCTGACTCGTCATCTCCGCATTATAGTAGATGTGCCTATTGAGAGAAATGCACTTTAAATTAAACGTCATGCAGTAAGCACTGTACTAATTTAGCTTTTACACAAACACTTGGATATGCACCTAATAATAGTGCACACTCCGCACAAACACTTAAATAACCCACATTTTTCTGGGTTAACGTTAGAGCGAGCGGCCATGTAAAGTTGCTACTGCTTACATGTTTCAGAAGCTACACCATATTTGTGGTCGATGAAAGATAGGCGAGCTTTTTGATGTCCTGCATGGTGTACTGTATTACCACGTTATATGTGGTAACGATCTGTTAACGATCTGTCCGTCACAGACTGCACGCTTCCTGTGGAATTATTTTTTTTCCCTGTGATTAATAAACTTTTACTTGCAAGTTTCAAATAAGCTATGTTCGAGGTTGATGAATGATAAATGAATGTTTGGATTTCCTGACTGACATACTGTTATTACCACATGGACCAGCCGTGTCAACGATCTGTCTGTCATGGACTGCGTGACTTTTTCTGTGACCATTGACCAACTAATTTAAATTTGGTTGACTAAGCCTCTTCTCATTGACTAATGTTTGGTCAACTATTAGGGGGCAGCCCTACAAGCTTCACTGTTACTATATCTTATATCCCTAAACTAAAGTTTTAGAGTATTAAAATAATTTTTCATTCATATTTATTTTGCCATGCTAAGCCAGAAGCTGACACTCACACTTTTTTTATTTTCACGGTTGTCATTCAAATATGTATGTATATATACACACATACATATATACTCAACTTTTTTTCTTCATTTTGCAGGTTTACACAGAATCTTTCAGTATTTAGAAGAGAAGTCAATGACTCCATGAAGAATTCCACATACGGGGTAAACAGCAACGATATGATGAGCTGACATTCCATAGAGCACCAGGCCACTTGGCCCGGCCCCACCCTGTACTCCCACCCGCCCCTGGCCCGGCTGCCAGGGGACCACCACTGCGCAAGCCTGCACCTCCCGCTCCCCAGTCCCTAAAAAAAAAAAAACCATTACCTCTCTCCCCTCACATCTCCTCCCCCACCCTTTTTTATATATATATAAATATATATATACACATATAAATATATACATATTTTAAAGCCAGTTTCTAGAAGTCCTTCTCCTTGACCATTCTCTTGTCATTTGGGGCTCAAAGTCCAAAGAGAGTGAAGAGGGTATGGCTGGGGAATGGTTGGGAATGGGTTTGGGGTGTGGGATGGCACCAGTGTGGACTCTAGAGTGGACGGCACACACGAACCGCTCTGAGGGATGATGGGAAGTGGGCGTCTGTGTGTGTGTGTGTGTGTGTGAGAGTGTGTTTGAGAGCATGTCTGTGGGAGGAAGGGTTAGGATGAGCTGGTATACATAGTGCTCTGCTTTTGCCTGCCTTGTATAGAAACACATAAGGAAAAAAAAGTGTACATTTTTTTTCATAACATTTTCAACAATGTTTATAATTATTACAATTTAAGACAAATAATGAGTGTGATTGAAAACTTTTTACAGTCTAGTTAGTGCAACTGTGCTGGAAGTGTGGGTTTGTCTGTATGGAGAGAGTTGTTTATATCCGGGTGACAACATGGGATTGTGGCATGAGTGCTGGGATTGACACTTGTCCACAGAGGGTGCGGGATGAAAAGTCGTATAGGATCACAAGTTGTACATTTATTATTCAACCCCCTCCCCCTCAACTTACTCTATCGAACAAAAACGGGAGATTTGTAAATACACAAAGCCCCTTGCGTTAACTTTTTTTCAGGAGGGATACCATTTCCCTAAAATCTTGAGCATGATGAAGTCTGTCTTGCGTCAACCTTCCCCTTTAAGGTCATTGTGACATCCCCACCACCTCCATTGCTGAGGGTGTTCTTAGTTCTACTCACTGCTGACCTGGAAACGGTCCCAAAATGACCCATTTTAGTGTAAAATTAATTCTGAGACCTCCGTTAAAGGAGAACGCACGTGTAACATTTTCCATTTTGTCTCTAAAGGGTTTGATCATGTCGTCTGTGGATTTGATTAGATAAAGTGACTTGGTTGTGGTGAAGTTGCTCGTCAAACTGTTCTCCCTGCTTTTTAATCTCACAGACTTCCAGTCTCTCGTGGCTTTATTGTTGATCTGGCGTTCTTCGGTAGTGAAGCCTATAGAATGTAGCCGTGTCCTTCAAAAAAAGACCCTGGTACTCGAGTCATTGCAACAGGATCACTCTCAACAGTTTCTTTATCTTTAACCCTGTTTTTTTTTTTTTTTTTTCTCCCCCTGGATTCTCGTTTTATTTTTAATAACAGAAAACACATCAGAATATGGTAGATTTAAAACAGAGGTGAATGGAGTATATTAGCAACTTGTGCTACTCAACAGATGTTGCTGCTAACTGTTTGTGAAGAACTAGCTCATCTCTTAACCATGTCCAACACTCATGGATGTTCACTTTCTTTTCTTGGTTCCCTGATGTGAATGTGTTTTTTGGCGACTGTGTGTTGGGTCCATTGAGTGATAAGGTTGAATTGTTTGATTGTTTGTTTGGATGTCTGCTACATATAGTGTAAGCATTGTGACTGCAAAATAAACATCATTGGTTTGTACTAGTATGTGCACGTTTTGTGACCGCCACATCATGACCAAGTCAACATGGTCAAATATTACATTTTTTTTTTTTAAACACTCCTGTTCTTAATAGTGGCAGAGGTTCTCGTGGAGATAGAAAACCTGGAAATGTCAAGAAAATTTCAGTTCACCCCAAAAAAGAAAATACTGTCATTTTTTTTTTTTTTTTTTTTTCACCCTCAAGTTGTTCCAAACCTGTATGATTTTTCTTTCTTCTACAGAACACAAAATATATTTTTAAGTATATGGGTAACCTTCAGTTGATGGAGCCTTTTGACTTCCATAGTATGAAAAAAAAATTCTATAGAATTCAAAAGGGTTCATTAACTGTTTGGTTACCGACATTTATAATGCAAAGTTGAAATGTTCCGTTGCCCAGAAAGAAAAACAAGGTGTGGGGTTGGAGGAAAAGATGCACGAAAGACGAGAGCTGGCGTATTTTCCCCAGGTTCATCACGTTCATCCTCATACATGGGGGTTGATTGAAAAAAACAAACAAAAAAAAAACATACAAATAAACATTCAACTCGGGTCACAAACAGAAAAAGGAAAATAACAGAAGAGTACAGTAGAGCGGTTATCTCTTCTGCTCACCGTCCACATCCTCTACGCACGTGCAGTTGTCATTCTACCACAAATTAAGTGACCGTTACACATTCTTCAAAATATCTTCTTTTGTGTTCAGCAGAAGAAAGAAATTCATACAGGTTTGGAATAACTTGAGGGTGAGTAAATGATAATATAATTTTATTTTTGGGTGAACTATCCCTGTAAATCAAATTCATGGTAGTCTACAGTGAAATATAATTTATTTTTCTAGTTATACTGTGCTCAACAATATACTATTGGATTGAATTTACTCTTATTGGAATTATCTCAGTGTGGCAGTAATTTAATTCCTGTTGATGCAGTAAAGGTAACAGCAAAAATGCCAAATGAAAAAAAATTCTAAGAAACTTGGCATTGGGATACATCAAGATGTTCTGAAGGGTGAACTTTTAACTCCAAAAAAGAACAAATTTATAAAACAATATTGCAAATTTTTTGGTGTGTAACATCCACTTTTATTAATGCAAGTTCTGCTTTTTGTTGAATGACATCATTTTACAATGACATTACAGGAAAATCAAAACAATTTTACAATTTAAGTACAAATTAAAAAAAAAAAAAAAAAGCAACTCTTTTACATACATTTACATAGGACATTTATTACTTATTTCTCCACTTTTGAGCTTGATGTGTAAGATCTCTACTACACCAAGAAGGGCACTTAAAATTTTACACTGTTGTGATTAACTCTCATCTTTTTTAAGTTGTTTGGTTTTTGAATTGGCTTTGTGGACGACGTCATTGTAGCCTTCTCTGTTTCTGGCAATCTCAATGGCGTAAAACTGGATTCTGGTAGCTGAAATGAAAAGAAAATTATTTTTTTCTCCCTGAGTATTTCCTTCTAGTAATATTTAGTTTTCTCTTGGCATGTTACTGATCTATTTCTTGGGGACTGAAATGAGTGCATGTGTGGCATTACATACCAAATATCGTGTTCTCCTCCGTGTAGTCCTTCTGACAGTCTAGACGTAATAATGTACCATAGTTGAAGTCCTCTACAACACCTTCAAACTGGTTACAAAAGGGCCTCCATTTCTGGAAACAAAATTGAAATGGAGCTTGACTGACTCTCCATGGGTAATGTCTAAAATTAAACGCATCTCACGTGCAAGAGTAACGTCACAAACCTCTTTGGCGTCCGCTGACTTCAGCAGCTCCGGGTCCAGAACTTGAATATTGAGGTCAGGAAATGCTTCCCGGAATTTAGTGTATATCTGTTCGTCTGATTTTGTTAGTTTTAGAAATTTAGGATCAACTGAGGAAATAAGCTGCAGAGAAATGAAGAGTCAGTGAGGCTGGACTTTCAAGAGCTCCAAATCGCACGATACATTCATTCATTCACTTACATTAAAGTAAACTTCTGCGTGATTGTAGGCTTTCATAGCCCACATTACTTCCAACTGAGCCTGATAGGAAACAAAATAAAGTTAGTGATCTGAAGTGATTATCAGAAAATCAAGTTTTATTTGTGCAAATATCAAAACATCCCAACTCACATCATTTCCATACGCTTCTGCTGGAAGAGAGAGCGCATGCGCAGCCGCGGTGGCTCCCTCTATCCCCTGTTTAAAACAGAAATATTAAACTCAGTGGAGAATAAAACGTTGCAGTGCATTAAAAAATCGAATACGTAAAACTCGTGCCATTATTGCCACAAGTGACCGTATTATCAACGCTGTCAAGTACCCATGTTTGACTAGTAGAGAACTACCGAAGCATTTTAAACCTGGATAAATATAAATATCAGTGATTAAGAAAATTATTTATTATTCCTGATCTGTTTTGTTCATGTTGTTCCCATATGCTCATGACATGCTTGTTAGCATGCAAGCTAACTAAGATATGTAGCTGTAACAAACAAGTGGTGAAGATTCGTTAACTGAGAACATCGGTTCAATAAAATACTAATTTTGCCTGTCGCGATATTGTACAGTGTTTTATGTTCGTTGATTCGTTAAAATAATTCGTTCCCTACCAGAGATGCAAGAACATCCCCCGTGTCCATGCTGACGCCTTTTGACCCGGATGAGCTACAAACACACGTCATAACGACAGGTCATGTGATTTAAATCCGTTTCGTTGTTTTCAGTCTGGTGTTCACTTCAGGTATTGTTGCTGTGAAACTGATTTTAGACCAATATAAATAATTAAAATAATGTAAAAGAAAAGAAAAAGCAATATAAAAAATGAAACTGCGAATAGTACTGCAAAAGCCTAACGTTACATAATAAGAGGCTTCACTGCGCCTTCTAGTGGTTAGGCTGTGTTACAACTCTGTCGGTCATATGTTACAACAAAAGTAAGTTAATATTGTGGAAACATAATGTTAAATAATCAAATACTCTATATTTATATAAAATGTTATGTGAAATACTGCCTAAATAATAAGAGGCTTCACTGTGTCTTCTAGTGGTTAGGATCTGTTACAGGTTTTTGTGTGTGTGTGCGATAGTTTTTAAGCAGCTTTTATACAAATATTTAAATACATTTACATTCTAACGTGTTAAGCAATCTTTTTTTTTAATTGCGAGCTATTAGTGTAGTAGAATTCATGTAAAATAAAATATACTCATTTAAATTGTTGCTATGTCAACATACCTATGTATTGTAGCTGTCATAATAATATATAAGGCTTTACTGTGCCCTCTAGTGGTGTAATGGTCGATTATAACCTTCGTGTATATGCACATCATATCTTGTGGTTATTTTATTTAAATAGATTTTTCAAATACCTTGTCTCATTCAGGTAGCTAGCATATTTAACATATTTTATCCTTAATAAAGTCAGAGGCGACTTGCAAAGTTTGAATAATGTGAACATAAACAATCACAGATGTAAAGACTAGGTCAGGATAAAATATAGCACATATCCTTATCAATTGCAGTGATACTGCATACCAGGCTCAAAAAGAGGTTCACATCTAGGGAGAAATAAGTGCCCTAATATGAGTAACACGACAGTCTCATCTTGGGTATACAATTGTTTTATTCTCATTGGCTGGGCATTTACTGTAAAAGATGCTTCAGGCGCACGTTTCCTCCCTAGCGGTGGTGTTTCAAAAACTACCAGACCGCGTTTTGGGGGTTTTATTAGCGCGTTCCGAGTCAGCTGACGCCGAAAGCAACTATGACGCACAAAATGCGGTCTAGGTAGACAGCTCACTGGTGTTTGAGACACAACCAATGTGGCAGGAGCGTATGAACGCGTAATCCACGCAATGATCTTGAGTAAGACCTTTGAAATTCTGCATTTCTGGACGGAAAGGACAGAATAAACCGCTGCTTTACAATCTGAGGTACGACTACGCGACATGTTTATATCTCACTATATAGCTGGGATGCAGTGGAGTAAAATGTGCAGGCTATAAATGTTCAGATTATTGACGTGCAGTCATCGCTTGTTGATGTTTGATGATGTATGATGGATGTACTTGTTAATATTTTGTCGTAGTCGATTATAAGCATCAGTAGAGGTTGTGCTAGAGGCATCATCATCACACACTTGTCCTTCTGCACGCACAAGATTCTCACGATCTCTAGAGGACAATTTCAAATAGTTGTTTTATTTGGAAAACGTCGGATTGGGATTAAAAAACCTGACTAAAAAATAAAATATGTCGTTTCGTTACAGCTGTAACCTTCAACAGAATCTTGACTTGAGACCTTAAATAAGGAATGTTCTGTGTATAGGCCTGTCCTTTAACTGCCCTGCATTATAATTCATAACTCGAGTCATATAATTAACAACATTTAGCCTACTCAATTTGCATTTAAACAAATTGATTCAATTAAATTTCGGAGATAAATAAACGCTTGTTTGATTTATTGGCTAATTATATTTATTTGTACCCTACAAGTGTCACGAAATAACAGCAAACAGAGTAAATAACTAAAGAAACGAAAGGAAAACGGCAACAGTCTCACTGCTGGCACTAAGAGACGCGCCCCCGAACAGCTGCGCGTCCCCGCTGATTCAGTGTTTTCCTGTCAAAAGCAACAGGAAACTACTGCTTCCCTTAAGGATACCTCAGTCCAGCAGGGTTTTTTTAGAGCACTTCTTATTTTTCATTGGTAGTCCAAATTAATTAAACATTCAACAATGTCTTATTAATATTAATTATTATAATGTATATAGACCTGTTTTTTTTTTTTTTTTTTTTTTTTTTTTTTTTAACTAGTGGGAAATTACCAGTGTTTAATACCAGACGCTCTGATTCATATTTGTAGAAATATTCATAGAAGGATTGCCTGTACACAAAAACAAACAAAGGAGCAGTTTGCTGTCACATTTCCTCATGAGCACACTCTGAATTGACCGCATTGATGGTGGCAGTGAAAAGGCTTTCTCATCATCAGATAAAAGGCTGTAAGATGTAAGGAGCAAAGAGTCACATGTTAATTGTGTAGATCCAGAGATTCTTCAGTCCCTGATGGCATATTCCCTGTGATGTCTTTACCTGTACCTGAATATACTGTATATTTATTTCATATTCCTCATGACTTGTTTAAAGACTGTTGTACTGAAACAGATGAAGATGTGTAGTGATGGTGTATTATGAAACACTGAAGCAGACTGATCATCTGTTTGATATTAGACAGCAGATGACCTCCTCTTCCTGCACAGTTTCATTTAGATCAGATTTGCATGGAAAATCAGTGCTGAATAGAAATACCATTTCTATCCAGTCCAATTATATTTTATTCTATTCTGCCTGGTCTAGATCTTATTCTCTTCAGTTCTTTCTCGTCATATTCTATTCTATTCTATTCTATTCCCTTTTGCACTTTTTAAGACAGGACAGGGCTATTCTATTCTGCTCTCTTCTATTCTATCATATTGTATTCTTTGCTAACATATTATATTCTATTTGTTCTGTTCTATTCTATTCTATTTGGCCTAGATCCATCCCCTTCTATTTTCTTCTATTGTGTCATATTCTATTCTTTCCTGTCATATTCTATTCTATTTTGCAGTTTTTAGGATAGGGCTAATCTGTTATATTCTGCCATATTCTGTTAATTCTTGTCCTATTGTATTCCATTGTGATGTTTTTTTGGTCTATTATATTCTATACTATATTCTTTCCTGTCCAGTCTAGATCTATCTATGACATATTCTATTATTTACTGTCATATTCAATTTTATTCTATTCTTTTTTTTTTCTATTTTGTTCTTTCCTTACTTGTTTATTATGGTCTAGAACTATTGCCTCCTTTTCAGTCATATTCTATTACTTTCTGTCATATTTTATTCTGTTCTTTCATGTCTGGTCTAGATCTATTCCCTTCCCTTCTCTCATATTTTACTCTGTTCTGTCATGTTTTATTCTTTCCTGACATATTCTATTCTATTCTATTCTATTCATTTTAGGGCTATTATATTCTCATTGGTTCTATTCTATTTTGTAGTTTTTAGGACTATTCTATTCTATTCTTTCCTGTCCAGTTTGGATCCATTTCCTTCTAGTCTATTGTGGCATATTTTATTATTTTATTTATGTCATATTCTATTTTATTCTTTCCTTATTCATTTATTTTGGTCTAGAATAGATCTGTTCCCTTCAGTTCTATTCTGTCATATTTGATTAATTTCCGTCATATGTTATTATATGGGCCGGGACTATTCTATTCTATTCTATTCTATTCTATTCTATTCTTTCCTGTCTGACCTAGATATATTCCCTTCTCTTTTCTTCTATTGTCATATTCTATTCTGTTCTATTTTGCAGTTTTTAGGACTATTCTATTCTATTCTTTCCTGTCCAGTTTAGATCCATTTCCTTCTAGTCTACTGTGGCATATTATATTCATTTCTGTCATATTCTATTTTATTCTTTCCTTATTCATTTATTATGGTCTAGAATAGATCTATTCCCTTCAGTTCTATTCTGTCATATTCTATTCATTTCTGTCATATGTTATTCTATTTTTAAGTTTCATGTCTGGTCTAGATCTATTTCCTTCACCTCCCCCCTATTTTATTGTGTTCTGTCATATTTTATTATTTCTTGTCATATTCTATTCTGTTGTATTTTGCAGTTTATATTCTATTCGGTTAACTTTTCATCTGTTTTATATCTGTTCTATTCTGTCCTATTCTGTCCTGTCCTAAAACTGAAAAATAGGCTGTAATACTTTGTGTGAAAATGTATTTTGAAAAGAGTTGTGATAAGACATTTTCCGGCTCCTGATGGTCTTCTCCTGTCATTCAGTTTGCAGTGAAGTGATTCACTAAGAGTGTAAATTGAGAAGCTTTTCAGGTTTAATCAATGGGACACTAATCTGATTTAACAAATCCAGCAGTCAGTCTCTCAGTCTGATGGTCTGATCTTCGGATTGTTGACTGAACTAGTCAAGACAGTCCAGAGCTCTGCTAAACCCCCAGGCTTTTGACCTGGATAGCACTACATGCGGAATAAAACTAAGCCTAGAATAAAGAAACATGGCTGCCCAGACCACGTGCAGCACATCAGAAGTGACGGGGAGGAGTTAGGAAGGGCTTGTTTTCTGGGACGTGATGTGCAGCATGGCCATTGTTCAAACAAGAAAGATCTTCAAGAGGAGGGCTTCCTCAGGCTGTTTATATCAAGCCAGAAACACAAGCTCCCCAGCTCCTCAGCCCGTCACATTGCTCTCCCAGTGGAGCAGGAAGGCCTCGCCAAGGTAATGGATCCTGTATCCATCAGCGCTGCTTGGAGAATTCTCATCAGACGAAGCAGAGCGTTGCCCTGGTGACGCAACCGACATGTCTGATTGGGCGTTGGCTGCTCTTGGTCTGCTGAGATAAGTGCATTTCAGTTTGGGTGGAGAGAGAAGTGGGTGGGGTCTTCTAGACAGCGTGCAGGGAGAGAGAGAGACGACGAGGACTGAGGAGAACGGGAGTAGGATGACAGGAAGTCTGGATCTCTCAGCGTAGGATTTCCTCTTCATCACAGAGCTGGAGCTGAGGTGGAATCCTGGTGTGTATTGTGGCTTGTTTTGCCTCCAAAATGACCCTTTCCTTTCAGACTAATCATGGTCGGTTCTGCGATCCCTTCCTTTATTTTTTTATGAAGCTATGGATTTTTGGTGCTTGGTCCTGTGCAGTTTTAAGTTGTTTCATTCCATAAACTTATCAGTGGTTTCTTCTGTTTCCTTTGGTAAAACCAAACCAATTTATTATATTCAAGTCCAGATTAAAATATGGCTCGTTTCCTTTTAAAATTCAGCTGTTTTAAAAACATGTATATGATTTTAACTCTTAAATGGTGATAAAACTCCTATTTTATGCTTGGAAGTGTTGTGATGATGCTAGAAGGTGGTCTTTTTGCCTCATTATGAGTGTTAGAAGATTTCTGATCATTTTCTTAATCGGTATTTTTGTCTTTTCTTCCAGTAAAAATATTTAAACATTTTTAAAACAAGAGAAATTTAACAACTGTATCAGATATTTAGTTTTCAGACACAAATACTGATTAAGATTTTGTAGTGAGTAAGAATCATATTCCCTCACTGCTTACTCATGCACGCTAAACCTCTCTGATGGGAGATAAGGGTATTCTCTGGATCTCGTGAGTGCACTGCCTTGCTTCCTTATTACTGTAACACGCGCTGTTTTCAGTAATGCTTGAAGCAGGCCCATTAATACCAGTCTGACACACTATGCTGTCTTTAACAGAGTAGTGTTAGTAATGGTAGATCATTTAAGCTTTTCTGTGGTTGATCAGCGTAGTTTACTACTACAGTATAATATTTTATCCTGCTATGAGCATACATGCAGTTCATATGGCCTCAGTGCGTGAATACAATGGAATAGTTGAATTTTAAAAGCTCTTCTTACAATTTGTAAGTGTATGGATAGTAATAACAGCCCACCAGCTTCTTAATGTCTGTGGGTCATTTAAAGTATATTTTGTTGTTGCTTATTATTTTTATTTAATTGTATTCATTTTGTCTCTAGGTTGTTGGTTAAAAGAGGTGGTTGGTTAAAAGTTAACATGAATGACAGATGCTAATTTATAATGGTTGTGAGGTCAAAGGCAACAGTACCATTAGAACAATAAAATAGTATGATAAAAATAATGATTTGAATTGAAAAATTAGCACAAAAAATAATAATAATAACATTGTTTCATTTAAGTATTCAAATCAATTTTTAATTTATCTGTAATAAAAGGAGTTTAACACTTTTAAAATTATTATAATATACCAGTCAGCACATGACCAACCTTCAGTGTTGTTCTTTCAAAATTGAAAGAAAAAAAAAACCCAGTTGAAACAAGTTTAATGCTAAAACGGTTGTAAAATGCTCCCGACCCAGTCATACTTATAAATTTAAATTTTAACAAGATTTTGTAGAAATAATATGTTGGAAAAAAATATGTCATCCCTGCACCTCTATTATTTCGTTTAGTTGTGCTTTGAGCGCAACAGTCGGGTTCTTGAAGTAAACAATCCATTCATTTTCTCCATAATGAGGCTGATTTTGAAAGATAACTTATAAACCTTTAAAGATAGTCTTACTGTGAGCTAAGATGTTGTTAATCCATGGTATTTACTTCTGCTGAAGCCGTCAGCCCGCATTATTTCAGCTTATTTTTTAAAATAATCATGTTTAACAGTGGAATTCCTGGTGAAAAACTACATTACCCATGATGCTGTACAGAAAATTACACCAATCAGTCGAAAAAAGCAGCATGTTCAAAAATAGCTCTTTAGCTCCGCCCTCTCCCATGAAGTACTGTGAATGACGTAATCGAGCCGATCTCTCTACGCTTTCAAAATACTGAAATGTTTGTATATATATGCATATTTTGCAATAAACTTAAAGGGACACTTCACCCAAAAATGAAAATTATCCCATAATTTACTCACCCTCAAGCCATCCTAGGTGTTTATGACTTTCTTCTTTCAGCCAAACACAGAGTTATATTAAAAATATAAGGCTCTTCCAAGCTTTATAATGGGAGTAAATGGTACCCAAGATTTTGAAGCCCAAAAAAGCACATCCATCCATCATACAAGTAATCCAACCCCAGGGGGTTAATAAAGGCCTTCTTAAGTGAAGCGGTACATTTTTGTAAGAAAAATATTAATATTTATAACTTTATAAACTATAATCACTGGCTTCCGGTAATGGTCGTACACGAGCCTAGTTCTGGTGGAAGAGTAACCCCTGACGTTATAAATATGGATATTTTTCTTAGAAAAACGTGATGCTTTGCTTCAGAAGGCCTTTATTAACCTACTGGAGCCATATGGATTATGTTGGATGGGTGCACGCTTTTTTTGGCTTCAAAATCTAGCGTACCATTCACTCCAATTATAAACTTGGAAGAGCCAGCATAATTTTTAATATAACTCCGATTGTGTTTGGCTGAAAGAAGAAAGTCATATACACTTAATTTAATTTTCCCATAATTTTCATAACCCTTTAAAATAAATTGTTTTTATAATCAACATTTGTAAAAGAGTAGTTTTATATTTCTCCATCATTTTTAATTCGATTATGCTGTTCGCAATGCTTCATGGGATTGTAGTTCTTTCCCTCACTAAAATCGTTAAGTACACAGTCTTGTACCTTTGTCTTTTTGTCCAATTTTCAAAAACTTTTTTGTAATGTTACGATTCACCTCGTAGCTGATTGGCTTGGTTCATGGCTTATAACTCTTTTAAAGGGGGGGTATCACACAGTTTCTGCCAATCTCATGTTAATCTTGAGTACCTATAGAGTAGTAGTGCATCCTTCATATCTCCAAAAAGTCTTTAGTTTAATCATATTTATAAAAGATACATACGCTGTACCGAGTATTTCCGAAAACAGCCAAGCGCCTGGAGGCGTATCCTGTAAGTAGAGCTATAGAGTCACGAGTATGCGCTGCTTAGTGATGTGTAGAGATCGTCTACAAGCTATCAATGGTCAGCTAAACAACTGTATTTAAACACACACAATACACCATCGCATTATCCATGGATAACTTTTGAATCACTATAATGAATATAGCATATGAATAATGAGTTTATTAATTCACTGCGTTCGTGTTGTTTACATTATATGCACTTATTGCCAACAAAACAGACATTTGAAGCAGTTTTACTCACCACCTACTGTTCCAACTCATGACCGGGATCAGTATCGCTGTGACCGCTCCATCTTTCAGTTTCAAACGATCTGTATCCAGCGTAGAACTGGGCCTTGTTTATGAAACCATAAACGCCGATCCTGAGGGCTCGAGCAGCCACTGAAAAACACAAGACATTCCCTATTCATTTTAACCAATAAAAAAGTGATTGTTACTGTCAGTTTCTCTGGTTATTTTAATAGCAAATATCGAGAGCGCATCAATGTAATGCGTGAAAACAAATATCTCAGCACCAATGCTGGGTTCTTTGGGAAGCAAGTTTATCTTTGCCTCACAACCAAAAACACACATCTTTGGTAACGGGCACTGTTGCATTAAGATAAAGTTGGTTAATGCTTTTGACATTGTCTCTGACTTCTGTTAAGATCAATATTGTGTGTTATCAATATAGTGGCCATTACGACTATTTAAAGGCAGATGGATTTGCAGTAGAATTCACTGTGAGAGAAAATCTAAAAACAAATCGGCCTTCTCTACCTTTTGAGGTGATGTGTGCTATCAGATTCCTCTTGGGACAGCAAATATCTCAAATTTGATGTGCACCAGCAGTATCCTGAGGTTCACTACAAGCCACAGCATAAAAACACAATGAAATGTATGAAATCTCCACACAGTAGGTAACTGGTCAGCGAAACTGGTCATGCAAATGAAAATATCCCCACAATTATTTAAGTGCTAAATTATTTTCTCAGCATGTGAATCACCACTAAATCAAAATTTATTTGAGCCTGGTGCTCAGGGACTCTTCTTAGCCAGATTGAACTTGAATTACAGACAGCTTGATGCACATGGGTCCCTTCGTCTCAAATGACAGGCCATTTACATTGTGCTCAGGGTGATCAATCACTTCAGTAAAGTGGTGCTGAGGGCCTTCAGCACACATGCTGTCTCAGTACAACGTCCTTCACGCCAGAGTAAACCTGACCTGAGCTGATCGCTAACCCTATAACCAGCAGGGAAAGCTGTCTATGGCTGTGATCAGTAGAGGGTGAAAAGGTGGAGGAAAGGAAACCAACAGTGATGTTAGGTGCTACAGTAGACTCCTCTCTCACTGCATTTTCTGTCACAGATTTGTTTTTGGCAAACATGGAGGTTTAAAATACATTTTTGGCTTTAGAATAAATAGAGAAGGGAAGGTTTAATATGCTGTTTAAGGGTAAGTCTCTTAAAACTGCCAAGAAAAACATGGATTGCCAAAATCAAAAGAAAATTGGCATCACTTTACAATAAGGTCCCATTAGTTAACGTTATAGTTACTAATAATACCTGACAATGTTTTTGTTACATTATTTATTTATCTTTGTTAATGTTAGTTAATAAAAATACAACTGTTCATTGTTCATTGTAGCTCATGTTATCTAATTTTAGCTCAGTATTTAATTTTAATAATGTATTAGTAAACTGAGATTAATAAATATTTTAGAAGTGTTTTCATTGTTAGTTCATGTTTACTAATATAGTTACCTAATGACAAAGAATGAAACATTATTGTAAAGTGTTATCAGAAATTAGATTAAATCTAGACTGAACTGCCATATTAGAATTATTCTTATATTTTAATATTTATAATTTTAATGTTTTTAAATTATTTTATTTTGTAATCTGAAATATAATTACAGTATTTAAGTATTTTTATAATTATTTTATTTTAAAATCTAAAATTTTAGTTCTGTATTTTTATAATTATTTGATTTTATAACTGGAAATGGTATTGTAGTATTTAATTAAAGCATTTTTAATAACTATTTTATTTTATTATTTGAAATTTTATTAAAGTATTGAGATTGAGAAGTTGGGTGGACATGAAAATAATGTCACATTGCAAGAAATGCATTTTTTTTTTTTTTTTTTTTTTTTTAAATATGACCCAGACATTTCTTTAGAGATTTACCCATAAATGTTATGCGTTTCCCTTGACATTTCGTCTTTTTCCCCCCTGAAGCAACACATGAGCAGTCAAAACAAACCGGAACGAAAAGCTCTAGCATTACCCCGAGTGAACTTCATCAAATCAAAAAGCTGTTTTTGCAAATAGAGCATCTTTGTCGACTATTTTAATGCAAGGAAATGGATTCAAAATGCCTTGAGGCTTGTACCCTGCTTAGAGTGTGTTACTTATGCTTTTGTCATAAAATATTCAAGGCTCATCCTTATATGAAATTGAAATTACTGTTAAAACTAATTAGCACATTAAATACTGCCAACCTGAAACCATCTGTACTCAGTATATTTCTCTGCTGTTTTCTGATGCTGGAACCTGATATTTCTGTGGACAATTATCTGCTCAACGACAAATTGGGTGAGCAATCGTGATGTCACTTCCCCTCCCCCACACTAACAGGATGTCCCTGCATCTAATGAATTAATGTCGCATTTCATAAAGACATTAGTCCACTGATCCCCTTTGTGAAGATTAGATGGATGGTGTAACTGTTTCCTTCATATTTATTCATACTGACAGCAGCTTTTATAGTCAATTCTTCCTATAATTGGGCAAAATATAGTGCCGCCCCCAACTGATGCAATTGGTTGAGCCAATGTTGCTATGTTGGGCTGACTGGGATGATGGCAAGTTTTAAAAGCATCACAGAATCAGTGTAATTATTGTTAATTAAACTATTAAAGATCATTTTGTTAGTTAAAATAAAGCTGAAATAAAATAAAATAGAAACACTAGATGGAAAAACTTACATTAGAGCTGTTGCCTACTATCTGAAATAAAATGATGTACTAAAATTACAAAACTGCAATAGATATAAATGAAAGCTAAATAAAAATAAAACAGACATATTGGATTAAAAACTTTAATTAGAACTGCTGCCTTGGCAACTAACTGAAATCAAATGAGTTGAAGTACTAAAATTACTAAAACCAAACTGAAATAGATATATAAAAAAAAAGCTAAATAAAAATAAAAAATAAAATAGAAATATTGGATGAAAAACAACTGTTTCCTTGGCAACTAACTGAAATCAAATGAGTTGAAATACTAAAATGACTAAAACTGAAATAGATATTTAAAAAAAAGCTAAATAGAAATAAAATCAAATAGAAATATTGGATGAAAAACTTAAATTAGAACCGTTTTAAATTAGAAAAACTAACTGAAGTATGAGTTGAAGTACTAAAATTACTAAAACTGAAATAGAAATATTTAAAAATAATAATAATAAAAATGACAAAAGCACATAAGAATACTAAAACTTAAAATAAAAACTGATAATATAAAAGTCATTCAAAATATTAATTAATACTAGTATAAATAAATAATACTAAAATACAAAGAATCTCAGTGTTTAGACTTTTAGGGGGATCAACTTACACATATTTATTACATATTTGCATATTAAAATGAGCTAGAAGAAATACGTTCTAAACACACTTCTGAAGAAAAGGTTCTACATAGAACAGGTTCTGTCTGTCGCTTCATATATACAGAACCTTTTAGGGGTTCCCATCAGGGATCATTTTATGGATTTAGTTTTATTTATTTTTTTTTTATTTTTTTTTTCATTCTTCATTTTAATTAAATTTTATGACTTAAACAGCTCGTAAACATTCTTGATCATTAGAATAAAAAAACAACCCGTTAAACATGAAAGTACAATGCAATCATTTAAGACATTTCTACATATAACCTTTTTGGCATAAAGGGTTCTTTAAAATTGAGTCAACAATCCTAGGGATCTATATAAAACCCCTTTGAACCTTTTTTGTAAGACTGCAGGTTCCTAAAACAAATAAATATGCATCTTTGAATACAGTAGAAGCTACGTGTGGAATAACCTTGATATCCAAACATCCTGTGTTGGGTGATGAAATGTGTGTGATATCAGTGGGCGTGTTGAACACCCTCAGTGGGAGGATAATTAAATGGATCAGCTCAGACTGAATTGCAGCAATGCTCTGGTGATATAGTCTGCTAATGTGAGATGGGCTAATGGGACGTTTCATGCAGAAACAGTTTAAATGAACTCATCTGAATTTCACAGTGTTGTTTTGTTATTGCTTTTATAAAACGGTTACCACATAATACAAATAATAAAACCAAAAAATATGTATCAATGCAACTTTCATGAAGTAAAATCATTAAAAGGCTTCCTTCTGCTGGAAAAAAATAGACCCTGACCATAAACAGCAACAGAAGTTACATTATTACGCCATTAGATGGCGGCAAAGATTGTCTTTAAGAGCGAGGCACTCAGTCGCAAAGACTTTTATATTGAAACTTGTTGTGAACACAGAACAAGACGCAAATGACAAATGCTTTGACTAGCGCTGTCAGTGTCAGCAGGGCACGGGAAACCCATTAACTGTTAAAAGCCCAAGATCACAACAAATTCAAATGGATATCTTATTATGAACATAGGACTGACCTGAAGGAAAATGCTAAATTTGAATGCAGGTAATACACTCGGTCACTCATCTCTCTCACAATACTCTTCTACATAATGCAGTAAGCTTCAATGAACAAACTCAATTAAGAACAAACGTTGCTAAGACAGATGCAGCAACATACACATTCAGTGGCTCAGCGATACTTATGTAATGCGGTCAGCTGTATGTTTTCGGGATATATACAACAGCTTTGAATGCGGCTCAACCAATCAGAATTAAGGGCCGGAACTATCCGTTTTATAAATTCAGTTTTGCCATCACAGGATTAAATTATATTTTCAAATATATTCACATAGAAAACAGTCACTTTAAATTTGTAAAAAAATATTTCACAATATTTACTGTACTTTTTAATCAAATAAATGCAGCCTTAGTGAGAATAGACTTATTATTATTATTATTATTTAAATATTACCAGCTCTGGAGTTTTGAATGGTAGTGTACATAATAATAATAATATATTTCTTAAAATTCTAAGTAAAGAAAATCTAATAAAGAAAAATAAAAAAAAACATAATTCAAGAAATATTTTCTGAGAATAAGTCTTGATGTCTTATGTGTTTTTGAATCTCTATTACATTTTTTTTAACATGTTAAAATGAGATTATATATATATATATATATATATATATATATATATATATATATATATATATATATATATATATACCCAGGTAACAAAAGAAAATACCTACAGTCACCTAATTTGTTTCTATTTTGAACTCACAATTGGCCTTTTTATGGTTTATTGCAGATCTGTGTAACTGGAAGAACAAAGAAGGGAGTTTTATAGTTTTCCTCAGTCATGCAGAAGGTAAAGTATGTTGATTTTATTTCACCTTGTTGCCATGAATCATTTTTCTCCTAACACTGGGCTTTCTGAAATGTTTATATAGCTTTTGTTCTCAACATGTTCTCTAAATGTTCTCATATACTAATCTATATTATATTTCTGACAAAGTGAACCCAAGAATGATCATATCTGCACTGGGGTTTTTTTTCCACTTAGTCAGAATGGAAAGGGGGTGTGGCTGAGTGACAGACATCATCAGTTTGATTGATGATATTAGATATAGGTCTTATTTCTCATTAACAATATGTCATTGGATAGGAGCAGTTAAATTATGACCTTTGAACTTTTTGACCTGCAGGCAGGGACGGCCCCGTCTTCCCGGGGTCCAAGTGCTCCTGGATCTCCAGCCACCTCTATTGTGGTAAGTAAAACTAGCCTGGGCGCTCAATAGCTTTCAGTTTCACAGATAACACTTTCCGTTCTGTTATCTGCCATAAAGCACATGCTCAATATCCCAGTTCCTAGGAACCCCATGAGGCATTTCAGAGGACAACTGCTTCTTTCACGGCAAACTGAACTCAGCCTCTTTCTTTTTAACTCCCCAAAGGCACGAATGGACAATCAGGTCATTGGATATAAAGACTTGGCCGCCATTCCCAAAGACAAAGCCATACTTGAGGTGGAACGGCCAGATCTGATGGTGTACGAGCCGCATTTCAATATCTCAGCCCTGGATCGAATGGGTCTCTCCAGAAGCAGAGAGGTCAGAAAAGAACCAGTGTCTCTTTAGATCGAGTCTTTGTTTCATTGTACCATCGGGAAACATTTGAGGAGGTTTACTGTACGTTTTACAACTTCCACTTAAAGTGGAATCAATATATGTGTTTTGGCAAACAGGAAGCTGAATATAATGGAATATAATGGTAACTTTAATGTTATTAGTCAAGCTTTGTTAAGCATGTTAAATCATTTGTGTGTGTAAAAGTGCACTTGAATGTCAGGCCTTGAACACAATTCATGTACTGTATGTGTTCTGTTTTCTCTCCTTGTCTCCTCCAGAGATCAATGTCACCTCATTCTATCTCACCCCCTCCTTCCCCTGAGGTGAGACATCAACCCTCTGTCAATCAGGACAGTCACTAGTCACTGATCGCTAGTTTTAACTATCACATTTATCTTCCTGCACACTTCAAATGTGATTGTTTTACTCAGCCAGTCAATCAGTTAAATGACTGCCATTTTAAATGACATTCAGTTTCAGTTGTATTTCAATTATGTTTGCTAGAGTGAATATGGACCAATGTACTTTTAATTTATTTAATTCTCATTAAAGACATCCACTTATTTTCCATGTTATATTTAATTTTAGCTTTTACAAAATTAGTAGGGTGAATTCAGGTTGATTGGGACACTTTTTCTAAATTATCTCAATGGCAAAACGTGTCCCACGTTGACCTTATTGAATTTTAGCATCATCCATTTATTGATTATTGTCCATAAAATGAAAATAATTATTGTATCGTTATCAGACAAAATATTGTAGTATTCTAATATTTTTTTAAATAATACATATGAATTAATACTGAATGTGAATTAATAATGAATTATTAACATTATTAATAATAATAATTAAAATTAAGTCTTTATTCACTGATTAATATAATTAATTTGTATTGATTACTATCTAATACTATAATATTAGAATATTGTTGTAATATTTAATATAAATATGAATTAATAACTTTATTAACATTTAAATTAATGTCTTTAATTCACATATTATAGTTCAGGCATATACACATTATTTAACTAATCATTATTTAGCAACTATGTAGTTTTTTAAAAAGTACTATTGAATTTTAATATCTGCCACTTATAATAATTAGCAACACATTGTAATCAGCTAGAATTTGAATGTCATGAATTTTAACATGATTTAATATTTATTAATTATAATAATATTATTCATTATAATATAATATTTTTAAATATTGAATGTGAATATGAATTTAATATACACTGCTCAAAAAAATTAAAGAAACACTAAAAACACATGAGATCTCAATGGGGAAAAATATCATGCTGTATCTCTATACTGATATGGGCTGGGTAATGTGTTAGGAACAAAAGGATGCCACATCGTTTGATGGAAATGAAAATTATCAACCTACAGAGGACTGAATTCAAAGAAACCCCGAAAATCAAAGTGAAAAAAAAAAAAAAGATGCAGCAGGCTAGTCCATTTTGCTGAAATTTAATTGCAGCAACTCAAAATGGTACTCAGTAGTTTGTATTGCCCCCACGTGCTTGTATGCATGCCTGACAAAGTCGGGGCATGCTTCTAATGAGACGAAGGATGGTGTCCTGGGGTATTTCCTCCCAGATCTGGACCAGGAACATAATGTTCCAGAGGTGTTCTATTGGATTTAGGTCAGGTGAGCATGAAGGCCCTTCAATGGTATCAATTTTCATCCTCCAGGAACTGCCTGCATACTCTCGCCACATGAGGCCGGGCATTGTCGTGCACCAGGAGGAACCCCGGACCCACTGCACCAGCATAGGGTCTGACAATGGGTCCAAGGATTTCATCCTGATACCTAATGGCAGTCAGGGTGCCATTGTCTAGCCTGTAGAGGTCTGTGCGTCTCTCCATGGATATCCCTCCCAAGACCATCATTGACTCACCACCAAACCGGTCATGCTGAACAATGTTACAGGCATCATAACGTTCTCCATGGCTTCTCCAGTCCCTTACACATCTGTCACATGCTCAGGGTGAACCTGCTCTCATCTGTGAAAAAATAGGGCGCCAGAGGCGGACCTGCCAATTCTGGTGTTCAATGGCAAATGCCAATCGAGCTCCACAGTGCCAGACAGTGAGCACAGGGCCCACTAGAGAACGTCGGCCCACCCTCATGAAGTCTGTTTCTGATTGTTTTGTCAGAGACATTCGCACCAGTGGTCTGCTAGAGGTCGTTTTGTAGGGCTCTTGCAGTGCTCATCCTGTTCCTCCTTGCACAAAGGAGCAGATACCAGTCCTGCTGATGGGTTAAGGACCTTCTATGGCCCTTTCCAGCTCTCCTAGAGTAACTGCCTGTCTCCTGGAATCTCCTCCATGCTCTTGAGACTCTCCTGGGAGACACAGCAAATCTTCTGGCAATGGCACGTATTGATGTGCCATCCTGGTGGAGTTGGACTGCCTGTGTAACCTCTGTAGGGTCAAGGTATCGCCTCATGCTACTAGTAGTGACACTGACCCTAGCCAAATACAAAACCAGTGAAAAACAGTCAGAAAAGATGAGTAGGGGAAAAAATGTCAGTGGCCTCTACCTGTAAAACCATTCCTGTTTTGGGGGTTGTCTCATTGTTGCCCATCTAGTGCACCTGTTGTTAATTTCATTAACACCAAAGCAGCTGAAACTGATAAACAACCCCCTCAGCTACTTTATGACCAGATCAATATTCTGGGAGTTTAACTGACTTGATGCTCTACTCTCTGATTAAAAAGTGTTCCTTAATTTTTTTGAGCAGTGTATTATTAACATTGTTATAATAAATATAATTAAAATGTAGTCTTTCTCCACTGATTAATATTATTAATTTGTATTAATTATAATGAATACTATTGTTATAATATTGAATGTGGATAGTAACCATATTAACTATTAAAATGATCAATTATTATTAATGCTTTAATTTTTAATTTAATGGCTCTCATTTACATTATTGTGGTGCAGTCATATAAGCATTATTCAGCAAATCATTATTTGGCAAATCTCAAAAGAATTATCCATGTATTATCCATATTATATTTCATTTTAGTTTTTAGTGTATTGTCTTTTAAAAAATGTAATGAATTTTAATGTCAGCCACTCACTGGTTATCGGCTGAACATGAAAATATTGGTATCAGCCAGAATTGCAATATTGTGCATTCCTATTTAGCTAAATTTTAACTTACTCTAGAACTTTAAACAGTGGAATCAAATGGCATTCTATTCTGCTGACCGCCAGTTTGCAGTGTCATATTATTGATGCAGACAGTAAAATATGATGGTTTGGCTTCTTTTAACATGCTGAGTGCTTAAATTGTGTCCAATCTTTACACCAAGCGAGTGCTTCAATATTTCCCTGTTTATTCAGATATTTGCCTCAAAGGAGTCGAAGGAGTGGTCAGAGCAGGGGTCTCCAGGAGGGTCCAACATGGGCTCCACGGTGCAGCTCCGCAAAATCAGCTCTGCCTCCAAAGGCCCCATGCAACACTTCCACAGACCAGGTACTTCGTTCATGCTAGGGTTTTTATAGCACAATGATATGTTTCATAATCATTCAAATGTGTTGTAACTGTACATCCATTCATGTTTCAGACAGTGGCACCAACATCTATAAGAAGCCACCAATTTACAAACACGGTATTTGTTCATTTATTTTTTTATTATAATGTTTGTTGTTGTTGTTATATATTATAGTTAGTGATCTTTACCTCACTTTCATGTATGATTATTGGTTTTCCAAGGTGTTAGGAAAGATTAACTGGTAACATTGTGCTGGTGATGTTTTGATGTTTATCTTCTCCCTGTCCTCAGACAGAGAGACTGTAACGTCTCATAATAAACAGGATGTCATCATTGAGTCCTCCAAGTTCCCAGCAGCCCAACCACCTGATCCTAACCAGCCTTCAAAGATAGAGACAGAGTACTGGCCCTGTCCACCCTCTCTAGCTACTATGGGTAAATGCTCATCAGCTTTCATATTTCTGTCGCCTTGGACAGTAGCCCCACCCACAGTGACATTTTTTGGTCCAAATTCCCGCTCCACACAGCTGTATATTGAAGGTGAAATGTGTCGTTTTTTTCTTTTTTCTCATTCTGTTATTGCAGCTTTAGAGACGCATGCAGAGTTGCAGAAATTGCAGATATAATTTGAGATGATTATCTTTTTATCATATATATTTGTTTGAAATGTCTGATATCTTGATATTACTAGTTTGATTAATTAGGGGCCAATCACCAAAGGTGCAGAGACACCTATTGTATCCGTTAGTTTTCTTCTTCTTTATCTATTCCACTCTTGAAGTCTATGGCCGCCCATAGAACTGTTTGCGGGAAAACTATGAAATTTGGCACACAGATAGAGGACAGTCTGAACAGTAACCTCAGCAATTTTGGAGTCTCTAACTCAATCCCTCTAGCGCCACCAACTGTCCAAAGTGACACTTACACTTATGCTAATATCTTTTGAACCATACTAAAAAAACTAAATTCTTTTTTCCTCTGATTCCTTAGCAAGATGATTAGATTGCATCCTATGACGTCCTAGACAGTTTGTCCGATTTTCTTCGAAATTGGCTCACATCATCTTCAGACTATGCTGACAAAAAGTTATTAAAAGCTTTTTGATAGACCAAAACGTTCTCAAATAACATGACAAAGAGTTTGACAAAGAGCACGTCAAAATAGACGCAAGACTACAGGTGCTGGTCATATAATTAGAATATCATCAAAAAGTTGATTTATTTCACTAATTCCATTCAAAAAGTGAAACTTGTATATTATATTCATTCATTACACAAAGACTGATATATTTCAAATGTTTATTTCTTTTAATTTTGATGATTATAACTGACAACTAAGGAAAATACCAAATTCAGTATCTCAGAAAATTAGAATATTACTTAAGACCAATACAAAGAAAGGATTTTTAGAAATCTTGGCCAACTGAAAAGTATGAACATGAAAAGTATGAGCATGTACAGCACTCAATACTTAGTTGGGGCTCCTTTTGCCTGAATTACTGCAGCAATGCGGCATGGCATGGAGTCGATCACTCTGTGGCACTGCTCAGGTGTTATAAGAGCCCAGGTTGCTCTGATAGTGGCCTTCAGCTCTTCTGCATTGTTGGGTCTGGCATATCGCATCTTCCTCTTCACAATACCCCATAGATTTTCTATGGGGTTAAGGTCAGGCGAGTTTGCTGGCCAATTAAGAACAGGGATACCATGGTCCTTAAACCAGGTACTGGTAGCTTTGGCACTGTGTGCAGGTGTCAAGTCCTGTTGGAAAATGAAATCTGCATCTCCATAAAGTTGGTCAGCAGCAGGAAGCATGAAGTGCTCTAAAACTTCCTGGTATACGGCTGCGTTGACCTTGGACCTCAGAAAACACAGTGGACCAACACCAGCAGATGACATGGCACCCCAAACCATCACTGACTGTGGAAACTTTACACTGGACCTCAAGCAACGTGGATTGTGTGCCTCTCCTCTCTTCCTCCAGACTCTGGGATCCTGATTTCCAAAGGAAATGCAAAATTTACTTTCATCAGAGAACATAACTTTGGACTTTGGACCACTCAGCAGCAGTCCAGTCCTTTTTGCGAGACTCTTCTGATGCTGTCTGTTGTTCAAGAGTGGCTTGACACAAGGAATGCGACAGCTGAAACCCATGTCTTGCATACGTCTGTGTGTAGTGGTTCTTGAAGCACTGACTCCAGCTGCAGTCCACTCTTTGTGAATCTCCCCCACATTTTTGAATGGGTTTTATTTCACAATCCTCTCCAGGGTGCGGTTATCCCTATTGCTTGTACACTTTTTTTTACCACATCTTTTCCTTCCCTTCGCCTCTCTATTAATGTGCTTGGACACAGAGCTCTGTGAACAGCCAGCCTCTTTTGCAATGACCTTTTGTGTCTTGCCCTCCTTGTGCAAGGTGTCATTGGTCGTCTTTTGGACAACTGTCAAATCAGCAGTCTTCCCCATGATTGTGTAGCCTACAGAACTAGACTGAGAGACCATTTAAAGGCCTTTGCAGGTGTTTTGATTTAATTAGCTGATTAGAGTGTGGCACCAGGTGTCTTCAATATTGAACCTTTTCACAGTATTCTAATTTTCTGAGATACTGAATTTGGGATTTTCCTTAGTTGTCAGTTATAATCATCAAAATTAAAAGAAATAAACATTTGAAATATATCAGTCTGTGTGTAATGAATGAATATAATATACAAGTTTCACTTTTTGAATGGAATTAGTGAAATAAATCAACTTTTTGATGATATTCTAATTATATGACCAGCACCTGTATATCGCGCAATACTTTAGCGTATTCAGACCAAAATTGGTATGTCCTCACAAGCATGACTTGAGGTTACTTGCAGCATTTCGGCACAGCGCCACCTACTGGTCAGGACAGGAGATATGAAAAATGGCTATTTTTGCTTATAACTGCTGAATGTTTTGCCCAAACTGGTCTTTTTTAAATTTAGTGCAACATACCGATTCAAATAATAGCCATATTTCCCATGTCGATCATTTTGGGTGCCGGCCATTTTGAATTTTTGTCATAAAATGCTGTATTTATAAACTTAATGCTGGAAACTTTCTGTCCTTCCTAAAGTGTACGTTGATTGGCCGAATGCATGCAAAACACTGACACCCGGCATTTTTAAAAAGCTGTGTAAACACAAACATGAAAAACAGCAATAGATGGATCGATACCAAAGTCCAGGCACTTCTCAACCTTTACACTAAGGAGGAAATCTAATGTGATTTTGAAGGGATCAAGCGAAACATGATCATGTACTTCTGCTCAGCTAGCGACATTGGGCAAACAACATAGTACTTTTTCGTATACAGTTTGCTTTCTTTATTTAACAGTTCTATTTTGTAACGAATAAGATAGGACTGTTAAACAGATCATAAACTAATGAAGACGGAGAATGTGCTCAAGTCATTCACATTAAAGTCCCACACAACAACCAGAGTGGCAGGACATAGGTGACGGTTTACGTCACTTCAAAGTTCCAACTGGCGGTGCGAATGCAACCAGAAAAATGGTCCTAAGGGAACATTTAGTTCTCGAGGGACTCCTCTGGTGGCTAGTTCCTTATAATTTAGTTACTTTAACAACTACCCAGTGCAAAAGCCCCTTCGATGGTACATACTCAAGGTACGATACACTTTTTTACAACGCCTGTCAATTCCTCACAGAGATCGAGTGGAGGAAGAAGGCAGCCGAGCAGGGAAAACCAGTGGAGGACGATGAGTTTGAAGACCTGACTGAAGATGCAAAGAGACTCCAAGAACAGGAACTTCAGAAGGTGAGAGCAGCTTTTGTCTGGAGCAGGACTCACTGTCCCACATCGATACATCCTGTTAAGATTAATATCCCTTTGTCTGTCTGTCTCAAAAAAATCAGATGCTGGGCTGGGAATATTTTCTCTAAGGCTAGATGATTAAGTGTTTGCAGGCCATTAAATTGAAGGGAGTGCTGGAAGGATATGCACACACACCATGAGGCCAGCGCTTAATGGAGCTCTCTAATCATGACTGGGCTGTTTGTTTTTCAGATACAGTCCAACTTAGGCAAATTGATCCTGAAGGAGGAAATAGAGAAATCAGTGCTCATCCGCAGAAAAACACGTTCCCTGCCAGATGGGACAAACATACATTTGGGTATGTGATGTCCATTTAACATCCATGGAACCTTTCCATTGCATTCTATTATTTATAGTTGAAAAAGTTTATTAAAATGTACTTTACACTAAGAAAAAAAGCTCTTATAAGAACTGAAACGTTCTTTGGGGCACCAAGAATGGTTCTTCTATGGCATCACTGCTAATATTGATATATAATATTAATATAATTAAATGTTTCATTTACATTCATTGCAGGATCACCAGCCAGTGCTACTAAATCTGCCACTTTACCTCCTTGCAGTCGAACAGGCCTCACAAGGGTAAAAGAGATTCATTTTTAAAGGGGTCGTATTATAAATTTTAATCATATGTTCCTCCCCCAGATCCCTGAGTGATTTTTGCATTTAAAATTCAGTTATTGAAATATTAATGAATAATGTTAGTAATTATTAATTGTATTAATTGTAATTAAAATATCTTTTTTACTGATTAATATCATACATTTTTATTTGTAATAAATAATAATATATGAATAATATCAATTAATAACATTATTAATTGTAATAATTAACATGCAGTCTTTTGCTTATTAATATACATTTTTATTTGTAATATTAATTAATAATATGAATTATTAGCATTGTTAATTTTAATTAATTAATATATAGTCTTTACTGATTAATATTATAATTTTATTCTATACAAAAATATTAAATATGAAACATAATATTAACATATTAAAATGTATGAATAATGTTATTAACATTATTAATTGTAATAATTAACACATCATTTTTCTTTACCGATTAATACCACTTGTTTGTAATATTAAATATGAGTATTAATTCAATATTTGTGGTGATACAAATATCAGCTATTAAGATTTTTAGAGTTTTCCTCCATCTTTCTGACCTTTAGATGTAAACATGATGTTTTTGCTAATGTACATTTAACCTCTGGTCTTCTTCAGTCAAAAATTACTGAAAAATTTTACGTTTTGAAATTTTAGGTTTTTTTTTGCTTCATTGGAATGGAATGACACTTGTGACTTTTGTCGCATTAGCTATGTGAACAATTGGCTCCTTTGCGGTCGAAAATGACAAAGGAAATTAATGGGAAATACGAAAAAGTACGAGAACTCAGATAATCTTTTGGTGGTACAAACTACAATTCGGCCACTGTGCAGAAAAAAAGAAAGAGCACAGCAATGAAGGGGTGACACTCTAAAATGTCAAGAGTGCTAAATAGACACAATCCCCACCCCCTCCTCTGACAAAGCAGTAAAAAACTGAACAGCAAGGAAGATGTTACACAAGAGTACATACCAGACACACCCACTCAAACACAAACTCACTTACACACATGCAGACACACACACACAATACACTATTATACACACAAATGAACTGGTGTGGCTGTAACAATATGGTAAAATTGAGCCAAAAGACTCAAAAAAAGAGGGTGAAATCAGATCAGACCCAGATTTATTAAGCTGTGATAAAACATACCTTTTCATTTTTGTTACATTTTTATTGAATTTTGATGTTATGTGTAACAAAATGTCCTCCTCTGTGTTCAGTTTTGACTAGTAAAGTTAATGTAATTTCTGACACTTTAAATCAAAATTTCCAAAAAAAAATATATATATATAGGAATCTAGTGGTTACATCATGGCATTACAAAAGTTTTTCTTTTTTACTCCCACCAGATGGCACTTATCTACCTTCAAAAAATTGGATTTTAAATGGTTAGTTCACCCAAAAATTAAAATTCTGTCATTTATTACTCACCCTCATGATGTTCCACACCCGTAAGACCTTTGTTAATCTTCAGAACGCAAATTAAGATATTTTTGTTGAAATCCGATGGCTCCGTGAGGCCTGCATAGGGAGCAATGACATTTTGGTTACATTTCAAGGCTTCAGTCACTTTTGACCACGAAGGAGCCTAAGTGTGACCCCGAAACGAAGCGGACCAGAGAGTTAAGCTTGTGTGTAAATTTGAATATGTAAATACAATTTGTTTTGATTGGCTAACCTCTTTGCATAGTGCTTATTAAAAAAAGTTTGGTTTGCTGTCATATCCAACATAGTTTGGATGGTATAAATATGGGCAGCCCCATAATCTGTTCTTAAATGAGGCATCATAAAAGCCGTTTTTGGATTTTGAGATTGTTTGTTTAGATCACATGTATCAAACTCCACCTAGCTCCAAAACCCCTGCCTGGAAGTTTCTAGTAATCCTGATGCTGGACAGTGGCCCTCCAAGAACTGAGTTTGACACCCCTAGTTTAGATACTACATTGATACAACTGTTTTATTTCAGAAAATCAAGGTAGATATTTCATGTGACCCTTTTAAAGACGTGCCAAGCATGTGGCAAACATGTCAGCTGTTGTTTAAGATTTTCTTGTAGTCCTTTAGTGTCGCTCATATGAGTAATTGTTTTTTTTGTTTTTTTCTGCATGTAGCTGCAGTCCGCAGACTTTCCCTCCACAGACAATGGCAAACTAAAAACAGGTAAGGTCAGAAAATCTATATATACACAAGCAAGATTCTCATCATGTATTAAAGTTCCATTATAAATTATATTAACAGCTTAACAATTTGAGTGTGATTTTGAATGGAAATGAACATGACTATGAACAAATATTTGGTACACCCCCCTTTGATTTTTAATGCTTTTGGATCTCAATGTATTTTACTGAATACTTCCGAAATGATTCTGTGTTTATTTTAACTCATTCTAATCTTTTGTTTTTCTTTATATGTTCCTCAGGTGTACAGGTAAGACAGCTTTGTTTATTTGATTTAACAAGCATGGTGTTTGGGTTTTATAATTTGCTGACAGCTATAGGCTCTGACATGGAAATCACACCCTGTTCCTGCTACTAATATATCTTTACCCTGACATTAGCCTACACTCCTTTTTCATGGCTTGTGACTCATTTGATCTCCACTTACTGTTTACATACTTAATAATGAGTCAAATGATCCTGATTCATTATTATGGATGTAGTGAGACCCTCCTCTCTAAATTTACCTGTTTCATATTGATCTCCTTTGTCCTGGGGGCCATTTTTCTCGGGGATGGGGTGGTGGTGTCTTCATAGAATGGCGATTCACAGAGTGGGAGAATGGACAGAGGAAACTCTCTTCCTAGTATTCTGGAACAGAAGGTGAGGCAGATCTTAAGACACCCTCCAAAGTTTTCATGCTCTGTTTCTCTCTTCTAACCCCATGCCATATGTTCACTCACATCCATGTTGCTGCTAAGCCTCGCATCCATTGAATGCAGAATTCAATATGGCATTATCACTGAAGGCAATATTAAACTGAAAACTTTGGAGGCTGAATGTGTAGTAAACATTCTCCCTTGAACAAGCCTTTTGGCCTGTTTTCTGTGTCCAATGAATTAAAAAGGATGGGTACTGAATATAATGTCCCCAAAATATAATAAAATCTCACCTCTCCCTTCAGATATATCCATATGAAATGCTAGTTGTGACCCACAGAGGGCGCAGTAAACTTCCTCCAGGTGTTGACAGAACCCGATTAGAGGTAAGTCACAAATAAGCATTAGTAAACTGTTTAACAGCTTTATAGAAACAGGAATAAATGAGTTTTTAAATCTATTTAATCTGCAGCGAGGAACTCTAAACCTCCTCCCAGAAGGCAACAACTCATACTCTGTATACAAAACATGGGATGAATCACAGACAATCTTATTAGCTTGTCTTATATTAGCCTGTTCGTACATTGTCTGCAATGATGTCTGTTCTTTAACACCAATAATTTTCCAAGCAGTTTGAATCATCCGGAATAGTTTTGTTCAGACAGATTACCAAACCAGACTGTGATGCAGTATCTAATTAAGCTCTTAAGGACTGCCAGATAAAAGATTATTATAAACTTTTGATCAACATCATGAATTCTCAGACGACGTAAAAAGTGCAACCATTGTTGTAACCTACTACAGAGATTATCTACATGGATATTCCATGTCAGTGAATTATCAAAAAAGACACCAAGATATTTATATGAAGAGACCTGTATGATGGTTTGATTGTGGATGATCACAGGCCTGTGATCACCAACTCCTCTAGGGTCGAACACCATCTCCTTTGTCTTACTGAGATTCAGAGCTAGGTGGTTGTCCTCACACCAATTCACAAACCTTCTAATGTCTGAAAAATATTCAGACAAGTGTCCATTCTTTTTCAATAAACCTAAAATTGCAGTATCATCTGAGAATTTAATGGTGTAATTATTAGAATAACACCTTCTGCACTCATCCGTATACATGGTGAACAAATCTTGTTTTTATTTTGTCTTTTAATAGAGGCATCTGTCTCCAGAAGAGTTCCAGAGCTTATTTGGAATGTCCATCACAGACTTTGATCGTCTGTCACTATGGAAACGGAATGACCTGAAGAAGAAAGTGTCCCTTTTCTAACATTTGGACATTTTGGACTTGGACACTGAAACACTCTCCCTCCAGAGATGCTAGTAATATCCACTCTAATCTAATACGGATGCTATGCAGACATTTCAAGATAAGCAAAGAAGGTGATGCAGCATTACAAGATGTTATTTCAATCACATATACAGCAGTCTCTCTCTCTATATGTCTCTGGTGTACATAATAAAGACAGGATGAAGATTCTCACATCCCCTACTGTCGCTCCATATCTGAAAACTGGGATTATTAGTGATGGAATATCAATTTCATAAACTGCTCCAGCCCTTTCTTTACGCCTTATGTCTATTTCAAATTCTTAAAGTGCCCAGAGAAGTTTATAATAATAGGCCTATATATTTACACAAAGTTTAAATTGTAAACCATCACTTTTTTCAACTGTGCTCACTGATTACACTATAAACTTAATTTATTGTATCCCAAACATGTATGGCACTGTACATTTCTCATGTTATTTTTGTCTGTTCCTGGTGTTGATTCAGTTCAGCTTTAACAATCACTAGAGGAACAGTTCTAACACCTAGAAGAAATCAAATGTTCTTTATCATTCATTAAAAAAATGCATGGACACTGAGTCTATATAATTTATTGAGTTTTACCGATAAAAGGCACTGCGATATATGACTCCTATTCATGCTAATAGCAGCAGTGTTATATTGTGGACTAATATAAAATATCTAAGCTCAGGCTCACTGGAAAGTTCTGGCTTTTGGTTCTCATACACTGTTCGTGCTTCATGCAGTAGGTTGTAATTACTGAACAACACTAGAAGATTTTTGTTCCACATGAAGCCACTAGCAATCCATTTACTTGGATTTTGATGTCGATGCATACCTGCCTAGTTGCATACCTGCTATAGTTGGTCTCCATTGTGGTGTCTTTTAAAATGGCATAGGTGTTATCAAATCATGCACTGCTTAATGGAGACTGTCCAACGATTATGTGTCTGGTCATAGTTGTGTCTCATCACCGTTTTTCTGTAACAAGTTTTTCTGTAATGTAGAAAAAATAAAAGCTTCATGTTAGATTTTGTGTCAAGAAACATTTGTTAGATAAATTCAAATTCACTGGGAAAAAAAACATTGCATTGATACTCGCACATGTATTGTCTTGTTAAATAGAATCCTAACATTCAAAAGTTTGGGTTCTATTCAATTCTTAATGTTCATAACATTAAGCAAAGTTAGTCATGTGCATTTGATCTGATAAAACTGGAGTACAAGGTTATGAGATGCATTATGTGAATGCTTGGCAAAAGAAAAACGTTTTTAATCTAGATTTACAGTGGGAGAGTAAGTCTGAGCCCCGAACATTGTCAGGAAGGCTATTCCAGAGTTACGTAGCCAAATGTGAAAATGCCCTCCCTCCTTTAGTGGACTTAGATATCCTAGGTACAACCAGAAGTCCAGAGTTTTGTGATCTTAAAAAGTGTGAAGGATTGTAGGGCAATAGAAGATTGGTTAAATACACAGGAGCTAAACCATTTAGGGCCTTATAGGTCAGTAGTAATACTTTATAATTGATACAGAACTTAATAGGTAACCAGTGTAGAGATGACAGAATTGGTGTTACAATCATATTTTCTTGACCTGGTAAGAACTCTAGCATCTGCATTTTGGACTAATTGTAGCTTGTTAATTGAGGATCCAGGACAACCAGCTAGTAATGCATTACAGTAATCTACTGTAGTCATGAATGCATGAACTAACTTTTCTGCATCAGAAACAGATAACGTTCTGTAGCTTAGTGATGTTTCTGAGGTGGTAGAAGGCTGTTTTTGTAACATGAAATATGATTTTAAGTCAGCTCTGTACATATGGTACATAAGGTCCTTCTCTAAACAGTGTTAAAGTGACAATGAAACAGTCAAAGTCAGTTGTAGTTTTTGTGTTTCTATTTTCTTCAGTGATTCTGCTTATTAACAGCAGGTGTTCATCACTAATGCTAAATCATCACTTAATCGCTTAATTATCTCATTAACGTTAACTCTGCTTTACTGTTACTTTAACACTATTTAAAGAGGGACCATATGTACTCTACGCAGAGTTGATTTAACTGGGGATTTTGATGTGTAGAGGATAAAGTAACAGTACATCCTTCTAAATGCAGATTGTAGTCTAATAGATTCTATGTACAGGTTTTTGGTCCAATAAGTAATACCTCAGTCTTATCTGAATTTAATAGAAGATAATTAGTAGTCATCCAATGTTTTATATTGTAGCGTCTCGCTACTAAGAGAGACCAGGCGGGTTTTTCCTTGTTCTGAGATTTTATTAAAGAACTGCAGAGTTACTGTTATGGCCTTAACCCACGCCGTACACACAGAAAACAAAAGGGATCTATCTCGCTGCTCTGGCTCATCAACTCACTCTCTTAGCTCTCAACTCTCTCCCGCCACCTGACCCCCTGAACCCCGCCCCTTAAAGTGAACAAGGGACTAACAGCTAGAACCACTTCTTATTAAATTAACACTGTTGAACATTTTCACATCTTCCTGCATTTGTAATGACATTACAATATCTTTAACACACTCTGTCAATTTGGATAATTTAGAGTTTTCATCTGTTCATGATGAACTATTTAACTGAGTATCATCGGCATAGCAGTGGAAACTAACTCCATGTTTTCTTATAATATTACCAAGTGGCAGCATATATATTGAAAATAGCAGAGGGCCTAACACAGATCCTTGCAGCACTCCATAATTTACTAATGTTATCTTAGATCTTTCCCTGTTTAAATATACACAATAGTAACAGCCTGATAGGTACAATCTAAACCACCTTAATGCCTGTCTCTGAATACCAGTGTAATACTGTAGTTGATCTAAGAGTATTTTATAATCTATAGTGTCGAAAGCAGTACTAAGATCAAGTACAGCCTTGGTCAGAAGCTAGAAGTAATTTGTAATTTTTGTAATCGCAGTTTCTGTGCTATGATGAGGCCTGAATCCTGAATCCATTTTTTCATAGATATAATTTTTTTGCAAGAAGGAGCACAATTGAGCAGACACAACTTTTTCTAGTATTTTAGACATAAATGGAAGATTTAAAATGGATCTGTAATTTGCTAAGAAATAAGATTTTGAATGTTTTTGAAAAATTTCTTATGCTCACCAAGTCTACATTTATTCGATAAAAATAGTAAAAACGGTAATATTGTTAAATAACTGTTCTGCTTCATATTCATATTTTGTGGAAACTGTGATACATTTTTTCAAGATTCTTTGATGAATAGAAAGTTAAAAAAGCAGCATTTATTTGAAATAGAAATCTTTTTGTAACAATGTTAAAATGTTATACTGTCTCTTCTGCTCAATTTAATGCCCTTGCTGAATTAAATTAATCATTTCTTTTAAAAATCATACTTAATAAATCCTATTAATTTTACATTTACATAGTTTTTAAATGTATATGATAAGATAACTTAAAGTGTACCAATTAACTGGCCTTTAATGTTTTAGCACTGTTTAAATTTGAACTACTTTATAATGATAGAAAAAGGATCTGTCAGTGTTCCAAGTGTTCACTTATTTTAATCAACAAATGAGGACACCACAGTAATAATCACAAAGTAGTATAAACTACTTAGTACATTAAGACACTTTAGTGTATACCCATTTATCTTTCACAAAACCTAATTACCTGCTTATTTAGAGAATAACAGGCACTGGCAGCTATGAAAAGTGTTTTCCTTTGTGAGTCTGTTTTTCACATAACTGAACACAAGGTGTCAGCAGTGTTCAATACTTCTGTCAGGACATCTGACAGACTAAACTTAGTTAAATCGTTTTTTATATAATATAGTAAATATAAATATAGTTTTTATACTTCTGTGTACTGTAGGGTTCATTTAAAAAAAAATACAAAATTTGCATTATACAGTATTAATGCAAAAAAATTGCGTATTTTCGCTTTCAAATCTTTAGCAGAATAGGTGCCAAAAGCAAAACACAAATTAAGTGTATCATCAGGATGTTTTATGTCAAAATGTTGAGAACTGTCTTACTAACTTCTCCCATACTTTTGGAAGTTTACTTTTACTTACTATCCGTAACGACTTACCTCCCTCTCCTGCTGCACCCACCTCATAAAACAACCTGTCCATAATGTCGAGCTGAATTGGATTTGCAGGAGCACTGCTGCAGATCTCCATTGTGTGATTAAAACGGCAAACCCTCAGGAGGCCCATCAGGTCATTAGACTTTGCTGCCATACCTTTCACTTTCTGGTGGTCTAAATGGGCTTCCGGCTGTTTTACTCCCACAATAGTCTGACTGTAGACAGGTCACATGACCACCTATGAGTCAGATCAAGACAAAGGATAGCCGCAGGGAAGTCAAGTGCACTGAAAAAAACAGCACCTCTAGCCTACCCGGTTCTGAGACAGCCTGGTTCAGTAGTGAGTCCAAATTACCCGGTTCTCCATTATGCTTATCTTTAACGTGGCCCATACGAACACGGTAATCTGCTATGTATTTTTCCATTCATTTCATGCTTTTGCAGCACGTTAATGAGCATAAGCTTTAAGGCATGAATGACAATTAGGCAAATGAAACTTTATATGTATGGGTGCAGACGAACGTCATTGCAAAGATATCAGAAGTAAAGCCTAATTCCCCATAAAGCAGCATAAATTCAAACTGAACCACTTTTAAGTTTCGCCCCTTCCACTTTGATCCCATTTTAATGAACGGTAAATGCACGTAATGTTGATTTGACTGTGACCAGGTCACTCAAAACACAGTAGCTACTGCGAACCTAGTCAAGCAGATGCAAAATTGTAAATTTAATTCATTATTTGTGCTACTAGTATAGCCTATGTAAGCATGACTTTGTGTTGTTTTACACAGAAATGCATTCTGCTCACGTTTCTTAAATGTGGCCTGTTAAAACACTTTGAAATATTATCATCATCTATCATCATCTCATTTTTTTTTTTTTTTTTTTTTTTTTTTTTTTGTCAGAACTTGATGATGAAGCAAAAACAGGCAGCCTTACATCTTATCTGATAACTTCAACCGCATGTTGCAAAACGCACCAAAACCCCACTAATGTTGTTTTCTTATGCTAGATTAAAGGCTTAGTTCAGTCAAAAATGAAAATTATGTAATTTATTACTCATCCTCATGTCGTTCTACACCCGTAAGACCTTCATTCATCTTCGGACCACAAATTAAGATATTTTTGATGAAATCCGATGGCTCAGTGTGGCCTCTATTGCCAGCAAGATAGCACTTTTAGATGTCCAGAAAGCTACTAAAGACATATTTAAAACAGTTAATGTGACTACAGTGGTTCAACCTTAATGTTATGAAGCAACGAGAATACTTTTTTGCACCAAAAAAAGGAAAAATAACGACTTTTCAACAATATCTAGTGATGGCCAATTTCAAAACACTGCTTCATGAAGCTTTACGAATCTTTTGTTTCGAATCAGTGGTTCAGAGCTCCAAAGCTCCAAAGTCACGTGATTTCAGTAAACGAGGCTTCGTTATGTCATAAGTGTTTCAGAATTTCAATAGTTAATGTGACTTTGGCAGTTTAAAACGCGATCTGAACTACTGATTCGAAATAAAAGATTCGTAAAACTTCGAAGCAGTGTTTTGAAATCGGCCATGACTAGATATTGTTGAAAAGTAATATAAATAATAAATGACAGAATTTTCATTTTTGGGTGAACTAACCCTTTAAGGTTAAAGTCACCATGAAATCAAAATTGACATCATTGTTATTTTATGGAATATTGCCGCATTTATTAAATGATTTATCTGTGCAAATCATTATTTTTTTAAAATCATGTGCCCTTATAATCTTTAATCAAAATAGGCTTGTTCGACTTCTTGTGGTGCCACAAAGATCAGCTGCCGCCTGACAAAAGCAATAAATTCTGGTTAGAAAATTTGTCCAACTTTGATCAACGCTGCAGCTGCGTTACAATCACGTGCCAAGCACCGCGAGAGCAAAACGAGACCAGCCGCCAAGGTCAGGCGCTGCAGTTGCTCAAAATCGGCTGCGAAAGCCTTAATGACAACACACAATTCTGTGATGACAAGGATGACGTGTGTTGCGTGTTTTTTTTTCCGACAAGTTCCTGTATTTAACCAATCTTGATATTGAATATCTGATATTCAAAACATGGAAATTTCAATCGCATCCACTTCTTTTGCTACAATCAACGCAAAAATCGTGTGTTCTGCCATGAATTACGTTGGTTCAGCACACTATGGAAAGTACAAAGTGTCCGACCTGACATCCATCTCTGTACTCCTCCCCCGCCTGCAACTGGCAGATCTCACCAGCCTGTGGCAGGCTAGTGTAGTTCATCTCGAACAAGCCTAATAACTCCCTTCCTCTTGCAGTGACACCTTTTCTCTGAAGATGTGCTTACTGGTGCGAGGGCGGGACAACATGTCACTCACATGAGATCGACCAATAGCAAACCACAACCGTTTCATTCAATTCCCCAGTGGACAAAATCAAGTCCTGCCCTACATTTTTTCTTGTTTGTTTCACTTGTATATACTTCAAAATAGGGAAGAAAAGCCTATAGCAAATTCTATTTCATGCCAGCTTTAAGCAAAGTTCAGTGTGTCTTTATCGCCCAGAAGGGGAAATGGAGATGGCAGAAGCTGTCACTTCAATTTAGCAATGTTGTGGCATGGAGAAACCAGGGCAGATGGCTAACCCTCAAGTGAGAAGATCTAATTCAGAACTTACATTTCTGTACACAAGTGAAAGTATGTGCAGTAGGCCTTGAGCAGCACTCAAAAAAGTTATGTGACGATTCTGAGCAGCAGACTTGCACTATTTCCTAGTGCTAAATGATGCATCTTGCAGCTTCATCACACCTCTACTCATGGTGTAGATGCGTGTGGTTCTTCAGTGCCTCTGTGATGCAGCTGTCATGTTTCATCTGCACACTCTGCAAAATTGTTTCGCAGAGGCACACTTATTAGGATGGATCTAGTATGTCCAACTTTTCTCAAAGAAATGAAGAGTTAGAGATATCTAACAGGGCTGGGAATCAATTTGGTTCCATTTCAAGCACTCGAAGACTCCTTTTAATTCGATTCCGCTTAATTTGTGCATACAGGTGCATCTCAATAAATTAGAATGTCGTGGAAAAGTTCATTTATTTCAGTAATTCAACTCAAATTGTGGAACTCGTGTATTAAATAAATTCAGTGCACACAGACTGAAGTACTTTAATTCTTTGGTTCTTTTAATTGTGATGATTTTGGCTCACATTTAACAAAAACCCACCAATTCAATCTCAATAAATTAGAATACTTCATAAGATCAATAAAAAAGGATATTTTAAACAGAAATGTCACGCTTCTGAAAAGTATGTTCATTTCTATGCACTCAATACTTGGTTGGGCCTCCTTTTGCATGAATTACTGCATCAATGCAGCGTGGCATGGAGGCAATCAGCCTGTGGCACTGCTCAGGTGTAATGGAAGGCCAGGTTGCTTTGATAGCGGCCTTCAGGTCATCTGAATTATTGGGTCTGGTGTCTCTCATCTTCCTCTTGACAATACCCCATAGATTCTCTATGGGGTTCAGGTCAGGCGAGTTTGCTGGCCAATCAAGCACAGTAACACCATAGTCATTGATCCAGCTTTTGGTACGTTTGGCAGTGTGGGCAGGTGCCAAATCCTGCTGGAAAATGAAATCAACATCTCCATAAAGCTTGTCAGCAGAAGGAAGCATGAAATGCTCTAAAATTTCCTGGTAGATGGCTGCGTTGACTGTGGACTTCAGTTGCACTGGCTCCAGCTTCAGTCCACTCCTTTTGAAGCTCTCCTAAGTTCTTAAATCGGCTTCGCCTGACAATCTTCTCAAGCCTGCGGTCATTCCTTTTACTTGTACACCTTTTCCTACCACACTTTTTCCTTCCAGTCAACTTTGCATGAATATGCTTTGGCACAGCACTCTGCGAACAGCCAGCTCTTTCAGCAATGACCCTCTGTGGCTTACCCTCATTGTAGAGGGTCTTGATGATCGTCTTCTGGACAACTGTCAAGTCAGCAGACTTCCCCATGACTGCTGTTGGGATTACTGACCTAAACCCAGTATTTATACCCTGAGAATGGTAATTTAATAGAACTTGAAATTAAATATTCTAATAATTTGAGATACTGATTTTTTGATTTTGATGAGCAGCAAGCTGTAATCATCAAAATGAAAACAAAAAAGTCTGGAAATATTTTACTTTATGTCTAATAAATCTAAATATATTTAAGTTTTATTTTTTGAATTAAATTACAGAAAGGAAAAAAAACTCTTTCATGATATTCTAATTTATTGAGATGCACCTGTATTTCTGTTATAATGTCCATTGCTTTCATATGAAATAAGTGCTTTCATAGGAAATAAAGTGTAAATTCTACAGGGCCGTGTTTCAGATTAATTGATTGAGCAGCATACGTTGTCTGTTATGGTGTAAAAAGCAATCAAGATTCTAAGTTTTTGATTCACAAAAAAAAAAAAAAAAAAAAAAACGGATCATAAGAGTCAAGTAATTTGTTTCTGGAATGGGGCTATGATTCATTAAAAATAACCAGATCATTAAAATCATTTGTTTCTTGAATCGAGATACACTGGCTGTGTCCAAAAACGTCCCAATATCAACTTCACCTCTGTGCCCTATCAGGCAATGACTTTGCAGGCAGCAATTGCACAGGAAGATACCTCATGAAACTGATTTCGGACAGCCTTCTTAGGCAGCGTAACGGTTTAATGATCTACAGCAAAAAAAGAGAGCGCTTTGGTGAAAGCTAAGAAAATATTTAATTACTACAATACTAATTTGTCGCTAGAAATTACATAAAAAGTGGAAAACATTGGTCAAAAACATACATTTACAGACAAACTGACTACCAGCCGATGCCATCTTTATTTTTTAGCTCAACTGTCACAGAATGGAATGCACAGGAATGTGGGATATCAAAGGCAGCGAAGGAAACATCTCAGGAGACAGGAAGTGAACCTAACATTGGATTCGGTTGTATCTTGATGCCTTCCTACCTTGGAATGCATCCTCCGAAGGCAGCATTTTCAAGCATTTGAACACAGCTGCTGTTCGCAACCAGTTTGATTCACTAAATAGATTTTTTTTTTTTTTTTTCTGGAATTGATCTTGCTACTTTGGTCATGTTGAATGTTATTGATTCCTTAAAAATAACTGGCTCATAAGCGTCATTTGTTTCACTGTACATGGCACAACATTCAATACCGTGAACTCACATTCACCATCAAGGTAAAGAAGGATTCATTTTTCTGCTGAAAAGCAGGAGAACAAAAACACTGCACAAAAAGTGTATTGTTCGCACCTGAATGTTTTTGGCACTTTGCTATGTTGTTGCTAGGATGTTGCTAGGTGGTTGCCAGGATGTTCACAGTGGTTTTCTAAGTGGTTGCTTAGTGGTGCTTGTCTGTGCAAAACCTGCTATTAGTCAGTATATTTATTCTGCATTTCAGCCGTTTTCATATAAAATGCTGACTTGAAGTAAACACATTAGCACTAATCATATTCAAGACCTATACCACATGGTAAACAAGCATAGAAGACACTTGGACTTCTAGTGCATGCTAATGAAATACATGTGCAATCGAATATTCATTAGGGTAATATTTATTAAGAAAACATGAGTATTGAGATAGCTAGGTTTGTACACCATCTTACAAAACAAACACTGAGTGCACAGCATGTACAACCAGAATACTGATACAAGCTCTCTGACATGTGGTGTTGACTAAGAAGTTCAAATTATAAATTGAATATTTAACACATCACAATATATGTACAATCTTTCTATATAAAGTTCTTGAAACTCTTTGTGAATTATTGTCTTTCGCCTTTCAGATTACATTACATCAGACAACAACACATTTGTACATTGTAAAAGTGCAATTCTAAAACAAAGGACAATAAGGCAATGTGCTACAGGCCTAATATCTACACATTTAATTTTCAAATAAAAAATGCCACAACACTTTTAAAGGGTTAATAAAGCAATAGACTTCCATGCAGATTTACACAGTACCTGAAGCTATGCATTAAACTTCTGATGTAGCAATTGCTGAAAATCTTAAATTAGTACCCTCATCAATTTTTTTTTTTTACCTATTTATTTGTTCGAATTATTGTGTATGAATTCATCTGTATTCATTTTTTTTAAGAAAAGATCATATTATGTTTTGTCATTTATCATAGAAATTAATCACATGTAAAATTCAAGGCTCTACAGAAGCACAACAGATAGGGAGCTATGCATTAAAGGGTTAGTTCACCCAAAAATGAAAATTCTGTCATTAATTATTCACCCTCATATTGCTCCAAACCCATAAGACCTACGTTCATCTTCGGAACACAAATTAAGATATTTTTGATGAAATCCATGAGCTTCCTGGCCTCCAATAAACTGCAACATTATTACCACTTTCAAGGCCCAGAAAGATAGTAAAGACATCGTTAACATAGTCCATGTGACTACAGTGGTTCAACTTTAATGTTATGAAGAGAATACTTTTTGTGCGCAAAAACAAAACGACTTTATTCAACAATTTCTTCTCTTCCAGTTAACGTAGTAAACACAGTGCAGCACTTCCGGGTTCTATGTCAGAACGCCGGCTCATTATTAGCCGACTCCTGCGTCAGCATCACACGCATGCATCGTGCTGCTCACGTGAACAGCGTTGGCCAATATTGAGCAGGCATTCGGACTTAGGACTCAGACTACGGACCCAGAAGCGCTGCACTGTGTTTACTATGTCAACTGGAAGAGAAGAAATTGTTGAATAAAGTTTGTTTTTTTTGTTGTTTTTTGTGCACAAAAAGTATTCTCTTAATAACATCAAGGTTGAACCACTGTAGTCACATGGACTATTTTAGGGATGTCTTTACTACCTTTCTGGACTATGAAAGTGGTGATTGTGTTGCAGTCTTTCAGAGGCCAGATAGCTCACGGATTTTATCAAAAATATTTTGTGTTCCGAAGATGAACGAAAGTCTTACGGATGTAGAGCGACATGAGGGTGAGTAATTAATGACAGAATTTTCATTTTTGGATGAACTAACCCTCTAAGGTCTTTCACATGACTTGGACCAGGCTTCAGCGCACCGCTCAACGCAAGCATCATGCTTTGACCTCCACATGAAGAGTGTTGCAGATATTATCACAGAAGGGTGATTTGACAAAGTTGCAATGTAGCATAAAAAAAGGAAATGTACAGAATGAACAGTGAAAAGTACATTAACAAGAAAGGGCTTGTTGGATGTGGGTTCATGAAACTTTCAACCCGAGCTCACTGGAAAAACGTGCCTGTGGCGACATTTCTGCTAAGTGATATTACATTGCTTCTTTACGTTGCTTCTTGCATGTTTCGCGACACTTTCAAAGCGATGAAAAGTCCAGTGAGTTTTGCTAAAAGAACGTTTAGTTTTTCTGAAACAGATTGTGAATCTGGCAGTGTTTTAGGCCCGTCCACACGGAGACGCGTTTTTGTGAATACGCACAAATTTTGTATCGGATAGGCGTTTTGTCCACACGGATCCGGCGTTTTCGGAAGGTGAAACCGCTATTTTTTGAAACCGGCTCCCAGGTTTCAAAAAGCTCCGGCTTTGTGTGGACGTAGCCTTATTTATTTAGTTGTTGTAAACATCACGGTAGTTCAGAAATGAAATGTCAGGTGAGTGGCACTAAAAGATTAATGCTCTATCGAGTTTGAAAATAACGAACGACTGGACCTATACTAAACCCTATCCTAAACCCAGGGTGTTTCTATCCTTTCATCATTACTGGGGCAAAGGCCTCCTATCAAAAATTTTCACCATATTTTGATACTCTTTACTGTTATGGATATATATATAAATTGTCTTTTCCTGCAGTAGAATTGTTCACAAGCTGAAATCGCTGACAAATGATAGAAGAGATTTCCAAGTTTCTTAAAATAGATTGTAGGCAGTGCTTAATTTGTAAATGAATAATTGCCAAATAATTGCAATTAAAAGTCGCTGTGACCAACACTGACCATACAACTTCAGTTTTCCCAGAAGAAAATAATGACGTCACTAAACGGTGATGGCACAACTATTAGAGCATCATTCATAGGTTTCTGCTTAGCCCTAACTACATGTATATACGTTGAGACCAAATATTATTTAGTTGATCAGGGATATTCTCTCTCACCTTTGACGTTGTTGCCTCTTCCATTACATCGATTTCTGATTCTGACTACATCTAACACCCATTGCTCGTGTCCTGATTAGTATTAGCAGTTCCATCTTCGGGATCTCTTTTGATCAGAAACACAATCAGCTTTACTCGTGGATATGGAAAATGAAAACAAGCTTGACTGTCTTTTTGACATTTTGCCGATTTTAACTTATTTTTATTAGAATAATTTGTCAGGAATATACACTCTCTCCAAACTTTACGTTTACTGTGCACAAAACAATTAGTAGTAAGCACCAACCAATGAGAGTGATTTTGTACTTAAGAAAGCAGATTGGTCAAAAATATACACTACCAGTCAAAAGTTTGGACACGGTAAGATTTTTAATGTTTTTAAAAGAAGTTTCGTCTGCTCACCAAGGCTGCATTTATTTAATTAAAAATACAGTAAAAACAGTAATATTGTGAAATATTATTACAATTTAAAATAACTGTTTTCTGTTTGAATATATTTTATAAAGTAATTTATTCCTGTGATCAAAGCTGAATTTTCAGCATCATTACTCCAGTCTTCAGTGTCACATGATCCTTCAGAAATCATTCTAATATGCTGATCTGCTGCTCAAGAAACATTTATTGTGTACAATTGTACAAAATATTTGTGTACAATATTTTTTTTCAGGATACTTTGATGAATAGAAAGTTCAAAAGAACAGCATTTATTTGAAATATAATCTTTTGTAACATTATAAATGTCTTTACTGTCACTTTTGATCGATTTAATGCATCCTTGCTGAATAAAAGTATTAATTTCTTTAATTTCTTTTCAAAAAAATAAAAATAAAAATTCTTACTGACCCCAAACTTTTGAACGGTAGTGTATAATGTTACAAAAGCTTTGTATTTTAGATAAATGCTGTTCTTTTGAACTTTCTATTTATCAAGGAATCCTGAAAAAAAAAGTACACAACTGTTTTCAATGATAATAATAAATGTTTCTTGAGCAGCAAATCATCATATTAGAATGATTTCTGAAGGATCATGTGACACTGAAGACTGGAGTAATGATGCTGAAAATTCAGCTTTGCCATCACAGGAATAAATTACTTTATAAAATATATTCAAACAAAAAACAGTTATTTTAAATTGTAATAATATTTCACAATATAACTGTTTTTACTGTATTTTTAATTAAATAAATGCAGCCTTGGTGAGCAGACGAAACTTCTTTTAAAAACATTAAAAATCTTACCGTGTCCAAACTTTTGACTGGTAGTATATATGCTAAGGGGCCATAACACAACTTCCAAATGCATCTGCATAAACGTGTGATCGCTCTGTCTTTTACACGCACGCACTGTCACTATGTAATGCACTTATTAATGCCAGATCATTTAAAACAAATGCTGGAATGCAAAAATCCAAAATCTGACATTTTCCAGAACAGAATCTGGTATTCTGTCAGATGAAATGTCAAATTAAGCATGGATTGTAGGTAAATATCTGCCTCATCCAGTGCTCTTTATGATAATCAGGTTGTTTTATTGTAATCTCTATTGAAAGATGAGGATTTATCAGTAATGTGTTACAGGGGCACAGCGGTATTTCACTGGGGCTCATGCTCAGTAATAAGGGTCTAGCACCCTTCCTAAACACAACTGATAGTGTTAACAAAAAGCAAACGTGAGATAAGAACACATTTGCTGAAGCAACCATGCCATTTTAGCTTGCTTCTACAAGTCTTTTTCTGTTACATGTGTTTCATGAGACTCATACTCAAGCACTCCACTTCACAAGTGTAATGATATACCAGGTGAGCTACCAAGCTACTAGTGTTCATTTAAGCTGGAAACTGCAGTGAGTTGAATGTATAGGTATGTTTTGGAGTTTTTAAAAAATGTGGGTAAAGGCATGTTTAGGTAAAGTTTAGGTAAACTTAGGAAATGTTTTGATGAATCTGACTTATTGTGATTCCCAGTGAATTCCATCCAAACTGTGTTTCTTGATCTTTAGAGGGGTCAAGAGGATATATTTTGCACCGTCCCAATATATAAACAGATTGTGGGCAGTCAGAGTTTTAGAGCCTCATGCACTCCCATAGCCGAGAGTCGCCGGTTGATGTTTCGATAACGGCAGCGTAACAGGTCTTTATAAGTTGAACGCAGGTCTCGGTTGAAGTAGGCGTAGATGAAAGGGTTCATGAGCGAGTTGGTGTAGCCCAACCACAGCAGTACCCGTTCCAGCCAGACGGGGGCGCAATTGCAGAGCAGCCCGCAAATGAACGGCCGTGCTGTGGTGAAGAGGAAAAACGGCAACCAGCAGAACAAAAAAACTCCCATGATCACCCCAAGTGTAGTGGCTGCCTTCTGCTCACGCCTGAAAATCGAGGCGCTTCGTCGTTCGCGGTTCAACAGACAGGAGAGGGTGGAAAACTCCTCGGTAGCTGCAGAGTTCTTAATCCCTTGCATGCAGAGCCCCTCTACGGTGGCCAATGCTGGTTCAGGACAGGCCATTGGAATTGGGGGAAGTGCAGCGAAGTGGTGTTTGGCCCCACTTTTGCGGGCAGCTTTGAAAATCTTGTAATACATGAAAAGCATGACCACCATTGGGATGTAGAAGGCCACAGCGGTGGAGTAGAGGGTGTAGCCCACATCCTGGCTGATAAGACACACTCCCGCAGTGTTGACGTTCTGAGCCCATCCGCAAAATGGTGGTAGAGTGATGGATGCCGACACCAACCAGACGCCGACTATCATCTTGGCCATCAGCTGTCCATTCTGTCTCGCTGGGTAGGTCAAAGGGCGAGTGATTCCGAGGTATCTGCAGAAACAGAGGATAACGTATTTAATGAGGTAACTTCAGTTGACATGTTTGACGTTTTAGCAGAGAACTACATTCCTCAAAACGACTGAACCCAAAGATCTCGCACCTACCCTGTAATATGCCAGATATGGCTAAAAATACCTCAAAAGCACCAGACCCAAGAAATTCCTACTGTCCTGGATTTCGCAAACAAACTGAGTGGAAAACACATCATGTTCACAGCTAAATCTCTGGCATGTCAGACTATCCAACTAATCAAGCAACTCAGTCCACAAAAGTAGATATTTTTTCACCCTAAAGATATTTGAACAAGGTCAAACTGGCCCTGTGTCCAAATATGCCTACGCCCCTACCATATAGGTGAAAAACAGTATGTGAAATGTGTAGTAAATCCAAAAACACAGTATATATAAAACATTAGGCGTAAAGTACCTGATGACCTACTACTGCCGAGATTCTGAATAGTAAATCAACTGACAGCGTAAGTCACGCGACTTACGTTCCTCATCAAATGTAGTACTTACTCAGTTTTTCAGACACTCCATTTGGATTCATATACATATAAGAACATTATTTAATTGGGTTCACAATCAGTTGATAATTTTTTCTGAATGCACTCAGTGTCAGGGGAAAAAGCTTCATTTCTATGTGTGCGTCAAACTTGCATCAAGATGTTCAACGTGATGGCTTTGTCAAAAAGTTTCAGACAGCATTAGAGTATTCACTCTAGATGGCTTCAAAAGCTTTCAAAAAGAACTCCCATAATTATGAATATGTAATGTTTGCATTAGCAATAATTCTTGCTGCATCTCTCTTTGCTCTGTCCTGTTAAGTCACCAAGTAATAGTGTTTATAGGTACCTTAGGACATGAAAAAAGGAATATAGCCTCTGTTACAGATGTTCTAATTGATCTCATTGTCCACACCATTATTGTCAAGACTGAAACGCACCTAAGTTGTGGCTTGAGAGTTATTGTGAGCTTTGGTGATGTGAGTTTAAATCCGTGAAATGAAAAAAAACAAAAAAAAAAAAACATTCTCTAGAGATTTCCCACAAATCACTGCATTCATTCATCAAAATCTGATTTCATCAAAATCTGTTTCACTGCAGTGAGCATTTCAAGAGACTTCAGCGCAACTAAAGGTTCTATGGGTCTAAATTTTGAATGTATAATACGGTACATTGGCTTCTCTTTACCAAAGCAGAAAGTCTCAATCCCCCCTGCCCACCTCTAAAAATAAAAGCTTTCATTTCACGCATGAGAATCCCTCTGATCAAGGAAGGGCTTAGAGACATACTTATTGGACGGACACTTAAGGTAGTTAAAACCTTTCATTCACCTACACAGAAACTCCAAATAAATCACTAAACCATGAAGACATTTCATATTAGATGCTAAAGTGCCCTCTTTAGCTTATTTAATTTTTTTTTTTTTTTACGGACAATTAAAACATAATTAGTTTAAGATATAGACTATTTACCCATATAATTTGGAGGTTACAAAAATAAAAGGCTACTTTTTTTTAAAGGTAAAAAATAAATCATTTATTTATTCATTCATTTATTTACTTTTAAAAGAAAGGTTTGTTCAAATAACCATACATATGAGCAATAGTATTAGTGATGTTTGTATTAGCAAGCACCACTCATGATATGCAGATATCTAAAAGCCTCTTCATGTCATCATACACGGTGCTATCAAAGAGCTTAAATCAGCAAAGTAGGCATGTTTTGATGTTGAGTACTGTCTACACTCCAGTTTGCTCTTTGTGTCTCCTGTCATACTGGATGAAACACAGCACTTGCAGAAGCCTCTCAGAAAACAGGAAATAATAACTGGATTAAAAACAGTACTCGGTTCAGATGTGGGTTGTCGTGAGATGAACAATGTGGGGCACTTCTCAAGATTAGGCGGCTGATGCTAACATGGCAGGTCATACAAATGAGCGGAAGTTATTGTGACCCTTAATGAGTCAGAACTGTTTTGAGAACCATATAAGCAATGGAAAGCAAAATGATTACAAGGGACTGCAAGGACAGACATTGGTAGTTACAAAATGTTTGAACCAAAGTTGAATGCCATTATTCAGTCATTAAAGACAGTACAACAGACAAAAGCAGCTAATGCTAAACAGAAGATTAACAAGCTTTCATTTGGACAGACAGATGAATGAATGCGTTTCATTCTGAGTATCATCAGCAAGCACTTAAGTGTGTGAGTACTTCAGTCAGTGGGCAGTGATGTAATCGTACCATAGCATCCGCTGCTGCAACAAACAACATTTGCTGTTGCAAAACTGATTGAAATAACTTTAAGACGTCTATTCCAAAACTAACACAAGTTCCAAAAGGGGGACAAATAAGAAGAATCAAATGTGTCTGTCACAAAAAAGGCAGTTCCAGTGTTTTATTTGTTCAGCTTTATTTCAGTTAGCGAAAATTATTTTAATAGTTTAGTTTTAGTTATGCTAAGCTTTAGTTTTATGCTTAGGCTAATTGAGTTTTGTGCTGTTAGCTTAGCAACATGCTAACATCAATTATAAATCGCAATCTAAATTGCAATCTTAAGTCATTTGCAATTAAAATCAAATGCAAATCCTCTGAGCGGAGCACCATTTGTATGCCGTTTGTAGCATTCCAAATGAGATTTCAATTAGGATGTTCACTTAGAAGGCAGCTGCCTATGCAACGAAGCAGCTCAGTAGGTTTTGGAACCCAGTTATTTTGTTGTAGCAGCTGATTGTCTGAATCTGATGCATGATGGGCAGACAAAAGCAAAAAAACAGATCAAAGCAAAGTTGAAGGTCTTAATATGGCAGGATTGTTATAACAATATTACTGAATTTGCACCTCAGCGTTCAGTTACGTGTAATGAAAGGCACTCTTGAACTGTCAAATGTATCAGAGCTAATTAATTTGAGAGAACAGCAGTAGTCGAAAACAAAGAAATAAATATTCTGAGGGGACAGAACTGTACTTTCAGTATCATCTGGACTTCAAACCCCTTTTGTGAATAGTTTTATTAAGAGGATCTGTTCAAATTTACCAACCTTGGTTGGTTGGTTGGTATTTTGTAATTTTAGCATTCGTCTTCTAAATGAAGCCTGAAAGGGATAGTGCACCCAAAAATGAAAATTCTGTCATCATTTACTCAGCCTCAAGCTGTTCCAAACCTATATGAAACTTTCTTCTGCTGAACACAAAAGAAGATAGTCCTATATAGAAGAATATCGGTAACCAAACAGTTGATTGGCCCCATTGACTTTCATAGTATTTTTTTTTCCATATATGGAAGTCAGTGGGGCCCATCAACTGTGTTCAACATAACAAACTTGAGGGTGAGTAAATGATGACAGTATTTTTATTTTTGGGTAAACTATCCCTTTAAATGATGACTTCTAGTTGTAGAGAAAACTTTCCACATATTTATACTTTCCAATATTTCCACAGCCATCTATAATCCTTGAATTATTTATCTCAAGCACTTGCAAAATTTACAATTCACAGTATAATTTTAAAGGTTAGTTAAGTAGTCCCATCCTTCATGTGCACTTTCGGTCTTGTGGACAATGGCCGCTGCATGCATGTGTCTGTTAAGTCCACGAGACCGTAGGGTTTCCCATTCGTCATTTTAGCTTTCAGAAGTGTGCTCACGAGTGTCCCCTTTGCAGCCGCTATACCCCCTTGATGTGCACTTCTGCGTAGCCCGCAAGTCTGTGAGCTACACAGAGGACTTCTACCTGGCAGTCAAAGGCTGAATCCCACATGGCACACTACTACGCACTTTCGGTCTTGTGGACTTACAATGGCTGCCACATGCGCAAGTCCACGAGACCGTAGGGTGTCCCATACATCATTTTAGGTTTCAGAAGTGTGCTCACGAGGACCCCCTTTGCCCTCGATGCGCACTTCTGCTAAGTCCGCAAGTCTGCGAGCTACACAGAGGACTTTACCCGGCAGTCAAAGCGGCATTACATCACGAAAGTGCAGACTCAGAGGAAGACCGTGAGGGTTTAGGGTGCCATTTGAGACCGGGCCAGTCACTCATGAATTAAAGTGATTGAAAGGATTGTTGTAAAAATAGGCAGAATTCTCAGCCCACCACCAAGCGAGGAAAGGTCATTGGATAAAACTGTTTAAATAATAACAGTTAGGAAGAGTGCTTAAGAAAAACAGCTAATATCCAACAAATAAAAATAAATAAATATTAAAATTTAAAAATAAATAATTAAAATCATCAGCTACTCAATAGAGTGTGTAATAATAAATAGATCAATAATTTGAGAAAAGAAAGAATTATAAAATACCGCTTGATATGAGCTCTTTGAAATATTTCTTCGCTAATCTATTGACACACATATATATATATATATATATATATATATATATATATATATATATATATATGTCACGGGGCTGCATAGCCACAGACCAGTCAGGGTGCCCATGCTGACCCCTGTACACCACCGAAAGAGCATCAGACTGGGCCACGGAGCAATGAAAGAAGGTGGCCTGGTCTGATGAATCACGTTTTCTGTTACATCACGTGGATGGCCAGGTGCTTGTGCGTCGCTTACCTGGGGAACACATGACACCAGGATGCACCACCAGGATGGGAAGAAGGCAAGCCGGCGGAGGCAGTGTGATAATTTGGGCAATGTTCTGCTAGGAAACCTTGTGTCCTACCATCCATGTGGATGTTACTTTGACACGTAACACCTACCTAAGCATTGTTGCAGACCATGTACTCCCTTTAATGGAAATGATATTCCTTGGTGGCTGTGGCCTCTTTCAGCAGGATAATGTGCCCTGCCACAAAGCAAAAATGGTTCAGGAATGGTTTGAGGAGCACAACAACGAGTTTGAGGTGTTGACTTGGCCTCCAAATTCCCCAGATCTGTGGGATGTGCTGAACAAATAAGTCTGATCCATGGAGGCCCCACCTCGCAACTTACAGGACTTAAAGGATCCACAGCACACCTTCAGTGGTCTAGTGGAGTGCATGCCTCGACGGGTCAGGGCTGCTTTGGCAGCAAAAGGGGGACCAACGCAATATTAGGAAGGTCCTCATAATGTTATGCCTATCAATGTGTGTGTGTGTGTGTGTGTGTGTGTATATATAAATCTATATATATATATATATATATATATACACAAAACCAGTCAAAAGTTTGGAATCGGTAAGATTTTTAATGTTTTTAAAAGAAGTTTCGTCTGCTCACCAAGGCTGCATTTATTAATAAAATACAGTAAAAACAGTAATATTGTGAAATATTATTACAATTTAAAATAACTGTTTTCTGTTTAAATATATTTTATAAAGTAATTTATTCCTATGATCAAAGCTGAATTTTCAGCATCATTACTGCAGTCTTCAGTGTCACATGATCCTTCAGAAATCATCTTTTAAAAACATTAAAAATCTTACCGTGTCCAAACTTTTGACTGGTAGTGTGTATATATATATATATATATATATATATATATATATATATATATATATATATATACTAAAATAAGCAAATATGACAGAGACACCATAAGGCTGAGGTTATTCTACTTCCATGCATCTAAATTTACACATTGCACTGTCCCACGAATGCCAGAAACATTCAGTTTTAAGGCAGCAGATACATGTTATCAGGCCAGCGCTTATCACTGAGACTTGTGAAAGGACCTAACTATTTAATCGAATTACCACGGCCAAGCAGGGTGTTCCAGCATGCAGTACTCACCTCCTGGGGTTCCAGCTCAGAACTTTATCAAAGAGCACCATCAAAATTGCATAAACACCAGGACGCAGCTTCAAAGTCTAGTTCATCCAGCCTCAAATGACATGGAAGCATTTTTTAATGCCCATTTTATTTATTTAGTTATTTAACTCTTGTGTTTGAGGATTTTTTTAAATAAAAAAGAATAAATGGATACTCCACATGCTTTTCAATTTTCATTAAAAAATCATTAATAAACATTATGCAATGCTTAACTATCAGATCAGTATAGCTCATGCACTTTCAATTATAAAGGAGACCAGGGGTAAGGTTTAAAAATAGTCAAAAATACAATCACTTCCATACTTTACATTTAATGAACTCTTAAAACTCTCTAAAATCAGGACATTGTGGATTTTATCCTCCAAATAAAAAAATTATCATATTTTGCAATAGCTCATAAAACCCAAGTTCAGATTTTAACTTAAAGTTAATTTTTATTAAGACATTTTTTTTATTAATTCATTTCATTTTTTTTTTTTTTTTTTTTAAGGAATGACAGGTTGGGGCAGGTTTTCACATTGATATTGGGGCATGTCATCACATTTTTAGTGAATATTTCTTACAGTATGGGTTATTTATATTTGTAATTTTTTTTATTAAGTTATAATAAGTTATATTTATATAGGGTCTTTTTCAATTGATTTATTGAATATCTATAATATTTTATACATATATATATATATATATATATATATATATATATATATATATATATATATATACAAAATAAAAACATAGGATATACATAATGCAATTTATTATAGATTTTATACTATATATAGATCGCATATTATTTTGTTGCATATTATTTGAAAACCATAACATAACAAGAACATAAGAGATACAATTTACTGAATATCTAGGGTATATAGATTTTATATAAATTTGTTTGAAAAATATTTGAATATTACTTGAATTATTAATATTTTATATTTTTGAATGATTATTTGAAAACATCTTGGCTATAGCCAAACATATACAGTATACAACAATTTTTAAATGCTCATTAATGATCTGTAAAATCTACTAATGTTTGTTAGAATTCTCAAAGTGTCACCAACAAAGGCTATTTGTCTGAACTGCATATGAATTCAAATTTCTTTAAAATAACTAAAACCTTTAAAGAATCTTGAACTCTTCATATGAACTTACCTGTCCACACTGATCACACACAATGTCATTATTGAAGCTGTGCAGCACATGACATCCATCCCAATAAAGATATTGCAGAAAACCTCCCCAAACAGCCAGACGCCCCCTGTCAGGTCAGTCACTATGACAAAGGGCATTACGGCTACTGCCACAGACAGATCAGCGATAGCCAGAGATACTAGCAGATAGTTTGACGGTTGTCTGAGTTTCTTCACGACGCACACCGCAATCACAACCAGAGTATTGCCCATCACGGTGACCGCAGTGATGGTGCTCAGCATCACCCCAATGATCACTGTCTTAGTCAAGTCCAAGTCCAGAGTCTGCTGCTCCCCACACGACTCATTACTTTTGGGCTCCGCTGTGGTTTTTACAGTGGGGGAAAACTCAGTTGTCCCATTGAGAAAGGCGACTTCGGTCTCTCTGGAGCCCAAAACCAGTTCAACCCCATGTGTCGTGAACATCACTGTATCGATATTTTGACAGTGAATAAACCTTCCGCGCGCCTTAAGTGGACAGTGAACGTCATGGTGCCTACGACTTTTTCGAGTCCGGCTTCAGTGGTCCAAACAATCAAATACACCCGAGGAGAGTGACGAGAAAACACACAGAGAACTCTCTCAGCCTCGTTCAGCTGAGGGGGAGAAACAAAATACGAGCTATAAGTAGTTTTGAGAGCCGCTCTGAGAAGAATAGTGAACCCGCCAGTGAACCCTGATAGACGCTAGCGCACTCTTTCCATAAAAATATTTAATAATTAAAATATGCTTTCAACCAACGCCACTTAAACAAAACGTTTTGGTAAAAGAATATTGTTATTGAATAACTTTATGATATGTTTACTTAAAATAGGCTACGTCGTTAAGAAACATTTCCACTTCTGGCTTCTGATTGGTCAATACAGTGTTCCAGTCCTGATTTATTCCACAATATACTAACAGCTTCGATATAAATGCGTAGCTATGGATTTTTTGTTGCATAGCAACGTCAAGGATTATGTTTTCTATATTAATATTAAATATCATATCTATCTAGGCCTGTTATTAAAGCTAGGCTGTTATTATAGGCTAAATGGTACCATAATAATAATAATATAAGTCAGATAGGCTAAATAAAACTAATATAGGCCTAATTCAGAAGCAGTTCTGTCAGTTTTAATTAATCGATCCAATTCCAAAACACTCTCACATCTTTTTTACAGAGGGTCTGCAGTGTGTTGTAGCCTATAATATTAAAAATGTTTAATAACCATAACTAATGTTCCAGCATGATAACACATTTCGGGCAGTTTATTCAGTCTATTTTGTATTAAATCACTAAAAACGTCTTGCTAATATTAAATGTTCATGCATAACATCATAGCTCTCTGTGTAGTAGAAGATCGCCCTCTGGGGATGAATCTTGGCTTCAAAAACTCCCCCAATGTTCCCATAGGCCTACATCAAACATCTACGTCTTTATGACTACTAGGCTAAAACATCAAAATCATTCATATTTTACTACCCCATTATTCATGTTATTATGGGGTAGTAAAATATAGCCTAAATCTGGACCCTTATAAATCTACTGTGGTAGCTATGTTAGGCTATATCATGAGAGAAGTTAGTAAAAAATCAGTAGGCTATACATAAATGAATACATAGGCTACATTATCTATCGTTCAAGTCAGGTTTATTAACCACTGAATAATGAAACAATCAGACTTTTCTCTATTTGACCACTGGGTGACAATGCTGGATTACTGTTTATGAATTATCTCCATTTCATAATTCTAACCTCCTCCTCATTGTGTTTCACTATAATTGTACTGGATATAACAATCGCATCAAGAGCATCGGATTATCCTAGAGGACAATTTCATAGCGATGCATAACTGACTTCATACAGGTATCGCTAGATGTAAGTTTAAAAACTACACTACCCACAAATAGCATATGTGTGCTGAGCACAAGCCGCCATGTTGTAGGAAATCCGTTTGCACGGTGGATTAGAGTTTAATCCGCAAGAAGAGAGTCAGGACGACTCAGTGGATCAAACAAGAAAGAAGAAAGACAAAACAGTGAGGCGCAGAATCTGAGCGTTACAATAAAAACAAACCAGAATACATATTTATTATTTACAGGCCACTGCGGTCGCTTGACAAAAACTGGCAACCTCTCGCGCACAGCCTTTTTATTGTCGCGCTCAGACTCCCCCCGCCTTCTTTCCCTCATAGAGATGAGGTCTGAGCCATTTTCTGGAATCGATTCTTTTGAAGAGTTCATTTCAAAGAACCGGTTCAGAAACCAATTTTAGCGATTCTTTTACGTCATGACGTGATTGCGTCACCCGCGTGGCATTTATGTTTTGTCTAACCTTGAAATTAAGCAATTTGTATAGGCAGATATTGAGAATTACTACGATTTTTTTTTTTATTACGAGTTTTAATAAAAGGGTGTTTACTTGTCTAAATTAATACAAAAAAAGTTAATAAAATACATTTAAGTCACATTTTTTCCAGTATTTTATTAGGAATAGTTATGTTATTCTTAACTTGATTAAATCAACCCAACTCATCAGTTCTCGGTTTATTGTGAATCGGACATGTCTAAAAGGGACAGTTCTCAGTTCAATGAGTCGTTGAGTTGTTGACTCAAGAACCGATTCAATCCTTTTCGTCAACGAGCCGTTCAGACAGGATTTATGAACAGGTTCAAACGATTCCCTGAAAAGATCCGACTCAACCGATTGATTCGCTCACGAATCGGACATCGCTACTCCCTCAGAGAAATTGACAGCAGCTGGGTCGCCTGTGTGAGCAAACCCGAAGGACAGACACGGCAGAAAATAAAACTCTGCCGCTACAGTGGGCTCCCCCTTCCCCTTTCCCCCACCGCTTGAGCGTACATATCAACAAGCCGATTCGGACGAACGCCCTGACTCCGTTTCCCCGCTTTTATAGCGGAGCGGTCAGGACTTTCCTCGCGAACTGAAACGTCAGTAGCTTAGCCGAGCTAGCGGGCTAACGCGACTAGCTGGGTTCAGCTACAAGGAGGAATTACAATTATTCAACCAAGAAACACTCAAGGATGTCGGGGAAGGAGCAGAATAAACAATCCACCACCGAACGGCTCGTAAAAGGTACATTTTCTATTTGAAACCGTACGTTTTTATTCAGTTTTTTTTTATTCAGTTTTGCTGGTTTTGTGTTAGCTAACACGGTCTGGTAGCTGATGGGTGACATTCAGTTTATGTGTAATATAAATATAAGCAAGTGAAGACATATGTTGTGTTGTTGACTGACTTTTGGATAACTTAGAAAGTCTAATGACACACATGTTGATGGCTAATTTGACAGGTTGGCTCAGGCTGCATGGGTTGAGCTGACATGAATTAAATGAGATCAATGAAGTTTTAAGCTGTAGTGTGAAAACATTACGCAGAAGGAAAGCTCTTATTAGTTAATTAGACCATTATAAAGATATTAGTGGGAATGCATGGTACTCAAAGTGGTCTGAATATGCAAAGTCCATGTGATTCATGCAACTGAAACTGCCAAAGCCGTTTCAAGTAGGGAAAAAAAAACATTTTACTTCGCATTGCTGGTGTTATTACTTGTATATCATATGTCAGTATATAGCATATACTGATATATGATACAGTAATATCCTCATAATATATCAGTAATACATTATATATATATATATATATATATATATATATATATATATATATATATATATATATATATAAATATAAATTATATTATTATATCTCAGTAATAAAAAGAATGTTTGTATCATGTATTTATGCATGTATAGATTTATCTGATTTTGGTGGTCTTTCCAGTTACAGTTGATATACATAAATATAAATCTTAAACTTTTTTTTTACTGCATATGTAATAAATAAAACTTAATAGACATCTAAATCTTAAAATGAGAGATTAATCTAACTTTTTTGATGTTAACAGATTTTGGTGGGCTTAAAAGGCACTTGCTGTTTCAGAAAGACCGTAGAGGTTTACATGCACAACACTGACTCTTTTAACACCAGTTCTCATTACTGTAGCACATTTGCTTTCATCCTCTTGCTTCCATCCTTCCTTGGGGTTTAGGCAACATCAGCAATCTTGAGACAGTTGAGTTCAGAAAACTCTGTGCTCAAAAAACTGTCACTTTACCTTGCTCTCTTGACTGAGATAGAACTAAACTAATTGAAGTTATCCGTGTGATCCCAATTAATCTCCTACAAATAATCTTTTAACTCAAGAAAGGATTGACCCCTGGTTAGGTGGTGATGCATTTAAGCGTCAGCTCCCTATCAAGGGCTCGTGGGAGTTTCTTATGTCAAAGGAGTGAGACACAGTAGAGTAATACACTAATTGGATCATTAGGTCCGTAGCTTCATGGGTAAAGTAGCACCCGGGGAACTTGTACTTGTTTTTGATTAAAATTAGTGTGTCTGCTGACATATATAGTGTGTTCTTTCCTCTCAGTCTCTTATGTGCTGCTGTCAGCTCGATGTGTTTTGGCTGATCGGGCTCAATTAGACAGCCTCTGTAATGAGCTGATAGCACTGGGCTCTTTAGTAGTCTAGTTCTGGATCCGTAATGACTTGAATTTCTCTTCCCAAGTCAGACCATTCAGCGATCTAAATCGCTACAGACAAAAAAAAAACCCTCCTCATTAAAAAGAGCCGAAGCCTCTTTCTGTCTAGAATCTGTGATCCCCGTTTTGCAGAAACAGGAGCATTTCAGCTCCAAATTGGTTCCAGGTTTCACTGAATGCCTCCTTTCAGTTTAAGCACTCCAACACCTGGATTTTATGCTACACGTATGCTCAATTGCAGGCTGTCTGAATTGTTTTATTTGTAGGCCACGGTGGCCAGACATCCATGTTGCGGAAGGTTTAAACTTGAGAATTATTCAACACAAGACAGTGGAGATGGAAACTGTGTCTGTGGAATGATGCAAATGTTGATAGTGTGTTAGTGCCCGCCCACTTCTTCAGTGGCATTGATTCCGGAAGTATTTTTTTTTTCCCATAGGGATTTTTTAAAAGTCTTTGGTTGATGGCTTATAACGCTTTAACAATGAACCAGCTACAAGTTGAAAAAGTATTTAAAAATCAGACAAAAAAAGGTAGAAGATTACAAGGTTCAAGACTTTAGTGAGGGAAAAGAACTACAATCCCATGAAGCATTGCGAATGACATTATAAAATTTAAAAATATAAAATGTTGTTGATTAAATCTTTAGAAACAATGTTTTGTTTATTGCAAAATATACACGCAAAATATACACACAAAATGTCTGTTGAGGATCATGGGTAATGTAGTTTCTCACCACAAATTCAGCTTTTAAACTTGATTTTTTTAAAAGTAAGTTGAAATAATGCAAACGGATGGCTTCAACAAAAGCGTATAGCATCGATTAACAACCTCAGTCGCAACTCAAAGTAGGTTTGTCTGTAAAGGTTTATGTTATACAGTCTATTTCTTCCAGATAAACAATAAACAATTAACAAATAAACAGAACTTCCAGAACCTGACTGTTGCACTCTATTGTTAAATGTTAGCACCTTGAAACCACTGCTACCCAATGACCAATCAGTGTTGAACACTGTTGCGCCAGTATTCTGATATTACCTCGAGATGTTCTGGGTAAGCTTTTTTTTTTTTTGGCTGATAAAGGATGAATTCAGTTGACTCGAGCGTAAAAAGAAAAATTAAAACAACTTGTTGAACTTGATGCTCGCCTGTTGTTTCTTCCAGAAAATATTGTGTTTGGAAGGTAAAATGACTAAAGCTTGTGTTTAAAAGGACTATAATCTCTGTGAGAATGAACTCTAGCATGATTGAAGTGGTGAGTGGGAGTTGAGGTTCTCGCCAAGGCCGTGTCTTGATGAGTCCTCCCACAGCTAAAGCACGGAGCGTGGGGAATCAAGGATTGCAGTGGCACTTTTCTACTCCGCACTCATCAGCCGAGCCATGCTTGGAACAATACGACGGAGGCGGAGGAAAGATGAGGTTAAGTGCCTTTAAAAGCTTTGATTAGTTGCTAGACATTTCCACGCAACTCTTTTCTCACTTTCCCCTGCTGAGAACGACAGACAGTGCAGCAGTTGTTGTGCTGTGTATTTAAACATGGATCAGCCGTCAGTTGATAGCTTGAAAGGTTAGCATGAAAGAGCAATTCAAGTTGGGTTGTTGTTTTTGTAGCTTTTTTTTGGTGGTGGTGGGGGACACTAGGGATGCACAATCATGATTTCTCATGGCCGAGCAAATGGACCATTTCCGATACCGGTTGCTGAAATGTATTTGTTTATTTGCCCTATTACAGGCTAAACTGGCTTTAAAAAAATCTCTATAGCCATTTGAAATAAGAGGCAACCACTGCATTTTAATCATGATCCAAATAAAGATGCCATATGTAGAATGAGCAGTTTAAAAAAAAAAAAAAAAAAAAAAATGAAATTACATTGTATCATTTCTAGATTCAAAGCAAAAACATAATGGTATAACTTTAGTTTTGTGAAATTATGCTAAATAAAACATACCTGCACAAAACAAAAACAGCAGACGGACTGAATGAAAATGCAAATTCACTCTCTGGCAGTAGATGGCGCTTACACCTTGTCCTAACCAGACGCGGTGAAATAAGATTTCAGCGACAAGCAATCTGTCTGTCCACACCGTATGTGACATGACTACGAGATGCAACAAAATCAATCAAAGACCACAGCCAATCAGAACAGCGGTGGGCGGGCTCTCGCGCAAGTGCACGGCACCACACGCAAGGAAATGAATGAGTACATAATCAAATTCATGAATATTACACCATTTTATATTATTAAAAATACATACCGAGTTTTTGAAACAATCTTTGTCATCGAATACACTTGTGTGTTCACAATGAGTTGACAGTTTAAACATTTTACCTTTTATTTATTTTCCAAATCTGAGGTGAATTGTCCATTGTTGCTTTCAGTACGGCTATGAATGACACACAAAATGATATTCAAACTCACATTAAATGCTTTTAACATTAAATAAAGCACATAAACAGCACCTGAGATTATCATTATCATACTTGGTGGTGTTGTTCCAGCTGCGTTGTCGCAGATAAATTGTAACCGTTTCTAAAATAGAATCGTTGTGTGTCTGCGTTGTGGCTAGTTAGGGCAAAAACTCCAATTAACATGGAAAAGAATTATTTTGAGATAAGAGGAAAAGAAAGTGCCATGAAAACAGTCAGTACCCTTCAGAGTTGCATTCATATAAACCGCCACCCCTAATTCAAATTTTTTTTTCATCCAATATTCATGAGATTTGCAAACAGTGTGAGCTTGCTCTGTCAGGTACAGTATTTTCTCTCCTGGCAAGTCTGTGCTCTCCTCTCCTCTTTGCATCTGATTTAAGCATGTCCTGTCTCTGGCCTGTGTTAATGTACAGACTTTAATGTTTCCACACAAATGATATTTTAGGAAATGATTGCAATGCAGTTTGTGTACAAGTTCGGAACAGAGATTGGCCAAAATAAAACAAAAAAAAGTCATCAATTGGAACTTTTTTTTCTTTTCTTCAAACGCGCCAGCAAACTCCGACTGATGGCCGGTCGACTGGTGCATCTCTAATCAACACCCTGAAATCCTATCACCATCTAATGCATGTCATCTGGAAATGAGTTATGCGGCTGTTGCTATAAAGTTTTGGACCCCTGTCAGGCTGCTGGTGAATTTGATGTTTTGACCTTTTGGCTTATTTACAGATAGAAACTAGATCTGTCAGGGTCAACGTCACCCTGCTTGTGTAATTATTCTGTCCTCATGCATGATTAACGGACCTCGGGCCCGTCTCTCACCACGGCCTCTCTCTAGGTTGGCTTCTACCGCCCAAGATAGCTCTCATCATCCTTGCCCAGAACAAGTCCATGAGATTTCTTACCTAAAATGTTCTCTAATATCAGTCAAAAAAAAAAAAAAAAAAGACAGTTGGTGTGATAAAACCACAGATCAGGCCGACACAGGAAGTTACGCCTTTTCTAGCTTCCTTATTAATATACATGCAGTCTGGTCCAAATGACTCTTAAAGGGATAGTCCATCCAAAAATAAAAATTCTGTTATTTACCCACTAACTTGCTTAGTTCTGCATAAAAAAGAAGAATGTTTACAAGAATGTTTCAAATCTTTTTGTCAGTGAGGTCCAAAACAACCACATTGGACCCCACTGACTTCCATTATGTGAACGAAAAGTTTGGAGATATTATGTTCTAAAGAAAGTTAGTCATACAAATTTGGAACAATATGAGGGTGAGTAAATGATGAAAGGTTGAACTATCCCTTTTATGTTTACAGAAACCAAATCAATTTTGTTTCTAATGCATCTTTGAAAGCATAACACTCTTTTCATGGTTGGCCAGCTATGAAGTGACCAAGTGCTAAAGCACTGTGTGTTTTTGTTCTTGAAAACTAACCTCCTTTTAAGTGGGCCTTCATTGGGTTGGGTTTTGAGTTCATGTATACAGTATTTTGTTACTTTGATAGTAAAATCCCCCTCCCGTCCTGAGGGCTTCATTTTCACATGCAAATCCACCACACTGAGAGGTTACACATTTTCGCTGCTGTTGCTGCAGAAGGGTGTACTCATCTCTCGAGCCAGATAATAGCCCTGTTACTGCTTTAGTTAATACAGGCAAATGAGCAGGTGTTCTTCCTTTATTCTGTCAAGCATGAAAGATTCACCGTCTTTCTCTTCCTCATTCTTGCATACGACAAGACCAACACCCCCTGATGGTTACTGCCTGAGCAGACTCCGAAGTCATCGAAAAAGTTGTTTTTGTAAACCCGAATTGATCCTTTGCTCCTAATTCCACTATTTGAGTGCCTGGAAGGTTTCTAGTCATCTGAGCTTGAAGCTTTATTGTGGTCTATCATGCCTGTGGTCCCAGCGCTGAAAGCTGTGGCCGTCGGCCAGACCCACATTCTTCTGGAGAGTGAGTCGTGCCAACCTGGCCTGTGACCCTAGAAGAGAGAATTCCATATCGATGCCAACAGCTGGCCTTCTACCCCACCCTAACTTCAGGACGTAACTTCCCCACTCCTTTTAAACTGGTTTGAATGTTGTGGAATTCCTGCAACTGAAAATAGCTTAAGGCTCGGAAGGGTTGCAGAGCAATTCCAGCAGGCATTTGTTTGCATGCCGCCTGCCTCTGCGCTCGCCCATGCGCACGGTGTCTGAATGTAAAATCCCAGCCCCCAGGTTGTCGAGGGTTTGTTTAAGATGTCTTCTCCACAACGGCAAGGGGTTCATGTCTTCTTAACAAGGCCTGTGCGCGCTGGTTGGGGGAAGGGATGGGACCAGCTGTGGCCATATGTGTTCTGATAACCCACATAGCTTTTTGGGAGAGTCCCAAATTCTGACCAATAACGGTAACTGTTATTACCATGCATATGTTTCACTTTTAGTTTCTGGCAGGCAGCTTGGCATTGCGTCTTTCAGACAACCTTATTGCAAACTATGTTTTCAGTTAGCGTCATGAATTGAGTAATAGCTTGTTGTCTTGCAACCATGAAGTTTCACACATCAGTTTAATTTGCCTGTATTCAGTGAAAGAAGTTAAAGTGAAGCAATGCTAATTAGTGGTGTTGCATCATGTGTAAGTATCGTTTTTACATGAGTGTGTTTTTTTTTTTTTTTTTTTTTTTTTTTTTTTTTTTTCCCTCCCAAAACAGTTAAGTGCAAATCATGCCCTGCAGCTGATAATTAATTCCTTACATTTATATAGCACTTTTTGGGCACTCAAAGCACTTTACATATTGAAGGGGGAATCTCCTCAACCACCACCAATGTGCAGCATCCACCTGGATGATGCGACGGCAGCCATATTGCGCCAGAACGCCCACCACACACCAGCTTATTGGCTTTATCACTCTGTCTCCTCTCCACCAATCAGTGTATGGGGATGATTAGAAGGCCATGATGGACAGAGGCCAATGGGCAAATTTGGCCAGGATGTTGGGGTTACACCCTGATGTCAATGGTCAACTCATTCACACAGTCACCTACAAAGACTTCATGATTAGAGTTCAGAAGAATCACAAATTGATCCGATTGTGACAAACTGTAATGTTAAAGGGTTAGTTCACCCAAAAATAAAAATTGTCATTTATTGCTCACCCTCATGTCGTTCCACATCAGTAAGACTTTTGTTCATCTTCAGAACACAAAATTAAGATAGTTTTGATAAAATCCGATGGCTGAGTAAGGCCTGCATCGCCAGCAATAACACTCCCTTTTTCAATGCCATAAAACTACTAAAAACATATTTAAAACAGTTCATATGAATACAGTGGTTCAACCCTAATATTATAAAGCGACGAGAATACTTTTTGTGTACCAAAAATAACAAAATAGCGACTTTATTCAACAATATTTAGTGATGGGCGATTTCAAAACACTGCTTCATGAAGCTTCAAAGCTTTGAGTCTTTTGTTTTGAATCAGTGGTTCGGAGTGCATATAAAACTGCCAAAGTCACGTGAACTATTTAAGTTTCAAAACCCTTATGACGTAACGAAGTCTCGTTTACTGAAATCATGTAATTTTGGTGCTCTGAACCACTGATTCGAAACAAATGATTCATAAAGCTTTGAAGCTTCATGAAGCATCGTTTGGAAATCGCCCATCACTAGATATTGTTGAATAAAGTCGCTATTTTGACATGAACTGTTTTAAATGTAAATGTAAATATGTTAGCTTTATGGGCATTGGAAAAGGGAGTGTTATTGCTGGTGATGTAGGCCTCACTGAGCCATCGGATTTTATCAAAAAATATCTTAATTTGTGTTCTGAAGATGAACAAAGGTCTTGCGGGTGTGGAACAACATGAGGGTGAGTAATTAATGGCCTAATTTTCATTTTTGGATGAACTAACCCTTTAACTATCATAATGTGTTACCAACACAATACTGAGGTTAAGGTTAGTGCTTAAGCTAGGATTAGAGGTTAGCATTTTTATCAGTGTTATGTAGGCAGTCAGCACTGTGAATGCCACAATCATGCATTGTTTGTAGGGTTTGGGGTTTTAAAAATCCATTGTCCTTAGTATTAGTGTGTGTTCACACTTGGCATGTTTGGTTCGATTAAAACAAACCCTGGTACGATTGCTCTGTTAGTGCGGTTAATTTGAACCTGTGAACGCTGCCATCCAAACCCTGGTGTGCACAAAACAAGCGGACTGAGACCGCTGAAAAGATGGGTCTGCTTCCAAACGAACTGTGGTGCAGTTTTAATGATATATGAATGCAACACGGACCAAAGACATGTAAACGAACCAAAAACTGGAAGATGAGACCCTAAAAAGGACAGAATGCTCACGCGTATCAGTTTTTTCTCATCATAGTCTTGATGTTGCCCATCACAGTTCGGTACAGGCTTCAGAACTGAGTCTCCTCGCAGCAGACTGTGTGTGTGACGGAGGGATTCCTGCCGCTGTTTTGACATCTTTACACATTTTATAAGCTCTTCACGAATTCTCAGCTGGTCAAAATACCAATACCATATGTAGGCTACACACATACAACAAAAGCATTTATCTCAGCACACAGCATTGTTTAGTTAGTTCCGTCTCAAAATAGGCAATATGTCATAAATGGTGACCAGTCAGATTGTGAACGTGTCCCTGTGCCTTTAGGTTCGGTATCTTTTGGTTCTGTGATAAAAATGCCAGTCTGAATGCTAAGCGGACCAGGACTAAATGTTTTGTTTTTTTGTGATTAAAAATGCCAGTCTGAACGAACCAAGCGAAACACACTCTTAAACTCGTCCTGCACCATTTGTGCTATGGACATGGATGATACTACAAAATTGTGTGGCTTATTGTACAATTTTGTCTAGTGGGTGATAAAACAGAAGAAAAAAAGAAAAAGTAGACTAAAAAGGGACTTTGGAATGGGATCTTTTTAGCAACCACCTAGCAGCAACTTAGAACACTTTAGCAACCATATAGCCATGGCAGCCACCCAGAACACCCTTGCATCATGACATTGTTTAGGGGAAAAAAAAAATAATTTTTAGGGTTTGGTGTTTTCAAAATCCATAATTAAACATTAGCATGTTTAATTATGTGCTGTGGCCATGAATGATCGTGTGCCTTATTGTTATTGCGTGCCTTATTGTTATTGCTTGTACGTTTTTTGGTTGGTGGACGATAAAACAGCGAAAACAAATCATGTTGACTTGTTCAGAAGACCTTAGCATCTACTCAGAACAGCAGTGCCATGGCAACTACCCAGAACACCCCAGCATCATTGCAGTGAGATTTGCACAGGCAAACACTAGTGATGTACAAAACTGCATATTTTTAAATCTTAAAAAAAAAAAAAAAAAAAATCTAGTTATTTATATAAGCTTTGATTTACTTTGGATGGAAGCCTGAAAGTGGCATGTTCAGAAAATCTTGGGCTGAGATATTTTTATTTGGAGTAACACCCTTCTGCTTATGGTTCAGTACTTTTATCACACACCGTCTGGCTTTGAATTTGTGGAGGAGCTGCACTTCCTTAACTTGGAGTCACCGCAGTCAGCAGATGCTATGAGAGACTGTGAGACATCACCACACTGTTATCAACTCTACATGGTCGTGACTGTAAACATGCTGCTTTAAATTTAGACATTTGTTGCAATGTTCTAACAGGTAGCTCCAAATCAATATGGGGTCTGAATTGCTCCGGCACAAAGCTGTAATCTATTTTGTACAGTCAAAATTGCTAAAAAAAACGCACACATTGTCATCTTCTAGTTGCTTAGTATTTTTCAAATGTATCAAATGCTTGCCAGCAGGGTTTCCCTGTGACTAACAAGAGTAAAACATTGGTCTTTCTTTCTCCTCTTTCCCGCAGCGGTGCCGTACCCTCCCACAACGCGGCTCACCATGAAAGAACTGTACGAGGACGGCAAGCCCAAGGTGGAGCTTTTGAAGAGCCACCTGGTGAAAGAGGGCCGCCTGGAGGAGGACGTGGCACTACGTATCATCAACGACGGCGCCAACATCCTCCGCCACGAGAAGTGCATGCTGGAAGTGGAGGCCCCCATCACAGGTAGGCTGTTGCGCACTCAGCCGTGAACTGGTTGTTCTGATGACTCATTGCGCGGCGACACTACAAACCTGTCGTGATTCACAACCAGCATTTACATCCAGGATGTGGTTCTCGCAGGATCTTCACTACACCTAATGCCAAACGATCACAGACAAGCGTGATGCCCACTGCTGACGATACTCGCCCACATGCCTGCTTCCTCAGAAACAAGATGATCAGAGTTAGTTTGTTGGTTCACAGTAATATGGTTCTTATCATGAAGAATGTTATGAAAGTAGCCTCTAGATTCTGCGGTTACTTGATCGGGCATCTCTGATATCATCTTTAATCTTTAAGGTTTAGTCTTGACCCCAACATAATCCTCAAGCCAGTGAGAAGAGCATGATTATTTTGATATAGAAATAGTCTTCCCCAGCAACCTAATGTGGTTGCTCTATAAAGGTCAGAGAAACAGTTGCATCCTAGACTCTCTCTCTCGCACACACCCCCACACTTTAATTCCCCAGTGGAGGCCACAGGAAACCCCCAACACTCGCCATACACTCGAGCAAACACACAAACAGGTGTGTGGATATAAATGGGCATGTCTATCCACATCTACCCCCCCTCAACCCCCCCCCCCCCCCCCTTGCACACTCTCATGTTTTTCATAACACACCCTATGTGCGTAATAATTGGCCTACAAGAGAAAACTGAAAAAATTGTGGCGTGGATAATAAAGATGGTGTCTCTGCCTGCTGTTTTCTACAACTTTTTACCTTGTGGAGGTTTAAGCGGAAATGATGTTGGTTTGGCCACATCCTGTTTGTGGTGGCCACTATTGATATTTTTTTACTCAGTTATTTTGAGTGAGTCTAGTATTTGTGTGCTTCTGTTTATTGGTTTTAAGATTAGTGCACCCTCAGTTACTAAAACCTTAGCATTTCTGCTACCAATTTTTTTCCTGCCATCTTCAGATGACCTCTTTGACCTCTTTGCATGTACATAATGTCTGATATTTCTTAGTTTCTTTCCACAATGTTTTCAGTTTGGCCACATCCTTTCAATGATGTCACCCTGTTGTTGCTGTTTCAACTTCAAGTTTTTGTCTTACTGTGTTTTGTCTCCATCTTCAGTGTGTGGAGATGTCCATGGGCAGTTCTTCGACCTGATGAAGCTTTTTGAGGTGGGGGGTTCCCCGCACAACACACGCTATCTATTTTTGGGAGACTATGTGGATCGAGGCTATTTCAGTATTGAGGTGAGTTCTACTCAACCCTAAAATAGGGTTAAGTGGTCAACAACTTCTATAATAAGCTCATATAAGCATATTTAAAGGAATGGTACGTCCGCCACGCCTCCTCCAAAACACATGAACGCGCACAGACCAGAAGCAAGACCACCAGAAACCATGTTATTAGATAACATAATTTGTCATTCACCAGTGAGAACTTTACAGTAAGTAACAATACTAAAATAACAAACGTAAACATTCATAGACATTGTTCTGCCGCTAACAGTAAAAAGTAATTTAGCTTTAAACTTTTCAGCTTACACTTTTGGAATAAAAAAAAATCCACTCATGAACAAACATAGCTTCAGATTTCTGCTTTTAAACTGTCCAGAATGTATTGTCCCATATACTTCCATTATAAGTGCTTTACTATATAGAGTTACAAACTGATGGACAAAACCTTATTTTTTCTAGTAATTGACAGCATGCCATAGTGATACAACAAAATATTTTTTGTTGAAATGCCCCCCAAAAAAAATAAAAATTCAAATTTAAATCAGATATGCTCAGGTGACACATTTGACCATGTCAACATCTATTTTGTACACACAACGTTGATAAGCTACAACAGGTAAACGTGTCAACAGTGTGATCAAAAAGGATGCTAAAGTAGCAATAGATAAAATTTGTTTGGCTGAAACATTGAGAGGCGGAACATAAAAAGTATTCAAACAACTTTACTTTTTAATTTATCACTTGAAAACACAACACCCTTAACAGCATGCCAAAATCAGTTACCCAAATTTAACTACCTAAACTTATTATATTTGGTTTTGGATTTTGGATAAATGAAAAATTTACTTTCGTTATTTCATTTTGGTGCATGCCACAAATATTGTCAATAGCCAAATCTATATTAAAGGGTTAGTTGACTCCAAAAGGAAAATTGTCATTAATTACTCACCCTCATGTCGTTCCAAATCCGTAAGACTTTTGCTCATCTTCGGAACACAAATTAAGATCTTTTTGCTGACAGAATGCTGTCAGATTTCCTTCCATAGACTGCCTTTGTAACTACCACTTTGAAGCTTCAAAAACTTCATAAAGAGGTCAGAAAACTAATCCATATGTATCAAGCGGTTTAGTCCAAATTTTCTGAAGAGAATCGATCACTTGTTATGATGAAGTTTTAATTTAGGTTTTTACTCCCATGTAAACATTGATCAGCGAACATAAGCAGAAGCTCAACCGCACCTGAATAACGCACAAGAACAAACCTCTTCGGAAGCTCAAACATGTGGCATAACACACAAGAATGAAGCTCACTGGTTACACGGCACATTTGAGCTTCCGGAAGAGGTTTGTTGTTGTGCGTTATTCAGGTTAGGTTGAGCTTCTGCGAAAGTTTTACGATGTCGAATGACTTGAGGGTGAGGAATTTTCATTTTGGGGTGAATCCTTTAAATCCAGAATAACTTTTTAAATAAAAAGGCTAGTTTTGTGTTTTAAACCACTTTGTAATCACTATAAAAAAAGTCTTTTGTAATTTTAAGGCGTTGTGAACACATCTTTGCTGAAAGAAGTTACATCTTGCAAACACTTAAGACGATTACATTTAACTTAGCCCTCAGAAGATGCCATGTGACTGCTTTTCAAACAGCCTCTGTTGTACCAGGATATATTGTGATGATGCAATCAGCATGTCGCCTCTGCCTGTAACACCGTATCATCATTGTAAAGCAACCACAATGATGAAGCAGATGGCTTTAATGGATTATTGATCCTGCCATCCTGCAGGCCAGAGAAAGCATTTCTCAACATCGAGGTTACGTGTAAATTGTTTCTTGTTTGAGAAAAATTCTGGTCCAGTTTATCGGCTGCAGTCTTTTATATCGTTGGCCTTGATGTCTGATGTCATTCTGAATGGGCCGGCAAGCGTGAGTCCTCAAAAAGCTTCCACCTCTGCGTCGCGCTTTGGTTGCAAAGTTCAGGGACGGGAGAAATGTCAGGGTTAAAAGAGGCGGCGTAAGAGAGCAGACACACCGCTGCTCAATACATCAAACACAGCTGAGGGTTCAGGGCCGCGGGCCACCTGAGACACATAGAAAGAGAGCGTGTGTTTCACAATAAAGGCCACGCTAGGTTCCTACTCCCTCCCTGGACATCACAGACCACAAAGGACTGAACTTCAGTCATCCACCACACCACCTGCTAATGCCCTCTGACTGGGACACTGCAGTCATCAAACGTTTCGTAGGTTATGCCACCAGACTTCGCCCCTCCTTGACACCCAGAGCTGTGTGGAGAATGTTTTATTTTCAGTATTTCTTTCAGTTTAATGAAACAACAACTGCTACTGGGCCTTTTTAAAGATAACCGCAACCTAAATGCAGCGTATCCTTCCTGAGAGGATAGAAAAATAAAATGTGTATTCTGCAGATTAACACTGCAATCCTGTCCACTGTTATGCAGCGGTGTTCTGTGGTTGATCTACCGAAAGCGAACCAAAATGCCTTGCAGGTGTTTAATGGGATAGCATGCCTATGACAGACAGGGCAAGTTTTTCAAGAAAACTGTATTGATAACTTCAGACATTTCAGTGCTTTGAGTTGAGCGATGATATCAGAAGCGAATGTGAAAAGATTGAAATCATAGTAGTAAAAAAAATTGTCTGCTCAGATGTGTTAGTGGTTCAGGGTGTTTGGAGTGTACATGAGCTTCAGTTTCTGAAGTTGTTATCGGTCTAAATCTAAGGTCTAAGTTTGGGGATACTAGTATGTTAACTGTATCCTTACTATATTCAGTTACTAAAAAATACTACACTACCTTTTAAAAGTTTGAGGTAAGATTTCTTTGAAAGAAGAAATGTTTTTGTTTTCGATTTTTAGATGTTTTTGAAAGAAGTTCCTTTGTTCCAAAGCTAAACTTTTAGCATCATTACTCCAGTCTTCAGTGTCACATGATCGTTCAGAAATCATTCCAATATGCTGTTTTGCTGCTCAAGAAACATTTATTATAATTATCAATGTTAAAAACGGTTGTGAAATAGAAATCTTTTGTGGCATTAGACATGCCTTTATTGTCCATTTTAATCTTTGCTGAATAGAATTAATTTATTTAAAAAAAAATGTACTGACTCCAAACTTTAGTACAACAGTAGGGTATGTTGTGGATTTTTTTTCTTACTCCTACTTTACTGACCCATATGTTATATGTAATAATTTACATTGATGACAAGTGGCAAGTAAAAATTTGCGTAAAAAAATAACTCATTTGATTGGAGTACTAAGAGTTAAGAAATGTTAGAAATTGATTTGTTGATGGTACTATTTGTAATGGAAGGACATGTCAACCCAATTGCATTGTGGGATATAGTATTCCTCCCAGTATTCTAGCCTTAGTGACAACTGAAGTCAGTCATCTAGGTATTCTTTGCATAAAGGAACTTTGCATATTGTGAATGCTAGTGGTCTGTTATGATAGAATGATTTTCATTTGTGAGTGATCTATTCCTTTAATAAAATACCAGGAGTAATGGAGGTATAATCCTCTTAAATGCTGAACCTGCTTTGTCGTGGTTTTCCAGCATATTAGTTTGAGCTAAATCAGAACGCTAATGATTAGAGATGCAGATACCCGAGTTTTCAGGATGATATCTGCCGATACCGATAGTTTGGTTTTAAGGAAAAAAATCTCCCCCAAATAATGTTTAAACTATTCAGGGAACCCTCTCATTTGGTATGTTACTATAATATTAGAGGTTAAAATAACAACACAGCCCTAACTATTATATTCAACTGCTGTTTATTTTCAGATATAATAATTGCAACTCAAATAAAAACTGGAATGTTTGTTTACAACTCAGTTGCACATAAGGTAGTTTTCTTAAACACTTGTCTTCATGACAAATTTCTATAAACATACATATGTAAAGGCATCTTTACACAGACGATTTAAGGCTGCTCTAAAGCGGGTCTGTGTCTGCTTAGAATTCAGTGTAAAGACGCAATGCCGCATAAAAGCAGACCTAAAATACGCAGGGTCTGACCCACCTCAGCCCCTAGTATCAAAGGCGACTCTGATACTGTTCCGCTGGTTCAGTGTAAATGAACGTGAAATATAGCCGTCCTAAACTACGTCATTGTCATGACAACCAAAAGCATTCCAGTCACCTCAGGCGGCGTGAGATTCAAGAAACTTATAGGGCAAATTAAAAAAAATGTCTACCAATAAGGGGCAGTGAAGTAAAGGAGTCCTGTACTCACATCGTGAAGCAAACCACCAAAATAACAGCAGAGAATCGTCGTGTCATCAGTTGGCTTTCGCCGTTTGTAATCTTCATATGAAGAGACTGTTAGATCAACGCGCTGCTACATTTCTCTGATACGGTAAATGCTTAACACAATCGGCGTCACTGTGATTGTGCATTGTTATATTAAATTCCAAAAATCATCTCCTTGAGGACGATATTTCACCCACACACGGTCTGTGACATCTGCTGTCCTGCCGAACACATGTAAACGCTAGCATCATTTGTTGTTTCTGGCTTTTTAGAAAGAAAAAAAAAAAGTTTGACCTCTTTTAATCCTGTGGTTATCTACCCGATGTAATAATGAATAATTTCTTTGTAGCATTTGTTCCAACTGTAACGATTTTTATGAAGAAATAGAAAATAACTATCACTAGGCTACCACAGAATTATGACAAACATCAAAGCATAAGATGGCTATAGCACGGAGAGGAAATTAATTAAAAATTTTGTTTATTTTATTTAGAGTTTTATTTCAATGTTCATTATTTCATTATTTTTAAATTCATTTTGTTAAAACCGTAGTTTTAAAATAGTTATGTTCAAAGCATTGTTTCCCGTGATTTTAATTCCTGTGTAAATGCATTTATGCTGCTTTAGAGAAGCATTAAACAGTGTAAATGCACATTTTTGTGATTTCATGCCCAGTGCTTCCCACAGGTTTGAAATATACTTGCGGTGGTAGCCAGGTGAAAAATCCTCCTATTACCCATGGCACAAAAATGGTCATCTACATGTGACAAACAACAAATAATGGGTGATTTTTAGCAGTATTTTTATTTATTGAAATTAATTTTAATTACATAGCATACGATTACATTTAATTATACTAATAGTATGCATTATTATGCATTGTAAATTACTTTACTAGTAAAATTTATATAATGAATAATATACTTGTCAAATAATGTTCTTAGTCTTTTCTTCTTGTGGGGGAGACTACAATAATTTACTATGAAGTAAATGGAAATCAAATTAAATACAATTTATTGTGTAACCAAGCCCGAAATTCACCGGGACTCTTGCAACATTAACTGACATAATCTGAGAAGCTGTTTTATTGATGCCTTTCAGTAGTTGAAACACTGATTACATAAGACATGATATATTTCAGTAAGTTGTACTGTATCTTTCAACATACCTTTTGATGTTCATGCATGTTTTTTCATGCTATAACATGTATTTAAGGGAAAGAAATTACTTGCGTTCCGTGCTGCTGCATGAACTGAGGCGCTGTGATCTGTCATGTCAGATTTAAGAGTGTCAAAATGCTGTTTATTGTTCGAATTTTGTGATAAAATGGGTAGAATTTGAAAGCTGAGACTTCTTATCAGAAGTAACAAAGCTCTTTCCGATTTATTGGATGGGAGGATTTACTGACAGAATTTTCTGTGCACAGAGACACCAACAGCAGCAGCAGCAGAAACGATGTCAGCCTCAGAGGTGTGGAAATACTTCAAAATTAATGATGGCATCCCACACATTGTGAACTGCATGCTTTCAATCACAATTCGTTATCGATTAGTGAAGGCGGGATAGACGGAATCGCGCTGAATGACACAGACCAGAAGCTCTTGTGCACGCTCTCTTTCTTGCGCGCGATCGGTTCTCCTTGCACCTGAATTGTCAGATGCACACACAGTTGTCAAAATGTCCATCGTGTGGAGTATCTCACGTTAATACAGTCGGTTATGGCTTAAGTGGACGTAAACATTTGGGTGAAAACAGGATGTGTGTTAGTATCCATGGATTCGGTCTTAAAGGGACCATAGCCTAATTAAATATTTGTCAGTAATGTTAAAACAAAAGATGTTAAATAAATGTATACATGGTATATAAACCTACTGTATCTGAAAAACAAGTTTATTTAATTTGTATCTCTATAGTATTTGTTGTATTGTTTGTAATTTGTTAATTTCTTTTTATATAGCATATATATATTGGTAATTATGCCCTTTGAAGGTTATTGGACACTGAAATTTTTGTGACAAGCACACAAAATGTATTACTTTTTTCATTGAAGTAATAATAAAGAAGCTGTCCTACATTAATTAGTCTTACTGTGCTTGGAAAAATGCAACATCACCAAAAAAAAAGAGAAATTAATGTATATGCATCAACATCGGTGAGTACCAGGAAAAAAAATATCGGTACTCAGTCCTTAAAAAATGGTATCAGGTCATCCCTAGTGAATATAATTGCTTTTATCGGCCGATACCGATTATTGGCCAATACATCAGTGCATCCCTACTAATGAATGTTTTCACCTGTGTGGTGTGTGTTTATATTTGATGCAACATTTTTTCCATTTCCACTTGGATATCAATCTCTTTAACTCATGGTCCATCTTGATGTTTAGGGCCGAGTAACTGCTACTACCTTATAATATGAAGTACATTACGATGCGTATGTCACAGTTCAATACAGTGCGATTCATCACATTTCCATAGCTGTATCGCTATGAACCACAATAGACCCAGTCTGCAGGATATCTAGTTTGTCACCTATAGAAATAACTCTGACCACATTGAGAAATAAGTTTCAAAGTTTCAGTGACCTGGATTTTCATTGTTTGACTTGTAGGAAATTATATACATAAACTGACGTATCAAAAGTATCAATGCACTTGTGATTAAACAATATCATATTAAAGCATTGCAAGTGTGTGTGGTTAATTTGGGTGATTTGCTTTTTTCTGTTTGCATCTGCAGTGTGTGCTCTATCTGTGGGCCCTGAAGATCAACCACCCGACCACCCTCTTCCTCCTCAGAGGCAACCATGAGTGTCGGCATCTCACAGAGTACTTCACCTTTAAACAAGAATGTAAGCTCAGCTCTTTAGAAACTCTGAGCGTGTGTGTGTGTGTAAACGTTATCAAGAGAGCAAAATGAGATTTTACCACATTCTATCATTCAACTCTGTCATGGCAATTTTTTCCATGGCATCCCGAGAGAGATCATGTCTTGAGAGTAATGGATGACGGGCCGCGGGCACAGAGCTCAATCACAATCCCTCAGCACTTGTCAGGGCTCTTCATTCCCCACTTAGATTTACATCAGCCATCATCCCAGTCATGACAAACTCTGACAGCTAACTGAAAACCTCACACCGAACGGCTGCCTGCTTTCCACCAGCAGCTGATGATCATAAGCAGACCCACACAGAATCTGTGCAAAATTGCAACACCTGTCATTTATGCAATTTTATGAAGCCCTTGTCCTGTATGTGTTCATTAAATATTTTGGCTAATATAATTATGCTTCCAGCTGCCACTGTGTAGCTTTCTCTGCCCTCTTTTTTTACAGTGTTAAAAAATCTATATCTGGAGCAGAAAGCCAAATTATTTCATTTTGCCTCAGACCTTGTGTGTGTTTGTTTTTTACTGTCACCCGTGGCTGGTTCAGAGAAATGTGCACTCAGAAGACGGTTAGAGTAATGGAGTATTTTGACTTGGAAGAAAAGTTTTGTATAGTATATGTTATGTCAAACTGGAATATCACTATTAGGCTTGCTCTTATAGGCTTGTTATACTACTGGTTATGATGTATAATACCAGTATGAAATATTATACCGCTTTAAAGCAGAAAAATTATTAATGAAACTAACACAGTGTCCTAACAACACGTGACTCGACATGCAATGACAGGTATATTTTCCATGTTAAAGGATTAGTTCACTTTCAAATGAAAATTAGCCCAAGCTTTACTCATCCTCAAGCCATCCTAGACCACATATGACTTTCCTCTTTCTGATGAATAATCCGAATCCGAGCTTTATAATGGCAGTGATCAGGGTTCATGAGAATGAGCTGCAGAAAGTGCTTCCATCCACATCCATCCATCATAAACGTGTACTCCACACAGTTCCAGAGGGTTAATAAAGGCCTTCTGAAGTGAAGTGATGCTTTGTGTTAAAAAAAAAAAAAAAAAAAAAAAAATTATATTTAACAAGTTTTGAAGTAAAAGATCTAGCTTCCGTATTCAAGTTACCAAGAAAGTGTAAAACTCTTGCAGTTCAAAAAGCTTACGCTACGTTCTATGCCTTCCCTAATCAACTTATGGAAAAAGTGTACTTCATAACTTAAAAAAAAAAAAATTACACAAACGCATCACTTCACTTCAGAAGGCCTTTATTAACCCCCCGGAGCCGTGTGGAGTACGTTTATGATGGATGGATGTGTATGGAGGCACTTTAATTTTGTGTTCTCAACTTTGTAGCTGTACTAAAAGATATATCATGGATAATTCACCTCAGATCGTGAAAATAAGAATGTTCAAACTGTCGACTCATTGTGAACAAACAAGTGTATTCTATGACAAAGATCATTTCAGTCACTCAAGATGTACTTTAAAAAATGTTTAAATTGTGTAATATTTATGAATGTCATTATGACTGCCGTTTGCTTCCCAAGAGAGCCCGCCCTCACGCTCTCATGATTGGCTGTGGTTTTTGATTGATTTTGTCGCGTCTCATAGTCGTGTCTGGTGTGGACCGATAAACTGCTTGTCACTAGAATCTTATTGTATCACGTTTGGTTAGGACACAGTGTTATTTGATAACAACAGATCCTATATCAATATCCTAACAAATAGAATACCCTTAAATAATGTATAGAAAGTATAGTTCTTCTCTGCTTGTGTTCAAATAATTACCATACATGAGAAGAACGTTCAAACACGGATGCACAAGCATTGGCCATGGTAACCAACATTGATAACTTGACGTGTTGACTTAATAGTAAGTACTAACTTTTGAGGAATTTTGTTTATAATATTTAGTTTGTACTTACTGCTCCTGCACTGCCTATTGAGGTGATTTGTCATAAATAGTCTATATCTATATCACCATACGGATAATGCAATGTAAGCACAGCACATGTATATGACCTATTTTTCTGCACCATTCAGTATGGGATTTGTTGTTTTATTAATTCATAATTTAAGTAGGCTATTTCAGATGGATCTCTTATACAATATATTTTTTTTTTAAACTGTCTTCTGGGGTTTTCTTACTAGTCAGTTACAAAATATCCATTTATACGTTATGGAAATTGTCATACTGCACATCCCTAGTTTGTATCAGCAGAATCCTGGCTGTTAATGCGTTCATTCAGCCTAGATCAAGCCTGGCTGTTTCTACATCCAGCTAATCAAAGAGCCTTTGATAATGATGTGCTACTTCACCAATTGCCGGCGCGTTGCAATGTTGTTCTTTGCTCATCACTAGGCAGCCTGTTTCTCATCTGTCAGTGCTGCTGTTTACAATACGCTGCACGGTTGGCCCATTCTAAAATGTCAGGATTTAATAGCGGTATGCGGCCCTTGTTCCACGTGTAACCTGTCACTGGCCTCAGCCTCCTTTAATCAACCTCCCGCCACGCTGGTTTCTTCAGTTCATCCCAATTAGCACGTGGATCTGCTGCAACATCACCTAACAAGGCATGCTACATCCTCCTCCTCCTCCATCTATTCCTCCAGCCTTGGAAAGTTGGCAAGCCCCAGTCTGCCCTCACCCACCCAGCATTACTGCGATATGTCAAACAGACAGCGTGACAGCCTTGGCTTGAAAAGCTCATTCACCCCGCTTGTGCCTGTTCGGAGATACATGAGTGTTTTTATTGTGGTTCTCTCATTGCAGGCAAGATTAAGTACTCTGAGCTTGTGTATGATGCCTGCATGGAGGCCTTTGACTGCCTTCCCCTGGCCGCTCTGCTCAACCAGCAGTTCCTGTGCGTTCACGGAGGCCTGTCCCCCGAGGTCACCTGCCTCGATGACATCCGTAAAGTAAGTAAGATGTGGAGCATCGCTTTATGGCCTGGTTTTACAGACGGGGCTTAGATCAAGCCAGGATTAGACCTTAGTTATTTTAAGATAATGTCAGTGCAATATTTAAGTTGCTTTTCAGTTAAAACAACTCAAACATGCATTTTAGTCTAGGACTAGCTTAAGCCTTGTCTGTGTAACCAGGGGAATGTGTCCTGTGCTGTTCCATTGTGTATGCAACAGTTATGGTATGACAGTACCAGACGATGGTGAATATGTTACAAAAGCAATGCTTTGATCAGTGTAGTGGTGATGCTTTTAAAGGGGATGAATGTAGACATGCAGTTTCTCAGTGGGAGTTGTGCCGCTAAATCTCAGCTAGCTGTCAACATGCTGAAACCCTCTCTGAGAAGTTGCATCTTTAAATGGATCCCCTTTAAAGCACTGCCACTAAGAATATTCAAGCTAAAAAAATAAATAAAACAATGAAATCTAGGTAAACTCACTAGTATACCTTATCATTCGAAATGATGTTGGACAACCAGTGACTACCCTGACCCATATTTATTATTATTATTATTAATGATAATGATGATAATAATAATATTTATTAAATATTTATTTAAACACTTCAATTTATTATAATAATCAAATGACACATCACAAAATAATTACATTTATTTACTTATTATTATTATTATTATTAGTAGCAGTAGTAGTATTTATAACTATTATATAAAATATTTTATTTTAATAATATTTGTTATAATAATAAAAATACTAAATCGAAATGTTCGAGAAGGAATCGAAAGGATGCAGAGTTAATTGCTTTAAATGTTTTTATCGTGCAAACGCGTTCCTTTTGACAGCCATAATAGTAATATAAAATGTAATTTATTTTGTGATACCAACTACCACCACTACTACTACTACTACAACATTTATAATATTAATAATAATTAATAATTAGATATATGGATAAGTACTTATATTTAACTAAAACACCTTTTGGTGAAGTTTTTTCCCCAGCACCACACCATAAAATGATTTTATTTCCGTTTATTTTAGTTAATTCCTTAATACATGCCTGAACAAGATGATGATTTGCTGATTGCTGATGATTTGTTCAGTGCTTTCAGTAATCCCTCATCGATCAATAAAAATCTGTCATGGAAATTAAGAAAATTCAAACAGATTGAGTTTATATTGTGATGGATAATATGGTCTGATTGTTTGCTTTGCTTTGCTCTGCAGTTAGACAGGTTTAAAGAGCCGCCAGCTTTCGGGCCGATGTGCGACCTGCTGTGGTCTGACCCTGGTGAGGACTATGGCAGCGAAAAGAGCTCTGAGCACTTTTGTCACAACAGTGTGAGAGGATGTTCCTATTTCTACAGGTACTCCAGCTGACAGTCTACCCACATGCACATTTGTTTGATAGCTGCCTACTCAGTCCCTGTTCACAGTCGCACCTCTCAATGTTAGTCATGGCGTTTTGACTGATGGACTGCTGGAATCGCTAATTACACCTCTCTCCGTCTCTAACAGCTACCCTGCAGTATGTGACTTTTTGATGAATAATAACTTGTTGTCAGTTATAAGAGCACATGAAGCCCAAGATGCAGGGTAAGTCCACTGCACACTCTTAAACCAGGCTACTTGCAGCAAGAGCTTCAGTTCAAATTTAACTGCTTTTTAAATGAACTGCTGACAATTTGTCCTATTTCACTGACCCCCTTAGGTATCGAATGTACAGAAAAAGTCAGACAACAGGCTTCCCCTCATTAATCACAATCTTCTCTGCACCAAACTACTTAGATGTGTATAACAATAAAGGTAAGAGCTCTCAAAAACCTTTTGAGCTTGTGCTGTCATGTTGCGCAGTTTAATTTCTAGCCTTATGCAACTTCTCATCAAGGTTAGCCAGTTTTGCTGAAATTAAAAAAAAAAAAAATTATCTCTTTCTCAAAATTAATTACAATTAAGTCTCACAAAATCAGAACAGACTTTCTAATTATTATTTTTTTTTTTGTCCCTTTACTCCTCAAGCTGCTGTGTTGAAATACGAGAACAACGTCATGAACATCCGGCAGTTCAATTGCTCTCCTCACCCGTACTGGCTGCCCAACTTCATGGATGTGTTCACGTGGTCACTGCCCTTCGTCGGGGAGAAAGGTAAAGAGTAAATGGGAATGGCTTAATCTTTTCTTTTTCTTTTTTTACATTGATTTTGACACCTATCAGACGTGCATTTGCAGGATGTAGTTTTAAAAATGAGTTTTGCAATTTATCAGTTATGATTGTTTACTTTACTGATCCTCAAAGAAAAATTCAGACAAAATATCTGCAAACTAAAAGATGGGATAAGCAAATACATATCCGTACAAAATGAACATAGACCTTATGTTGAACACTATGAAGCATGTAATTTATGTAGTATTAAAGCCTAAGCATGTAATAAATAGTAGAAGTAGACCAATTTTTGGTTCAGTGAGCATATGTTGGTGGTCTATGTAAGCCGGTCTTCTCTTGTGTGCTCTCAGTTACAGAGATGCTGGTCAACGTGTTAAACATCTGCTCAGATGATGAGCTTATGTCAGAGGGAGATGACACATGTGAAGGTAAGAACATGTAAAGCTGTTTTACTGCACTGTAGCATTTTTATTTATTTATTTATTTATTTATTTTCCTCCAAATAAATTCAGTTCGTCTTAAAGTGGAGGGTTTTTTTTTCTTTCTTTTTTTTTTTTAAAGAGGTGAGGGCTCAATGCTAAGGATTTTTTAATACTGGCCTAGTCAGGCCAATGGTTTTTTACTTTGGATTTGATTTTTACTTGCCCCACCACAAAATAAATAAAAGATTATTTAAAATTTTAGATACCAGTGCAGACCTGCCAACCTGTATGCATTATGCCTAGCAGGTACACAATTTGACCTCAAAGTACCCCGCTACAATTTGTCACTCTAAACTACGCAAAAACCTGGTGACTCCTCTGTGCGAGCACAGTACTCAAATCAAGCAACAGCAAAAGAAGCGTTTGACCAATCATCATAGCACTGGGTTCATAGCCCAAATATCAAGCGGGGATGATTGACAAATGTGTAAGGCCTATCATTAAAAACAGACTACAGATCGACAACAACAAATCCCGCTCAATCTCCCTTCCACTCCCGCCGTCTGACTGGTTTCTTAAGCGAGTAAAGTAGCCACGGTACTTCTAACTCCTTAAGGTATATGGGTATAAAATGCTCAAGTAATGCTGAACAATAAATCTAAATAAAAGTGAAATTGCTATATGGCTTGGTGATTATGAAAGTGCTGTGATTTGTGGATGACTGACAAGTGAGAGTCTGGAGAAACAGGCATTTATTTATTTTTTTCTCAGTGTTGAGAAACGTAGCCTACATGTGTTAGGTTATTGTGTTAATAATAACTAAAATACTTTATTATGTTACGTATTTATTTTGAATGAAAACTAGTGTGTTTTACTTATGCATTAAAAAGTACCGTTGTCTCAGTGCTGCGTGAGCTCTCTCTCACAAACACTTGTAAACATGTGCACAGAGAGAGAGAGAAGATAATTGTAAAATGAAAATGCTAGGTTTAAAATTTGTTCTCGCTTGTGTTTTTCTGTCAAAATGTCAGAAAGCATTTTGTATTATCCATCCTTGTTTTTACAATTTGCTTTACAGTTAACACAAACCTTTATTATATGTTGGACTCAGCTAACTTAGCTTGATCAAGAATATCAAGTATATTTGTTTTGCTCTTATTGGTCCTGTCTATTCATTGTCAGCTGTTTTCTATAAATGTTTGTATTGGCTAACGTTTATTCAGCTAATGCTTGTCCTGTTTATAATGTGCAATGATCAAATGCAAGGACAGCACGTCACAAATATAAACCCTTTTTCTGTGGGATTTAGTATCTTATTTGGAGATTGGAATAATAAATTAAGTATTTTAAATGAATCACATGTACATGAAATGTTTTTACTGTTTAATTTTTAATTACTAAAGTTTAAAATAACTCTATTTGAGAAAAAAAAAAAATATATATATACACACTACATACACACTACCAGTCAAAAGTTTGGAATCGGTAAGATTTTGAATGTTTTTAAAAGTAGTGTCGCCTGCTTACCAAGGCTGCATTTATTTAATTAAAAATACAGTAAAAACAGTAATATTGTGAAATATTATTACAATTTAAAATAACTTTTCTGTTAGAATATATTTTATAAAGTCATTTATTCCTGTGATTGCAAAGCTGAATTTTCAGCATCATTACTCCAGTCTTCAGTGTCACATGATCCTTCAGAAATCATTCTAATATGATGATTTGATGCTCAAGAAACATTTATGATTATTATCAATGTTGAAAACATTTTTTTTTTTTCAGGATTCCTTGATGAATAGAATGTTTAAAAGAACAGCATTTATCTGAAGTACAAAGCTTTTGTAACAGTTGTACTGCTTAATATTCTTGTGGAAACCATAATACTTGTTTTAGGATTGTTTAATGAATAGAACATTCAAAAGAGCAGCATTAATTTAAATTGTATTTTTACAATATTAATAATGTCTCTGTCACTTTTGATCAATTTAATGTATCCTTACTAAATAAAAGTACTAATTTCTTGGTAACACTTTATTTTACAGTGCCGTAGTTACATGTTACTACATGTACTTTACTATAGTAATAACAACTAACCCTAAACCAAACCCTAACCCTAACTAACTCTATAGTAAGTACATGTAGTTAATTAATAGTACTCAGTACTTATTTGAGTAATTACAGTGTAACTACGGCACTGTAAAATAAAGTGTAACCAATTTCTTTTAAATAAAATTACTCACCCCAAACTCTTGAAACATTTTTGTATATCATAAAAATATTTGGTAATTTTTTTTACTTCCCACTCAGGAATAATAATGTAATCAACATTTACTTGAATTTAAATGTAACAAAAAATTGTGCTCCATTAGCCATGCTCGCTTGAATGTCTCCTTTCCTCCCTTTCTTTTTACTCGATATGAATTTCAGCTCTGTTAAATATATACCAGCATGCCCCTCTTCTCGTCAAATAATAGTTCTCTGATTAGTGAGTATTAGTCCTCAGTGAATAACCCATATATTTCTATTTAGGACAGTATATTCTTGTGTGCAAGTTGCTTTAAATATGAACTCAGCGTTAAGCGTTCAGCGTTGTGTGATTAAATGGCAATCCTGCTTTATTGTTTTATCTGTTTGATGCATATAACGCTGCAGAGACAGGAAGTACATAGACAGTGCTTAGTTTGTACTTCATGAATGCCTTTAATGCCTGTTCTTTTTGTTTCTTTTTAATTGATCGAATTTATTACAAATCTTCTGGCCAAACATGCATTGCCCTTAACGGTTTACCTAAGCTAAGACAAACTGGGTCTCCATTAAGTCACTTCAGTAATTCAAAATGAATTACTGCTCTTAACAGAAGAGCCATGAAGTACAGTGATGCCTCTCTTGCTGTAATGAAACCAGATGAACCCGTTCTGAGCACCCCCACCCCACAGCTGAGGAGCTGTCATGAAGGAATACAGTGTCCCATTTACTGTTCTTGATGCCCATTTGATTTGTCCTTCTTTTTTTTCAATGGTGCATAATTTTAACTTGGCCTGACACACTTCCACTTTGTGTCTGTGAGCCTTTGAGTTTTGAAATAGGGTTTATTTATTCCTTATGGGAGTTCAGGATGTAATGCCTCATTTGATCTGGAGTATGTATGACTCTAGCAATCAGATTAGGACTAGTTTCCAGGTAATGATGTTGATTATCTCTCTTTAGTTTATAATTTTTTTCTGGATAAAAGTAGTTCATAAAATATACGAGGGTTCAAGTAGATGGATTTATAGCAAAATTGTTCCAATGTACCATCGATAAAACTAGACCCTAACCTTCTTTCTCTCTATTTTTATTTTCCTCTGTCCCTCCCCATTTGTGCATGTTTGTGGCAGGTGGCACCCCGGCAGTCCGCAAGGAGGTGATCCGAAATAAGATTCGTGCCATTGGCAAGATGGCCAGAGTTTTCTCTGTTCTTAGGTAAACATACACACTTCATATACAAATCCCTCAAGGATTTGACACGGTCATACACTCCTTTCTGCACAACAGAGATGTTGACCACTGTAAAAATATCCTATTACACTTACGGTTAAAAAAAAAAGGCAGCTGTGGTTGCCATGAATTTACGATAAAAAATGCCTATATGTTTTACAACTTATAACCATATATTTAATTAAGTGATATAATGTTCATATACTTACTTTAACTACCAAAATTTTTACCTTTAAAACTGATAACCACCAATATAATACAGGTGGCACCAGAGAAAGCCACATGTCAATGTCAGTTTTATTTATATAGCACCATTAATCACAACCTGGGTTGACCAATGTGCTGCACAATAGAATAACACAATTAAAATAATAGGCAATACAATAAAATTACTATAAAAACAAAACAATCAGTGCAAAAACTTCATCATTGATCATATGCCAAATCAAAAAAATACACATGATGAATCAGAGCTCATCCATAAAGCATGGTCAATACAATATATAGATGTTGTACAGGGTCATACACACAAAGATATACCCTATCAGGGTAAAACACAGTAAAATAATGCAATATATATTAACTAAATAGCATAAAATGTAACAAAGCACAGTAAAAAAAAAATGTATCACGTGATGTGTAAAGCAGAGACTTTTTGGAATATCCTTTTACTGCTTTTTATTTATATATATATATATATATATATATATATATATATATATATATATATATATATATATATATATATATATAAAATATACCATAAATTAAATTTTATTTAATTAAAAGTTTAATGTACTTGCAAAAACCAAAATTGACAGTATTTTATAGTAAAATTACATATAATGTGACCTTAAAATTTATTTTAAAGACTTTTTTGAAATAACATGTTCAAAGTTTAAGGAAAATGTTATTATTTTTACTGGTTGCACCACATGACAATTTAGAGTCAATCAATTTATTTCATTTATTTTTTAAAAGATAAAAAAAAAAATTGTTCACATGAAGTCCACATGAAACAATTGTGAATACAATGAGTACATTTCTAAGAACTTGGCACATTTTAAAAAATGTTTTCTTTGTAAACCTTTTTATTTGTCATTGACGTAAATGGAGAAAATCATTACACTTCATTTGAAACCAAACCGTAGCTAATTTTGTAGCTATTTCTTAACTGTGTGTGTGGGTGTGTTTTCAGAGAGGAGAACGAGAGTGTGTTGCAGTTAAAGGGCTTGACCCCCACTGGGACGTTGCCTCTGGGTGTCCTGTCAGGAGGCAGACAAACCCTACAGAGCGGTAAGTCTTTCTCCCGGCCTTATTGAGTTGTGGTGGTGTGAGGGTGATACCGGCTCTCCACCAAACCCCTGCTCCTGTTACGCTCTTTCTTTCTCAGTCTTTCTATCTATACCTCTCTCTCTTTCGCCCTGTTTCTGTCACCACCTAGCCCGGCAGCTTTGCCTCTCACGGTGCAACACACCCATCATCGAAAGTGATATTGTTTAGAGAGGGGGAAGATTTTAGAAGGGTTTGGTCATGAAGGGGATTTCAATCAACACGCTTCAGATTTCCTGCCCTGACAGGGACCTGATAAACTTCCAAGCGCTGCTGAGATCATAGCGAGTGCCAAGGAGCTGCTGCGGGTGATGCTTTCACAGTGAGAGGGGCTCCTGTGAGCTTATAACTATGACGCAATATGACCCAATTTAGCCAGCGCCTGTTGGTGTGCCATGCTTCCTCTCCAGGCCTTCAGTGTAATAACTCACCAGCCTGCTGCATCTTGCCACCCTCCTACTAGCAGCCACATTAACATGGTCAGGTTTGTTTTTGACGAAACTAGTTGCCCTTAAATTGGTATGATTGTTTCGTAAAATATGTAGAAAATGCTAAATTTATTTAAAAAAGGAAAAAAAGTGTCACTTAGCTATTTTGCATACTGGGGGTTTGAACAAATCCCTACCCCCAAAAGTGCAGCCATATTGGCGAAATTTAAGTGAAAATTTCCGGACAAAAAAGGTAAAAATTACAGTGATGCATGAAGCACACATAATATATTATTTGTATGATCAACTTCAAAATCTGCATGGGGAACATTTTTGCCCTTACATGAAACTCCCGGGCATGCGGATTCCTGTTGAAATAACTGGAATTCGCCTGCAAAATTTTAAGCAATGGTAAATGTTACCACACCTCAAACTCTGTCTGTAGCATTTTACATTTTTTTGAAAGGTACATCAAAGTTGTGCTATTATTTTTCAGAGTGGCCAGACTTAAGGTTTTCAAGCCATATCTAGGGTATCATACAGACCTGAGGGGGGACCTTTTTGGCTTGAGCCAGGAAACAGACAACCATTCTAAGGCAAAATTCTAGAAACTTCATATCACAGTGATTAGTTTTCGCCTGATCAAAACACTTTTGTTTGTTAGGGTGAATATATGGGCCACCGTTTCGCCAGAACCGCTAAATTTATATGGTTTTGGTTTTCTAAAGCAGACTTTCTAAGTGAAAATTCTATTTCAAATAAATGCTGTCGCATCGCAGGATATGCGATGTCAAGTAAGTAGGGATCATCGTTGATCCGTGATCCTTAAATATTATTTATTTGGTACAGTAAAGACTATGCAGTGTAAATCACATTTGATTTTGAATACTGTTAGACTAACCTGAAAAACACAAAGCATTTGTATCTTTCTGTTGCATTTATCTATGCTTTAATTTTTCTATGCAGATTCACTCGCCTACAAAATCACCCCAATCATTCTAGAATGATTCATTCTTTCCACATAGAGCTATTCAAGTCATCTGGTGGAATTGTTTTCATATCACCATATATATAAAAAAAATATATATATATATTGCAATGTCAGTTTTTTCCAGTATCATGCAGCCCTAGTTTAAACAGTATTTATTAGTGGAAAATACACTGAAATGCATTTCTAAGGGAATCTTCATGTTTAGGGGTCTGTGGCATTAAACATTTTGAAAGGCCCTGCTCTTTTGGTCAAACGTCAAGGCACGATAAAATACAATACAGTCTTGTGATTGTAATGTGTCGATGGTGCACTGGGGGAGGGGACGTAAATAAAAGGATTCTTAAGAAGCTGAAAATAGAAATAAAACGACACATCGCTCAAAGCTGTCTTGCCTTTCATCTTCCTGTGAAGGCCACAAATAAACTGTCATCATGCATATACAGTACATTGCATGGCGTTTTTACAGCGAAAGCTTCTCCTTGTTTGGCTATTGTATACCTTCAGCTGTAAAAATAGACTTGGTCCATGTCAAGAGTCGTTCAGAAGGCCTTGCGTCCCAGGTTCAAAAGCATGGTTTCTCAAAAACAAACCTCACCAAGTAAAAACGAGTTTTGAAATCTGTTTATGTTCTGGATGAAGCAACTAAACTAACCTCTTTTAGGTTTCTTCCTGTGTGGCATGTCAAGCATTTGGGCTGATGGTGGGAGGGGAAGATGAATGAATGGGCAACAGGGAGGGGGTTTGAATGTACTTGTGATTGCATTGATAACTTGACTCACTTTCTTTCCCCGTTCGTTTTGGGCATGGCACTACTACTCATGCTTACACAGCCACCATAGAAGCAGAGGAAGCACGAGGTATGCAAGACATCTGTGAAACCTTCTCAGTGTTGTCTGTCTTTTACCCTCCCCCTGTGATTTACTGTATGTTGTTTATGTGCATTTTGTCCTTTTGTAGTTGCCAGTGTCATTATTTATTTGTGTATGTAGTTGCTTTTAAAACTAGCAATTTAGTTTGATTTGTACGTTGAGATATTTGTTTGTTGTTCCTTTGTGTTGTTTTGTTCCATTTTGTCTGTTTGCATTTAAAGGTGACGTAATTTCTGCGCCACTTAACAGATAAAAATTACACACTTGCAACAACATGCACAAAACATTTTGCTTTCGTAATGTGACATATGACAAGGAACTTGTGTTAAAGTAAATGGGGTCATTTTGACTTCCTGTTAACTTAAAATAAATCAAAATACTGTCATTTACACACCCTCATGTAATTCCAAACCTGTATGACTTTTTTTTTTTTTTTTTCTTCTGCGGTAAACAAAAATATCTTTTTTTCTTTCTTTTTTTTTTTTTTTCTTTTTCTTTTTCTTTTTCTTTTTCTTTTTCTCTCCATCATTTTGGCCCCCACTGACTTTAATTTAATGGACAAAAATAGCCTTTCAAAATAAACTTGTGTTCCACCAAAAGCAAGTCATACAAGTTTGGATTGACATGAGGTAATGAGTAAATGATGACAATTTTTTGAGTTAAGTATCTCTTTAACTCAGGATACTTTAACTTTTTGTAGATCTGGCTGTTGAGAAAGGACGTTTCAAAAAGTCTCACAATCGTGAATGCGACCGCTTCAGTCACAGCTGTTTAAAGGGGGAAGCCAGAGGCAGGGGTGTGAGCAGACCACAGCATGAGACTGAATCTTTGTTTTTATCAGTTTCACTTCCTGACCAAAGAGCACACAGATAAACTTAAATCTAGGCCTGTTTTTGCCTTTAATGTCAGGCTTGACGTGGGTACACCAGCGTTTCTGGTTAATGCTATCTAAACTAGTCGAAGCCTTACTGTACGCCCTCAACTTCTCTTTTTTTACTTATTTCAGCTGGATGATTGGTTTGTTTGGCTTTATTTCATCAACTTTTTTGGGGGGGGGTTGCTATTTGGGGAAGAACAGCCCACCCTTAGTAGTCATGCTACTTTAGTGACTGGAAATGTTTATATCTAAAGGTTAATGTTGGGATGTAGAACTGCATGATTTGTGGGGGGGAATCTAATTGCAATTTTTCCTTCTTTTTTTTTTTTTTTTTTTTTTTTTTTTTTTTTTTTTTTTTTTTTTTTAAGATCCAGGTTTGCTGTGGTTTTTGTGATTGATTTTTTTTTTTATTTTTTTTTTATTTTTTTATATATATACATCATTATGACTAAAATAATAGTGGTAATAGTAATAATAATAATAATTATTACTAAATAAAATATTAAACAAAATAATAAATGATACTATTGTAATAGTATTCATCCCTTAATTTCTTCATTTTCAAACTTTAAACTATCAAGCTTTTATTTATTTTTTTGTTGACAGCCGGTTTATAAGCACTTCTCATTATTAATTTGGTAAGATGGTTGGCGCATGTTGCACGTTACAAGCAACCTAAACTTAGAGCACGAACAGAGACAAATTTGTTTGGCATTTCCTGTGAACTGAGCTGTTTGTGCGTAAAAGACACACTTCACTCTGAAACACTTAGTGCATGCATTTATTTAATTAAATCGCAGCCTTTACATTTTAAAAATCCATATCGCAATTTTGGTTTAATTTCTAATAATTGTGCAGCCCTTTTGTGATGTTCTGAAAATATAGTCACAAATTTTACGATGCATTCACCCATGTCGTAATTACGGTAATTACGAGATGGCGATTTGTAAAAACCGTTCATGTCCTTGTAGAACTTGTAATTACAACTTGTAAACTCTGACCCTGCAGATTCATTTTGGCGTTGATAGTGTCCGAGGATGTGAACGGCTCCAAGTAGAACGTCAAATGTTGTCATCTCGTAATTACCGTAATTATGGTGTGAACGCAGCTTATTTCATGTTAAGGCTAATGTAATCTGTAAACTGCTGTCATGACAATGTAAAGACACAGTAATATGCACAAGGATACCAATAATGGCCAAAACGAAAGCAAACGTTGTCATTGCTGTATGTCACTTCATAAGCATTAGCTAACTTCCTGCTTCCATATTTCCAGCCATTCAAGGCTTCAACCCTCAACACAAGATCCAAAGCTTCGAAGAAGCACGTGGACTGGACCGGATAAACGAGCGAATGCCTCCGCGCAAGGACAGCGTGCAGCCAGACGGCACTGCCAACTCCATCAACGCAGCCAATTCCCCCGACAAGAACGGCACCAACGCACAGGCGTAGTAACCCAGCAGCTACCTAGCGCTCTCCCTCATCCTTTCCTTTCTGTCTCTCTCTCTTTATTTTTTTTTTTCCTCTCTCTCCCTTGGTTTTCCTCTCATTCTCTCTCTTTTTGGTAGAGGTGATGCCCCCTACATGCAAAACTCTCCTGGACCATTTCGGGGAGAATCGCACAATACCATGAAGAGGGCGTAGTGAAAAACAAACCATGGTTCTTATTTATTTATTGATATAGATGATAAGAAATTTAAGATCTGTAACGGTGGAAAAATTGAGATGAATGAATACATACATGATGAATATTACATGTGTACATAAAATACAGAATATATATATATAGACATAGCATTGGGGTGGTGTAAGGTCATCTTAGATTCAGTAGTTAAAAAACAAAAAAACGAAAAAAAAAAAAAAACAATCCATTTTGTAAATTTACGTTTATAAATTAGATTTATTTCTGACATTTTTCTTTTTCTTTCTTTTTTTTTTTTTTTTTTTAACAACCAAAACTTGCTCTGCAGAATTACTTTATCGTTGTTTGTGCGCTTGGCAAAGGAATTTTTTGCCTGGCATAATTATATAGAATGCTTATTTGTGATTACCCAAAGCAAGTATGATAATTGTTGACGCAAAACAAAAAAAAACAAAAGTTTTATTGAAACAATGTGAAAAATTACCTTCATAATGCCAATTATAGCTAAGGGGAGTGCATTAATAACAAGTGTTGACACATTTATATGTACATGTACATTTTCAAGTGTTCCCTCAACCAAATGTAATGTTTACTTTGTTTCATTTGTTTGTTTGTTTTTTTTTTTTTCTTGTTCGTAACTCAAACTACTACACTGATTTGTAATCAATAGGGCGAAAAAGCAAAAGCCATCCCGCAAGATGGTTTGGGAGCGATCGTGTCTGCTTGTTTTTTGTTTACTTTCTCCCTTCATTTTGTAGTCAGTCACGCTTTTATCGGCCTCTGCCGTAATTTCGCACACTTTTAGACCTTTTCGCAATTCGCAAAAACCACAGTGGTAAAAGGCACGGTTTAACTGCCATGATTTTACATGGGCATTTTTCTTGCCGCCCATAATATATATATGTTAAATATGATTGGATGAGGTGAACGTTAAACATCTCTGAAAATGAGCATACATGCCTTACATCTTGCGTCTCATCTCGGCTAAATGAAATTAGTTAAACCGAAAATTGTCTCGCTTGCCTTTTTTATTTTCTGTTTCTACAAAACAATTGTAGCCCACCACTTGGATGTTTTTAACATTAAAAACCCATTTGATTGTTTTTCAATTTGTCTAATTTTTGTACCTATAAAGGTTTGCATCAACAAACTTGTAAGTATCTTCAGCGCTAGTATTTCTATAGCTGAGCAGTATGCTCTTCTAAACGCCTGTATTCTCTAGAGTGGACCATTTTCCACGCATATGATTAACTGAAGCCTCATCTTTGCTTTTACTTAAAGTAAAACAATGTTATTTTGATTGCTTTTACTGTACTGAGTGTTTTGAGAAGGGCAGGATTTGCAAGAACTGTTTACCAAATCGTCTTTTCAGACCTTTTTGTTTTCTGTTTTTTTTTTTTCTACACTGTACCGTTATCTTTGCATAAAATCCGGCGGCTGGAGATTTCGCTGCGCAAAGACTGACTTCCTGTACGTTACACATTTAAGGTCATGTGCCATGCTAATTATGATAGCAAGAGTTCTGTGTGCAGGCATCGAGACTGTTGCTTGCACATTTTGCTTAATTTAACGCCGCAAGCAGTTCAGGTTCTGTATGTCTTGCATAATACTCCATTTTCATGGTGCACATCTTAATACGAGACTTGGCGAGGGTAAACCTACACATTATCATAACTGTATTTAAAGTGACTCTTTCATCCAAAGAAAAATCAGTGTTTTAATGTAATCTATGGCTTGATCATTGACAAAAAAAACAACTGCTGATTGTATATGATCGCTGCCTCTCCATTTGCTTGAGAAGAGGTGTGCGCTCAATTTGGAGGTGCAGTCATGTAGACACTCTTTAAAGAAAAAAACACCTGTTGACCCTTTGCGATATAAAACATACATGAGGGAGGCCTACATCCTTAAACAGGTACCAGAAGTTGATGAGTAAATCATCATGACCCCATGACCACCTTTTCGTGTCCTCTTTTTAAGTGTTTGTCTCTTCAAGTCTTTGTTTTATGTAATGAGCCTCTGCAAACTATTATTTTGTTTAGTTTTCTTCATGTTTAATTTAAAAGGGGATGTCTGGTGTGAGAGAGTCAGAGGTTTCGGATGGGGGGGGGGGGGGTTGTTTGATTTGGGAGAGGTATTGGGGCTTTCGGACCACTGACCACGTTTTAGGAGGGCTTCTGTTACAAATTCCAAACATATCTTGCAGAATCTACTAAAAATGTTTAAGACCTTTTTTTTTTTTTCTTAATAGCTAATAAAAGAGGGCGAGGAGGAGTTTGTGTCAAGTACTTGTATCGCGAGGCCTCTATAAATCTCGAATTATGTTGATGTATCGCTCCATTAAAAATGAAAGTAAAATGAAATACAAAAAATGTTGGGGAAAAAAAAAACTGGTGTTGTTTCTTTATTTGTGTGCTTTGTATTGTGTTTTTGGAAATTGGACTGTTTCCAGATTCTCCATATTGCATCTGCTTTTACCATTTGAGGGGCTGATTGATGGCAGACTAGTGTTTTGTGAGACTGGCTTTGTCATTTTCTCTTCTCTTTATCCATGTCTGTGCTCGTCAAGGTTTCCTAAGATTGTGACGCTCACATTTTGAACATTCTGTGCTTGAAGGACAGCGTATTGTTACCTGTCTGAACACAGCCCACACACACAAGCACATGCCGAGCAAGGCTCAGATTGTGTGAAACTTGCGCTTGAGATAAAGAATGCACAGTAATACAGTGGTGTTGACTAAAATTATTACAATAAATCCTTTTTGTTAATTGAAATAAAGCTAAAAATAAATAAAATAAAAATAAATTAATATATACGTGTGTATGTGTGTGTATATATGTGTATATATATATATATATATATATATATATATATATATATATATATATATATATATATATATATATATATATATATATATATATATATATATATATATATATATTTATTTATTTATTACCAGTCAAAAGTTTGGGATCGGTAAGATTTTTAAAAAGTTTCGTCTGCTCACCAAGGCTGCATTTATTTAATTAAAAATACAGTAAAAACTGTAATATTGTGAAATGTTATTACTATTTAAAAAACCTGTGTTTTGTTTGAAAATATTTTAAAAAGTAATTTATTCTTGTGATGGCAAAGCTGAATTTTCAGCATCATTACTCCAGTCTTCAGTGTCACATGATCCTTCAGAAATCATTCTAATATGTTGATCTGCTGCTCAAGAAACATTTACTGTGTACAATTGTACAAAATATTTGTGTACAATGTATTTTTTTTCAGGATTCTTTGATGAATAGATAGTTCAAAAGAACAGCATTTATTTGAAATTTAATCTTTTGTAACATAATAAATGTCTTTGTCACTTTTGATCGATTTAATGCATCCTTGCTGAATAAAAGTATTAATTTCTTTAATTTCTTTTCAAAAAAATAAAAATAAAAATTCTTACTGACCCCAAACTTTTGAACGGTAGTGTATAATGTTACAAAAGCTTTGTATTTCAGATAATTGCTGTTCTTTTGAACTTTCTGTTCATCAAGGAATCCTGAAAAAAAGTTCACAACTGTTTTCAACATTGATAATAATCATAAATGTTTCTTGAGCAGCAAATCATCATATCAGAATGATTTCTGAAGGATCATGTGACACTGAAGACTGGAGTAATGATGCTGAAAATTCAGCTTTGATCACAGGAATAAATTACTTTATAAAATATATTCAAACAGAAAACAGATATTTTAAATTGTAATAATATTTCACAATATTGCTGTTTTTACTGTATTTTTAATTAAATAAATGCAGCCTTGGTGAGCAGATGACACTTCTTTTAAAAACATTAACATTTAACACATATACACTACCAGTCAAAAGTTTGTGTGTGTGTGTGTGTGTGTGTGTGTGTGTGTGTGTATTTTTCATGTTGTGTTATACCCTTAACATGAGTTTATCATTTGAAAAACTGTTTTCAAATCCAAAGGTCTTGTTGAATGGTGTTTTTAGACTAGTTCACGCACATTCGTGTGAAGGACGCAGCTGAACACAAACTCACGCTTTTGTTTTATTGAAGCAGGCCCTTGAAATAGCATTTGTTACACCACAGAATATTTCACAAATTCCTACTGAATGCAATTTTAAAGCCTGCTTGTTTCCAACCAACCTGAATAATTCCAAGAAGTGCTAAAAGGATGAATGTCAGTTTCTTATTACCTGTCAGCAGATCACGTGGAACACATTGAAAGTGCTGCAGGAAAGCAATCCACTCACATCATTTTAAAATATATTGGATAACTAGTTATTATTTGTAACTGCTCAACCAAATTATGATTGGAATTATATACAGTTTTTAATTAGTACGTAATAAGCTCTTTTCATATAAAGTTGAAAACCAACATAATTAAATATGATAATGTATAATTTAAATTTAACTGAGCCTATAAAGTACTACCTCGTCTTTCTGGATTGAAAATGTACGTAGACAGAGTATGCTGCTGAATGTGAGGAGGTTATTCATTTTTACTGGATTGCTTAAAGGGTTAGTTCACCCAAAAATTAAATTTCTGTCATCAATTATTTACTCTCATGTCGTTCCAAACCCGTAAGACATTCGTTCATCTTCGGAACACAAATTAAGATATTTTTGATGAAATCCGAGAGCTTTCTGACCTCCCTATAGACAGCAACGTCAACCAATTTCAAGGCCCAGAAAGGTAGTAAAGACATTGTTAAAAGTTAATGTGACTACAGAGGTTCAAACTTTGTTATGAAGCGACAAGAATATCTCTTTTGCATTGCAAACACAGTGCAGCGCTTCAGAGTTCTACGTCAAAACACACACTGAGCCTGCGTTCTGACGTAGAACTCGTAAGCGCTGCACTGTTTACAACCTGAACGGCGTAGGGGACTGACAGGAAATAGTTGTTTTTGTGGTGTTTTAATATGCTTTAAGGTAAACCATATGCAAATTCATCTGTCAACACAGTTGCTGAGTTTTTTCTCCTTAAAATTGCAGTGTACCAAAGACTGGGCAATTTCCAAACTGCATTTTTGCGCCCTTGAAGGGCATTTCGAGAAGGGGACACCATTTGTAGGGGTGTTCCAAACAAAAGTGTACAACTGAATCCCATGCACACAAGTGTCCTGCTTCCTCCAAAGTCTCCATTTCGAGGTCTCTGCCCTTCGAATGGAGTAGGGAATAGGGATGCTCCCTTCAGTTTGGAATTTGCCCTTGGTCTCAAAAAACGTGGTTTAAACCCGTTTGTTTTTGGTTGAATGGTTTTTGGTTGAATGGTGTTTTTAGACTAGTTCCACAGTTACATTCAAGCTATTTTAAAGGTTTGATTAAATTATTTTAATAATATTCATAATAATTATTTTTAAATATGTAATCTGAGTTATCAAAGATGAGTTTTAAAGAATAAAATTATTCTGCAGTGATACTTTGCAAAGAAACTCAAGCGAGTATCTCAAGTGGTGAGCGCCCTCTTGTTGAATAGTGAGGTGTTGCAGGTTCAGGGTCACACTTCACAGTGCAGCTAAACATTGCTTTCTCTAGGTAAGGTGGATTGTAGCGGTTTATCAAGCTCGGTGCTGTCAGTATTGCTGTGTTTTTGTCGTTGCTGTGATTTGCTTCACAAGCTCATTTTTTATAATCCCCTGAAAGCACATTGTCCCTGCATAGATGTTATTGTACTAACAGCAAACTGGCTTATTTAATGTAAGCCAGTCTCATCCATTATGCTCAATGAGAAATGGGATTATCTAATCCAATAGATGAAATACGAGTATTTAATCTGAGGGATCATTTATCTGTACCTGTAATAATGCTTTTGTAATCTGATAACAACGGATGTTTTTAAAAATCTCTTTTCCCGCTCTCATGTCTGATCTCAGTAGCATTGTGAAGGCAAGCGTCACTCATGGTTTCTTCAGTAAATGGAGAGAGAGAGAAAAAAAAGTAATGTGGTCACATTCAATATACTGCACACATCAGCACCCCTGATGTACAGGAAGATGAGTAAAAGAAATCAACCCACAGTCAAAAAACATTGGTGGTGAGCTATTAGAAGCTAGATTGTTTTTGAAAGGAGTCTCATGCTCACCAAGGCTGCATTCATTTACTGAAAATACAGTAAAATAGTTATATTGTGAAATACTACAATTTAAAAGAACTGTTCGATTTAAAATGTGATTTATTCCTTTGATGCAACACTTAAGAAAAAAATCTTACTGACCCCAACCTTTAGAACGATAGTGTAAATATATTTAATTTCCAGTTTCATTTCTGAATGATCGAATTCTGTGCACATAACATTTTGTCAAAAGAAGCTTGGTTGTTATTTACTTGAGACGTGTGTGTGCTTAATAGCAATAGCCGAACAGTTGGATTCTAGCAATTGTCCATTTTGGCATAAAGGGTTTGCAGAGCATTATTGACCACCCACACATACTGGCGTGGCTACTTTTGGCTGTTCTTTGTGATTTCTCTTTAAATGGGACTGTCAAGGCCGTTGTCTTGAGAATCTTTCTGAAAGCTCATCCTCCAGCATGGCCGTGTACTGGTGTATCTTACAATTATAAGAGTTTGACTTGTACACAGAAAGTGCAGCTTGCACTCTTGAGGCTGTGCTGTATTGTGACTGCTAAAGGGTGTTTTTAGGCGAGACATACACAACAATAGTTACGTGATCCTTCAGCCTCGATTAATGCTTTTAAAAATGTTTTCATTAAAACGGTATTAAATTCCATCCCTCTGCAAGATGACCTAGTCTCTGACATTTTTATTTTACTGTATTACTGAACAAATTATAAAGGATTTTTTTATTTATTTGAAGGCTGTAGCTTTATCCTTTTGGAGCTTTTAAAAATATTTTAAGAATGAGATCATGCTTTTTTTGTGCTGATTTTTAGAATATTACCACACTGTTGTTTCTTGTGGATTATACGGTGCACACGATTACATTTAATTAATAAAGTGTTCAAAAAATGCTTAGTAGAGAAAGCATGGTATCATTTACAGTACTATCAAGCCTGATCTGAGCATTTCATATGTTCATAAGAGAGAAATGTGTAAACAGCTCCACCTGCTGTCTCACTTGGTGTTTCACTTGCATTTGCTGATTTAGACATTTTAAAACTGCCAACTGAACAAATGTGGCCTCTTTTCCTACATGTACTTTACGGAGTTAGAAAAATTAGAACTGAGAGCCAGTATTTTCATAGATGAGGGAACTGCTTCTTGAATCGTATGGTTAATAGAATGTTTAATCACTCTTTCACTTGTTAAAAGATGTTACAAAATCCAGTTTAGATGTTAATTTCTGCTATTTGGCATCATGTTTTATAACCGTAGGTTGAATCAAATCAAATCACACTGCTGTATCTTAAAGGGATAGTTCACCCAAAAATCAAAATTCTGCATTTACTCACCCCCATGTCATATCTGTCTTCTGTATATTGGCTAATACAACACCTAGCAAACATTGAATCACCACACCTAAAAGATGTTCACCCAGATTTTACTTTATAGGAAATAAACAAATCACAGATATGACACACATACAGTGTTCAATAGCTTAACATTCTGGCTTTATGAAACATACATCAAAATCAGTAAAAAAAAAATTTAATTAAAATATTATTATTATTAATGGCATGTTTTTCTACAGATCAAGTACAAGAAAAAAGTATGGAATCACTTAATGTTGAGGAAAAAAATGATGGAAGCATTAACAGAAAAAGTACTTTGCTCCTCCTCTGGCTTTTATGGCAGCCTGAATTCTCGGAGGCATAAACTTCACTAATGAAAAACAATATTACCCATCAATCTGGTTCCAGATTTCTCAAATAGCGGTTGATGGATCAGCTTAGCTTTGTCATGAACCTTTTTTTTTTTTTTTTTCACCATAAATTTTCAGTTGGATTGAGATCCGGACTGTTCCATATGCCTTTGTCTTTCCTGAGGAAAAGCTTTAACACTCTGCGCTCTGTGGCAAGATCCATTATCCTGAAAAATGACTTCTTCATCACCAAACCTATTTTCTATTGATGGAATGAGTAAAGTGTCCCAAATATCAATGTACACCTGCGCATTGACTGTTGAGGCGCATTGACTGGTCCTTTACCTGACATACAAGCCCATATTATAAATGAGTTGGGAAATTTGATTGTTTTCTTCAGGCAGTCATCTTTGTTTCATCTGAACGGCACCCTCCATGTTTGCTTTTCTTTAGCCCATGTATATAAATCACATTTCATTCAGCCAGTTTCTTATAGTACACTGACTTCTGTTTCCAACTATTTGTTTTTCATTTGTTTTGTGCATTTTCTATTTTCAGGGCATATTGCTTTGAGTTTTCTATCCTGACACTTTGGCGTCTTCCTTGGTCTGCCTGTGTGTTTTCCTTTTAAAACCTTTAGTTTATACTATATACATTTTAGACACAGCTGACTGGAAGCAACCAACTTCTTTGGCCCCACTTCATGTTAAAATTCCTTGTTGAAGGAGTTTTATAATCCTTTCCATCGTTTTAAATGACAACTCTCATGTTGGGGCCATGTTTTCTTTCAATTAGCCATGTCCAACAGTTCGTTAAGGTGTGTAAAAAAACAAGCCATTATTAAAAAAATGGGTTATCATTTTTATCATTTTTTTTAAAGTGTCATTGTTAGTACTGAGTAATATTAATTAACCACATGTACTTACTGTAGGGTTAGGATTAGTGTATGATTTAGGGTTAATTGCTTGTAATTATGCATAATTTACTATTATTACTGTATAATAACAAAGACTATAGAATTAAGTGTTACCAAAAAATGTAATTGGAATTGTTTGAGGCATGTTTCATAAAGCCAGTTTGTTAAGCTATTGAACAAAGCTTCTTTTGTGTCATATCTTTGATTTATTTGCTGTAAATCTGAGTGAACATCCTCTAATTTTTGCCAGGGGTTGTAGATAAGACATAGTAGGATATATAAAGGGTTTAATTCTGACTTTTTGTGATGGAGTAACCTTGATTAGCACATCACCCTGTGTATTCCCTTTCCATTGTTTGCTCCTCTTATATTCAGGCCGTAGCAGGAATCCATGGCAACCACAGCAGCTGAAAGAATCCAATCAAACGTGTTCTTTTTTCTTTTGCGTATGTTTTATAATTCAACTCTATTAAGAAACTGTTATTCACTTCACTGTTTTCATTTGTCGATTCAACTGAAGGCAAAAACGCAGACCAAAAAAAAAAAAAATTTGTTGTTTATATACTTATATTCTTGTGTCCTCCGAAGTCAAAGCACCATGAGTAATTTATCTCTCCACCATTTATCTCTCCAACAAATGTCACATCCAATGTTTTTTTTTTTTTTTTTTTTTAATGGCAATATCACAAGGACGTGATCAATCTAAATATGTCAGCTCTGTTTATTAATTGTATTCATTTTGAAGTGTGAGAGACAGTAGATGACAGTGGATGTTTGACCCGAGTTCATGACAGAGAGCTCTGGGGCCGTAGTGGGTACATGTTAGGACAATGTACTATTAAACTCTAATAGTGCAACATAAATATACATTTATTATACAGTTCACAGCGTAAATGAGTACACCCCCTTTGAAAAGGAACATTTTAAACAATATCTAAATGAACACAAAAACAATTTCTAAAATGCTGACAAGACTAAGTTTTATGTAACATCTGTTTAACTTGTAACATAAAAGTAAGGTTAATAATATAACTTGGAGAACAAAAATTTCAGTTTTACTCAAAAATGAGTAGACCCCACTGAAAGTCTCTGGAGCAAAGCTAAATTTTAGACTACGAATGTCTAATTTAACAAGAATTCAACCACAGGTGACTCTAATTATTCATCACAGGTGTCCAGCAGATAGTTTAAAAGGGTGTTAAAAGGGTGCCCTCCAAAAAAAAAAAAAACGACCCGGTCATGCTCCATGCAGCTCCACTCGTGGGCTGAAGCCACCTCAGCTAGTGCGGCACTGGCTGCATAATCCCAAAAAAAAAAAAAAAAAAACCAGGTCACACACATCATTGCTTACTTGACACACACAACAGCAGGTTGTTCTTATCAAATAAATGCAGGCTTGAGTCAGAATCATAATTTATTCTTACCACAGTGTAAACTAAAAATTCCTTATCGCTAAAACCATAAAGAGTAGTTCACTAACAAGGGCTGCACTAGTTTCCATAACAACATCCATGGCAACACGTAAGCCATACATTTAACTTGTGGCAAAAAGTCTCCCAATCACCCGAATTCACCCCTAGTTATTATCAGATAGTATTTAACATATGTTCAGACGACAAGAACCTCAACAGAATTACTGACATAAATGCCTTTAAAAAGTGAAAATCATCAAATAATTCACACATTGTCCTACATAATTTTCAAAATCAGTATATGATTATGCTTCTCAGTCAGCTCTCTTGCTCCTAAATCAGTATATCGTGTACACAAATTTGAGCACTGGTAAGGACCCTGGCTTACTACACATTGGGACACTGATGGTAGCATGACAACAGGCTCCTTGTCAACATCACTACTGGTATTTATGAACAGCAGCAGAACTGATATTTTTTTTCTGGCATTTATGTTTTTAATGTAATTTAAAGCAGCCTACACTATGAAAAAATACTTTGATTTACATATAGGCTTACCTGCAATATGATGTATTTTTATGTTGAAATATAATTAAATAATTGTTTGTTTTTTCAAAACATCTATGGCGTGTCATTATGTAGTGAGTTGGCTTGCATGTTTCTCTTTTCAGAACTTCTGTTAAAGGTGCAATGTGTAAAATTTAGCGGCATCTAAATGTTTTGATGCTTGATGATCACCTACAATTATCAGTAAATGTAACCCCTCTCTTTTCAGCCACTAGAGAGCGCTGTTCTCAAAGCTGTGTGCACATTTAGGAGTTCATATTTATTCATTCTGAGTCAGACCAAGTTGTGACAAAGTGTTTAAATATGCTAAACCAAGTGAGGTAGACAAAATGTAGGCTATTATTTTAAAATATTTAAAAAAAAAAAAAAAAAACCTAAAAAATAGAATGGCTGTGTGGTATGGACATAAAAACAGATTTTCCAGCCAGGACTTCTTTTTCATTGTTGATTGAAGGGCAAGGAAATAGAAATGTGGTCGGTACAAAAGAGTCACTGTTAGTTACTGTTGTCATGATTTCATCACAGTGTCCTCCTGTTGATGGATGTCAGCCCACATTATAAGTGAGACTGTTGTCAACAGACCTAGAGAGCCCTAGTAGCGTATGTGCAAATGGGAAGTCAATGTGACGTGATCCTTCCTTCTTTTGATGGAGCAGTACAATTTATATTCTTTTAATGGTGTAGTTTTGTTTTGAATATAAAACTTGAATTCACACAGCATTCCAGTGCTGGATGTTACACTACTGAAGCCCTATAGACTAGATAAAGGACATTATGGCCTTCTTAGATCCCAGATAGTGTTCCCAGCTGTTCCCCTCTGACGATAACTCCACACTGCTGTAATAAAAATAGCTTAATGTGTTTCCTCAAATGTTGAGTATCAGTGTAAGAGCACACATTTGCCATTGAAATATATATGTATTTATAGTAGACCCTTCCCTTTCCCATCATAGAGAAAGGACTTGTGACTTGTGTGAACTAAATATAAACACATATTACGAAATTTGATTACACTAGCTGGCAAAGGTACAGTCTGTTTCTTAAGTGCTTTTTGGAAGGAATAGGCTGTTTTTTATCCACCCGTGTAATTCATAACTAGAATAATCTTGTGCAATGAATCCCTTTTGTTGTTAATGTAGTAACTGAAAACAGGCCTTTAAAGGCTAGAAAAAATAGATGTTTTTATTTTATTTTCAGAAAGGCAATTTTAGACTAAGAGCATTTTAATAAAAGTTTTTTTAGACAACTACATTTAGACAGTGAATGATATCTGTCTGTTAGTGGGTGGGATATATTAGGCTGGCTGGAAGAGGGTGGCCTAGTCTGATGAATCATGTTTTCTTCTACATCACATGGATGGCCGGGTGCGTGTGCGTCACTTACCTAGGGAACACATGGCACCAGAATGCACTATAGGAAGAAGGCAGAGGCAGTGTGATACTTTGGGCAATGTTCTGCTGGGAAACCTTGGGTCCTACCATCTATGTGAATGTTACTTTGACACGTAACACCTACCTAAGCGCTGTTGCAGACCATGTACTCCCTTTCATGGAAACGGTATTCCCTAGTGGCTGTGGCCTCTTTCAGCAGGATAATGTGCCAAAAATGGTTCAGGAATGGTTTCAGGAACACAACAACGAGTGTGAGATGTTGACTTGGCCTCCAAATTCCCCAGATCTCAATCCATTCGAGCATCTGTAGGATGTGCTGAACAAACAAGTCCGATCCATGGAGGCCCCACCTTGCAACTTACAGGACTTAAAGGGTTAGTTCACCCAAAAATGAAAATAATGTCATTAATTACTCACCCTCATGTCGTTCTACACCCGTAGGGGCTTCGTTCATCTTCGGATATTTTGATTAAATCCGATGGCTCAGTGTGGCCTGCATTCAAAGCAATGACATTTCATCTCTCAAGATCCATAAAGGTGCTAAAAACAAATTTAAAACAGTTCATGTGAGTACAGTGGTTCTGCCTTAATATTATAAAGCAACGAGAATACATTTTGTGTGCCAAAAAAACAAAATAACGACTTTTCAACAATAGAGTGATGGGTAAAGCTCAGAAGCAGTGTTTTGAAAAATATCTTAATTTGTGTTCAGAAGATGAATGAAGGCCTTACAGTTGTAGAACGACATGATGGTGAGTAATTAATGACATTATTTTCATTTTGGGGTGAACTAACCCTTTAAAGGATCTGCTGCTAACATCTTGGTGCCAGATACCATACCACACCTTCAGGGGTCTAGTGGAGTCCATGCCTCGACGGGTCAGGGCTGTTTTGGCAGCAAAAGGGGGACCAACACAGTATTAGGAAGGTGGTCATAATGTTATGCCTGATCAGTGTATATATTATATATATATATATATATATATTGTTCACCAGCTCTCAAATGTGAGATTTAAAAAAAAAAAAAAAAAAAAAAGGTTGTTGGGAATGTAATACAGTGATAATGATTAAGGGTTTTGGTTATAATGTACATTGTCATTTTACTTATTATAAATATTATTCTGTATTTTTTTTTTTACCATATAAGTATGTCTTTTTTAAATAACATTTTCATACTTTGATATACTCCACAATTGTTAATTGTAAAATTACGTATAATTGAAATATAGCATTTTTCACTTATAATTAACAGGTTTTTAACATTTTTTTTTTTTTTATAGTGTCCTTAATTCATATAGGCTAAGCCTTTCTTATAAAGCTTACCAAGCTTTCATGGCATGGTATACTCTTTGCACATGCACTATAATGCATGCATGGGACAAATACGGTCATGCGGAAAGAACAATCAGTGCTTATTTCTGAACATTAGCTCATAAAATGAGAGCCAATAAAACAGCTCGTTTACTACGTAATGTCCTACAGGAGGAAGACAATTGCTAAAATATTTAAAGTTTTCGCTGAAATTTTAAATCACACTTGTCATTTTCATAATGTTTGAAGGTGAATGTCCTGCAGATACTTCCCAGGTGACATTAAACATTTAAATGTTAAACTTGTACAGATGAAATCAACTGAACTAAGCAAGTGGTCTCACCCTTTGTGTCTCCCTCATCATCAATAAAAAAAGATAGTATGACAAAATACACTGGAGAAACTCATTTACAACTTCTGTAAAGCAAGAAAACTCCAAAACTTGAGTTATGGCCATATTCTTTAAACTTAAGTATTCCATAACCTATTCATAATCTAGATATAATTACATATGATTATAATAACACTCCTTCTTTACAATGTAGACTTTATTATTATTATTATTATTTTATTTATTTATTTTATTTTTTTGATGAATTGGAACAGTCTATAAGCTATAGCAAACTGTAAATGATTCTGAATATCAAGTGTGTACTCTAAACCCTGTGGTAATAGCCTATAGCCTAGGTCTATAGTTTTTTATCTATAGTTTTTTCCTAAATATAATTATTTTTTTATTTGATTAACAATGAATTGAGGTTTTAGGTGCAATTCATGTGAAATATTATAATTATTGTCGTTCTTGTTGTTATTATTATTAGCCTATAATAATTATTAAACTACAGTAGTCAACATGTGAAGTGGATCAAAAAAGTTAATCAAAGTTGTCCTAAGAACTAAGTTGTCCTAAGAAGAAGGTTTTAGGACAACTTTGAAGAAAGATTTTGATCCACTTCAAATGTTGACTACTATATAAATTAATTTGTACTTATAATACAAAATTATATTATAGTAGTATAAATTCTTGCAAATAAATAACTGCATAATGTATGAGGAAATACATTGCTATTCCATTGTGGAGCTGTAGCCCGCAGTAGCATACTGTCATAAGGCAGTTTAGGTAAAGAAACTCTGATAGACAAAGTTAAATTGAAACGAACCAAAAGATTTCGCGTATAGTGAGCCAGTTACTTATTAATGAATTCTTAGCTAAGTTCATCTTTGCGTCAGAATAGTTTCCCTCAGTGAGTCCTGCTGAGAACAGCGGTTAAAGTTGGGCGTTCACTAACCGTTTAAATGACGTCACCTCAAAAGGGAATTCTCGCTCTATCAGTCAGTCCCTTATAAAACCGGCTGTTATCTTCAATGCTGGAGTCACTGAGGGCACAGCCGCTGCTACCAGACACAGGACATCTCGAAAACTATCTTTTCTGCCGCCATGTCTTCATACGCGTCTTCAGACTCGCGTCGCGTCAGTCCCGCAGTGAGCGGCTTAAAATTCGACACGGCGCACCGCAAGAAAGCGTCGCCGAACATCTTTGAGAACATCAACCAGGATGTGCTGGTGAAACTCTTCGAGAAAGCAGGAGACCTGAAGGCGGTTGAGAGAGCCAGGAGCATCCTCACGCTGTACCAGGATCCTGAGGGCATCTCCAAAGCGCTTATGGCTCTTCAGCAGGACAAGAAGGACAAATGTATGCTTATTACTGGACTGACGCGCCAGTCGCTGAAGTTTCGATGAGTGAAGTTTTCGTCGGGAAGCTGTGCAGATGTGTGCACAGATAGACCGTGATCACTCGGCACATGCTGGAGGCTGGTGTTCTTCAAGACTGAACTTGATGGTGTCCTGTCAGAGTCGTGTTGGTGTGCTGTGAAAATTCTAGAGAACTGATCCAGTGACTGAAATAATCCAGAGCAAAGAAAGTTGAGCTTGAAGACACCTGAGTGTTGACGCTTCTTGCAGGACATGCAGGACATTTGAAATATAGACTGATGCCGCGGGCGAAATTTGATTATGAAGAGGCTCAATATCAGCAGTGTCTATTGCGATGTAGGCCTAACATCTTGGAAAAAAAATATTTTGAATAAAGTTGTTTTGTTACTCTAATGATTATTCCTTTTTCTTAAAATGTGTTTTCCTTGCCAATCACTCAATATGAGTAAACACTGTCAGATAAACAAATGTGTACATTTTTGTATTATAGGCTACATATCGCTAAAACGAACATTTACCTACTTCAGTGAATGAATGTCTAGTGTTTTCAAAAAAAAAAAAAAAAAAAAGAAGTGTTCAGCTCCACTTGGTAAATTTAGTGTTGACAAAACAGCTTTATTTTAATTATATAGGCTACATGTTTACAGAAAATAGTACAATTAGCTTATTAGAAGAAAAACTATTAATTAGACTATTAGCCAATTGAAAGAAAAATATCTCACCAGAACTAGCACATAGAGAAGCTAAAATATAATATCTTCAGGATGAAGACTGTTTGTGACATTAAGCTACATTAAATGTCAAAATAGCTTAGGCCTATATAACAGCCTTAAAGTATAGGCCTATATTTCAGTCTATGAAGTAGGCCTACTGAGTTATAATATTTGAGGTGTAGTCGCATGTTGCTCTGTTCAATTTCGTGGGCAAAATCCAGTCATTTCAGGGTCATTCCTGGTATTCTGTAATCAGTGCCTTTTGGACATCATAAAATTTGGAAAATCAAACTCAGGTTTAAAAGATTTTTTTTTGTGTAATAATGATAGGGTGATGTAAAACATTTGAGAAATATTTTTGGACAAACTCTTGTAAGTAAATTTATGTGGTACGTGTGGACTTCCAAGACCTGCATTAGAGAAAGCATGCAGCCATCTTTAGAATTTTGTTCTTTGAACTTCCGTTTTTGGGTAGCTCTGTATATTTCTATGGCAAGAGTAATAGGTTGTTTGCACATGACGTCATTGCTGCAGCGTGAAATGCGGCTGGAGGGCAAGCAGTGATTTTTCCTTATAGGCAGTGCGTTCCAAACGGGATACATCACCCTCCGAAGGGCACTTCGGAGTGAAAATAATCATGGCTGCCATATTGATAGGTCGTTTCCAAATTGAAAGTGCTCAAAACCGGCCACTTCAAAGGGCCCTTCGGAATGAAGGATTTCGAAGGGTACAACTGATGGACACTTCGGGCCCCCATGATCCTTTGCACAGGGAAGTTGTTTGATGTCACAGAATGGGTACAGGAGGCTCGGAGTTTGATTTTACCTATAAATGTATGTATAGTATTTTTCTATACTACTGTAATATTTATATGAGTTAGATTTGGTACATTAATATGGTCAAAATGGCATTGTACTTAAACAAAAATACTTTACAGCTCCCTTAATCAGTCCATTCAAATGTTTAAAATACATACAATATACAATATGGACGAGCCCTTCCGAATGGAACGCAGAGATGAATCCTATCACAAACTCAAAATTCCTATGTTTTGCGTCGTTTATGGTTGCTCAAATCGATCAAACCGAGAAACCACAAGGAGCTTTTATCGTTTACGTAAATTATATAGTTTTTTTTACTTTAAAAGTTGTCACGTTTTGCGTCTGCTGATGCTGAAATGAATGTGGATAGGCTACCTGCTTACCTTTTTTGTTTTTGACTTGATAATTTGGTGTTTTCACTTCAGTTTTGTAGAATTCCGTTCACAATGTTGATCTGGTTACCTTGAAAATGGTTTTATGCGATGGGTTCGTGCTGCTTTAGTCATGGTAAAATAAATAAATAAATAAATGTGTTCAACAAGCTGACAGAAGTTGATCCATTTTTTTGTTGGAAGGGTTTATGTAGGCCTATAAGTTTTAATGTTGTCTTTGTAAATATTCACTTTCCTATTTGGCCACAGAGGAGAATCGGACAGACACCGACACACTGTATTTTTTATATTTATTTCAACAAATGTCAACAACCAAAATCAAACCCATAGAAGCTTGTGAACAGTTTTGAAGTGGCTGCGTGCAAGTTATGCTCATTCACAAGCCGAGTGAGAGTCATACTCATAAATGTAATGTTAATTATTAAACCAAACAAAATACAAAGCTTTAAAAAACACTCAGCTCTGTGATTATTTTATTGAGTGATAGGCAGTGGGTTCAATCAGTGAAAAGGCGAAAATTATATTACACCGTCCAGTTTTTTCCCTGAAGGATGATGTGAGCTCCTGTTGCAATTCTCAATTCAGCATAAATGACCTACAATGCGACATTCACAATCACGACAGAAAATCAAAATACTGCCCTAATGTCACTAGCAGAAAGTCAGCGTGATATAAACAAACCAGACTAGGCAACCTTCACATTCTCTATATCTACCTCTTCATAACATAAGGATCACGTCCAACATATGTTGTGATTTTCTGTTTATACCTTTCTAAACCAGCACAGTACAGACTTTTCTCCATCTCTTCCATTCTAATTTTTACTTGCCCTCCAACTGAATTTCGCACGTCACCAGAATCACGTGATTGCAAACATCCTATAAACTGTTAATGAAAGTTATCATGAGCATTGTAATGTTTGAAGCGGATGTACATGTCAGCAGACTGGGAAGATTCATAAATCCATAAGATTTTACCTTCATGCTGTGGAATGGCACTGAAAAGTGGCAATGCTACAATATAGGTCTATAGAATTAGAACAATTATTAATTATATTTTATATATTGGTTCTTTATTAATGAATATAGCACAGTCAATGTGATATAAAACAACATTTATTGCAATTAAAGTCAATATATTCCAGGCAGGAATAATATATTTTTCCTTCACACTTTTGGTAACATTTTACAATAAGGTTTCATTTGTTAACATTAGTTAACTAGGTCTACATTAGTTAACATTAACTAACAATGAAGAGTCATTTTACATTAGCTTAAATTTACTAATCTTAGTAAATGTTGAAATTAACATTAACTAATACATAATAATAGTTCACCCAAAAATGAAAATTCTGTCATCATTTACTCACCCTCAAGTTGTTCCAAACCTGTATAAATGTCTTTGTTCTGCTGAACACAATGGAAGATATTTGGAAGAATGATTGAAACCAAACAGATCTCGCCCCCTATTGAATCCCCATTGATCTGCTTGGTTACAAACATTCTTCCAAATATCTATCTTTGTGTTCAGCAGAACAAAGACATTTATACAGGTTTGGAACAACTTGAAGGTGAGTAAATGATTACAGAATTTTTGGGTGAACCATCCCTTTACCATTAGTTAATGCCCTGCAAACTAACACGAACAATCAATAAATAATTCAAAATCAACATTTCTTATGTATTAAATTCACATTGCCCCACTGTCAAACGTCATGTGCTCATATAGGACTACTGTTCAAAAGACTTCATATTCTCTTCATACACTGTAGGCAAATGAAGTAGCCTAGAAAAAGTATGTTTCAGAACCACTGATTATATAGCTTAAATCCAGATTAAATATTAACAATAGACTTGTAGGCCTGAGAGATAGTATTGTTTTATGGTGAGTAAACTTTTTGATGCTAGAAATCTTTTCAGCCAATCATTCACGCTAAATCAGCAGAGTCACAGCAGATGTCATGGAACTAATAGTGTCTGTTCACTGAGATAAGGGTGTTTTCTGATGTTGACAGTTTTAGCCGGCCGTTGCCCATCAGCAAGAGTCAGTTTCTTCCAGCTGAATCCAGTTTGTGTGCTCTTAAAGGCGGATGTCATTATGGGTCAGAAATATGAAGTTGCAAAGGGATTAATATCAGATGACCTATATTACCAGTTTTAACCTGGTTTCAAGAAGTCTATATATAGTGAACAGACACTTTTCACATCACAATTGTGCTTTATTTTATGACACTAATGCAAAACTGTTTTACCATAACTATGTTTAAGAACCAAAACTATTGCTTACTGAAGGGCTGACTTAATGAAGTTAAAAGCTCAGATTTTTCTTTGTCTCTAGAGGTATTATTACAACAATGGCAGTTTATTTACAGTTAAACAGAGGATTGCAACTGTCTCATTTATTCTGACTCAAAAGGTTTTTTTTTTTTTTTTTTTAACAGACTCAACAACATTGAAGTGTTTTGAAGCTAAGAAAGCAGACTTTTCAGGTAGGCTATATTCTCAAAAACACCAGTGACTGGTGCAGTAAGGTCTTGTGTAAACAATAATAAAAGTTTATTATTATTATATTAATGTATTTATAGTGACACATTAAATATTTATTTAATAATATATAAAATACAAAAAAATATATATATATTTATTACACTCTAAAAAATTCTGGGTTGTTTCAACCCAAATTTGGGTCAAATATGGACAAACCTAGCCGTTGGATAAATTTTTTTAATTAAATTTATCCCAACGGTGTCACATACGGTGGTGTAGTATTCAGTGCACGACGAAGGAGATATCTTCAAATAACATTTAATGGAACACTAGGAACAAAGAACAGGAAAATCACCAGGAAATAATATCTACAAATACCACATAACAATCAATACAGGATGAAGACTGAACTGAAACTGAGTGCTTATATACAAAGGAAACAGGAGCAAACAAGACTAATTAACAAGACACAGCTGGTACAAATGAACTAATGAAGGTAACCATGGATACAAACAAGTGGTGGGAAACTGAACAAAAGAGAACATGTGACTAACAGAACAGTGCAAAACAGACAGACATGTGACATTACTCCCCCATGGCGGATCGGACAGTTCGGAGCGCCATGGCGGTGCAGCCTCCGTGGCCTTGCCTCGGCCACTATGGCCACGGGTATATGTCAGCCGGTATGAAGGGGGGAGTGCCACAGACTGGGTGTGATGCTGGCTCCGCCCCCAGATTCCACTTATACGACCTAGTTGAAACCACCAGCCTCGGCTAGCGGCCAGAAACTGCTGGTAGAATATGAGTCGTACTCACCGCCAGGACTTGTGAGGCTAGAGAACACACGTCCAAATTGTAGAACCTGGCGAAGGTATTCTGTGACGACCACCCAGCCGCCATGCAAATGTCTCACATCAAATCGTGAATACGCTCTTGACCTAGACGCGCCCTTATCGCAACCGAGTCCAACTCCACCCCTAGATACGAGATCGACTGGCTGGGGCATAATACGCTCTTTTGTGTATTCACACATAGACCCAAGCTCTCCAAATGAAGCAGTAGAGCGCATTTGTGGCTGTTGAGCACATCCTCTGAATGGGCTAGAACTAGCCAATCGTCTAAATAATTGAGTATGCGTATTCCGCTCGCTCTCAGAGGGGAAAGCGCTGCATCCACACATTTTGAAAACAGGCGAGGAGCCAGGGCCAATCCGAACGGCATTACCGTGAACTGACATGCTGTGCCCTCGAACGCAAATCTCAGAAAGCGCCTGTGACGAGGGGCGATCTGAATATGAAAATACACGTCCTTCAGGTCTACTGAAATAAACCAATCTTCGGGCCGAATCGGCGTGAGGATCTGTTTCAGTGTCGTCATTTTGAAAGGGAGTTTGTATAATGCTTGGTTGATGGGTCTCAGGTCTAATATCGGACAGAGGCCCAGCCCTTCTTTGGAACGACAAAATAGCAGCTCTCGCTCAGCGGGACCACTTCTATCGCACGCTTTGCGAGGAGATTGAGAACTTCTTGTCTCAGCACTCATTGTGAGCTGGCACTGTCGACATAACCACGGCATTGAAACGGCGGTCTGCGTCGAAACTGTAAAGTGTAGCCATTTCTCTATTACGTCCCGAGTGACGCGGATGCGTGTATGAAAGTAGTGTCGTGGCAGAGGTCTGCTTCACCCTCGTCCAGGGTTTTCAGGAGCTGTGCTTGAAAAACCTGGAGCACTGCCATCGTGTGGAGTGCTGAGATCGCTTCGCCTGAGGTGGCATACGCTTTATCTGCAATATGAGCGGTCAGGCGGCAGGGCCTCAACGGCAGCATAGCGCCCGCTTTCAGAGAGGTTGACGAGAGGCAGAGGTGTGCTGCGATAGATTCCTCGACTGGCGGAATGCACATATATACACGGGCTTCAGCGCCGGGCTTCCATCGACTTTAGTAAATATCTCCAAACCGCTGGTGTGGGCGCGGCCCAGGTCCTAGCGGCCTTGTCGTGCAAGTCAGGAAAGAAAGGGGCTCACTTCCTCGGAGCGGCGGCTCGACGGCCCGAGTGAAGAAACCACGAATCCAGCTTGCTCTTCGTCGGTTCGTCGGGGGAATCCCATTCCAGACCGAGATCACTCACGGCCTTGGTAAGAATTCGTCTTGAAATGCAGCTTGTCCCTCCGCTTCAGAGCACTCCTCTGGGGAGTGGTCTGCCCATTCCCTCTCGGACTCTGTTAGGGACATGGCCTCGTCAAGATCGTCATCCCCCGCCGCGCCAAACGAAACCATCTCCGACGCGCCAGGGGCGGGTCGAAGACTCTCTTCAGTGAAGTATACTGGAGGGCGGGGTGGTGAGTCGTACGCTCCTCTGAGTCCTCAGCACCCGCACTGGGAGATCCTTGCAGTGCAGGCAGCCTGACCCGGCGAGTGCTGCCTCTGCATGGGCGAGTCCCAGGCACAGGATACAGAACTCATGGGTGTCCGGAGCCTCGATGGGTCCTGAACACAGCGTGCAAACGTTGGACATGTTGGAACGCCAAGAGGGTAATCTGTCTTCTTGCATCTTCTCCACAGCTGTCTTCAGAAGTCGTAGTCCGTTGAAGTTCATCGTAGTTAGTGAAAGAGGAAGATTCTGAGCTTATGCTGCCGGGACGGCGAATTATATAGTGGCGGGGACCGCCCCCTTTTCATCGTCTTGGCTGGCATTGGCCAGTGAGAGTTGCAACTTCACTGGCGTTGTGCAAAGGATTTCAGGAAGGATTAGGAAGGGAGTCCCCAAAGCGCCAGCTTCTGACGCCATGTCGAGAGACCGTCCTTGAAAGGTGAACATTTATTAATAAGCAATTTAATAAATGTTTATTGTTTAATTAATATTCATTAAACTTATTAATAAATGTTCATTTCCAATATATTTTGGGTTTATTTTAAGCAAGCAATACAGTCATTTTTAAACAATAGTTGTTTGGGCAAACATATAACCCAACTGCTGGGTTAAAACAACCCAATCACTGGGTTTGTCCATTTTCAACCCAACTTGAGTTGTTTTTAACCCAGCATTTTTTAGAGTGTATGGTGGGTATTTTTCTTCTTGTTGCTTGCTGGAAACAATCCTAGTACAGACTTTTGCCAGTTCTTTTTTATGTTTATCTTTAATAATACTGTGTCAGTCTATTGAAAATGTGATTAACCAGAACAGTTATTTTAAATGAATTGGTCACACTTTAAATTAGGTGTCTTTAACACTGGAGTCGGCGGTCGTGCCAGTGATATCACCTCGCTTTTTTTCTTATCAGTGTGAAAGAGATTCAAAATACTCAGTCGAATTTGATCACACATAGGCTACCAGTGTTACACATCATTCTAAAGTGTTAAGTGTGTACTTTTATTTGTGTACACTCACAAAAAAAAAAAAAACTAAATGTTGTGCTTTTCGCAAAATAAAGAAAACAAACATGATGTGCGATCTGATGTCTCCCTCTCAGTGAAGTCAGTTCTGAAATGTGTTTAACTATGTCAGGGGTGGCGAACTTCGGTCTGGAGAGGCTCAGTCCTGCAGAGTTTAGTTCCAACCCTGATAAAAACTCACCTGCCTTATAGCCTGCTAGCAACCCTTTTAAAGCCCCTGGAAGGCAAGCCTGCAACCTTTAGCCAAAAAAAGCACAACGGCTAATGCTAACGCTCCGGCTGTGGCAGTACGCACGGGCGGTAGTACGCAGGAAAGGAGCGCAGAGGCCATTACACGATAGGCTGAGAGGTGCCGCACATGATTAAGTTAGCCATTACCCTTTCTCCAATGGTAAGAGATACAGATCCTCTCATCTCCCTATAATATACAATATCTGACCCTTCAGACCTTAATTATCTTGTTCAGGTGTGTTTGAATAGGGTTGGAGCTGAACTCTGCAGGACTGCGGCTCTCCAGGACCATCGTTAGCCACCCCTGCTATATGTTCTTACATAAAAATGATTACATTAAATAATTACATCAAAATAATAATAATAATAATAAATCATTATACAATGTTCTTATTGTGTTTTTCTTGTGTATTGTAAAATACCTTTACTGCTATTGAAGTGGGATATAAAGGACAAGGTTTGGTGGTATACAGATGGTAGTCAACCAGAATGCCTAGGTTTAAGGGTGGGTTGAGGTGTAAGGAAAGGGACAACAGTGTAATTATTGACGTAGCCTAATTACAGCTGTAATTACATGCAGGATTTAAAAAAAAAAAAAAAAAAATGTAAGTAGAATGTAAAAAAACAAACAAACATGTATGTACACAATAAGTGCATTGTACAAAATTATTAAATGTTAGTACATAGTAGTTAAAGATGGGAGCAATGAATTTGACTGTGCAAAGGACTGTGAGGAGTGTTTGTGTCCTTGTATAGGAGTAAATACAAGGACACAAACACTCCCCACAGTCCTTTGCACAGTCAAATTCATTGCTCCCATCTTTAACTACTATGGGTCACTGTCCAAAGTGACTCACACTGACAAGCAGCACTGCCCACAGATTGATAAAAAGGAATATGACACAACACTTGGTTGAACTTCAAGTTCCCCTCTCTTATAAATCCATAACTGGTTTAATCTGGAATGAAGATGAAAGTCATATTCTACTGGATTTACTGAATAAAATATTATACAGTAGATCCTTTCATTGGGTCAGACTGTCCTGAATGCCCAAGAGGACTAAATTCTTCCTTGGCAATCAAACGTCAGACCAAATGTGGATGTCTTTCAGTATAAGACGGAAAAAATGCCTCAGAGATAGACTTTGTGGGAATATTATTCATACTCTTAGTCCTGTCTGATTTACTGAGTTCTGCTTTTATGGAGTTCAATGGCAGAAAATTATATATTTAGGCTACATGATAATTAGTCAACTTCACAGATTGGCATGTGTTACCCAGTATTCTTTAGAAAATCACAACCTCTTTATTTTTTCCACAAATTGCAATGTAATGTTTTCTTTCAAACTGCAATTTGGAGCTTCTTAAACAAGGCGTCTTGTGGTAAAAGTGTCCCTCCCTTGTGTTTACTCTCAGTGTGGATCTCTATAGGTCACAGCAGGCTGTGATAAACACTGAAAACTGTGTAATGCTTCTGCTGATTAAGGTTCAGTCTCAAGACATTCCCTGCTAACTCATTTTACTGGTAGCCGGTGTGCTGTCCTGTTGGTTATGTGATCAGTGTGTCATATTTATCTAGTGCCTTCAAGCATATTCTCATAGTTAGATATAATGTATGTACTTTTCAAAATGCAGCTGAAGTTGGACTATGTTCAGTCATTCTGAAGCATTTCAATATATCTGTTTTGATATACTCATGTTCATTTATAAATGATTAGTACATTTGGTACAGTCAAGTAAAACAGATGTGACTGGTTCATCCAGCAGGGTTGACTCTATTGTACATTCTGTTCAAAATTTTGCAGATGACTCCACCTTCTGGACAATAAAGGATTTGCACCTTTTGTACCAAATCCACTTTATTTCATGGGAATAACACTTGAAGGGTGGATTGTGGAATCCACTGCCGCTTCAATATGTAGGCCTATCTTTCAAGTGATTTATAATCAAGTTATTAATCAACCTTTATCTAAATGTTAAATTATTTGAATGACTTCTTCAACTTGTTAAAACATTTATTTTCCTTTTCATCTTCAAACACTAGAGAACAATGATGAATATTATCTGTAGCTCTCACTGAGAGAAAAGAACAACTTATCAGTATGTTTTGGGAATCTTTCCTGTTATAGTTAAAGCCTGGGCCAACTGTGTATGCGCACTAGTGTTCTGTGTGTAGGTCCTGTATTGGTATCAATAGACAGATGGCATTTGGCTGGAGACCTGAAGATGCCATGTCATGACCCAAAAGGACATCCAGTACGTAAATCCAGGGTACCCTCGTCAGCATCCTGACAAATGGAGATATGCTTCTGACTATCTGTCCATGTGTGGAAGATTACTAATTTAGTTTAGTTTATTTTTCTTAGCCAATCAGAATCATTCAACCTGAAGTAATGACGTAGTTAATGGACTCTGTCGGAGTATAATTGTTGTGGAAATGTGAATGTAAGCAGAGCGGCCTACAAACTCCTTGTGAGACTTGAAGCTGGCTTCTGCTGATGAAACTGCAAACTATTCTTCAGTAAAATTTTCTTCAATTTATTATTTTTTAACTCTGACTCAGGGTCTTCATTCAACATATCTGGTCTTTTGGGTCTTTAACTGTAAAATTCCCCTACATGATTTATTGATAGATAGATAGATAGGATAGATAGACAGATAGATAGATTTCTTTCTATCTATCTGTCTGTCTATCTATCCATTTGTCTGTCTGTCTGTCTGTCGAATTGTAATTCTTTCAAATATGACTGTGATTAAATGGATAGTTCACTCAAAATTAAAATTCTTCATTTACTAATCCTCATGTTGTTCAGAACAACTTTCTTTCTTCAGTGGAACACAAAAGATATTTGTTTGCAATCACTTTTTTTTTTTTTTTTTTTTTTTTTTACATCTGCTGGATGAAAAAACACTGAAAAAATTCTCAAAATATCCTCATCATATAAACATTATCAGTTTATGTTCCACAGAAAAAAGAAATCCATACAGGTTTGGAACAACACAAGGGTGAGTAAACTATTTTTGTGTGAACTATCCATTTTACTATGTGAAAACGTCATCCATCCATCAGTCTGTCCATCAGTACTAATGAGCAAATTGTTTCAGTCCTGTCTTCAGTCTAGTTTAGCTTTTGAATTTACTCAGAGCCAATGAATACAAAGTAAACACAGCCCTCAACCGACGTAATAGTTCAGCTTACAGCTGCCAACATATGGAAGAATTTTATCCTCAAAGGACTCTGGGATTCTCTGGGAATGAGTAAAAACAAACAAGTTTATAAGCGTGCCCTCGGATCTTCGTAACAAATGACACTGGATGACTGTCACGGTCTATTTAGTGGCCTGTTTTTACCAGCGCCATTTGCAATAGTAAAATTGAAGGAGACAGCCAGTTTATCTCAAGAAATAAAAGCTAGACAGTCTTGAAAAAGCAGCTAGAAGAACATACAAAATGAATCCTTTGGGTTTATCTGGTAGAAATTTATCACGCTTTAGAACGCTATTTCATGCATTCTGACTTATTTACACTGTTAAAGAGTTGCATTCTCATGCTAAACATGGCCAAAGTTTCAAAACACGAGTTGGACGTATGACAGAGTATTTCTGTGCCAAATCCACTACTTCCAGTTTTGGTAGAGGATTCTGAGAGTTTTTTTTTGAATGTGTCCTGTATGACATCAAAAGAGAGCAGAATTCCTTGTATAGGCACTTCTCCCTGATAAGCATGCACACACACATCACCCAGAGCAAGAGCACGTGTGACGGTCTTGCCTGGATGGTCTTACTGCTGAGCTGCACAATGGAGAACACGTAGAAATAAGGGAAACTGCACGGAGAATTAAAATCACTTCCACAGCATGTCTCATTATCTCTGCTGTTTATTTAAAAACAGTTCTTTCTTTTTTTCTTTTTAAATCAATTAAATCTTTATGCGTTGTGATCATATAGTGTTAATTTTCCAATTTGACAACTTCAATAGACATTTCAATGAATTGATCACAAATAAATGAAAAATGTATTCAATTGGATCGGAGGGTAAACATCCCCACCTAGCAGCGAACATATACAATTCCATTTGAACAATTAATTAATACATTAAACATTAAAACACCACATCTTACAACATACCTGCACAATGGAGAACACGTAGAAATAAGGGAAACTGCACGGAGAATTAAAATCACTTCTACATAAAACAAAAAAAATGCACAAATCAGCTGTGATCAGCTGTGCTGATCAGACTGCATAACCCAGTGAGCCGTTCTCATATCACTCTTGGGATGATCAGGCACATCTGTAGTCGAATCATTTGAATGGGACTTGGATGGTAAATCGACTCCATCTTTGTACAAAAAGTTAACAGGAAGTAAGAAATTCCTGTGCCTGTTTCAGTGTCTCTTATCCGATAGACATTAATGTGTGATCTCACTGACGTCTTTTCGTAAAGGCTGGACTCCCACTTGTCTGCGATTTTCCATTTGCCACGCTCACCACGGTTCGCCAGAGGTACTCTGTCACCTACGGTCAAAGGTGATCCTTTCACTTTACGATTGTAGATCCTTGCATGCCGAGCTTGCTCAGTAGAACTATGATTCTGTGCAATTTTCGCAGCCGAGATCACATTTGAGCCTGGATACGAAATCTGAATATTTCACAACAGTATCATCCTTGAGAACATGTTGAAACATCACATCAATTGGAAGACGTGGAACTCTCCCGAACATCAGATAGAAAGGCGCAAAGCCTGTGGTCTCGTGAACAGTGCAGTTATAACAGAATGTCAGCATCTGCAAAGACTGTGGCCACTTGGCTTTGGACTGGGGAGGCAAGGGTCTTATCATGTTCCCTAAGGTTCTGTTATAGCGTTCTGTGATCCCGTTTCCCATCGAGTGATAAGGAGTGGTGTGCGATTTCTTGACACCTGACATATTCAACAACTCCTTTACATTTACATTTATGCATTTGACAGACGCTTTTATCCAAAGTGACTTACATTGCATTATACTATACATTTGTATCTGAGTATGTGCAATCCCTAGGATCAAACCCATGACCTTGGCATTGTTAGTGCCATGCTCTAACCACTGAGCTACAGGAAAGCTTTTTTTAATTTGCTCTCAATTTGCAATTTGCTCCTTTATTAATTTGCTCTCAAAACTTGGACCTGGATCCAAATGCACTCGCCTAGGGAATCCGTAAACACAGAAGAGACCATTCCATAAGTGATGAGCAACCTCTTTTGCAGACTGGTTCTTGCAGGGAAAAGCGTAGGCTAATTTAGTGAAGTGATCCGTCGGTACCAGAACATCCACACTCTTGTCACCCTGCTGCTGTCCAGAAATCGATACAGATGAGTTCCATCGGCTCAGAGGTACGTATGTTCTCAAGAGGAGCACAATCTTTAGGTTCAGGAGTCTTTCCTACAATACATCGCATACAGTTCCTTTCATAATATGCTATGTCATGTTCCATGCCTTTCCAAAAGAACCGTTGTCTGGCCAGTGAAAGAGTCCTGGAGCGCCCTTGATGACCAGCTGCATCATGCAGACCATGAAGCACTTGTTGTTTCAGAGCATCTGGGACAATGAATTGATGCAACTTTTTGTTCATTTGATTGTCTCTTTTGACTTTGAAAAGCATGCCATCTCTGATGGTAAGTTTATTCCAATGCTTGAGAAGCTTCAGGACAGTACGAGGCTCACTAGCACGTTCACGCTTGTCAGGACGTCGATGTCTCTGAACATAAAAGAGTGCTCTACTGTCCTGTTCTTGTGCAGCTGAAAGTGTGCTCACATTGAGTGTGGCAGTCTGGTCTACATCAAGGAAGTGTGGAATGGATTCGGCACCCATGAATCATCCTACACCACCAGAACAATGCGCGTCCAATACAGCAGCAACATCCTGTGAACTCAAAGCACATGCTGTTGTCTGACATTGACTGCCAACTCCAATCGATCCAGAAGAATTGTCAGCAGGACTCAACACTTGACAGTTAGTGGTAAGTCAGACGACTTGACCTACAACTCCATCAGCTTGACTGAGCAAAGACTGGTAAGGTTCAGTTACGAGTCGATGACTTACACTGGACTGGACAAAAGGTATCCTGCTCAACGCGTCTGTGACTATGTTCTTAGAACCGGGCACATATTTCAGGTTGAAGCTGAAGGAAGCTAGCTTAGCAACCCAGTGTTGCTCGCAAGCATCGAGTCTTGGCTTGGTGAGTATGTAGGTGAGGGGATTATTATCCGTCCAAGCTATAAAATGACGCCCCTTCAATCAATAATGGAACTTGTCACATATCGCCCACTTAAGTGCGAGGAATTCTAGCCTGTGAGCTGGGTAATTCATCTAAGAACGTGATAGCGTCTTGCTAGCAAATGCAACTGGTCTTGCTAAAGTGCCACCCTCTGGGATCTGGGAAAGAACAGCAACCAATCCATTAAATGAGGCATCTACAGCTAGTATGAAGTCACGTTCGAAGTTTGGGTGAGCCAGCATTACGCTTGAGAGAAGATCCTCTTTCAAAGTGTCAAATGTTTTCTGACAATTGTTTGTCCAGTCGGTAGGTGAGAGTTTTACACACACAGCTTTTGAGTTGAGCTTCCTCCTCCTGCCTCTAGAGCGTTTTGTGTCCGTTTTGGAGATAAGCTTGAACAAAGGCTTGGCTTTGGCAGAACATCTCTCTATAAAATGTTGGTAGTATAATACCATACCCAAGAATGATCTGATTTTTCTATGGAATGGAGTGATTCCATCAGAGTCCATCAAGTCAACTGCTTTAACATCCGTAATGGCCTTTATTTTCCCAGGGTCAGTTTTAACACCATCTTCACAAATTACATGGCCAAGAAACTTGACTGACTTTCTCAAGAAATGGCATTTTTTTTAGGGGAAAGCTTGAGATTGTGGGCCTTGAGAACACCATTTCCAGCCTTTCAAGTGCAACCTGTTCATTGGGAGCAAAGACCATGAGATCATCAAGGTAGCACAATAAACTGGTGAAATTCTTGTCACCAAAGATTGACATCATCATGCGCATGAATGTAGCTGGGCTATTGCAGAGGCCCTGTGGCATCCTGTTATATTCATGCAATCCAAATGGAGACGAGAAAGCAGTGTATTTCCTATCGTCTTCATGCAAAGGAACATTGTAGAAACCTGAGGTAAGGTCCATAGTCGAGAAGGAAGCGTTCCCTTCAAGAGCAGCTAATGCGTCTGACGGTGTGGTAGAGGATGGGCGTCTTTTACTGTTCTGGCGTTCAACCATCAAAAGTCTGTACAGATCCTCAGATCACCATTCTTTTTCCACACCAGGACAAGAGGAGAAGCATACTCACTATTTGATTTTCTGATAATACACTTCACTTCCATTTCATCCAACGCTACTCTCAGTTTCTCATAATGGCCTGGAGGTACACGACGGTAGGGGAGACGAAAGGGTTTGTCATCCACTAAGTGGTTCCGATGTACAAAATCTTTGGCTTCACTACAATCCATCTTGTTCCTTGAAAATATGGACTCATATTTCTTGATGAGATGGAGTAATTTCATTTTCCAAGAGGAAGACACTTCACACGCCATCAGATCTAGGTCTCTCAATCCCAAGTCATTCAAGATTCGCACCATCTCATCCTCAGATTCCTGGGGACCATACTCATGTTGAAAGTGTTGAACTTGAGACTTAATGAACTCACTTTCTGGGAGATCTTCGATCTTTGCATTTCTTCTCAATGTCAACACACTGTTAGTGGGATTTATAACTTTCACAGGTATCCAACCATCGCCCCATAAAGGTGTAATGACTCAACCTACCATGATTTGCTTAGGGCCACATTTGGACTGGGTAGGTTCCACAAGCACTGTACTACCCACAGATATTGCAGTGTTGACAGGAAGCTTGCCCCATACAAGATGTTCACTCTGCGGTTGAAGCGTCACACTGTGCTTGAGCTTAAGAGTACCTACTTTTCCAGGTATGTGATCGCCTGTCCATCTCTGTGTGTTGGACAGCAAGGAAATGAACTCCAAACTCTCACTCTCTCCATTATTACTTGGTAGTGAGACCAATTTCCAATAGTCATCCTTGTTCTTTAGGAGAGTCAGCAGGGTTTTGATGGCGTTACTGCCCAAGATCATCTCATCTGCCTGGCCTGGAACGATCAGCACTGGTATTATCATTTTACATCCATAAACACAGACAGACAGATCATACATTGCTGTTGGTGTGACTCGATGACCACCACATCCTATAATCACAACATCATCGGCAGGACACTTTGGCAACTTAGAAATGCTCTCCAACAATCTTGCTTCAGCTGCCTCACTGAGAGTGCAGGCCATTGAACCGCTGTCAAGTAATGCAGTGAAAGATGGGCCATTTTCTACAGATACAGTCGTGTAAAATAATGAATCAGCTCTGGGGACTCGTTGTATTCCTTGAAAGACAGCGGTTTTATCAGGTGAGACACTGGGTTTGTACTGCTCATATACGGACTTATAATCTTGTGTGTCAAAGATGGGAGGGTCATCACTCTGGTCTGTACTAACCTCCCTTACGCACAGACCTGTTAGTTTTCCTGTGTGGGGACATCTGGAGTGACCTGGAGACTGACACTGAAAACACAGTCTGTGCTCACGGCAATATGTTAAGGCAGAATGAGCAGCATCATTGCAGATAGCACACAGCAAAGCATCCAAACCTTCAATCCTAGGGAGCCTATTATAAGGCTGGTATTTAGGATGAGACTGAGGTCGGTTAGTTTTGGTCAGCAGGACTTTCTCAAGCATGTCAATGACCTTTTCAAGAGCAGAGAAATCTGTGCTTTTTTGTTGTTGTTCGCACACCGTTGGAATGAGCACCGGAACTGTTAACATCAATCTTGTTGACTGAAACTCTTTCACTTTGGCTGCGATGCACTGTACTTATGGCATTGGAAGATAAATCAGATTGGTAGTCATTAAGTACAGCCTGTACTTCATGTGCTGACCAATTGTCACTCGGTTTGGACCTGAAGGTTAAGGCCAAGTCTTTTCTCGGGCAGTGTCTGATAAACATGTGCACTATTTCCACACTGGGCTTGTCAACTGTTTTACCTTGCTCTCGCAGGCATTCTGAAGGGACATCTGCTGCTTTGTTGAGTCTCAGCCAGTAGTCGTATGGGTTCTCATCCTCCTCTGGCAAGGTAGTGTAAAAATCAGCAAGAGGGACAGGCGAGTAGTGATTACAGCTAAAATGTTTACGCAGCAGGCTGTAGACAGAATTTGGGCGGACAGTAGTGGAGGTGTCACAGTTTCTGATCCATAATTTGACTACATCTTTTGCTTTACCACGCAGGTGTGCAAGGATTTCTTCCACATGTTCATCAGCACTCATGTTGCTCTTTTTGACAAATGTCCTCATCAGATCTTCCCATTCTTCAATTTCAATTGTGTCAGAACCATCCCCTCTGAATGAAGATGGATCCTTGACTTTTCTGTGCTGAATTACTTGGTTTTGTGACAAATTTGCCATGCTTGAAGAGCTAGTAGCCTTATTATCATCAGGGTGTTGTCTATTTGGGGTGTCAGTGTCCAAGCTATAAGGACTAAGATGAGATATAATGTCGTCTGCTAACTGTTGACCAATCTGATGGACAGTTGAACTCATTTCTTTTTTTAAATCTTTTTAAATCAATTAAATCTTTATGCGTTGTGATCGTATAGTGTTAATTTTCCAATTTGACAACTTCAATAGACATTTAAATGAATTGATCACAAATAAATGAAAAACTTAACAATTCAATTGGATCAGAGGGTAAACATCCCCACCTAGCGGCGAACATGTACAATTCCATTTGAACAATTAATTAATACATTAAACATTAAAACACCATATCTTACAACATATCTGCACAATGGAGAACACGTAGAAATAAGGGAAACTGCACGGAGAATTAAAATCACTTCTACATAATACAAAAACAATACACAAATTACTTACGACAAGGCCTCATAATACAAATTAAAAATAACTCAACATAAAACAACACATTTCAACAATTCTATAAGAAGTTCATTGCAGGATAAATCAGCAATAAAGCAGTTATGTGTTTTTAATCATTTTGACTTATAATTCTCCGGCTGCTGGAAACGTGCGACTTACCCACAGCATGTCTCATTATCTCTGCTGTGGGCGATCCCTATTTCACGTGCTAAATGCATCACGCAGCAGACAGATGGCGCTGTCCCCATTTATACATCAATTTAACACTTTTACACACAGTTACACACGACCATCGCCGTGCTTCGTTAGGGATACAGAAGCCGAGAGATTTTTCAACAATGGCTGTGTCCCAATTCAGGGGCTGCACCCTTTGAAGGGTGCATATATCAGCAAGGCTCTCATTTAAGAAAAATAACCATTAGATTGCAACCTAAGAAAGAATTTACAGTATTTTACACCTCACAATGAATATCAGTCAATTTTATTACGGTTACTTTTCTTAAATATGACATCCTTGATGAAGTATTCAGTCTTCAAATGTGAGGCAGCTCCTGTCACTGAAGAAGAGTGTTTTTGGTTGTGAGGGAAAGATTAACTTTTTCAGCTTCCCAAAGAACCCAGCTTTAAGGGAACAGAGGATGAAGATTGTTTTTCCGAGGCAGCAACGGAGTTGTGCATGTATGCTTGTTTGTTCCCGGGATTTCGGTGATGAATGTTTTGTAAACAAGTCCCAGTTCGGCGCTGGATTTGCAGATCATGTGGTGAGTAAAGCTGCAGCAGATGTCTGTGTTTTGTTGGCAATCGGCGCGCAAGTGCATATAATGTAAACAACACAAATGTTTTTGTTCCCTTTGTATTTATAATGATGTTGCAGCTAGCATGCGATCTCTACACAGAAGCTTGCTCGAGCTCATGCATTTTTAGCTCCGCCCACAGCACTGAGGGCAGGCACGTCTCCAGGATCTCTGCTTTTCTCGGAAAGACTCGGTTTAGCGTATCTATCTTTTATAAATATGACAAAACTAAAGACTTTTCGGAGATATGAAGGATGCATTGTTACTCTATATGTACTCAAGATTAAGAAGAGATTGGTAGAAACTGTGTGTAAGTTTCTTACACCGCCCCCCCCAGTGAGAGTAAAGACATTACATGCTGAAACTAAACAATTTAGGTAACACTTTAGTATAGGGAACATGTATTCACTATTAATTACGACTTTTCCCTCAATAAACTCCTAATTTACTGCTTATTAATAGTAAGTTAGTTGTTAAATTTAAGTATTGGGGAGGATTAAGAATGTAGAATAAGGCATTAATATGTGCTTAACAATTACTAATAAACAGCCAATATTCTAGTAATATGCATGCTAATAAGCAACTAGTTAAAAGACCCTAAAATAAAGTGTTACCATAATTGACATCACCACCAGAGCAAAAGAGCTCAAATCAGCAAGATTACTGTACTTAATCGAGATTACAGAAACTTTCTGAAAATGTGCTCCACAGCAAAATGATACAATTCAATTGTTAATTCATATGACAGAACAACGTTGGCTTCTGGCACATTTTTCTCTTCCAAAATCTTTCTATAAGCTATTATTTAAAGGTAAAAGTTATGAATACATTATCAGTGGCCCTTGCTGTGCTATTTGCATATATTTGAATAATCAATCATGGTAGTGCAGCGATGCATAATGAGCTGAGCCCACAGAAATGGAAACTCACAACTACAGTTGTGCTGTATATCTTTGCAACAGAACATCTTAATTAATCCACAATGTTTAAACTGGCTTATTCTGTTAACCAAAACTGCATTTTGATATCAGGACACTTTAAATCTGTTTTAATATTTAAGTAACTGTATGATTTCCTGATGGCATGATGAAACCTGCCAAAATGGGGATTTTGAGATAATTTTTGATACTTTGCGTCGCCAGTAGAACATCAGGGAACAGTCATCAGATCTGTAGTACAAAGGAAACCCTCTGGGCCCTTCAGAGATCCAGCCACTGTCTGTTGGGAATAACTTGCAATCCATTTCATTTTGAAAGATTGTCTTACGTCGGTCCTTTTATCTTTAAAGCCCTATGGGTCTTCTTACCAAACACATCATTTGCAGAATGAAAAACATTGTAAGGAAAAGGCCTTTGGGAGAGACTGAGCTGTGATTTATAGGAGTAGCATTGCTTCTGTTGTTTGCCTTTCATTCCAGTACAAAAACAACAGCACACTTCACACTAAATGTGAATTAGCATCGTGACACTCTTAAGTCGAGCATTCAACTTGATAATGTAACATAAAAAAACAGAACTACTAATCATATTTGTGTCAGAATGGTTTTATTCTCTTGGATGCCATATTTTAATAAATAATGCTAGCATGTTAGTTTCATGTTGTTGTCATTTTGGGAATTATTTTAGCTCTTTTAATTAGAATGGTGCACAAATGGAAATCAGTCCTTTGTGAAAAGCACTAAAATCCTATCTCAGCAAAGTACAGCATGATAGCACATAATATAACCATTTTCATCTCAATAATGCCTCCCTATAGTGATCTCTTGGGTTTCTTTCTTCACTGCAGGAGATAGTAAATAGTTCATTTTTTATACAATCATACTGCAGCTAATGTCGAAAAAGCTTTTGCTGAACATTTAGAGCTCAACAAATCACTGGAAAGTCTTGTTGAAATAATGAAGATTTCAAAGATGTTTTAAAGTGGATTTAAAACACTGTACTTCGGTCCATTACTTTTGTGAGTATGCTGATTAAATTCAGCTTCAAAATGCCTCATTTTAATATCATTAAAGAACAATTCCCTCAGGCTTTATGTACAAAATAAAACAAGGAAATTTAATACATCTTCAGTGGACTGAGAACTATGATGTTTGATTGGCATTTCACTCTAGTTCTTACACATACATTTAAATTAAAATATAAACAATATTACAATGAAAATATTTTTTAATCACACCACATTAAAATGAGAGAGACAAAACTGTGCTCATTCTACATGCCTTAAATACATTAAAGTGTTCAGGATGTGAATGTTTTTTTGTTTTGTTTTTTAATTTACAAATTTGGCAAAATGCACTGTGGTTCATAATAATCCATTATGACCATCCCATGTCTCTATCTGCACTGGTAGTGTCCATATCACTATCATAAACACAATGGATCAAGAGAACATGAACTGATATCACTGCCAAGTGGCGTCATTCGTCAGACACGGAGGTGCAGAAGCTGCCTTGACTTCCACAGAAACATCCTCAGTTTCAGGAGTAATGATGCTCCATCAAACTTCATTTGTTCTTCAAGCTGAGAGAGAAAGAAACAGATGTCATGACTTTGCAACATGAAAATCATTTTTCATCATCATTACTTTTAGTCCAATTTACTGCTAAAATGCTATCCAAAGCCACTTTTCCACCATCAGGCCAAACCGTTCTTAGCCGACTATGCTGAGAATTCATGGCCGAGAGTGGTTTGTAATCGTGCTGTGCTGAACCAAGCTCAAGTGGAAGTATAACTGGAACCATTCCTTACCGTTTTTAGAACCGTTCAGCTCAACGGTGGAAAAACAGCTTAATTTAAACAAACGAAAATAAAATTTTAGTGTACAAGAAAGTTTAAAATTAACCCAAATATTTAAAGGCTATATACATTTAAATATTTATCAACATTTATTTATCATTGACAAATTGTGTTATAAATCCTAAAAAGAATTACACTAAGTATGCATATGTGTTAGTGGATACATGTAATGCGTTGTTGACCTTCATGACCTTAGACACAGTTGTCTTTACATCAGGAACATAAACAGACATTTTGGGGAGCAGGGGCTCAAGTGGAAAAAAAGGGGCACTTCTCATAATTATTTAACAAAATAAATAAAGATCTATCAGCATACAACACACTAATAGAATGGATAGTTATTAGATGAGGAGACTACGATCAAAATTATGAAGTTACTATTTAAAGCAGAAAACTTTTTTCATGTAGTGGTCAATTTTGAGCTTTTGGTCTATTTTGCTTCCTTGTCTTCTTTTACTCTAATGGAAAGAAACTTCCAAAATACACATTTAGATGGTGTTTGTTTTAAGCATATTACCCTCCGTCTGTTTGCATATGTAATTTATTCTAAATTAACCAAAACAAGCTAATCTGCTTATTTAAACATTTCAAGGTAAAAGACTCTTGATGTAAGTCATTAACTGGAGAAGTTCTGTGGTGATACACTTTAGTTATTTTGTTTATCCTATTCACCTGCAGTGCCTTGGCAAATGTATGCAAATTAGCGCATTTTAATTAGTTAAAGTCTAATTTGCATATCAATGTGGCAATTGTGATGACGTTATTAGACACAAATTTTACTGTATTCACCTGTAGTGTCTCCATTATTAAGTACAATACATTATCCTGTAAGGCCATGATTTATTGCCTTAGCTAAACTTTAGCTCATTTATTACATTAGCTAGTAGCTCATGAGTCATGCATGTTAGCAAGACACAAGTTAAAGGGTTAGTTCACCCAAAAATGAAAATTCTGTCATTAATTACTCACCCTCGTGTCGTTCCACACCCGTAAGACCTTCGTTCATCTTCAGAACACAAATTAAGATATTTCTGATGAAATTCAAGTCTTACCGTCATTCAAGGTCCAGAAAAGTACTAAAAACATTGTTAAAATAGTCAACGTGACTGCAGTGGTTCAACCTTAATATTAGGAAGCGATGAGAATACTCCTTGTGCACAAAAACAAAACAAAAATAACGACTTTATTCAACAATTTCTTCTCTACCCTGTTAGTCTCGTACACAGTTGACGCAGTGAACGCAGTTCAACGCTTCCGTGTTTACTTCCGAATGCCGGCTCAGTATTGGTTGACGCTGTTCACGTGAGCACCAGGACACGTGTGTGATGCTGACACAGGGGCCAGCCAATAATGAGAACTGTGTTCACTGTGTCAACTGTGTACGACACTGACAGGGTAGAAAAGAAATTGTTGAATACAGTCAGTATTTTTGTTGTTTTCATGTCAGGTAATTACATTGCTTTCTATTTGGGATAAATAAAAAAAAAGCTCTTGGATTTCATCAAAAATATCTTAATTTGTGTTCCGAAGATGAACGAAGGTCTTACGGGTGTGGAACGACATGAGGGTGAGTAATAAATGACAGAATTTTCATTTTTGGGTGAATTAACCATTTACAGCTAATTAGCCAAAAGACAAATATAGTTAAAGTCCAGGCACTGGTCTGGTAGCTTAGTCTTTTGTTCATCACCACTCACCTCCACACAAGCCAAGAAAAACACAACTGGGATAGGAGCTGACCCTGGGAGGGGCTGCTGCCTGTCTGTTTGTCTGTGTGTCTGATGTACAGATGTGTGCTGCACTGCTGCGCGGAGACGCAGAGGGAGTGAGAGAGGGAGAGAGAGAGAGAGAGAGACGGAGGGCGGGCATCAGAACTCGACAAAGTCTCATCTCCCGACCTGATATTTTGATTTTCTATTCAATAAATATATTTGTTTGACAGGGAAGTAGTGCGCAAACAGGAATATATATTCACTGAAGAAATAAAAGCACCTAAGAAAAAAGGGCACTTTCTCTCGAGGAAGAAAAAGGGCAGGTGATCAAACCCCCTTTGATGTCTATGTGTGCACGTGCCTGCTTTAAATGTCTCGTACAGCTATCATGAGAAGAGCAGAAAAAAAATGAATAAGAATAAAGTTTAAACTGACAATTCTCTTTCTACAAAATATAACTCTTGATTAATTTGGTTGTTTGAGAAAATTAATTTATTACAAAACAAGTTCATATTTATTCTCTGGAAATTGAGTAAACACTGTTACTGCATTCCTGACGTGGGTCAGACCCTCACTCACCTCTCAGATACCAATTACAGACATTGCCTGTAACAGAAATACCAGAATAGATACACTAAACATTTCCAATTCATTATATAATACAAGAAGAGGGACTGTAAATCCACCCCCTTTGCAATCAAATACAGTGAGTACCTTACACTATTATAATATAATATTGTGAAATCTTAACGCTTTATTTATTAGCATATTTACAATGTTACAATCTTACTAGTATGTAACTTAGTTCAAGTTCTTTTCTGTGTATGAGTTTTGTTCAGCTAATTAACCCACTACAAAAATGATTCAGTTTATGCAACACATTCTCAAGGCAATTAGTAATTATTATTATACGTTTTGGCGAATTGGTGGCTAATTCAAAAATCATAAGTTTCCTGTAATCCAGTATCTAGTATAATAGTTATGTTTTGCATAGTTTACATTGTTTCAACACTGTTTGTGCATTAACTGTCACATGTCTGTTTGTTTTGGACTCTCTGTTTGTTTTTCATTTGTCACATGCCTTTCTTTGTTCAGTTTTCATAGTTGTCATAGTTACAGATTGATTTGAGTTTCAGTTCAGGTGTGTCTTGTTAATTATCTTAAGTTCCCTTTGTTTGTCATGTATATATACCCTGTGTTCTCCCTCAGTCTCTGTGGGTTCTCGTTTGTAATATTGTGGAGTATTTTTGTCATGAAAGTCTGCCTTCCAGTATTCTTTCTTGTTGTGAGATTTTATATACGTCACGTAACAATAACATCTTGTATTTTTTTTTTTTGTCAGTGTGTTTTATGTGCTTTGTCATCTATGAACTCAAAAAACACTTTATTCCATTAGTAATTTCATTAACACTGAGTGGAAGGGTGTGTGATTAGTGACCCAAACAGAACTCCAGCAGTGGCACTCATTGCTCTTGGATTGATCCGTCATTGAATTTCCAAATCCGGCGTTCGGCACAAAACTGGCAGGAAACGCTCAATTGAGCCGAGTTCCAGAGATTCGGACACTGGCCTCCGGACAGATTTGTGAGTCCTTGCACCCAGTCAAATGATTAGTTTAAATGTGTTTTTTAAGGTTAATGGAATGGGGATTAAAAGATGAACAACACAAAAAGCATGAAATGTTGGTGGCTAGCAACCAAATCCCCTGCTCTGTTTGGCAGTGTTTACTGAGGTGAGTAGTTCAAAGTAAGGGTCTATGCACCAAGGACTAACAGGCTTACTGAACGTAGGCATAAGCTTTCTTTTCAAGCCCTTAGTGCATGAGTGCTCGCTTTCCCATCCGTAGTCACATATAAGAGATATAAACATGAGATAACCATGGATAAATCTAATGCTTAAAAAGTAATATCTGTGATCTTAATTCCTCTATCCTTTAATAAAATATTGTTCACATTCGAGGTGTTTTGTTTGTGAACGAATCTTATAAGTGAACCAATCGTTCTTGTTTAAGACTCCTGTTTTCAAAGCACGAGCTCTGATTTGGTGCTCAATTATTATCATCTATTATTGGTGCTCAGTTATTTTCAATTATCATTGGTGCTTAATTATATTATAATGGTTCTTATTATTATCAATTTTGAAAACAGTTTTTGCTGCTTAATATTTTTGAGGAAACTTTGATAGAACTGTTTTCATCATTGAGAATAAGAAATGTTTCTTGAGCACCAAATCTTGATATAAAAATGTTTTCTGAAGGATCATGTGACACTGAAGACTGCCGTAATGATACTACAAATTCAGCTTTCGTCACAGGAATAAATTACATTTTAAATATATTAAAATACTTCTTTTACTGTATTTTTAAACAAATTATTGCAGCCTTGTTGAGCATAAGTGATTTTCAAAACATTAAAAAAGTAAACTTTTGACCAATATTGTAAATCGGTTTCAACAAATCAGTTGAATCGTTTCAATGACTCACTCATAACATGGAAAAACAGTCACTTGTCACCACCTGACGTAACTGTATAACCTAACGAAAGATCACTGAACCAATTAATTAATTTTTTAGTGAATAGATTCAGAAGATTTGAGTTTCTGAGATGAATCTCCAACAATTGACATGACTGTTTTTGTTTAGTTATGATTTTAGTTACAACGGATCAATAAGTGCACTGTAACCGAATATTCAAGACTGAAACTACATACAAAAGTTTAGATATATTAATAAAGCGTTGATGATTAGTATTCTTTACCACTAAAGCCTCTCTCTCTCTCTCTCTCTCTCTCTCTCTCTCAAGATTCAGCCGCATTAAAACATCAGCTCCGGTAATGTGTGAGCCTCAGGCTCCCATACGTTGAGGGCCGTCCTTGTGTACACTCATCACAGCTTCTTCTGGTGCATGCTTATGAACACATCATGCGAGGCGAGAAGGTGGAATAATGCCACTCTGTGACAGCTTGGACACGCCTGCTAGTTCCCATCATGCATCTCACATTCCTTCTCCTTCATCTCTACCTAATTAAGATTCGATGCAGCTCAGAATGCTATGCTCTGACCTTGGCTGCTCCGATGCAGCCTCTGCATGGAAACTGTGGCCCGTACGGTATCGTGAGGACATGGTCCAGTCAGGCGGAATATTGATTCAGAGCAGATATTGATCGCGTATACAACACTCCATTAACTTCTCTCGCATGAACACAATGCAAGTTAACACCTTGTGCCTGTTGTTATGAGTGCTGCTCTGCAGTTCCATATAATAGCATTTTAACATTACATTGATTACATGTCAGTATAATTAATAACAATAGTAACTAGATTTGCATTTGCTGAAGGAAATAATAGTGCTTGTACAATAAAATAACAGTATTATAAATAGTTACAACAAAAATGACAAGATCACAATTCAGTATGCAAACAGCATGACGTCTTTGAATGCTGAACATTTGTGTGGTGGAGATTTTGCTATTCAACGACTTAAAGAGGAGCTATTATGCCCTTTTATTCTTGTTTTTGGGGTATACTAGAATAGGTTTTGTTGCTTTATTGTTAAAAAAAAAAAAAAAACACTTTTTTTTTTTACATTATTGCAGCACCTCCCTTCCCAGTCTGTCAGTAATGCTGTTTAGTTTTCATCTCAATGAAGCCCCTCCTTCTGAAAACTGCAATGTGCTCAGATTGGTCGGCTGGACCAATGTGTTGTGATTGGTCAAATGCTTCAAGCGTGTTTCAGAAATGTCATGCCCCTTAGCATTAGTGTGAATTTCAACACACTAGGTGTGTTCGACATCGGCTGCGGCTGGATGCAACCGATCGGCGAGAGTAGCCGCGTGCAATCAGGATGGTGCTGAAAATGGAGATGTGAAGTTGGACACTTTCTGCTTCCCGTAGTGACGCTTGCGCTGCGTTTGCATACTTTATGCTGAAGTGAAATAAATGCAATATTTGACTAATACACAGATGTTTCAGAGACATGTTCATTCAATACCTTATGTACTGCTTACAGCATCTGTTTTTACAAGAATAAAGTTCAACATAAGCATATATTATTTAAATAACAATGTAGTGTGGTCTACTTTTTTCATCAGTTTTATTTTGATAAACATGACACAATACAACATCGCGACTACATGAAAAGAGCTTTAACTGTTATAAAAATACAGATTTTTGAGCATTAGTGGAAATGAAGGTGTGAGAATCGGCTGAATGAAGTCGAACAAGCCTATTACTAACACAACTGGACCAGGCCTCGTCCCTTTTTTTGTGTGTGTCTTGGGCGGGAATTATTTAAATTGGGGAATATTGAGACTATTGAGGGATGAGGAATATTGGAATATTGAGGATGTTCAATCCTGGAAGAAAACTCAAGACTACAGTCAAGGCATTTCAGGAGTTCAAAACAGAGAAACAGTGCTTACTGATATAGAGAATAACTCCCTTTGGAGTGGAATTTGTGCTTTGTAATTTTTCAGACCTTTTTCATGCTCAAACTGAACTAGTTGAAAATATAAAAAGCATAATAGGTCCTCATTAAATCTTTTGAAACTGTTCACCAAAGAGATTTGTTCAGATTCATTTACTGATTGTTACATCAGTGAGTGTCTTTTTGAGTGTTATGAGTGAGTCACTGAATCATTCGCCAACCATATCGATTATGACTGTAACCAGTCTTATTATGCTTTATTAAAAAAAAAAAAGGATTCTGATGTTGCTGAAGACATGTATTTTCTGCCACATTATCATTATGTGATTCAGGTTTACCTTTGATTCTTGTCTTCTTTTTCTTTTTGTTCAAGATGAGATGCAGTGGCTGAAACTCACTTGTTCTGATGTTTGGAGCCCTGCAGATGTGCGTGGTATTGTGCCACGGAGTTGAGCGTAACACTGCAAACCTCACATGTGTGACTCCGCTTCAGGCCTAAGAGCAAACAAAAATATGTACACATCTATTAGACTAGAACTATGTTGTTTCATATAAACTAACAGCAAATGACCACAAATCTTCTCTCAGGCTAAATATAATGTCTTATTTAGACAAAAACCTACAGACAGCTAGAATCATGAGCATTTGACCATCTCTTCACCCTACATGAATCATGGTAAATTAGCATATAGTCTGAATATAGCACACTGGTATTCTTTCTAAAAAAAAAAAAAAAAAAGGTGAAATTTGACTGCGTCAATGGACCATAATGGTAAATTTGTGTAATATATATACACACACTACCAGTCAAAAGTTTGGACACGGTAAGATTTTTAATGTTTTTAAAAGAAGTTTCGTCTGCTCACCAAGGCTGCATTTATTTAATTAAAAATACAGTAAAAACAGTAATATTGTGAAATATTATTACAATTTAAAATAACTGTTTTCTGTTTGAATATATTTTATAAAGTAATTTATTCCTGTGATCAAAGCTGAATTTTCAGCATCATTACTCCAGTCTTCAGTGTCACATGATCCTTCAGAAATCATTCTAATATGCTGATCTGCTGCTCAAGAAACATTTATTGTGTACAATTGTACAAAATATTTGTGTACAATATTTTTTTTTCAGGATTCTTTGATGAATAGAAAGTTCAAAAGAACAGCATTTATTTGAAATATAATCTTTTGTAACATTATAAATGTCTTTTGATCGATTTTAATGCATCCTTGCTTTATAAAATATATTCAAACAGAAAACAGTTATTTTAAATTGTAATAATATTTCACAATATTACTGTTTTTACTGTATTTTTAATTAAATAAATGCAGCCTTAATGAGCAGACGAATCTTCTTTTAAAAACATTAAAAATCTTACTGTGTCCAAACTTTTGACTGGTAGAGTTTATATATATATATATATATATATATATATATATATATACATATGCCTCCTTCACACATGAACATAAGCTTATGTCCAAACATGACTCATATATTCAGTGAGCGTGTCTTTATACGTGGAATCATCTAGCACGTGATGAGATTTACTACGGGGAGATGGGTGTTGTTAAATGACCCTTACATATGCCACAAAGCAAGCACCTCCTCTGTTTAAACAAGAGGAATCTTTTGTTATCCGAGTGTCTGAGCGATCAGGCCAGATAATGAATGGAGGCTCATCTAGGAGCCTCATCAATACCATTTACCACGGATCTATATTCAATCAGAGCCGTAGATTACGTTGGCCTCATCTTTGCAACCACACTGCCTCAGCTTTTCTTTGGCATTGTGCACATTTGCAATGATTAAAAACATAACAGAAGGGGCCATGAAATACACTGATAAGTCGTATCCTCCCACAGCTCTGTCTTCCTACACCAAATCTGTTCTACGCCTCTAACTAGGACAGACCAGTAAATTATAAGCTTGTGTGAAGCTTAGAAAATCAGTCGCTGGCTTCCTGTGAGGTGGGAAGTCCGGCTATAAATGGGATTCATTTATTGTAGAGCATTGATTCGGCCCCCTGCTGTTAGCACCACTAACTTTTGTAATTTAACAACAGAACAGCACTAGACAATTGCTAGTGAGTAGAAATAGCATATCAAATACTATTCTAGTCTGTGTTCATAGAAGACTAATATTTTGAGCTCACCACGCTGTAACAAGTACACCACAAAAATAGTGTTTTCAATCCCGAGAGTGCTTGTACTATCACTGCAGAGTGCAATACTGGGAAGCCTTAATAAAAACTGCAGCAATGAGTCATATTTATGAGTCACAATCATGACGTGATGGACAGGACACTGAATCTAAATCCAACATTTGGCCAAACGGCAGCTGGTAAACACCTCCCACGAAATCGTTTCTGTCCCTCCACACGTCAAAACTCACCAACGAGGTGGCTTTGCTGTCCGCAACCTCCGCCGTTGTCGGTTTGTTTGGCAAGCAAAGATCTTGAGCTTGAGGAGTCTCTTTGTCGCGCCATTAATTACCTATTGATAACTGCCTCAAACGAAAACTCTGTAGCTAGCTGCTGAATAATGCAAATCTTTAATGAAATGCCTGCTTGTAAAAAGACTCTAAGACCATTAAAAATGCCTCTACTGAGGCCTGTAAAACAGTGGATGGTCAATGCTAAAATGATATCTGTGGTTAAACGGTGGCATTTACGATTCGTGAGCCATTACTACAAACTGATGAAAACAAACATTGTTACAGTTGAATGTACTTTTTTAAAGGGACAGTTCAGCCAAAAATTAAAATTCTGTCATCATTTATTGACCCTCATGCTAAACCCATAAGACTTTCATTCTTCCACAGATCACAAAAGAAGTCACCCTTGTATATGAAATACAGTTTCAGCTTTTAACCTTTTTTTGAGCTTATAAAGAATGTGATTCATTAAAGGGTTAGTTCACCCCAAAATGAAAATTATATCATTAATTACTCACCCTCATGTCGTTCCAAAGACTTTCGTTCATCTTCGGAACACAAAAGAAGAACATTTTGATGAAATCTGAGAGATTTCTGTCCCTCCAAAGACTGCCTTTGCAACTGAAAAAAAAAAAAAAAAAAAAAATCATAAAGAGATCGGAAAACTAATCCATATGAATTAAGCGGGTTAGTCCAAGTTTTCTGAAAAGACTTGATCGCTTTTTATGATGAACAGATTTAATTGAGGCTTTTACTCACATATAAACCTCGATCAGCGAACATTAGCAGAAGCTCAACCGAACCTGAATGACGCACAAGAACAAACCTCTTCTGGAAGCTCAAACGTGCTGCGTAACCAATGAGGTTCATTCTCGTGTGTTACGCAGCATGTTCCGGAAGAGGTTTGTTCTTGCACGTCATTCAGGTTCGGTTGAGCTTCTGTTAATGTTCTGATCTCTTTATCAACATTTTGAAGCGTCAAAGTTTTAGTTGCAAAGGCAGTCTATAGAGGGACAGAAATCTCTCAGATTTCATCAAAAAGATCTTCATTTGTGTTCCGAAGACGAACGAAAGTCTCACGGGTTTGGAACGACACGAGGGTGAGTAATTAATGACAGAATTTTCATTTCTGGGTGAACTCACCCTTTAAACTGGTGCATACGACGTGTGCACTATTCCAAGAATATACTTGTGCTCATTTATTGTAATTGCTTTAAAAAGAGCAAGCAGCTCATTATTTACAAAAATCTCCTTTTGTGTTCCACATAAGAAAGGAACAACATGAGGGTGAATAAATGATGACAGAATTTTCACTTTTGTGTGAACTATCCCTTTAAATCCTTGTTTTGTCTGTTCTTCTCAGAACATACCGTTCAGTTCATCTCCATCCTCCAGACTTTTACCCAGCTGTACGAGGAGGTTAGCTTGGGCTGCATTTTTTTTGTGCTTCTTGCCTTCATAGTGCTGTCTAGCCATGCCGGGGTTGTTGAACCAGGCCTTGCACATCTGACAGTAGCGGTGTGAGAGCCTCCCATGTATGGAAGGACTTCCCGGGGAATCTTCAGTCACCATATGCTCTGAACTGGCTGTCACCTCTGCAAGAAGGCAAAACAGACTTAGTATACTTGGTGCACTGTACATTAATTACCAAACAAGCTACAGGTGAAGGCTATTATGTTAACAAAACACCATGACTGCAGGGTCACCGTAATAATACCTGTTTATTGATTTTTTTTTTAAAAAAGCTTTTACTTGTCAAGTGGCTAAATGGGACTTTAAAGGTTGTTGGGGACATTAAACGTCATCACACCAAACAGAAAAAATCATCTACTGTTTAGTCCGCTTTTAAAATCTCGTTGTGTTTCTACTCTAACTCAAACTTTCAGGGAAAATGTTTTTAAATAAAGACTGAAAAAGTTATAATGTTAATGTTGAAGTCATGCTACCATGGTTTAGTTTTTTTTGTTCATAAAAGTTGTGTTTATTTGTGAAGATTATTATGATGAACATTATTTTCTGCAATAATCCAAAAGCCAATGGGTTTTTGTCGAGGGAACCAGGGTGATGCTAACTTCCAGGTTGGCCTACAAAAATATGTCATCACTGCAGCACTATATAAATGTGATCAAAATAATAATAAATGAATGAACTAAAAATGCAGCATCTGCAACAAAACATATTTGTAGAATAAATCATTGCAACATACCAACACAAGTTAACAGCCAGCCTTAAAGTTAAAATGGCATATCCATTTCTCATTTTATTTACCAATATCGGGGCAACAACAGCAGGTGTGTGACACCATTAATAACACATATTAGAATTTCGGAGACATGTGTACGTGATTCAGTTGACATTTTTTGCTTGCAGTCTGTCTCACCTGTCAAGGCACGGGGCACGGTCTTGTGTCAGTTTGAAGTATTTCATGGGTAAAGGGCGCAAATTAGGAACACAGAAAGTCCCCTGTGGCTGCAACTTAATAAGGTGCATTCTGAATCTCATGACACTAATATGATGAATATGTTTCATAAACAGATGGGAGGCAATTTGTCTCACACAAGCAGGTATAAGCTTCCCTGTTTCTTTTTAAGAATTGAATTTTTATCACAAAGTTGAGAAGAAGCTAATTACACTCAGTCATAGTAAACGGCAAACGAGACACTGACAGCTATCCCACGTCATAACATGTATAAAATAGGAACGGTGGATGGCACAGATGGGGCATCTCTTGGCTCTTCTGCTGTTTTTCAAATGGAAGATATCTGGGTAGATACTGGCAGCTCTACAGGTGTATTTATAGAACGTATCAAAATAACTAGAAGATAATAGAAGCGTTCTTTTTCCTTTTTTTTCTTCTTCCTTCTGTCTCAATTTTCATCCAATTCCCTGAGGTGTTTGAATGGAAGGTTGTTTTCATTATAACACATAATCAGAGTGTGATATGAAACACTACCGTGACACACACAATGGTCTGAGACCACAGGTGAAAATGTTTATATTTTGCTTTGTTTATATTTTTTTTCCACAATTTTATATACAAATGTCTTGGTATTTCATCTATATAACATTTATCTGCTATTTAAATGTTTTCTGGATGTTTAAGATTTTTTTTTAAAGAAATTAACATTTTTATTCAGCAAGGATACAATAAATTTAGACATTTATATTGTTAGGCTACAAAATATTTCAATTTCAGATAAATGCAGTTCTTTTGAAATTTCTATTAATCAAAGAATTCTGAAAAAAAAAAAAGTTTCACGGTTTCCACAAAAATATGAAGCTGCACAACTGTTCTCAACATTGATAGTAATAGTAAATGTTTTTTTGAGCAGCAAATCAACATGATTTCTGAATGATCATGTGACACAGAAGACTGGAGTAATGATGCTGAAAATTCAGCTTTGCATCACAGGAATAAATTGCATTTTAAAATATATTCATATAGTAAACAGTATAGTATTATAAAATGGAATAATATTTCACAATTTTACTATTTTATTGTATTTTGATCAAGTAAATGCATAAAAGACTTCTTTCAAAAACATAAAAAATTCTTACAGACGGTTTTTTACCTGTTCCTTCCGACTCTGCTTTTGTGAAATGGGTGCAGGTGCTAAGGATCAACATAATTTTATGTGTTATCATTTGGAGCTTGCATAATATCTTGTTCAAACTAGCGTTACAGTAATTGTGTAGATCTGCAGTGGACCAGTTTGGTCAATTACTTGATAATGGCAATGACACTCAAGGGTAATTTAATAAAATTACCTCATCTGTTTTCTGTATTCATTTGTATTATATCCTCATCTGTATTCCAGCCTCTCAGACCATTTCGTCTACACCTTATCATTGGAGTGGTGCAGGGATGACGTCAAAACCTGGAAAACTAATTCACTACTGGTTCCCTCAAGATTTTTCAATGGGGTTTTTCAATTTGTGAGTAAAATAAGGTCTGTGGTAAACATAACTTGACAATACTTTGACGTTTTGTTCTACAACGTAAATTACACACACTCACACCCCAAACATTCTTATTTAGTTACATATTAGAAACTTATGTTTTCAAAAATAAATTGAACTGCATCAAAATTTGCATTTTCGGTATGGGTGTGTGTAATTTTCGTATCGTCATGTTATGTTTACCACAGGCTTTATTTTACACATAAATTGAAAAATCCCATAGGAAAATCTAAAATGGCAAATTAGTATTTATTTATATATATTTATTATCATAAATATTAAAGAGTTATTAAAAGGAATAGTTCACCCCAAAATCAAAATTTAAGTAAAAAAAAAATAAAATAAAAAAGTCACTTTTTTAGGGTGAACTGTCTCTTTAATGTCTTAGTAAAAACAAGAACCTTCTCATCTCTTCCTCAAAAACACCTGTTCATGTAAAACAGAGAAAAAAATTCTGACCAGAAAAATCACCATCATGTAAGATCTTTATGACGACGGAAGCAGCCGCATAGCAACCATCCAACTGTAACTGAATAATACTGAGCCTCTACTATGACTGCTGAACAAACAACAAAAGGACAGTTTCTTGAACCCTATTATGGTTACTAATAGTTTTTAATGGTGTTGCTTAGTGACGCTTGCTATTTGAACAAACACTTTAAAAAGTCAGCACGTAACTCGTCCCGCACCATTTGTGCTGTGGACATAAAGGCACATTAAATCATGTGGCTTGTTGATGAGAGGTGCGCTATTACTTTCCAAGTGATTGGACATACGATTGCCTGGTGGATGATAAAACAGACAAAACTCGCTTTTTTGCAGAAACTGTAAAAATCTAGTCTTGCGAATGGATTTCATCTGATATACTGCATGTTGCATGGGATGGACACGTTGGATAATACACAACTCCATCAAGAGGTACCTATCTTTTATAAATGAGAAATGGCGGTACGCTCCTATTATCTGTTTCTGCATATACCAGCAGTCATTCTGGATTGTTTTCTGAGCTCTTCCCATTTTTTCTTTTTTGGGTCATTTCGCACCCTCAGGTATCTTGGCCACACGAAATTATGCATGCTAAGTGAGTCAGTGATGTGTTGTTCCTGCTAAAGGCCCTGCTCTTATCATAAACATGCTACAAGCGACAGTCTTGAGAACACAAACCTCTGATATGCCTAATCCACTCACATTTAAATGAATGAAAAACAGAACATCCAGCTGCAGTTGCAAATCCTGATATGTGATATTTACTGCAAACTTGAGAAATTCAGTTGTCAAACTCAGTTTGCACAATGTGCACGTTCGTGAAACTCTATTAGCACCGCAGTTCTAATTAAAAAAAAAAATATATATATATATACTGTACATATGCATGTGTTATGTGTTTATATACATATATTACATGTTCTGAAAATGTGAGTGGTGCTTGCCCATGCAGAAGTTACTGTCATGATGCTAGGGTGTTGTAGGTGGTTGCCAGGGCATTTCTTTGCATTTGCTAAAATGAGTATTTTTTTAGTGAGCTGCTATGTAGTTGTGATGGTATTTTTGGAGATTTTTATACAGCTGCTCATATGTGACTCAGATCTGTTTTTGTCATGACAGTCTGAACAACACAAACCACATGGAATTTGATTTCGATTTCAAGAATTACGATTCTGAATTGGGCCATTTACATATGTGGTCCTAAATCCAATACAGGTCTGATGTTTTGCAATGCGACCTCAGTCTAAAGAGTCATATTGGAATTCATGTGACTTTTACATCACTCTAGATCAACATTCGTCAAAATTCTGCGCTCATGGGAGTCACGCCAAAGATTTTACATTCCTGAAGTTATCAAGACAGTTGTGAAGGGTAGTCAGAGGAAGGGCAGTGATGTGTCAGAACTTATAAGTATTACAGTGACAGCTTGATATAAAAGCAAAACATCATAAATGTTTAAAAACTCTTCTGCATCCTCGTCTTTGTTTTTAATATTGCCTGCGCATAAATTCGCTGGGTTCCGCTGCAGATCACACTTTAAATCCTCCGTGTTTACTTCCGTATGACAGCGTGCTGCGTCTTTTTATCATTCTTTTGTGCACTGGAATCTGATATTGGCCACATTTTAACACAACAATGTAAACAGCTATACAAAAAAAAAAAATCAATATGAGCAATAAGTTGGAATTGAGTACTAAGGCTCGCAGTGTGAACATAGCCTAAGTAGCTTTTAGTGCAATGTTGCGATTACAAGGGTGTTTGAATTGTTCCTATTCGGTTAGTTCACCCAAAAATGAAAATTATTCCATGATTTACACACCCTCAAGCCATCCTAGGTGTATATGACTATCTTCTAGATATATTTAAAAATATCCTTAGTCCTCTGAGGTTTATAATGGTTGTGAATGGGGGCCCAAATTCTGAAGACAAAAAAAATGCATCCATACGACTCCAGGGGGTTAATAAAGGCCATTAAAAACCTTAGAGGACTAAGGATATTTTTAAATATATCTCCGATTTTGTTCGTCTGAAAGAAGATAGTCATATACACCTAGGATGGCTTGAGGGTGAGTAAATCATGGGTAATTTTAATTTTGGGTGAACTAACCCTTAAGGTCTTCTGAGTGGATTTTCGCACATTGCAGGGCATGTTAAGCACCTATGTTTAAAATGTAGGTTTAGGGTTTTTAAAAAAGACCATAACTCTAACATGGATCAGCAATCATATCATATCTCATATCATACCTCATCAAACATCAATAATATCTAATAACTTGAGCATTAATAATAATGAACTCATTCTCAAGAATAAATTGCCTCATTATCTCATATTCAAAGTCTGTCTATGGCTAAACAGGTCACTTCCCAGCTGGACATCATATGCATGTAAAAGTAATTTAAATATGAATACTGATCCAGAAACAGTTTGGTCTTCATATATGGTGATCTAGTCAGTGTGGAGCTGATCTTAGATCCACACCTCCTACCTTTAGATGTGATGGCAGGTGGTTCCCCCAGCAGTAGCCTCAGCCTCTTGGCATGGATCTTGCCCTGGTAGTGCGACTGGGCCACCACCGCTGAAGTGAACGACATATTGCACAGCGTGCAGCACTTGTTCTTGTCCACATCTCCCTCCGCACTGCCCTAGGATGACACAGAGACAGACACATACTCTCATATCCTTTAACCAAGACCGTTTATATCCTTCAGTTAATAGTACTGGAGAACAGAATGATTTATGAAGCAAATTACTTTACTTTAAGACAAAGATATGAAATTTGGCGGCAAATTGGCAGATGTGGGTCGCGCTGTGGAGAAGTAATTTACAAACTTCTAAAAATGGTGTAGCATATTTTCTACTTCCTGCTCTGATGCAACAACTTTTGTGTTTCTCATATTGACTGATATTGGCTCTAAATCATGTTCTAAACACTGTTGGGAAAGTCAAATCAAAACTTTCACTAAAAGCTAATCATTATTTAAAGTATTATTATTTGAAAAAATAGTTACACTACTAAGCTAATAGTACACTATTAAACTAATAACAAAACATAAATAGGTACATCAAAGCTACTTGAGTGGGCAATATTTTCAATATAAAAATATATTTCAAAAATATGCTAAAAAGAGCTAAATCTAAAAGTGAAAATATATTTTTTTGTTTGAACATCTATCTATCTATCTCGTTCTCTTGCTCTCTCTCTCTCTCAAGTTGAAAACATAGCAATATATAGCAGCTAAATGTTTTGTTATAAAAAACATCTAAAATGCCATTTATTTTCTTCACGGTGACTCGATTTGTTGAATTTTGTTTCTTAACAGTTTAATTTACATGAACCATGAATGAATCAGAATGAATCAGACTTTCTTTCTTCCAGAAAAGCTAAGTTAAACATTTATGTCACACTAAATTTAGTTTGCTCTCCTACTATTGCTTCAATCACTGTTTACAGGAACATCTACTCTTCAGATCGATATATAAATCAATGTTCAATATCCTGAGCACTAAGAAAGTGGCATTGCAAGGTCAATGTCGTGCAATAAACTATAAATAAAATGCAGAGCTAAGAGCAGAGGTTAGTTTTGAGACCCTGGTCGACTTTCTGAACTTTAATTGTTCTGTAACATTTGAGCTTGAACTGAGGTCTGTCTTCCTTCCGCAGGGCATCGATCTGTGTCCACTCATACTGCTTCTTGTTATTCCTCTCCTGACACGCCATAATGTTTTTATTTACTCTCCCGAGGGGAAAGACCCCACCAACCTCCAGCTAAACCGTGAATGTCCTTTTAGACATTGACCTTGACGGGAAACAATCATCAAGTCCTCACAGGACAGAAGCATCTCTTTTAATTTCAGATTTTTTAATATTGCTGGCTGTGACAAGAGACAACAAACTTATATCTTAAACTCACACAAGTTTATATTATGAGTTAGAGTGAGATAAACCATAGAAATACATGAGGAGTCAAATGTTTATAGATGCTTTATAAGTGTGTCTATGGGGGTTACTTTGATATTTTGAATTAAAATAGTCAAGTCTTTCTTATCTAATGCTGATTCAGTGTAATCAAGGTTAGAAAGCTGTTTATATATCAAAAGACACAACACAAATGTTCAAGAGCTTTGCAGTTAAGCTTGAGATAACCACAGTGGATGTGTCACAGGATTGAGCAAAGTACATGAAAAAGGTGAAAGAACTAGGGTAAAACACAGGTGCAAGCAACAACTACATTTAACTGAACAAAAAACAACACTCTGTCTTGCCATCTGCACCCCACAACACCTCTTGTTCCCTGTGGAACAGCTTCCTACATCCTCAAAATGCTTGTAATATTCAATTTCTGGACTAACATTTTCTGAACTGAGATCCATGACTGTCTCTTGAATATAACTCTCAACTATATGACAAATCCAAACGCCATAACAGTGGTGGTTCTCCAATCATGACTGACTGTAAGACAATCATAAAAAAATATATTATATTACATTACATCACACACACAATATTTAAACAATGTTCTGGTCTATAATATAATATAATATAACAATTACCTAAATTATTGTATATTATATTATATTATATTAATAATTGTATGCGCAGGTTATATTATATTGTATTTGCACATGCGCATTTAATTTTTTTTGCAGTAATTATTTTATCCACAAGGAGGCAACCGTGCCCTGGGGCCATTGATTCACAAGGTAGTCGAAGAAAAACTGCATGAACAGAACAAACTCGCTGCAGCCTGCGGTGGACATCCAACTCTGCCCATATCCAAGTATGACATCAGAAGCCACGCCCGTGCCCAATATGTAACCTTGTGTCTCCCAATAAATAAATATATATGGTGACTCCCCATCCCCATGTCACCCCGGAAACCCGATTTATTGTATGTTGGTTTCCGATTGAAAGTATTTTTAGGCATAAGGGTAGGTTCTGAGTGTGTTTCAGATGCAAGGCTATAGGTTTTAGGTGGGTTCAGTCTGTCATAAAAAGACGAATATAAGAAGTATGATAAAGAATTAGGTGTGAGGGTTAAGTCTTCTTGACGCTTAAAGTTAATGATAAAGCTTGATTTCCCCCCCCCAAACCATTTCACCAGAAATCCTGCCCTGCAGGTAATTTCATTGGTTACAGTGACGGGTCAGTTTAGGGATCAGTGTTTGGTGATTTGGTCAGTACTGTGATTGACATGACCAATAAAATCTTAAGAATTGGCTGCAAGGTGGCATTGGCCTGGCTTTTGACGTCACACTTGTATGTGGGCCGGGTTGGATGTCTACCGCAGACTGCAGCGAGACACCTCACCAGAATGCGTGCAAGCTACAGCAACAATGGAGGCCTACACAGACAGAGATTGTGCGAAGAGGTTAGAAAGTATGAAGGAATACAAAGATGTTTGTAATGGGTTGTAACTCATAGAGGGATTGCAATTTGTCACAATGTGCATGCATGAAGTATACTAGTACACGTAGTAAAAAAAACGAAGTATATTTTCTGCTTAAGTGGCCAGAATAAACTGTAACCTGGAATGGGCTTTGTGCTACAAGCAAAAGTTCCTGTCAACATATAAATAAAATATTGAACAAGATTTTATTGTAGAGGAAACAAACCATGCAAGTCTGTCACAGATTTGTGCATTTTTTTTTTATATAATTCGCTTTGGTAAGAAAGAGTCATCTAAGAACAAAAATGTTTGCAAAAAATTTGCCAAATATATACATTTAAAGTAAGCAAAATCTCAACTATAGTGTGTACCAGTCATAAAACCTCTAGACCTTTAGCAGTCCAAACCACAGACATTCACAAGCCATGTGTGACATGAAGTGACAGCTTGTCATGTGAAAGTTGTAACAAAATGGATTGGTTCATTCTTCGTATTTCTAAAAGATCCACTTCATCACTACACCCCAATGATAGCCTGAAATGTGAGAGATGCGGGACTGGGCAGAAGTAATAAGATTAGACGAGCAGGTCATCCATGTCAATCAATATGTTGTGGACATAAAACCGTTTTCCTGGGGTAGCTACATCTGGGTTCCTCAATGGAGTAATGAAACTGCCAGCTTCAATCTTTTAGAAGAAAAGTGACTTGAAATTGGTGCTAGTATTTTTTTCTGCAATCTAACAAATCCAAATAGTATAACTAGCAACAAATTCTCTATCAGTGCCAATGCATGTACATTAAATGGCCATTTGTAGGCATATTTCTTCACTTACATTGTCTGTCCGAAGCTTCTTTGCAGGGCAGCCACCATCCACTGGGTGTAACATGTAATACAGGCGAACTTTGTTTGCATGCTTTCGACTCTGCAAGAAAATAAGATAGAGAGTGTGTTTTACAAGCAGCCAGTTTTATTCCAGCGTTGACAGAAAAAACAGCTCGCCATTGATTATGAAACCAAGTAATGTCTGATCCGACCCAAACAATTCTCATCAGAGCTACAGGAACAAGATTATGGACCACTGCTTTCATTTCTCAAAGCTTGATATGCCCCACTGTAGCCTCTGAATGATCGCTCTGGTGGGTGGATAAAGGTCCTTATTGATTGTTGTGTAGCAGACGAATGCCCAGCCATACGAGCAGTGAAAAGGCACCAGAGGAGTAATTCTCACAGAGGGTTCTTCAATCCGTTATCAAGCAGGGAGATATCTGCCCCAAAATAGTAAATCTCCATAAAAACCAACGTAAACAAAAACGATTTGTAGAAGTTACGATGCCTGCAAGACAAAGGATTTTTGAAATCTAAAAGGCAGAAAGATGAATCATCAGACATAAAGGAATAGTTTACACAATAATGAACCCTCAAAGCGTCCCAAATCTGTATTGCTTTCTTTTTCATCTGGAGCACATGAGCCATTTTACAGAATGTCCTGGTAGGTCTTTTCATGAATGTAAATGACAAAAATAGCAACATAAAAGTAGTCCAATTGACTCGTGCACTGTATCTTCTGAAGCTATATGAAAGCTTTGTGTGAGCAACAGAATATGTAACAAATGTTAAAAAAAGAGGTGCTCTACCAATAAAAGAGGAGGTGCAACCAAAAAAATCAAAATGCAGTTGAGCTGAACAAAGGTGCAACACTCACTCTTACGGAGCTTAAACTTTATTAATTAAAAATCATGACGTTTCAGCCGTCCAAGGATCTGATGAAGGCCTTGGACGGCCGAAACGTCATGTTTTGAGCTCCGTAAGAGTGAGTGTTACACCTTTGTTCAGCCCTGTGAGCAACAGAATGAAATTTAAATTTTAGTCAATGAAAAACTTCCACTTCATAAAATAAAATTCACTGCATGTTTTCATGTATAAGGACCCGCTTACAGAATACTGTGGGTGTTGTTAAATTAAATTAAATAATTGTCTTTTAAATTAACACAATACTTAATGTCAAGATAAATTATTAAAATATTACCTGAGAATATTTACTTTGTATTAAGTTGACAGCGTATCTTCTATCCACTATTACAGTAATGTTAAATGTATAAAACTTTCAAATAAAAACAGATTTGGTGGTTATCTCTTACTGTTTAAGGCTGTTAATCTCATGATTTCCTATTTTTATAAAGCAGAATGAAAGAGTATATCAAAATTGGTAAATGTACTTTTTTAAAACATATTTAAACAAATTTGATTTAATTAAAAACTGTGAGCCCCATTTTGTCTTTTTATTTTCCTCAAAGTTTATCCAGATCCCAGTTTGAAAAACCCTAGTATGAACTACTTTATTATGCTTTTTTGGCTTAAATTCATCTTCATTGTATCGAAAACAGCAGCATGAACATTCTGCTAAACATTTTCTTTTCCCTTAAAATTTTTAAGCTGTATATGTGTGAATACAACTATATGGTGTTTTGTACTTATAATAAGTAACTTTTAGAGTAAATTTAGTAGCATTTTCACTTTTATTATCATTCTTGTAATTTTACATGTCATTTGAAATGCTTCATGGGTCATTTCTTCAAGACACAACATACTTTTATGGCATTTTTTAGGCTCATATTCATTTTCATTGTATGGACAAGTCAGCTTGAATATTCTACTAACTTATGTTCCACAGAAGAAAGTCACACAGGTTTAAAATGACATGAGGGAGAGTAAAAGCGACTTTTTTAGGTTGCACTGTTCCTTTTAAACATCAGAGTAACGGTCTCATTCATTATGCAAATGATATTACTAAAGTACGTATTTAGTCAAGCAGACCTTGTGTCTGATCTATTGATATTCCACTGTGTTCTCATTCACTACAGTACACTTTCACCACTGTGAAGTGCTTCAAAACAGAGCAGTGAGGTGCTAATTGACCCGGGACACTCTGGATCCCATCAAGTCGTGTTCACTGAGCCCTGAGTCGTTCCCTCACCTGTTCCATCTCCTCTTGCTTATCTGATCATTTCAGTCCATTGATGCAATATCAGGCCTATGCTTTAGGTATCTGACACTGAATATGTCACCTGAATCACTTGCATTGTGGCTGCATTTACCCAGGGTCCATAAAGATGCCACAACATCCCAGTTAGACGGTTCAGACAAATGTTTGGCATTGATTCTAACTGTCTGCTCTCTTATATTAAGCGAAGTGGCTAAGGCTAGCGCTGACTTTGTTTGTTCTTGTAAGCTCGGGTCTCCTCAGCGGGGTGGTGGCAATGGGATCGGTCTCATTAAATGCATGACCACACAGCCTCATCGCTCTGTATCCAGCAAACTTCTACCATCCTCATTATAGCACCAGCCAGCTCACAATAACAAGCCAACAACTCAGTGCTGAATTCTGTGAGGAAAAAGAAAGAAAACCAAAAGGGCTGTTGAGCAGATGTATCACTCTGTTGTATGGGGTACGTTTTGCAATACATTTGATGGCTATTAGAGCACAACTGGAGGGTTTTGTAATTGAAATTTTTGGTAACACTTTAGTTTAGGGTCCAATTCTCACTATTAACTAGTTGCGTATTAGCATGCATATTACTAGGATATTGGCTGTTTATTAGTACTTATAAAACACATATTAATGCCTTATTCTGCATGACAGTATTCTACATCCCTTAATCTTACCCATTACCTAAACTTAACAACTACTTTACTAACTATTAATAAGCAGTAATTAGGAGTTTATTGAGGCAAAAGTCATAGTTAATAGTTAATAGTGAGAATTGGACCCTAATCTAAAGTGTGACCCAATTTTCATAAATTTTATCAATAACATACAAACCTTTCAGTACAGAACATGCGCTCTGAGATTGTTAGGGCTTTTGTAGTTGTTTAATTGAAAAACTACACTATAATCATAAAGACATGCACCAATCAGAAAAGCCGTTGTTACAAAGGAATCACAAGGAATAAATTCCTGCAGTGACTGTACACAAAAAAAAAAAACATTGCTAATGACATAATCAAGTTTCCTTACAGCCTAAAACAGCTTAACAATGTAACAATGTAAAAACTTGTTTGTTTCTTTTTCCTTTCCTTTTTTTTTTTTGTGTGTTTAAGATAAAAAATGCTGTAAAAAAGTGATGATTTTACAGACTTTACATTTTACAACTGTTTATGTCATTAAATTATATAAAGTTTATATATCAACTTATTTGAGCTATTAAAATCTTGACTTATTTGATATATCAACCTATCTGAGCTTTTATTTTTTTGTATTTTTTTTTTGTTAACTGATCATTTTTTAAACCATTCCCCTAACATTTATAATAAACTTTTTATTGTTATAATTTTTTACCATATTTTACCATAAAAATATGCATATTGCCTTGTTAAATAAAATATTTTTTTCTATAAATAATAAGGAAATTTAAAAATAAATAATAAATTAATTAATTAAAAAAAATAATTATAATATAATATAATATAATAAATATAATTAATATAATATAATATAATATAATATAATATAATATAATTAATATAATATAATATAATATAATATAATATAATATAATATAATATAATATAATATAATATAATACCTGTACTGTGACCCACTGTGCTAGCAATATCTAAATATGATCTTTCATTCGGAAACACTGTCAAGAACATAGACGATCCATGTATCAACAGTTATCCTGCATGACCATGCCAAGCAACAAGAGGGTCAGATAAAATCTGAACTTCTCATGTTGAAAGCCTCATCATTTAAACATGAGAGACATGATATTGCAGACGAGACCAGATTCTAGATTGAGTTAACAAGCTAACAGCTGGTTCTCAGCCAGCCCTAGTGTCGACCACATGGTTCCATTCCCTCAGGAGATGAAAGTGACAGGCAAATTTAAGAGGCAGTAATTAAGATATCTCCGTTCATGGCTGAGGTAATGATATATGATGCAAGAAGATGTCATCTGAATCAACCACTCTCTGCATGAGTTCCCAATCAGGCCAATGCACCAGATAGGACTGCAAAGACAAAAACCAAGCAGACAAAAACCGCTGTGCTATTCAAGCAGAATAGTCTCAATTTTGAGCAAACAACTATTTCATATCTAATATCATGATTAGGGAGCCCCAGCTGGTCTGGGGGCCTGGATGATTGGTGTGCAATATAAAGACCAGCACATCTAATTCCTCTTGTTGTTTGGTGAAATGGTGTGGGGTGAAAGAAGCAAATGCAGATATCCAATTCTATGTAATTATTTGACTTGGAACCAGCTCTGAAATTGCCAGCAATAATGTGAATATAGCAAGCTGCTGGGAAAAACCTGTGAGAGTTTTAAGAAGACAGAAAGCTGACAATGTGCTGCTAGTGATCCATATGTGTCCCGATAATAGCTTATCCCGCTAGGGTTTATGCATCAGCGAACCGTTAACTGATGCAAATAAACACAAGCAATTACTTTTTTTTTTAAATGTAAAAAAATGCTTATGCAAAGAGGGTAATTTGTGTAGTCATGTGACTTGCATCTGTACTGATTCAAGTGGGTTTATTGGGCTGCCAAAGCACCGTTGATCTAGAACAAATTTAAAATGTGCTTTAGTTTAGTCAGCCAGACAAATATATAATGACCTCAAAATTTATTTCTCAGTAAAAATTGGAAGTATACACTACCATTGAAAAGTTTACCATTTCATTTTTTTTAAAGAAATTATTACTTTTATTCATCAAGGGTGCAATAAATTGATCAAAACTGACTGTAAAGACATTTATGCTACAAAAGATTTCTATTTCAAATAAATGCTTTTCGTTTGAACTTTCTATTCATCAAAGAATCCTGAAAAAATGTATCGAGGTTTCCACAAAAATATTAAGCAGCACAACTGTTTTATTGATAATAATAAGAAATGTTTCTTGAGCAGCAAATCAGTAAATTAGAATGATTTCTGAAGGATCATGTGACACTGAAGACTGGAGTAATGATGCTGAAAATTCAGCTTTGACATCGAATAAATTAAAATTTTAATTATATTTGGATAAAAAAGCAGTTATTTTAAATGGTAATAATATTTCACAATATCATTGTTTTTACTGTATTTCTGATCAAATAAATGCAGGCTTGGTGAGCAAAAGAGACTTCTTTCAAATGCATTATGAAATCTTTCCAACCCCAAACTTTTAACCACTTTCAAAAGTTTATTTTTCATAGACGTTGCTCTTTGTCTATGTATCAACAAATGTATCAAGTGAGACGGCTGTTGATATACAGCAGCAGTGCAGATATATGAATAATGTGGATTACATCACTCATCACTTCGACATGAGAAATGTCGAAGCTTATACTGAAATCTCTGCCTTTTGATTGACTTTAGTATCTTGGCAAATATGAGCAGTTTGAGACAGTGAGATCATTTATGAAACTCTAAAGGAGACTTACTGTACCTAAAACTACCATAGTCTACTTCTCAAGAGAAAAAACTTGCACCAAAATCTCCATTCATTTAATCTCATTGTTATCTGGGAGAAATAATTGAGATATAGATGCACTTATGATCTCATTTATAATTTTTCTTTCCTATGGGCAGTTTTGTGGGGCATCACTCTAGGCTGTATATCAATCCGATCGCATTTCTAGCTTGATATTATCAGAAATAAATGTATTTGCATACAGTGATTGATGGCGGGTGAAATTCATGCTCCTTTTTTAATTGCATATGAATATTAGCAGCAAAAATCTAATTAACCTACTTATCTGCCCTCATTTAAGAAAGTATGCAGCAGAGCGTAGAAAATTATTGACAGCGGATCAAATTTACGGGTATCAGTAAATGTTTATGCTTTGTGTGAATATGTGTGTGTGTGTGTTACTCACCTCATAGTGGGCGACTCTCTGTGACTCAGAGATAAGCTGAGCGCTGCACACTTTGCAGTAGCTGTCAGTGAATAACCCCGGATCCACTTCCGTAGACTTCATCTGAAGAGGAATATCAGTGCGAGTATTTTTATTGGTTTGAATACTTCAAACTAGATGAACTCTGAAGTCTTGCAAGACTATCTCTGCTTTCCTAAACTCATTATCACAAACTTTTTAAAGGGTTAGTTCACCCCAAAATGAAAATTCTGTCATTAATTATCCTCATGTCATTCCAAACCCGTAAGACTTTAGTTCATCTTCAAAACACAAATGAGAGCTTTCTTTCCCTCCATTGACAGCTATGCAACTACCACTTTAAGGCTTCAAAAAGTTCATAAAGAGATTGTAAAACTAATCCATATGAACTGAGTGGTTTAGTCCAAATTTTCTGAAGAGACTAAGTCAGTTTATAGGATGTACAGATTTAATTTAGGCTTTTATTCACATATAAACACTGATCAGCAAACATTAACAGAAGCTCAACCGAACCTGCGTGATGCGTGAGAACAAACTTCATTGGTTCTTGCAGAAGCTCAAACATGCTGCGTAACACATGAGAATGAACCTCATTGGTTCTCACACGTCAAGTGAACAAGCTTAAGCTTCCGTTTACCACAAGTGATGTGTGCGTTGATGAATGTTTATATGTGAATAAATACCAAAATAAAACTGTTCAGCGTATAATGCGATCATGTCTCTTCAGAAAATTTGGACTAAACCACTCAATTCATATGAATTAGTTTTACAATCTCTTTATGAACTTTTTAAAGCGTCAAAGTGGTAGCTGTCTAAGGGACAGAAAGATTTCATCAAAAAGATCTTCATTTGTGTTCCGAAGATGAATGACATGAGGCTGAGTAAATGATAACAGTAAATGATGACAGAATTTTCATTTTTGGGTGAACTATCCCTTTAATTGGTGTAACAGTTAATAAATAAAACACTTATGAACACTTGATTGGCTAATCAAACAATATTCAGTGTATTTGTACAGTCATAACCTCGCCAGCATCAATCATGTAAGATTTCATCGCTGTGACATTTTGGGTTTATCATACAGTGACATTCTTTGAGCAAACTGATGAATTCTGTGACATTTGGATTTTGGAAAAAGGAGAGGGAGGTTGGAGGGGAGGGGGTATAATGAGACAGACAAGAGAAGAGATAAATCTGGCACCGCTCCGTGTCAAAAGAGGCAACAACTCGCAACTACGCCTGGAGGAGAAAGCAGTGGCATACTGTAGAAGACATCTTTTTAGTGCTCATGTGGGACCATCTGACGCCAACCTAATACTGACCTTTAATAATCTAGACACTGCAAAATGATTGTAGGTCATAATAAAGAGAGATATCTAATGACAGAAGGTGGTGAGGTCATCCATTTGGACCATACTCTCGTTTGGAAAACTCCTGGCACCTGACAGGGATCTTAAAGGGATAGTTCATCCAAAAATGAATATTCTGTCATCATTTACTCACCCTCATGTCATTTCAAAATCAAATCTGTGTGACTTTCTGTCTTCTGTGAAACATTGGACATCGGACCCCAATGACTTTCACTGAGTGAACAATAAAACATTTTTCAAACTATCTTCTTTTGTGTCGAGCAGAAGAAACAAGAAAGAGAGTCATACAGGTTTGGAGGGTGAGTGAATGATAATCAAATTGTCCATTTTTTGGATGAACTAACAAATTTAGCAGGTGTATTTTTTGTAAATCCGAAAGTAATTTACACTCTTAAGAATAAAGGTTCAGAAGGAGTGTTTTTTTTTCAGCGATGCCTTAGATGTTCTAATCTGAAGACCCTTTTGTGCAATGGAAAGTTTCCATGTATGTTAAAGTCCCCCAAACTACATTGTAACCAATCATGTCAACGTGTCTGGCGGGTTTTAGCATATCATTAACTGAACGCGCAAAGAAGTCTCAAAAGAAGCCAGGTTATACTGGTATATTTTTCTGTTGATATTTAAAAATTGGGTAGATTTAACAATATAGTGGGTGTACGATGTATATTACGATGTTATGATGAACTATATGCCTTTCTCCACTGATGTTCTAAGTTGTTCAAAGTGTTTCTAAGGATATTGATTTTTAGAAGGCAGCTGTCTGACTCTGAGATGAAGAATATGAACATGGTTTGTGTAACATTAGCAACACATTATTAACTGTTTGATAACATAGTCAAGCAAAAGGCTAATCATATTACACAATTACTGGTGTCCGATGTTTTAAAAAGCGATTCCATTGTGCAGCGTTTACCTCAGTAAGTTGACCAAGTGGATCTCTGAGCGTGTGCAAGTGAGTGGAGGCAGGTCTAATTATCATATTCATATATCCGCATATACTTAATGAGGCAAAGGGTGTAGAGTTACTTTCAAGCTATTTTAAGGCATGAAGACATTTTTTTCACTGGAAATTTTTTTTAAATATGTCATTTTGGTGATCAAAGATGTGTATTAAGGGATAAAATTATTGACTACAGGGGACTATAAAGGGGTAATGACACGAGAAATCAAAATTTCCTTGATCTTTGTACCATTAAATCATCTGCAAATTTCATAGCTTAAAACGTCCACCTCATAATAAAAAAAGTATTGTAACCAAGCACCAAAAACAGCTCATTTGGATTTTGTGGGATTGGTGACGTCACATGGGCAAATACATTTGCATATGACTGCCTCTAGAGCAATACATCGACAAATAGTTTTATATTGCACCATAGGCCCCGCTCACTGGCTATCAGCCTTAAAGGAGCCGGATCATTTCAGACAGAGGGGTTAAAACTTTATTAACATTATAAGTGAACCTGGAAGAAAATCCATGTCATGATCCCTTTAAAGGTTGTTCATGGAACCAGATGCCTATATAAAGAACCATTATTTGTAAGAATGTATAATTAAAAATTAGAAAATGTATGAACACTATTAAACAGCCTACAAAATGGCCTACTTTAAAATCAGCAAGTTTACTTTAAAAAACAAACAAACCTATAATTCTGCACTTCACCTGTTTTTCGCATGCTTTCATGACTCTTTACACATTCACAACCATTTTGAGATTGTCACGGGATATATTATGGTGTTCTAGATTCGACTTAGGAGGTCCAGATCTAAGGAGACAACTGCTTAGGCTCATTTGTGATTCAAGGGCATTGCCAACAGAAATTTGAATAATGATAAAAGAGTTTCATATAAAAATAAAATTATGGTTGTTTTCAAACACATTCTTCTCCTCCTAAGGGATAATGTCAAACCAACAATGTATCCCATAACTGTTCCAGACAAATTGTTTGCAGGCAGAAAGAATGTCTGTGACCCTCTGATGCCCCCCAAAAACTAAACACACCGCAGCAGCCTGCAGTCTGTGACTTTACACTCAATAATCCAAAATCATTACTTCCAAAAAAGCCATCTATCCTCTATCAAAAGCAAACAAATGCATTTTCACTTATGCATTGAACTTTTGTAGTAAAGTTTTGTATAATAATCAGCTTCCTCAAAAAGAACTGAATTATGGGTAATTGCCACTACAAAGCCCTTCTAAATGATAATCAATGGGTCAAATAGGTTCCTGAATGGCAACTGACCCTGCCAATTTCTCAGAAATGTAACCATTAATTTAGAAGTGTAGGATTAGAACAGCTTTAGAAATCAATTGGCAATTACACCATGATTAATCAGACACTGTATTTGAGACTTTAATTAGAACTGTGAATAACTTGCTTAATGCATAAATCCATAAGGTGTCACTCCAAAGACAGTCTAGAAATCCAAATGTCTGAAATCTAACATGAAAGCTCTATTACAAATGACCCTAAAATAACTCTAATCCTACATTAAAAAAGATCAGAGAGGAAAATAGTAGGCAAGCATTTTGCTTTTTAGAAGGAAAGAATTGGGCAGAAATGGTTTTCTGAAGAGATGGATCTTATCAGAGTCTCTCCTGTCAAAGTTAATCACGTCAATAAAAGCTCTGGCTAACAAAGGCCTGAGCAGATGAGCATAACGCTCTTCTTTCATATGTGGAAAAGTGATTGCTTGCCTTGCATAAAACCCCACATATTGATTTCCCTTAAGTTGGGGGGAAAAAATGCAATTTCCATTTCAATGAACATTATAATGAAGTGAGGAGAAAAAAATATATATCATTAAGGAGACACAGGAGAGCAGTTGCTTTCTTTTTATTCCTACAAAACCCAGCATTTCTGAGATGAGGAGAAGACTGCACAGTTGATGTGTCTAAGTTACCAGCATCATGATACTACTGTAGATGACACTGACTGTACTTGCACGCACAAGAATATTCCGATATTAATGAACATATATGGTCATATTCTGATTATGCAAGTGCCATAAACATGATTGCCATAACTAGATTAAACCAATATTCCAGTTTGATATCTTAACAGGATAGCTGACATATTCTTGAATTATTCAGAACTTTTGGTAATGTAGCCTAAATGTCTAAGAAATAACTTAAATATGAAATTACTCTGCAATATGATATACTGTATCCCCAAAAACTTTATTTTATGTAGCCATATTTGTTTAAAATAACAATTTTACACTTATGATCCAATATAGATTAAGATCCATCATCAGTCTCTTTAAGGTGTTTAAATAATGCTCAGATTTATATGTACTAGCACTTAAAAAGCCTTTTATAATAGTAGTAGAAATAGTAATTATGGCAGTTGTGGTAGTAATCTAGTTGTAATAGTAGTAGTACGACGACAATAAACTCAAACTAAAAATAAAAAAATAAAGAAAGTTGCGCCAATGTGCAAGTTAATGTATTATGATGAATGAGAAACAATGGACATTCGCGTAAAAGTGAAAACAAAAGCTTACTTTTAATTCCAAACTGTATCCCCGGTGCAGGTGATCGGTACAGACGGTCAGATGAGGGCTGATCATAGAGTGTGTGGAGTGATGCTGCGCGTGCTGTGTATGTCGGTGTCCTCAGTGAGCTCCATGTTCGTCGACTGCTCTCCGCCCCCCCGCCGCGCTCATTGGTTGCTCCCTCCACACATCAGCAACGTGCAAATCAAGAAATAACTGATTTAAAGAAAATTAAATGTCATTTATTTAATTAGTGAGCTGCTGCTCAATAACTTAAATAACGCGTGAGTGACTTAAAATGAATTCTACAACACTTCTGTAGCAAGTTATTTATTTTCACTCAATTGATTTGTCAACGGCAAAACGTCAACGCTGGCTTGTTACGCGTTATCATTTGTTAATAGAAAAGGTAAACCAAAAGTAGGCTATGCGATACAAAATATTTTTAGAACTTTTAGGCTATAGAAAAACTTTTTTTTTTCTAGGAAGGTGCATGCGCATAGGCTACTGGCCTTAAAGTTATTGTAAATTACTTTGTTACAATCCGTTGCGCAGCTTCTGAACTCAAGGAAACGCCCCTGTGAACGATTCCAGAGGCTTAAATGGTTAGTTCACCCAAAAATGAAAATTCTGTCATTAATACTCACCATTCCAAACCCGTAAGACGTTTCGTTCATCTTCGGAACACAATATTTTTGATGAAATCCATGAGCTTTCTGGCCTCCGATAGACCGCAATGTTATTACCACTTTCATGATCCAGAAGGGTTGTAAAGACATTGTTAAAATAGTCCATGTGACTACAGTGGTTCAACCTTAATGTTATGAAGTGACAAGAATATTTTTTGTGTGCAAAAAAAAAAACAAATAAAAACAACTTTATTCAACAATTTCTTCTCTTCCATGTGTCTCTTACGCTGTTTACATAGTAAACACAGTGCAGCGCTTCTGGGTTGTAGGCCTATTGGCCGACGCTGTTCACGTGAGCACCACGACCCTGATCTAAATAATGTTAAACACTGGCATATTGAGAAAATATTTTTATTTATTTTTTTTTATTTAAGTGATGAGATGTTCAGATGTGTTTTCTTCATTTATGTTTTAGCCCAATGGCCTTGACTATTAACAGACTCATTCCTCCTGTGCAGCATCTTCATGTTTCCATTAAATATGTATATATAAATTCACTGAAATAAACTCACGTTTTTAACGATAGATCAATTTTAGCTTATTTTCACCCTGTTTGGGATTCCTGTTACAATAATCAAATTATATAGCTTAAATAATACAGGTAAAGTCCATAAGCCTGAACAGAGCATGTTTCCCAAAGTCTGGTATATCCTTTCATAAAAATACTTCCTTACATTTGACACAAGCATCTTTTAAAGTCACAGAGTTCAACCGGTTCTGTATAAAAAGGAATGACCCATCAAGTAAAGTAGGTGCTGCCCTCTATTGGGAATCTGGTGTAAGTGCATGGATGGAGATGATGGACGCAGCTGTGGAGTATTTCATGAATCAGTTGATTGTATTACATATACCTATTATTGGAAATAAACATGCCGCTGTCATTCAGTACGTCATAAGATGCTTTTGAGACATGTGACTGACTGTCTCAGTATAAAGGTCAGATCCTGATTACGGAAATAAAAGACAGAGAATCGCTTGGGCCAATATATCTGCCTATAGAGTGAAAGAAAAAAAATAGAGCAGTCATAAATTTGATCAAACTGTATTTAATATTTTTCTTGTGGTGAAAGAATAAACTTGAGATTTAGAGCCAGATTTTTTCTCTCAATCATCAGGGGGTTTGCAGTGCCAAAACTGTAGTGTGGGTAAATCAAGAGGGGGAAAAAAATCTGTGAGGAAAATTTCCAAACCAAATGTAATAATACAAGAAATAAAATAATAGATGAAGTAAAGATTATTCAACTGAAAATATTTACTTCTCTTGTTAGTGTTTAAATGTGATACAACTCCAGCTTCAGCTTTACCCCGTTTTCAATTTGTCAATGTCATAAACGAAACATATGAAAAAAGATGTTTATATCCCGGAGGTATGAGCGGCCATCAGCTGATTTATGAAATCCTCCCCTCCTGCCAAAATCTGCTCTCACCTCACAGTAGGGGTCAGGTCTGTATCTCAAGACTTGCAAGAACAAATCAAGTCCAGTGTGTGTGTTCAACTCCCATCTCTGCCAAATTCATGATCCACGACACCCAAGACAGTTATCATCTCTCCTGGTTATGTTAAAACTGAAATGCATGCTGTCCGGATTTAAATACATCTGATTCAACAATGAATGTGCCTAAAAAGAGTGGCAAGTGGTCAAGGGTCAGTTCACCCAAAGATGAAAATTCAGTTACTCTGCCATCCTGTATAATCTGAATGGGTTTTTACATATAATACAAAAGGAGATATTTTACAGAATGTCCAAGCTGCTCTTTTTTATAATGAAAGTGAATTGTGACCATGACTGTCAAGTTCCAAAATAGACAATAAGCACTGAAAGTATGACAAAACTGAACCTACAGTGGGTATGGAAAGTATTCAGACCCCCTTAAATTTTTCACTCTTTGTTATATTGCAGCCATTTGCTAAAATCAATTAAGTTCATTTTTTTTCCTCATTAATGTACACACAGCACCCCATATTGACAGAAAAACACAGAATTGTTGACATTTTTGCAGATTTATTAAAAAAGAAAAACTGAAATATCACATGGTCCTAAGTATTCAGACCCTTTGCTGTGACACATATATTTAACTCAGATGCTGTCCATTTCTTCTGATCATCCTTGAGATGGTTCTACACCTTCATTTGAGTCCAGCTGTGTTTGATTATACTGATTGGACTTGATTAGGAAAGCCACACACCTGTCTATATAAGACCTTACAGCTCACAGTGCATGTCAGAGCAAATGATAATCATGAGGTCAAAGGAACTGCCTGAAGAGCTCAGAGACAGAATTGTGGCAAGGCACAGATCTGGCCAAGGTTACAAAAAAATTTCTGCTGCACTTAAGGTTCCTAAGAGCACAGTGGCCTCAATAATCCTTAAATGGAAGACATTTGGGACGACCAGAACCCTTCCTAGAGCTGGCCGTCCAGCCAAACTGAGCTATCGGGGGAGAAGAGCCTTGGTGAGAGAGGTAAAGAAGAACCCAAAGATCACTGTGGCTGAGCTCCAGAGATGCAGTCGGGAGATGGGAGAAAGTTGTAGAAAGTCAACCATCACTGCAGCCCTCCACCAGTCGGGGCTTTATGGCAGAGTGGCCAGACGGAAGCCTCTCCTCAGTGCAAGACACATGAAAGCCCGCATGGAGTTTGCTAAAGATGGTGAGAAATAAGATTCTCTGGTCTGATGAGACCAAGATAGAACTTTTTGGCCTTAATTCTAAGCGGTATGTGTGGAGAAAACCAGGCACTGCTCATCACCTGTCCAATACAGTCCCAACAGTGAAGCATGGTGGTGGCAGCATCATCCTGTGGGGGTGTTTTTCAGCTGCAGGGACAGGACGACTGGTTGCAATCGAGGGAAAGATGAATGCGGCCAAGTACAGGGATATTCTGGACGAAAACCTTCTCCAGAGTGCTCAGGACCTCAGACCGGGCCGAAGGTTTACCTTCCAACTGTTACAATAGCTGATTGCGAGCATAAACACGCACGACGAGGAGGAATAGAAGTATTACTTTCTTTAATAAGACCACAAGGAAGATAATCCATAGACAGGTAAACAAGGAGACAACCACACTACACATGAACGATACCGGACAATACTGAAAAGGAAACACAGGGCTTAAATACACAGGGAAACAAGGAGGGTGATGGAACACAGCTGAAAGTGATGATTGGGGTGATCAGTAACCATAGTGACTAACTAGTGGTGGGAAATGGTACAACACAAGTCCAAAACAAGTCCAAAACAGAGTGCACATGTAACACCAACAAGACAATGACCCTAAGCACACAGCTAAAATAACGAAGGAGTGGCTTCACAACAACTCTGTGACTGTTCTTGAATGGCCCAGCCAGAGCCCTGACTTAAACCCAATTGAGCATCTCTGGAGAGACCTAAAAATGGATGTCCACCAACGTTTACCATCCAACCTGACAGAACTGGAGAGGATCTGCAAGGAGGAATGGCAGAGGATCCCCAAATCCAGGTGTGAAAAACTTGTTGCATCTTTCCCAAAAAGACTCATGGCTGTATTAGATCAAAAGGGTGCTTCTACTAAATACTGAGTAAAAGGTCTGAATACTTAGGACCATGTGATATTTCAGTTTTTCTTTTTTAATAAATCTGCAAAAATGTCAACAATTCTGTGTTTTTCTGTCAATATGGGGTGCTGTGTGTACATTAATGAGGAAAAAAAATTAACTTAAATGATTTTAGCAAATGGCTGCAATATAACAAAGAGTGAAAAATTTAAGGGGGTCTGAATACTTTCCGTACCCACTGTATATAATGTATATAATACCCACTGTATATAATAGTCATATCTAAATATACATAATCGTGATTGAGACATACTTACAGGTAGGGTAGACAATGTTTTTATAACACATTTTGTGATTCTGGTTGAAACTCTCTTCACATCCTGCAGCAATTAATAGAAGTGGTCTAAATATTAAAACATGTATATCTTCTGTGGAAGTCTCATGACCAAAAAATGTTCGACCAATCATTGCATTCGGTCCGATGTCCTACCTGCCTGTCAACATATGTATTTCCATACCTCCGCGCACCCTGTCCGCACAGACATCACACGTCATCAGCGCATTCCATAAGGCTATGCAGGGTTGTAGTGGCACAAACAAACAGCAGCCACTTTTTACAGTTCTTCCTGAACCAAAACAATAAGCTTATTGCTGCGTTTACGCCATGTCGTAATCGTAATTACTAGATGGCTGTTCAAGTGCTCAGACTCTGATTTATGCGTTTCTATGTCAACACTATCAATGCCGAAATGAATCTGCAGCAGTCAGGTGGTACAAGAGCGCTATTAGTTGTTTACAGTCATTATTATTGTAATGTTATATGCTTTGAGACATGAGATAATTTAGCGCTGTCTCTCATCTTGTGACGCTTTGCAGATTCTGCTGTGTGCGTTCATGTGTTTTGGAGGAGGCGTGGCTTTGGAGATGCTCTGAAGGGAGGATGGGATCTAATGCTTTCAAAGCTAGCTTGCTATTGCTAGCCTCTCCGAAACTGCCTACGCTACCTTTACTTTTTAAAAAAGTAATGATTTAAATTTTGACTTGTTCGTCACACCAATAAATTTCAGAATATTTGGACTGTAGTGTGAGTCATATGGACCAATTTTAGGATGCTTTTTGTTATTTTTGGAGCTTGTCATTTCTGGTCACCTTCCAGTTTCACTGTATGGAAAAGAGCAGTTCAGGCATTCAGGGTAAGTAGAGCAGAATTTTGCTTTTGGATGAACTATCCCTTGAATTTACCAGATATCGATACACAGTGCTGGTGGGTTACAAATTGTAATCAGTTACAGATTCCAAATTACATAACAAAAATTGTAGTTAGTAATGTATTCCATTACATTACACATTAAAGGTAATGTAATCTGACTACCTTTTGATTACTTTTAGATTACTTTTAACCGAACTCATTTTATAATAGGATAATCTTGTACCTTATTGATATATCAACATGAAGTGCATTAAATATTACATTATGTCAGGGTTCCCAGACTGGGGTTCAAGATGGAACTGCAGGAGTTCAAGAAAAGCTATTTAGTAATGTAACATTAAAATAAATAATTTTAAAAACAATAAAAATAAAACACTTACTAAAAAAATTAAAAATATATATTTTATTTGTTTACAGGCATGTCATGTGACCATTAAATGACATCAGAGAACTGTAAACTTAATTTTATTATTTATTATTATTTTTAACTTAATTTCATTATTGGCCTAACTTATTAACTTAAAATCTCAGGAGGTTCAGCGGACAAAAAGTTGGAGAATCCCTGCGTTGCATGTAAATATGAAATGATGTTAATTTATACATTTTAATGTGTTTGAAAGTCAAAAGCCTTCCAAAGTAATACATGGTTAAATGACTCAGTGAGTAATAATTAAAATAATAATTAATGTGTTCATCAGGAGTTGATTAGATATGCAATGCTGCAAAGTTAGTCTTGTTCAAAGTGAAATGATTTCTGTAAATCCAGTGATTAAATATTTTGTGGGTCTCAGTTTTCAATGATAGGCACATGAGTGGCTGTGTGTGCAATTCCACAAACCTATATACAAGCAGTAGGCTTCATTTTAGAAAGAAAAATTTAAAAGTTAAAAAAAGAAGTAGTGGGGAGAATCAATGAATTATGAATAATTTACTGCCATTGTGAGAATAACGTGTAATCATGTAATCAATAAAAAAGTAACTGTCTAATTACAAGTGCTTAATTTTTGGTATCTGAATACGTAATCCAGATGACATGTAATTATTTACTACCCTGCACTGTCGATACATCATGTTCTTGAATATGTCTAAATAAACCATTCTTGTGTCACTGAGTTCGATTACACATTTCTTGGACCCAAAGTTTGAGAAGTACTTCACCAGACAGCATTCCTTAACTCCCACCCGCAGAAGTCGAGAAGGCCATTTGTTTGATAAAATTGTGAAAATGTTGAACAAAGTGAGTCAGATTCATCTAGGCTTTAACTAGACCAGAATTATTGCACAAACAGACCTCTTTTTGGATAATTTTGCGCTAATGTTCTATCTTAAAATAAACATAACACCCTCATCATTGAATTGGGAACAGTGATGGCACCATCTTCAGAGTCTACGCAGCCCATCTGGCAGAATTTGCAGTTGGCATGTGTGAGAACTTCACTCCAAACCCCATGTGGAAGTATGTTTACCGCAGAGCCCATCTTACCTCAGTTGCTATCCTGTGAGAGCATCACATTATTTATGGCTTTTAATAGGCCTTTTCCCCCTCAAGGCTGGAGGCAAAAGAGCAAGTCTTTTTCATTCAATAAAGCTGGGAAATATGCAGCAGCAAAGCCAACAGCTGCTTCTAATGATCATCCCATAGACTCTGGCAGTCAATGTCATCCCAGAGCACAAAGCACAGCTATTTGCTTAACCTGGATAAACCATCACTATGCTTTTCCACGAGCTGGGATCGGTCGACTTTTCCTGAGGGTTACACGCACCCTGGGTTTTTGCCATTTGCCATGTATGGATTTTCTTTTGAACATGTTCCCTGCAGATGATTTAATCATGGCGTGAATCAACCCGAAAGGACGTCAAAACAAAAGGTTGGGGGGTCTTTAAATGTAACTAAACAGCTTTAAAGGAATGTTCCGGGTTCAGTACAAGCTCTATGGACAACATCTGTGGCATGCTGTCGATTACCACAGACAATAATTTAGACTCTTCCCTCAGTTTGTAAAAACACACAAAAGTGCACTTACAAGTCTATGAGACAGGACATTCTAGGCAGTCTAAAAACTCATTGAAGTTAAAATATTAATACTATTATATTCAGTTGTCTATTAATAATATTCAAGATTGTATATACAAGCATCACAAGAGACTTTTTTTTTTTGAAAGTAATGAAAATTTCCACCACATTTCAAATTATGCAAATTATGTAACAAAAAGTCATAACTATGAGATAAAAAGTCAAAATTAGATAGTTATAATTATGAGATAAAAAATTTAAATTATGACAAAATAATTACGACAAAAATTGAAGTTATAATTTTGGCATAAGTTGAAATTATAGTTGTTGAAATTGAGATAAAAGTAATAATTAGACAAAAAGTTGAAATTATGAGATAAAAAGTAGTAATTATGACCTAAGGTGAAATTATGAAATTATCGAAACTGAGATAAAAAAAAAAAAAGTATAGCCTAATTATGACATGAATAATTCAAAATTATGACAGAGAGATAATTATGACATACGTCGAAATTAGGAGACAAAAAGTCATAATTATGACATAAAAAGTCAAAAATATATATAAAAAAACAACTCTACTTTTTAATGTCATAATTTCAGCTTTTATCATAATTATGACTTCTTTTTAATTACTTATTATATCCTAATTATGACTTTTTATGTCATAATAATGATTTACCAAAGCATATTTTTTACCAAAGTAAATCATCATTTTAAACATGTAATTATTTTTAAGGATAGTTTAAGATTGAAGCCAGGGATAAAACAATGTCTAAACATAAAATGTATTTGTATAAATGTATTGCATGTACATTCTGCAAGCTTTCACTCTTTGTTTTCAACACATAAACATGGCTGTGTTATACTCTTTAAAAGCAACACCTGTGTGTTCAGACTAGAAAGATGTCATGGCAGATTAATTTGCATGTTGTCAACACCTGCACTATCTGAATCTGATGCTATCTCTGTTGCACACTTTATGATGCTGGGAATGTAAACATGTGTAGTGCCAAAAGCAATACAAGACACACACTGAGAGTCATGTGTCCTTACACTTACAGGAGTTATCTGCTCAACATCTTTCAAATGTTCTGATTTGCTTGCATTAAATTTCTTTGCATGGCTCTGATAACATATGCAGTGCTTTATTGAAATAATGGAAACTGAAATCAGATGAATAAAAACAAGTGTTTTGATACTGTTTATGAGCAGTATGCATCAGCAATGTTGGGTTATCTGAAGGCCAGGCCTGTTAGAGCATGATAGTAGATAACAGATCTTACTGCTTCACAGCTCATCAGCTGCAAATAAGGGCCCTTAAACCGTATCAAGGTGATTACTGATTGGCGGGCATTTCAACACAGATGTTTTCTCAGAAAAATGCCCTCAGTCAAAAACCATGCAGTTTGCTTTTCTTTAGCTGACGCATTTCAAAAAGCTTTGAATAACCACGGTTGCATCACGGATATTAACCATGATTTGCTACTAGTTGGAGGCAGAGATCTTCACGAGTCTTTTATCTGGAGTCCGAGTCAAGTCTGAAGTCTTTATCGCTGGAGTCTGAGTCAAGTCTGGAGTCTTTTGTCACGAGTCCGAGTCGAGTCTCGAGTCATTAAAAAAAAAAAAAAAATTCTCATACTCAAACTTTATTTTTTATCCTAGTTGTATTATATAGACAAAATAATAAGATCTTTCTATCATCTGTTTTGTTTGAAACCAAGGTCCTATGATGTAAGGGATAATGTAAATCCAGCTTGTTACTTTATAATCCATTACAACGTACAAAACAATCGTCCTGGTAACACGAGTAGTCATTTTCAATACAGTCGCTAAGTGGACGCAAGATGGCGCTAGTGAGTCACGGTTTGTTATACAGCAGTTATTTATACAGCTTCGTTGTTATTGACGACAGTCATTATCAGAAAATATCAAACCTCGGAATGTTTAAGAATGTCAATAGAAAACTGTACACATGCTGATACATTAAAATATTAGCTTTAAGTAATAAATGGATTAACATCTCTTACTATCTCTCTATTATGGACACACATTGAGAAAGAGAAAAGCTGCATATAATATAAAAAGATTGATAAAATGTAGTGCTAGGTTTAAAGGCTTTTTGTTGTTGTTGTTGGTGTTGTTCATATTTTAACAGGCTGGCAATCCAAATGAGCCATGCAGCTACACCTCAGTATAATAGCTAGCTGTGTGAGTTAATGTGACTAACCTTTGTGGGTGCGATGTCTCATAAAATTTGATATTGTCGTTCCGGTGTCTTTTTTTTTTCCACATTCTGTACATCTAGCCGATCTGACATGTTAATAAACCCAAACGAAAAAACATGGCACAGTGGCTCCCGTCATGTTTCATGGGACTCTTATGACATTTCGGAGTCGAATTCTATGAGTCCGATCTACCACAACATATAGGGAAATATATGTGACGCAGATATTATAAAACCATTCAAATACAACAAAAATTCTTTATTTATTATATTAGTAGTTAAGAGTAAAAGACTTGAGTCATTTTTAAAATATTCACAAGTCTTTTGTGTTGAGTCAAGTCTTTAGTCATTTCAGGTCGAGTCCGAGTCACTAACTCCAGTGCCCATCTCTGGTTGGAGGCATAGGCCTACTAATCATCAGGGGGAGTGACTTTCTCTCTCTGGAAAGCATTTGATTGGACAAAAATCTGTGCAGTACAGGATGAGTCATCAATATGTTTGGTCCAATTTCCCTGAAGAAAAAGACTGTATGATAAAGTTGTCAGAAGTACATTAGAAAAGATAACCTCGAAGCTAATATGGCTAAAACTTTTAATTTTTGATTTTGTTATTTAATTGCATATTCTTTTTTTCTTTTCTAAGCAACCCAATCTCACAGCAATTTGTACGTATTTTACGAGTTGCCAAATTCGTATGAATTCGCACGAATAACCTACCCCTAACCCCACCCCTAAACCTACCCGTCACTGGGGTTTAGACAAATCGTAATTAGCCACCTCGTAAAATACGTACGAATTGGGAATGTTGTTTCTAAGCCATTCACTGGGAATAACTGGCTAGATTTGACTTTCTTTCCAGTAAGTTGCCTGTGAAAATTTGGTTAGCTACATAAATTGTTTAAAATCCAACAGGATATTTTTCATTTGTTCAGAATTACAGTATTTATTTACTTGTTTATTTATAGAAAGTCCTCTTGAAATCCTCTTGGATCATTTATTATCATTTATAATTTATAACAATCTGTATATTAACTGTCCTCTTAAAAAACAGGAGGGAAAACTCATTCCGGCTTTCATCAGAAGAGCTGGGAGAGAAAAATGTCCAAATCTCTCCCTCCATCCAAAACAAACATCTCTGATCTGTCTATACAAGATAAACACTTTGGCTGTTTGCTTACACAGAGCAGATGCAGCATCTGAAATTTCTCTAATCTGATCTCAGTTTGTGGTGATTACTTCGTTGTGATTTCACAGCATGTGCTTTGTTATAAAGCTGGACTACTAGGCAGGTCGTGACTGCTACTTGTCTTTTGCATTTTCATGATTTATAACTACTTAAAGCAGTCACTAATGCACAATATCTAAGAAAGAATCCAGTGCAGTCAAATATATTAAAAATATGCTCTGTTTTAATGTTGAATGATTACAGTGCAATGTGCAAGTCCTCAGGCATGCTATAGAACACCTTCCGCTTCATGATTAACTGTGATTTGCATCCTATGCAAGCCAAACAAACTGTCAAAAAAAAAAAACTGTCCCTTTATTTGTCTAAGGTGCATGTATTATGTATTTTACTGAATATACTAATAACTGACAGTTGTGATGAATATTATAAAACATAAACATTATTAACAGACTGTATGAATAGATATTAATCCAACATGAAAATGTCAAGCTATATCAAAATGCAGTTTTTGCAAAAGCAAAACTCTCTCAACTGATTTACAGCGTAATGAAATGTGAATATTGTTTTGTACTTGGATTGATTAGAAATGTTGAAGAACATTTTGAATTTGAACTAAATTGCACTTGTTTGCATGTATTCAGACATTTATTGGGCAAACAAACACTTTCAAAACTAGTTGGATTGTGGCATCTATGATTTCTTTCTATACTATACTGTAAGGCAAAAGGTAATAATGACATGATTAGTTAACAAATGATCAAAAATCACTTGAACACTGCCTCATAAGTTGGACATTTATGGCTTCTAAGTTTTTTAAGGGCCTTCTTAAATTCTTTGTTATCTTTGTCCCACTTGTGAATGCCTGTCAAAATATACTGTGTCCCCACCAAACGACCCATGATTAAGTAGTTGTTCCTTAAGTTTTCCAGTTGTTGGCACGGACAGTCTGCTCCATTTTTCAGGTAAAGAACAAGCTTCTTTAGTTCCTGCTTTTTCAGAGTTCCAAGTTTCAGTGCCTTCCTCCTTTTCTGCAGAATGATTTTTCGGTCTAAGTTGTCTATTTTGACTTCCTTAATCTTCGTCTTGATTGCTACAAAAAGACAAATGTAGATCATTAATGTTCATGAAGGTTTAAATGAGACAATTTCATTGCACCCCAGTGAAGTCTTGAATAAATCTAGAAGAGTTATGTAATGTCTAAAACAGTTATGTAACTTAAAACCTTTACTTAAAACCTTGATGGAAAATACAAATATTTAAAGTATTTTTGCTTAAGGTCATTGTTCTTTGCCATGGAGATGTTGAACCCTTGGCTGTTTTTCATCAGTTTTCACATTTAAGCCAAGAACTCACTCTAGTTTATGTCTTTCAGATGCTATTCTGTGCTAATTGTGCAAAGCTGGATGGTGCAATGTGTTGTATTGCAATATCGTCCAGGGTGTCTGAGGAAACGATTCTTGCGTATGCATCAAATTCTAAATCCAACCAAGATCAATAAAGAGACGGCACAATTCCTCCCAAACTTACTCTATTAATAATGTTAAAACTAAATGGGTCTTAATACCAATCCCTGAGGCACTCCTCAAATAACTGGCTATTCAAACACTGCATTATGAAAGAATGTGAATTTGATATGGCCCATGTGTATTGTAAAAATACAATTTTTAGCATTACCAACAACACAGAACATCTACTAAACACGATCAAACATCCTGTTAAAGTACTCTACAACAGGGGTGCCAAACTCAGCTCCAGGAGGGCCAGAGTCCCCACAGTTTAGCTTCAACCCTAATTAAACACACCTGATCCATCTAATCAAGTACTTCAGGATTACTTGAAAACTATGTGTGTTGGAGCAGGTTTGGAAATAAACTCTGCAGGACTGTGGCCCTTCAGGAGCTGTTGCCTTACAACATCATCCATCTATTTTGGCAAAACAATTATCGTATTATGTACTTTCATCAATGAAAATGTACTTTCATGTTTCATCAAAGCATTCAATTATAAGCATTATTAACATAAGCACGCTGTAGAAATATTCAAGTAGCCTAGCCTAAAAATGTGCTTCACATGGTTAGAATTATGTTTTATTTATCAAAAAATATATATGTTTTAATATGACTGAATCAACATGACTGCATTAGGTTACAACAAAAGTGATTTTTAGGCTCAGTTTCAGATCAGGTAAAAATATCTACTTGAATAAGGTAACAACGGCACATTTTCATTTTCACATTTTACAGTGTTGAGACACATAGCTTGAGATACAGTCATCCTATAATGACCAGAAAAAAGCCTTTGTTGGCTTGGCACTTGATAGCTTGCCATAAAAATAAAAGGTCCCATGAAATTCTTGCCAACGGCAAGCTTCCTGTCTTTGACAACATCTCAGATCCTGAAAAAAAAGACCTGCTGGATTCTGACCACATCACTGGTTCTTAGAAACAGGATTTGCAATGGAAGAAGTAGCTCTGCTTTTTATAAATTCAAAATATCTCCATTTGCGGTTGAAATCTAATAATCCACTGTCATGGATATGTGGTTTTACATAAAAATCTAGACATGAAATAGGTTTGACCATGTTGAATTTCATTTAAAAACAAAACAGAATGGAACAACAAAAAATACCAATTGAGCTGTAAACAACATGGACACACAATAGTCAGAGTTTATCAGTACTGTGGACACGCATGCTGTTATGTTTAAGCAGCACTACTCCATTCTTATTGTCTCAAGAGAGAAATAGATTTAAGGAGTGCAAATTCAGACAGCAATATTAAAAATACTTATTTCAGGCAACAATATTATTGGAAACAAATGTGTGGGCTACAAACCTGGACCTGAACAGAATCACAATGATGGGAATCAGCCGATCGGATTTTGTTCTCTTGAAGTCATTAGGCTCTTGCAGTAAATAAAGTGTTTTGAAATCACTTGCATTAGTAGCATCATGCTGAAAAGTGTTTGGACCAAGATTTGGTTTTCAGTGCCTGTTTTGTTAGTAAAGATCTATGCCAAAACTCTTCACATCTGAAGTGTATTTTAATATGTCTTAGACAAATTTCCATGATAGTCAATATAAGACCTCATTTTAAAAAAGTTTTGAACCCAGTAGTCTTTGACTTTGTAGTCTGTTTCAAGATCAGCCTGTTGATAGTAGTCAGGAAAAATACAGCCACTTTCTCATTTTTATCTGGTCGTTAAAGACAACAGATTTTACTTACATGGTGTTTTTTCTAGTTAAAGGCAATAAATTCAGGTTTTATTTAGCGACTTGACTGGAAAATCTCACTGATTGAGGTTATCATTTAGATGTTTGATTTATTTATCATCAATTTATTTTATTATTTCTTAAATAAAAAGACTACTTATTTAAACTAGTTACTTAAACACTATGCAACAATATCTCATAAATGATTATTTACCGAATTCACTGGCACACATGTGTTCCAGAATTACATCTGTGTTCATCTCATTGTCACATGGCGGACAGACAGAAGGGACACCTAAAGAAAAGGGACAAAAAGGTTCAATCCAAATGTTCTGCCGTATGCAAGCAATAATAGTTTATCAGCTTGAAATGTAAGAAATTTAGATTATGAAGAGATCTATAAGTGTAAATGTAAAAGTATCTTGCACCAGAAACCTAGAAATATTTAATAACATTCATCATCACTGTATTATTTTGATTGTGCTGTATATATATATATATATATATATATGTATGTGTGTGTGTGTGTGTATATATATATATACACACACACACACACACACACACACACACGTACACACGTGTGTGAGTATGAGTGTGTTTTTGTGACATTTCAGGACACAAATTTGTATAATGACATGGGTATGACAGGTATTACAAGGAGAGGGTGACTTATGAGGACATTACCCCATGTCCCCATTTTTCAAAAGGCTTATAAATCATACAGAAAGAGTTATTTTGAGAAAGTAAAAATGTGCAGTTTTCTGTGATGGGTAGGTTTAGGTGTAGGGTTGGTGTAGGGCGATAGAAAATACAGTTTGTACAGTATAAAAACCATTACAACTCACAAAAACAAACGTGTGTGTGTGTGTGTTTAGTTTGAGAAAAAGAATGACTCCAAATGACTGAATAACTTAAACTGAGACATATCATACACTATAAAAGTGATTTCCATCATGTTAATCAAAAAACATCTTTGTTTCCATCCATTTAACCTCTTTATCACTGGACTTTGACACCAACTAACCAAATCTATGTTAAGTTTAGTCTGTTAAATTTATGTTAAGTGAGATCTAATACTAAATGTAATATCTAAATTCAATAACCCTTGTTTATTTTTTTTTAATGCATCACAAACACATCTTAAATGATCAGCTTTATCAAACCATCAAATCAAAAATTTAGACACAACTAATGATTCTTTAATACTACAATTTTTCACATCTTAGTAGTAGTAGTAGTAGAATAATAACAAAATGTAAACAAAATACTACCTATGTATAGCTACTCTCTTTGTTGACATCTGTGGTTCCAAAAATGAATAAAAAAAATTGTCATAAAAAATATGACAAGTGAAAATTCAAAAACATATATAATACACACCTGGGGATGTGTCCACATCATCGCTGTTGGTGGTGTTCATGGCAATGCACACGTCGCCCTCGGGAAACTTTTCACACTTGAGCATATCAGGCCAAGGGAACCCAAACGCCTCCATAATAGGGGTACAACTGTCTCTGACAGCCTCGCAAAGCCAGCGGCAAGGATATATGGGTCTGTCAAGACACACGGGGGCGAAGAGCGAGCAGAGGAGCACTTGCGTTCCGGGGTGACAGGCTTTGTGCACCAGAGGAACCCAACTGCCCGCTTGCTGCTTTACCTCCGCTATGGTTTCATGTTCCAGCAAATTGGGAAGCAGCATCTGCGTGTAACCCACATTAAAACATAGCCTCAGGTCCTCGGGAATGTCCATGCACTGTGGGTTTTTGCCGTAATTTTCTGGTTTCCAGCTGTAGTACTCATACTCAGAAGCATTGAGCAAAGGGAGGAAGAGAACTGCAGCGATGAAGATCCACAGCTTGGGGAGAAGGTTCTTCATGGCACGAGGGAAACGTATAGTATTGATAACAGTTATATCCACCTGCGTTGCACTGTTAAGTTTTCAGAAGTATGTATTTGCATTAGTAGTGCACGAACTAGGTTTCTTTGACGTCCTCGTTCTCCACAGTCCTGATGAGAGTGTCGCGCGCTGCCGTTCGTTTGCGCAGCGCGAGAGTGAATGCGCTTGAAAGGTGAAACAACCAATAGTAATGCAACCGGCTTGGCATAACGTGAGGATTGCTCAATGTGCTTGGCAAATGGTTTTAAAGCAAGAGGAAACTAAATTATTTCATTAACCCCTTCACGTCTAAAAACATATGGAAGCATATGTGTAGCAAATTTCAATTTGAAATGTAATATGCAAAATGGCAATGCAATATGTAAAATGACAATGCGTTTCTGTATTTGAATTTACATTTTCCATACCATATGAGCAATGTTTGGATCAAAATGATAATTCAAATTTAACAATATAATTTACATTTGCTATTCCCTAACATAGTTTTAACGCTTTAGAAGTTGCAAAATTAAAATGAAAATGTATTACAGAAATGGTTATATATGTTTAACATGTTCAAGCAAAAATTGTAGCAAAATTATCATTTAAATGTTATTTTTCTTAATTGCATTTGCACTAACAGTTAAGACAGTTGCGATTGCATTTTCATTAAATGGCCCGCAATGAATGTAGCAAAATTCAATGTGGATTTGAAAATGCATTTCGAGCCGATCACGTCTCCGCCCCGCCCTGTCAATCACTGCGTCAAGGCGGGGCCAGGTGCTGGAAACATGACGGCAGCAGAGCTACGAAGAGCGAGGCATAAACTGGCAGATGAAGCAGAACAAGAACAGAGAAATGTCAGTGTTCCTTAAGATAATGCGCGTCCGTCAGTGATAGAACCTGTGTGTTATTAGAGGCATAGATATTTACTGTTAGGACGACTCGCAGAGAACGCGCCTGGCGCTCGTGCACCTTATCGTGAGGTGAGCGTGCTCGCGTCTGTAAAAGTGCTGAAACAGACGCGTCGAGTGAGCGGTGCTCGAGATTAATGCTTCCTCTATCAGTATGGCTGTATGTTTTTCTCTTTTTATCGTTCTGCATCATTTATAATTAAACGATGTGTAGTCAATCTGGATGCTAACGAGTGTTATTTATAATAATAGTAATAATATTAATAATTTCTGTTCCCAAAAATATCTCTGGTGATTTCTAAACCCATCTTTCACACAGAAAGCACTGTGGTCTGATTTGAACAGGTGCTGGTGGTGTGATGGTGTGTAGGATATTTTCTTGGCACACTTTGGGCCCCAATGGATCATATACACAGGACGTTCTTTAGAACTTATGCAATAATATAAGCCAGCTGGAAGACTTCCTGTGAAATGTCACTTGTCTTCAATGTCCTGAGTTACCTTTCACAAAATACTTGGTTTATAATCAGAATAGCGTTAATTTAGTTATTCAAACATAAGACAACATTAAAAAGACGCATCCCTCAGTTCCTCCTCAGCAAATTAATTTTAAAAAAAAAAAAGAAGAAGAAGAAAAAGAAAACGTCAACACACTGTAAACTAAGGGTTTACTGTGCACTTAGATTCATTAAACAAAATGAAAGCTTTCACAAGTATGCCGAAATCAGTGAGCTTGTGCTGCAGTGACTGACAGCTTCAGTCAGTGATTAAGGGAGGGAGAGCCGGTTTTATGTAATTCGTGCACAAGAAAAGTTATTGTTTTTCATGAGACTTTATGTGTACTTCTTACTTAACCTTTACATTTATTTTTAAACCTATATTGATTTTATGATGTTTCAAAAGTGAAACGTGTGGAAACAATATTACATTAAATGTCTAATATGAGCCAATAAATGCTCCTCTGCCACCATCTGCTGGTTAAAGTGGTAATTAATAATTAATGTGCTTTTTATTTTTAAATGATAGTGTTTTGTATCAAATATTGTTTTTCCTATATCTTGAAACGTTTGGTTTACAAATGGGGGCAATCTCAGAAGGATGAACAAATATTTTTGGTCATCAAATTAAAAATAACATTTAAAGTGCTGGAAAAATGTTGTGTGTGTGTGTGTGTCTAATAACAAACACTGTGTTTCTTATTCAAACGTTCCCATTAGCTTCATCTTAATTGCTATCAATAAAACTGGTTTATTGGCAAATTAGGTAAGTTGGATAACTGCATTACAATATAAATACAACATTAAAAAGGCAACCTGGTGGTTTTGTGTCGATGTACAGCGAGTACAGAATGCCTACAGTTCACCGGAAATGCCCAAGCTGGAAAACCAGGAAGTAACTGTGCATATAGTCAATTGAGCATCATTTAAACACCACAACCTACCTCGGTATTGTTGCTGACCATGTCCATCCCTTGACCACATTGTACCACCTTCTGATGGCTACTTCCAGCAGGATAACACACCATGTCTCAAAGCTCAAATCATCTCAAACTGGTTTCTTGAACATGACAATGTGTTCACTAGAACTCAAATGACCTCTACAGTCTCCTGATCTCAGTCCAATAGAGCGCCTTTGGGATGTGCTGGAACTGGAGTTTTGTGGCATGATAGCTTTTGAACAGTGTTGAAAAACATTCGCAGTTGAGAATGTTTAAATAAAATTTTGTAAAATGAATCTGTTTCATAGAAGAAAAAAAAAATTAAAAAGAAGAAGAAAAAATAGGCCTATGTAATTTGTTTATGTGACCCAGAAGAATGACCCTAATCTGTGTAGCTGTCTAAAATGTTTCTAAAATAGAGAAGTGTGAAATGTATATCACCAGAGTGAATGTTAGGAACAGGTGGTCTAGGTGGGGTGCTTTCTAGTGTGCGTCAAGGCGCATCAGTGTGCGTCAAAGAGGGGTTTAAATATCATTATTTTTTGGGAATATAAATTATTATTATTATTATATAAGTAATACTGATTAGCATCCTGGACTATATTGTTTCATTAATATGATGGATAAACAATAATCAGAACCACACTTTTTTGCTTGAACGTGTTAAACATATATAACCATTTCTGTAATACATTTTCATTTTAATTTTGCAACTTCTAAAGCATTAAAATATTTGTTTAAATTATATATTAAAACTATGTTAGAAAATAGCAAATGTAAATTATATTGTTAAATTTGAATTATCATTTTGCTCCAAACATTGCTCATATGGTATGGAAAATTCAAATAAAGAAATGCATTGCCATTTTACATATTACATTTCAAATTGAAATTTGCTACACATATGCTTCCATAAAAACAGACTAACGGAATTAACAAAATTATACAACAATTATCATTTTTATGGAATAAATTAATACACTATAACCGTGGATGCATAGATCACCCTCTTAATACTAGTATCAGATAGGTTAGAACATGAATATCTTAGTGATTCCTGAAGTGACTACTTAAGACAATATTTGTAGTTTTACTGAGTATTTACTAAAAGTGCAGTTTATTATCTAGCTAAGTCTTACTAGTACTTTAATGGTTTAAAGTGTCACTGAACATGATAAATGGCATTTAAAAAAAGGATTAATAGCTTGTCTTGTTGTATTCTTAATGTACAAATGCATAAAGAAAAACAAGAACTGATGAAAAGAAGTCCTTATTCATATTAAAATGTCTTTTTTTTTTTTTTTTTTTTTTTTGTTCAATCAGATATTCTCCGTGAGCTCAAGGATGTGACGACAGATCTGTAATGGAGCGCTCTCTGCTTGCTTTCTGTTTATAACACATTGACATTAAGAATAAACAGTGGTTGACGAAGCACACAAATCAAGTACTTGAGTAAAAGTACAGATACGTATAATAAAATATCACTCAAATGAAAGTATTTAGTGGTCCTTTTGAATTTTACTTGAGTGAAAGTACAAAAGTACTTGATTTTTAATGTACTTAAGTTAAAAAAGTACTGATTGATTAATGTTTTTGTAATTTTATATAGACCACTCATATAATTTAATTTTATATTATATATTTTATATAGGCTAATCCTATTGTTCAAAATAATTATGAATGATTATGAATTGTCAAATAGCCAGCACTAGTCAGTATGCATGGAACATTAGTGGATGCAGATACATAATAATGTGTGTTGACAAATAGTATAAAAACAGACCAAACGTACAGAACTAAATCCATAACTTTAAGAAATTGCTACAGTAGCGGGGAAGATGAATGTGCATGAGTTATTATAATTATAATATTATAAATGTTAGAGCTGCACGATTCTGGATAAAATGAGAATCACAATTTTTTGTTTGTTTGTTTTGTTTCAAATAGAGATCAAGATTCTCCCACGATTCTGAACAGACAACTAAACAAAATAGCATATAATTATTTACTAGAGGACAAAATATTAATTGCTGCAGTCTATTTAAAAATATTTAATTGAATTGAATTATTTAAAAAATGGGTTTGAATGAATGATTTAATGACTCACTCATTACTACTTCACTTGTTTCATTACTGGATGAATCAATGTTTTTGAACAAACACTCAGAGGCTCCCCTAGTTCTTGGCTAATTTTCAGTCAGACTTGTAAATTCAGTTCACTGGAGACACGCTCTGAACGAATCATTGAATCAGTGAGTTGTTGCAATACAATCAGCAGAGATCGTATTATTATAGGGAGATAAGAGGGTATGTATGTCTTACCATTGGAGAAAGGGTAACGGCTAACTTAATCACGTGCGGCACCTCTCAGCCTATCGTGTAATGGCAGTGACATCAGTCGCAACATTCCCTAGTCTGCCTTCTCTTAAAAAAATACATTTTTATCAAGCTAAAATCTACATATAGTTCCCAACGAAAGTATTGTTTAGTGTAAAACATGCTGAAGATTGGTAAACAGGCTGTCGATTAATTAAATGATTAGCTATTTCCCCACAAAAGCTGTTTAATCAGCATAGTGAAGACTTTTGTCCATTGACATCCATTCAAAAAACAGCCTCTGGTCTCCTTCCCTGCGTATCGCCAGGGGCGGAGCGTTAGCATTAGCCGTTATGCTTTTTTCGCTAAAGGTTGCAGGCTTGCCTTTCTGTGACAGTTGAGCTAGAAAAATAAAGATGGCGTCCGAAAGTTCCGTTTGCTGGCCAGTTTGTGAGTAAATGTACATTTTTGACCAACATTTTCCACTTTTGATGTCATTTCTAACGAGAAATTACTACTGTAGTAATTAAATATTTGTTTAGTTCTCACCAAAGATCACGCTATATTGCTGTAGATCATTAAACTCTGCTGCCTCAGAAGTCTGTCTGAAATCCGTTTCATTTCAAGGTGCCTTAATGCAAACACTGCCTTACAAGTCATTGCTTGATAAGGCAGTGAGGCAGCAAGTTAGCTACCTAGGTTTTCGAACGCAGCCAATTAATTTGTGAATGAACTGTTGATGTGATCTGTGAACTGATTTAACAGGATGATTGAAAAGAATCAGTTCGTGCACGAATTGGACACCGCTTTTGCGTCTCTGAGCATGTGACGATTTCTTCATTTTAAAATAATGAATAACGATATGTTTTATGAAAAAGTACGACCTTATGCTCTGGAATGTAGTAAAGTAAAAGTAATAGTTGCTCAAAATAAAAAATACTCTTGGGCTTGGAGGTCTCCGATTCTCTTGAGAGACGAGATAGCGATGAGGAAAATAGTCTTAAGCGTGAGGAACTTCACGTGAACTTCTTCAAGGGGCTCAAACGGAGCAGAAGACAAGCCTTCCAGAACTATAGCCAAGTCCCAGGTCGGAACTCTCTGACGACCCGCAGGCCTCAGCCTCAAGGTACCACGAAGGAAGCGAGTAACCCATGGGTGTCTGCCGAGAGAAGCACCCTCTAAAGGAACATGGCCGCCATGTAGATCTTTAGCGTAGGTGTAGATAACCCTGAAGAGAACTTTTCTTGAAGGAATTCCAGAACTGTACTGGCTGGGCAGTTAACAGGATCAAAGTTATGTTCTCTACACCAAGAAGAGAAGATGTTCCACTTCAAGGAATACAGCCTCCTTGTGGAGGGAGCTCTGGAATAGAGCATGGTCTCCACTACCTCAGTAGGGAGACCCGAATCTATGAGCTGTGCCCCCTCAGAGGTCACGCCCACAGCTTCCACAACTCCGGGCGAGGGTGAAGGAGAGAGCCCCCTGCCTGTGAGACTAGGTCCCTCCTGACCGGAATCTCCAGGGGAGAGCCATCGAGGAGAGACATGATGTCCGAGAACCAAACTCGGCCCGGCCAAAACGGGGCTACTAATAGCAACTGGACCCCGTCCTGGCACACTCTCTCCAAAACTCCCGGAAGCAGAGCAATCGGGGGAAAGGCATACAGACGCAGCCTCGGCCACGTCTGCACCATAGCATCCAACCCCAGGGGGGCTGGATGTGAGAGGGAGAAATATAGGGGACATTGGGTCATTTCTAGAGACGCAAACAGGTCCACATCCGCTTTCCCGAAGCGCTCCCAAAGGAGCTCCACCACCACGGGGTGGAGTCTCCACTCCCCGGGCCTCGGCCCCTGCCTCAACAGGATGTCTGCTTCCTGATTCAGATGCCCTGGGATGTAAACTGCCCTGACTGACAGTAACTTCTCTTGAGCCCACAGGAGGATCTGGTTTGCCAACTTGCATAAGGGGCGCGACCGCAGACCCCCCTGGTGATTTATATAGGAGACCACCGCTGTGTTGTCCGTGCGGACCGATACATGATGGCCCCTCAGATCTGGGAGGAAGTGTTTGAGTGCCAGGAACTTGGCCATCATCTCCAACTGGTTTATGTGCCAGGTAAGATAATGACCCCTCCACAGACCCTGAGCCGAGCGACCACTCATGATCGCCCCCCAGCCGGTGAGGGATGCATCCGTCGTTAGCGTTACGCGACGACAAGGAGCCCCCAATTCCTGACCTTGGGAAAGAAACCAAGGTTTTTTCCACATGACACAAGCACAAAGGCATTGCCGCTTGATCTTGATCATGCGAAACGGATTTCCCCTCTGGGAAAACCCCTTGGTTTTGAGCCACCACTGCAAAGGTCTCATGTACAGCAGGCCCCTGGACGCAGCTGCCATCAGACCTAACAGTCTCTGAAACTGTTTCACAGTGAGTGACTGGCCTAGCTTCAGCTTGTTTACGGCTGTGAGAATCGCCTCTATGCGAGCCGGAGACAGACGTGCTTGCATCAAGACCGAATCCCAAACTACGCCCCAAACTAGGCGGTTCTCTGAGCTGGAGAAAGCACACTTTTCTTTGCGTTTAGCCGTAACCCCAGATGCTTCATATGGGAGAGAACAGCATCTTGATGCTGGACCACCAACTCCTCTGATTGTGCCAGGATGAGCCAATCGTCTATATAATTCAATACAAGAATGCCCTGGAGTCACAGCGGAGCCAGAGCTGCATCCACGCATTTTGTGAAGGTGCAGGGTGATAAAGCTAGGCCGAAGGGAAGAGCCCGATATTGGTACGCTTCGCCCCCGAAAGCGAACCTCAGGAACTTCTTGTGTTGAGGAAGGATGGATATATGAAAGTATGCGTCTTTCAGATCTATCGTGACAAACCAATCCTCGGACTTGATTTGTGACACGATCTGTTTCAGAGTTAGCATTCTGAACTTGAGCTTCTTGACAGAGCGATTTAACAGGCGCAGATCTAGAATAGGACGCAACCCTCCATCCTTCTTTGGAACTATGAAATACCGGCTGTAAAACCCTGACTTCCTGCTGGGAGAAGGAACCCTTTCTATGGCTTCTATGGAGTCTGTACTTCCTGTTCCATAACCAGAGCCTGCTCAGGGCTCACCTCCGTGAACAAAACCCCATTGAACCTGGGCGGTCGCAACCCGAACTGAATTCTGTACCCAAATTCTACTGTGTGCAGACCCATTGAGATACGTTTGACAGAAGTTTCCACGCTGCCAGCGAATCTACTAAGGGAATCAGTCTCTCGAGACTGACCTCTGGTGTTAGATGTGTGACTAGCCCGGTGCCCTGAAGCAGCGAACCGCAGCGCAAGTTCCCTTGAAAGGGAACTATTCAATGTGCGTGTGCCTTGAGTCTATATTGTTCTTTGCGGTTAGAAAAACTGTGCTGCGCGCGTACACTATGTGCGTTCTGTGCTGATGATTACAGTGTCACGCGCACTGTACGCAAATTATAATAAAAATACATTTATATGTAGCATGATGCGGACCACAAATGTAATGCTGACAGGCCAGATGCGGCCGCCTGTTGAGTATCCCTGGATTAGGCTATACTCTACAATTCGCAAACGAATTGTTCTTTTGAATCGAATCTTTTTAATGAACAGGTTAAAGTTCACGAGCAGTCTGATCAGTTCTCAAGTCTAATAAAAACCATCAAGGGTCACACAGTGGTCTATCACACACCATGAATCAAACTGACTTTATTCAAATAATTTCTGTTGCTTCATAATAAAGTCTGTTGTGTGAGTGAATCTGGGTCATTATAAAAAGTAACTTATTTTATCTCAGTTAGTTGCCAAGGAAACATTTCTCATTTTCATTTAGTTCAACTTGATAACTAGGCCTACTAAAATAGCTAACTACAACTAAAACTGAAATAAAAATAAATAAATAAATAAAAAAAGTTTAGGCTATAGACAAAAAACAACACTAAAAATGGCAAAAACACAAAACAAAATTGCTAAAACTTTAAATTAAATTAAGCTGAAATAAAAAATATAAAAATAATAAAACTATAAAAACTATAGTATCTCAATTACAAAAATATATGTGATGCGATCTGGGAAAACATCTCAGGTTACGCATGTAACCATGGTTCCCTGAGAACAGGGAACGAGACACTGCGTCTTAACGCATTTGGGGAACACCTTAGCAGGAACCGGTGTCTGAAATGCTATCAAATCACGGCAATCGTATTGGCCAGCGACAGCCTATGACGTCACTACTAGTGCGATCCGAACGCACATAAGGAGCACCTAGAGAACAAGTTATCCATGTAACGTCTGAAGGGACTGTTCAGCAGGGGGCCCCGAGGCATGGCAGGGAGACGCAGTGTCTCGTTCCCTGTTCTCAGGGAACCATGGTTACATGCGTAACCTGAGACGTTCCCTTTCGAAAGGGAACTCGCACTGCGTCTTAACGCATTTGGGGAACAAATACCCACGCCACCATGCTGAGGGGAGTGCATGCCAAAGAATGGCTGTGACAAATATCAGAAACCATCTCAAATGCTAAAAAAACACTCCTTCTAAGGGTCGCAAAGGCTGTCAGTGACAGCATTCCCTACAGCCACCACCCAAGCTATAAGCGTCACAGAGGCCTCCAGAAACATCTAGAGGCCTACCAAGGCCGCTCAAAGGCTTGGAACCAACAACTTCAAACAGAAGGGGTCCCTTTAAGGGTCCCTAAAGAGAGACGTACCTCCAGCTCCAACAGGAGCTGATCAATCAAGGGAGTTCTTACTAAAAGAACCCTTTAAACCTCAATGACCAACTCAGGGGCGAGGTTTCCTCAGCCTTCAATACTGATCTCCCAGGGAGGTCTCACAAGGGACCTTCAACCTTCCGATCAGACCTCGGGAGCGCAGTACTCTAAATAACGACCCTAATTGCGAGGGGAGTACCCACTGGACTCAACTGAGACGAATATTGACCAAGCTCAATGCAAGTACCAGGACACTCAGGAACCTAGCTCAACCCAGAGGATTGCTTTCAAGGTGACCCAAGGAGGGCCAACTACTTGGTAGCAAATCTAACTCTAGCAGAGATAGCCACTAGAGGTATGCAGACTTGGAATACTCGTTCGCAGTAAAAGCGGCCTGCCATACTCTGCAGTCTGAAAGGATGCGCTCACTAACATGCTCTGTGCCGGATCCACAGATGGGTTAAAAAAGATGGAACCAACACATCATTGGTCTAGCCTCAGGCCTAATGTGATGCGCCTGGGGTATAAAAGAATAAAAGCCAATTAAAAAATCAATTAAAAAGGAAATTATACCTGTATGATATTATACTGGACCAGCGCGGTTTGGAAAATGAATGGATGATTGATTCAGCTGCGGGCACCATCTCCTGGCGAGACTCGGGAATTCATTCAGCACACGACTCTCACAGTGCATTATGTGTAATCTCTAGTCGTTGAGTGTGCATCGGTTGTACACTCGTTATTGCAGTGCATTGTGGGATTGAATGAGTGTACTCAACATCGTCCACTATGGTTTCGGACACCAAATGGCTGTCCCCTCAAATAGAGCCCTATTTAAGGGTATAGGGAGCAATTTCGGACACAGCCAAAGCGTTTCAGACACCGGTTCTTGCTAAGGCGTTCCCCAAATGTGTTAAGACGCAGTGCGAGTTCCCTTTCGAAAGGGAACCCGTCGGATGTCGCAATGGAAAGTTTTCAGTAAAGTCAAAAAATAGGTTGAATGTCTTTTTTTTTTTTGTCATAATTGGGTTTTCATTAAATTATTATTCTATAACATCTCGTATCATCTCTGAAAATATCTTGGCAAAATTCACCTGTTAAGTGCAGAAAAATAGCGATTTATAGAGGCAAGATGACAGTCTTTACTGTTTAAGAACACACCCAGCGGAGGTGCACAAAAAATCGGCCATAGCTTTCCCTCTCTTAACACTACAAAGAAAGTTCACCTATCAAAATAAACCACATAACATGTAGAATGAAGGTGTGTTAATGCAAATTTCCCGCCAGTCCTGTATAAACTACGGCACGCAATTTATTAATTTTTTTTTTCTAATACAACGTTATCGTGAGAAGGCGGAGCACAAGAGAACAACGGAGCTATAATGAACACACATGTTCTAATTATGTGTTTATTAGAGGTTGAATTCAAATCAAATACTGCCAAATTGCCCATACTACTTCTGAATAGGATGTCTACTTCATAAAATGTATGAAAATATGGAAATATATGGTTCAGATCACTCAAATGAATGGAGGTGCCTTTAAATGGTCAGATATGGAGTTTGGGTGTCATCTAGTGAAAAAGTTTGGTACTGCACCCAAACAAAATCTTACTGAAAGCTCATTTTTGAAATATTTCAACCTAAAATTTGGAATGTTTTTTTTTTTGTTGTTGTTTCAGTTTAAGGGTAAAACATGTTTTGTAATATATTACTATAAAATATAAACAATTATATTTTTACATTTTTATAAACTTAAACTTCTATAACATTTTTTTATTTCACTTTCCCAATTTATTTCACTTCTACAATAATCTGACAAGTGCCTTCTTTAAAACAAGACCAACCTTAGGTCTATATTCCAAAGCATTCTTGAATTACAACCATTTATGTTTGGATAGTGCATTTTCATGTCTATGCAAAAAAAGGGGGTGACAGTTATTTAAACATGTTTTTCTCAGAATTCCGTTCCTGAAACTCAAAGCGATCAGCCGACTTCAGATAACCATAACTTTTGTAACAGACAAGCTAAGAAAGAAGTAAAAACAGATTTGGAAATGGCTCAAATCTTTTATCTTTCATATGGTATTGAAACCTGTTATAGGTAAAATTTCACCATGTGATGGGTTTTCACAGATCACATCACATATGTTTTTATTGAATGGCTGAGATGGTAATAATCGAGAGTGAGGAGTTGGAGTGGAGGAGGGATGTTGTAAAAACTGTCATGGGATAGAAGTAAGTCGGCTGTATATATAAGCCTCCCCTCGCACTGATTGGCTAGATTATCTGATTATCTAAACGAAGAGGACCAGAGGGTTAACAAGTTATGAAGTAAAATATCTAGCTTCTGCCAGACCAGACGTATTCTTTCAAAAGCTTACGATGTACGTATGTGACGCCAGTTCTGTTTTTTCTGTAATTTGAATACGGAAGGCAGTCTGGCGGAAGCTAGATATTTTACTTTTACTTTCTAGAAAATTTTAGAATTTCTAGATATTTTTTTACACAAACACATCAGAAGGCCTTTAACCCCCCAAATATGTTTATGATGGACGGATGTGGATGGAGACACTTTCTTCTTTCTTCAGCTCATACTCGTTTGGTAACGCATACTGCCATTGTAAAGTTTGGTTGCGTCAGGATATTTATTAATATTTCTCCGATTGTCTTCGTCAGAAACAAGAAAGTCATATGCATCTAGGATGGCTTGAGGGTGAGTAAAGCTTGGGGTAATTTTCATTTGAAAGTGAACTAATCCTTTAACTATGTTAATAAAATATCATTAATTACATAAAATAATTCATTATTTTTGTTTAAGTCTTACATTGTTTCTTTATATGAATGAAATAAACATAAAAGCTCAGAACTCTTTTAAGAGGATTTCAGCTTTTAGCACCTTCTGCCTTAAACCTTAATGGTAGAAACAGTAAAACTGATATCCGAACTGCTGCATTTTTTTAAAGAGACTTCGGGTTGAAAAGCTTTTGTGTAACAGACTAATAAAATGTAAGTGAAAATGGCTGTATCAGTGGTGCATCTGTAAAATGTCTGATCCAATTCTATAAAGGTTCCACAGCCTGATTTATAACAGTGTTTGTCAAGTTGGTCGAAGCAAGCCGGAATGGCTCCTCTACTACAAAGAACATTATTTAGAATTTACAATGAAGCATCTGTGACTTTTGGCTCGGTTTCTGGGACTGGGATGCAGATGCTTTCGAGATGCCCTGCGTTGCGTCTCATTTGCTTTTCACACTGATTTGAGAGCTGCTTCTACTCAAATACTAACTTCAGCCATTACAAATGTCAGTGTGGGTATTTCCTCTATCACATTGCTGCAGCTGCATACTGGCTTTCATAACCACACATAGCAGAATTATTTCACAATATAATGAAGTGACAGTTGAATAAAAACAGACATGCTATCATGGGATGCCAAACAGTCATCACTTAAGATGTTTTAATTACACCAAAATACATCTGTCATCCGGATGTGTTTACCCGTCATTTTTCTTTCTATACTCCACACGAGAAGATCTTTGGTAGTATATATGATCACATATCCCTCCAGTGAGATCACCTGTTGCAAGAATCACAAAGATTGCATGAAGAAATAAGTGTCATTCAGAGATTTATGAATGTCTCCAGTCACTCATGACTTGGCTGGAATCAGATATTTTCCTGATATTTTAGACAGCACTGCTATTAGTTAAACATATTTTCTGTTCCCCTGACATTGAATTGGTGAAATATAAATAAAGTTGCAGAACACTATAAAGAAACATTTGTAGGAAATGATTGAGGACTGAGTTGTGTTTTTGGTAGTTTGGTACAGGCTTACATATACAGTGCTCAGCGTAAATGAGTACACCCCCTTTGAAAAGTGACATTTTAAACAATATCTCAATGAACACAAAGTTTTATATAACATCTGTTTAACTTATAACATTAAAGTAAGGTTGAGAATATAACTTAGATTACACATTTTTCAGTTTTACTCAAATTAGGGTGATGCAAAAATGAGTACACCCCACTGAAAGTCTCTGGAGCAAAGCTAAATTTTAGACAACAAATGTCTAATTAACAAGGATTCAACCACAGGTGAGACTAATTATTCATTACACAGGTGTCCAGCAGACAGTTGCCTGTAAAAGGGTGTTAAAACCCCTTCCCATTTCATGCTGTCAGCAATGGCAACACATGGAAGAGAAATGTCACAAGATCAGAGAAAGAAAATAATTTCTTTACACCAGAAAGGTGAAGGCTACAAGAAGATCAGCAAAGCTTTACTTATCAGTCAGAATACTGTAGCAAAAATGGTACAAAAATTTTAAAAAGTTGGAACTGCAACCATCTCACAGAGACGTCCAGGTAGTTCACGGAAGTTATAACACCTCGACAGGAGCGTCTTCTGATGAGAAGGGTTGAAGAAAATCAGCATGCAAGTTCACTGCAGTTATCTAAAGTAGAAAGCCAAACTGGGGTGACTATTTCCCGTGACACCATATGGTGTACACTGCAGAAGAATGGCATGCATGGGTGCTGTCCACGAAAGAAGCCTTTCCTAAAGCCCAGGCACAAAAAAGCCCGCCTAGAGTTTGCCAGGGCCCATGCTACTGGCTACTGGGGCTCTATACTCTGGAGTGATGAGACCAAGATAAATGTTTTTGGAACTGTTGGCTTCAAAACTATTTGGCATTGCAAAGGTGAGGAATACAAAGAAAAATGCATGGTGCTTACAGTGAAACGTGGTGGCAGTGACCTTATGTGGGGCTGCATGAGTGCTGCTGGTGTCGGGGAGCTGCATTTCATTGATGGCATCATGAATTCACAGCTGTACTGCTCTATACTGAAAGAGAAGATGCTACCATCACTCCGTGCCCTTGGTTGTCGTGCACTTTTCCAACATGACAATGATCCTTAACACACATCGAAGGCCACTGTTGGATTTCTGAAGAAGAACAGGGTGAAAGTGATTCAGTGGCTCCTGATCTGAACCCAATCGCACACCTAAGGGAATTATGAACAGACAAATCGAGCATCACTCTCCATCCAGCATCCAGTCTCTAAAAGAGGTCATTCTTGAAGAATGGAAAAGATAGATGTTGCAAAATGTTGCCAACTTGTTCATTCCATTCCATAGAAGACCTTTGGTGCTGTCATTAAAAATCATGGAGGTCATACAAAGTACTAGATGTAGTAGTTTTTGTTGTGGGGTGTACTCATTTTTGCATCACCCTAATTTGAGTAAAACTGATGTGTAAATGTGTAATCTAAGTTATATTAACCTTACTTTCATGTTATAAGTTAAACAGATGTTATATTAAACTTAGTCTTGTCAACATTTTGGAAATAGTTTTTGGAAATTCAATTCTAATACTGTTAGTTCCTTCAATTTAGTAAAACATGCCAAAATCATGCTGCTCACTTCACAGTACCGACTGCAAATTCTAATTTTTGTCAACAAAAAAAAAAAGTATTTTTTAAAAAAAGTTTTATTTTGCCAAATTAGATTATTTTAATACAAATTTGAGTTCTTAATATTTTAATAAAGGTACACTATGTAACTTTTAGCCCTCTAATGGTTAAAAAAAACAACTGCAACATGCATTTTGTGAACATGACCCTTCATAATAGATAATGCTTTATAATGAACTCTGTTAGAGAGCTTAATAAAATACCTTATTCATCTGTTGGGTAATAAAAACACCATCTCTGTGTCATTTTTATAACATTTTAATTCCCTTAGATCTCACCATCTCCGAAAAGCCAAGCCAATGGTGATTCTTGTTTCTTGTTGATTCCATATACACGTCAAAGTAGCCACCTAGCTGGAGCAACTTTTCTCTATTTACAGATATGACACACATGGGTGAGTGACGTATGTACACATTTTCCCCTGAAAACCATCCAGTCAGGTCTAAAATATAAACACTTATAATAGGCTTACCATAGTGAATCAGGGTAAGACAAAAAAGAAATGATGGTGTATTGACTCATTATTTAAATTTTGTTAATTTTGAACAAAAAAAAAGTTACATAGTGTACCTTTAAAAGGTAGCCATTAACTAAAAGGATTTTACTCAGATCAAGGTTATTAACTAAAACTAAAACCATAAAAAAAATTCATTACTTGGAAAAAAATAAAATAAACATTAACTGAAATAAAATTAAATATATATATAAAAAAACAATTTTAGCTAGTTATTTTAGCTAGTTGCCAAAGCAACATTTCTTATTTTCTTTTAATTGAAGTTTAAGTACTAAAATAACTAAAACTAATAAACTAAAACTAAAACTTAATAAATACTATATATTGTAGACATAAAAAAACACAACATGACAAAAACACACAACAAAATTTAACTAAAATTAAAATGAAAACTGAAAATATAAAATCTAATTCAAAATATTAACTAAAACTATAAGATAAATTATACTAAAATAACACTGACCCAGATTAATTTGATGCATATTGTTACAAATATTCAGTTGTGTTTGTTCTTAGTTTCGTTTTCATGGACTTTTATTTTGTAATCATGAGTCACATGCGTTCCCTTGTTCTTTTCCCGCTTCTCTTTAGTTGTCATGATTACTAAAGTCATTAGTTTGTTTAGTTCAGCTGGTACATTAATTACCCAGTTTGTCAGTATATTTAAGTTCAGCTTTTTCCTGTTTAGTATCTTGTCTCATTTGTGTTAGTGTTTGTGTCTAGAGTGTATACAGCATCCAGCTTTGTTCTGTTTTATGCTGTGGATTACTATTAAATACTCATGTTTGAACTTTATCCTTCTCAATAATCTGTCTGTGCGACACTTGCTGACAGAAGACCGGACCTCAAAAAATGGATATTGCAGCAAAATTTTCTGCATTGGCCCAGAGAGGCCTTAACTTTTTGAACTTCACGGAGCAGTTCTCCCTTCTTGCCGTCACCTGCACAATGACGAAACCATCAAATCACTGTTCTGGATTGGGGCGAACTACCATCACCCTGTAGATCTCCCAGACACCTCAGAACCTGACCGGAGGGAGCCCATCATCAAGTGTCAGGAGAGCCACCACCAGCCGCAATGAGTGAGCCAGAACCCAACGTGGAAAGGACAGCGCCATCCATCAACCTGGAGTCCCAGAGTGAGTCTGACCAGGGGTGTGAGCCAGTGACATCAGTGGCAGAGGAATACTGGTGGAATTGGAATTGTTGCGCTCAGGCTCTCCACCCCTACAGCTTCAGGGTTCTTCCTTCCCTCCGGCTCCACATCTGTCCCCTGTCACACTGGCTCCACCTCAGTTCTCAGGCACTCTGGCTCCACCTCAGACACTCGCCATCGCGACTCCGCCTAGGTCTTCAGTGCCAGTGGTGTCGCTCAAGCCTCCTTCTCTTTGCATGTATTCATGGGTCACATGCATTCCTTTGTTCTTTTCTTGCTTCTCTTTAGTTGTCATGGTTACTAAAGTCATTAGTTTGTTTAGTTCAGCTGGGTTACATTAATTACCCTGTTTGTCCAATGCTATCTCACGACCAATTCATACGTATTTTACGAGGTGGCTAATTCATATGAATTCATGTGACCTCACTCGTACGAATTCGTACGATTTGTCTAAACCCCAGTGATGGGTAGGTTTAGGGGCGGGGTTTGGGGTAGGGCATTCCTATGAATTCATACAAATTTGTCAACTCGTAAAATATGTACGATTTAGCAAAAAACGTATGAATTCCTATGAGTGAGGTCGTATGAATTCGTACAAATTAGCCTCCTTGTAAAATACGTACGAATTGCCGTAAGATCCGGTTGATTTGTCTGTATACTTAAGTCCAGCCTTTTCCTGTGTTTAGTGTCCAGTCTCATTTGTGCTAGCGTTTGTGTCTAGTGTATGCAACTTCCTTTTGTTCTGTTTTATGCTGTGGATTACTATTAAATACTCGTGTTTGAACTTTTATCCTTCTTCGTCTGTCTGTGCGACTCTTGCTGACAATGTAAATGTTTTTTTTTTGTAACATTATAAAAGAATAAATAAACTAATATTTAAGAACTGATTATTTAATTACATATTGATTAAAGGATTTATGCCAAAAGTCAACAGAACGATCACTTGCAATGTGCTAGCATATTAATATAAATTAAAACAACACTATAGAGGGGCATGAATTCAAGAACAAAATGTTACACAGGCTAGAATGTATAACATTTTTTTTTTTTTTGAATCTGGTCTTAATTACTTACTGTGCTGGAGTTCCCTGATTTTAAACTTTGGCTGATCAGAAAGCTCACGTGTGAATTGAACGACCTGATAAACTGCAGAAAAAGTGCAACTACAGTAAACTTGATGCAGATATTCTATAAATACACTCAGACTGCTTATAAAATTAAAACATCACTGCACAATTTGCTTTTTTTTCATTCTTTCTTTTTTTTATTGTCGTATATGATCTGACAAATGGTTTTACAGATCTCACAGACTGTCTGGTATAAAGGCCACATGCCTTTTCTTTTATGTCTATGAGGTCATCCAGTACTGTCAAGGAACGATGTGATGATGAAAACTCTCTTGTATGTTATGAAAAAATGGCCCAGGTGTCCCATGGGAACCTTTAGGAATAAATTATACCTCTGATGAATCACTTATCATGTAAGGATGACTGAACCTCTGCTGTATTGCATTTTCCATTATGAAGACTTTTCTCTGTTGTAAAAAGACAGATGGAGTCAAGGAAAGAACTGTTTTAGGCATTAATATCATTTCTCTTTGAAATGTTCTAATGATATTGTCCTAATGGCAAAAAAATACAGCATTACTAGTATGTAATGAGATACTGTCTGTTTACATTTAAATTACATCCAAAACTAAATCTGCTTGGGAATTTCAAAGACATTATTGAACAATGCATAATGTCCTTTTCTTTTTATTTTCAATTGCGAGATTGTGTAATTATCTTCTCCTGTCCCTTACATTAAATTGAATTTACCTCAGAGATATTACTTCTGTTGGGATTAACAATTAAACCAAGTAGCCCATTTAAACTTGTAGCCTAATGTTGCTATAGGTTGGTTACTGTAATCATGGTTATTTATTTACTTATTTTAACAATTCTGTCAGAAATCACTTCAGTTAAAGAAATTATAGAATAAAAGCAAAGTAATGTGTTCTATATTCTATAGAGCACATTACTTTGCTTCTATATAGAACACATTACTGTAATTTTATTTGTTTGTTGTTAATTATGTGTTTGTTTGTTTATAATTCATTTTTCTTTATAATAAATGTTTAATGGGAAAAAAAAAAAAACTTTGGGGGCGCTCGCCATTAGTTCGGAATTTGGTGTAGCAGCGGAACTGATGAATAAAGCCAAAGGTTACTACCGGACTGTATTTTGAGGAGGACAGGAGGTTGAATAACAGGAAGAGGAGCAGCAGCCACTATGGCGGAGGTATGTGAATAAAAACAATATTTTATTACAATTTCCTCTTGTATATTGACAAAGAATGACGTCTCAAATAACACGTTATAATAAATGTTTTATTATCCTACTATTCGGATAATACATTCGTGTCTTCTTTGTAATACCATTATTATTTGACACGTTAGCGCTTCTCTAGTGGTCGTCAAAGATAATTATCTACGTCGATCATTAACTTTAGTAAAATTTAAATCCTTAGTTTCACTGTCAGTATAAATATAAAACCATGTATCATGTTTAAAGTGAGCTTCATGTTGTCATCCGATTTCAGTCGTTTTATTTTGACATATTTAAGATTATGCTATAAGGGCGTTGTGTGTGGTTTTTTTTTTGTGTATATGGATATGATTTCCTGTGTTTTTAAAAATCAGCTTTGGTCATAATAATTAGAAATGTTATTTTAGCAGCAAATCAGGATATTAGAATAATTTCTGAAGGATCATGTTACACTGAAGACTGGAGTAATGATGCTGAAAACTGAGCTTTGATATCACTGGAATAAATTACTTTTTAAAATATATTCAAATGGAAAACTGAAATTGTAATAATACTTCACAATACTACTGTTTTACTGTATTTTTGATCAAATAAACGCAAACTTTGTGAGCATAAGAGTCTTCTTTCAAAAACATTAAAAAACTTAAACTGTATTGTATGTTATAGATGTCTTGCTTGTGTTTAACCTCGTTGATATTTACAATTATAATACAAATCATATTATTTTGACAAGAAAAATGTTAGTTTAGTTTTGAGTTTTTGGCTGCTAAAATGTAATATTAAATATTTAAATGTAATATTGCTAAAATGTAAGATGATTTGAATAATACATTTCATAATCTGTTGTTTTCTCTCCAGACGCACAGCTTGCAGGACCTGCGGCAAGCAGCCGTCGCCTCCAAGGTTTTTGTTCAGAGAGACTACACCTCCGGCACCATCTGCAAGTTTCAGACCAAGTTCCCAGCAGAGTTGGAGAGTAGGGTGTGTAGAGATCCATAGCAAACACAAGGAACAATTTAGATTCTTTAATTTGTAATTTTTATGCTCCACATAAAAACGAAATTGTGTTTCACACATCCACCACTCAATGCAAAACAATTGGTTAAAAAAAAAAAAATTAAGTAACCACTTAAAGGTGCAATGTGTATATTTTCACGGTATCTAGCGGTGAGGTTGCGAACTGCAACTAACGGCACACACCCCCGCACCCCTCCCTTTTGGAGAAGCTACGGTGGCCATCTGGCCGACACGACAAAGATGTCGTCCTCTTAGACAGCAAAGAGTAACTTACATTAGCCAGTGAAGCAATGAGGTTTCTTCTTACTTCTAACAAAGAACGGTCTCTGCTAGAGTTGTCAAAAGTACCGACTTTGGTACCTAGTTGGTACTGAAATTTTAAAAATGTGACGCTTTGAGTGCTGTTGAGTGGATTCGTAAACACCTCTGACTGGCCATTGTGTTCAGGGCTCATCGGATATGTCAGTGATTGGTTACAATGATCAACGCTGTAAAAACATTGTAAATAGTCATCCATGATGCTCTTCACCAAGCGCTTACAGATACACATGGGAGCGTTTGAAAGCAGGCGTCTATCACGGACAAGTCCGCTGATAGACACCTGCTTTCAAATTCAAACACTTCCATGTGCTTTCAAACGCTGCCGTGCATTGATCATTGTAGCCAATCACAGACATATCCGATGAACGTGTCAACACAATGGCCAATCAGAGGTGTTTACTCAAAGTGTCACATTTTTAAAATTTCAGTACAGATAGGTACCAGAGTCTGTACTTTTGGCAACTCTAGTCTGTGCTTCTAATAAACCAGACAACGACTACTACTACTACTACTACTACTACTTCATGCGTATTCAATGTAGTGACGATGCAAGCTGCCTCTAAAAACACCAACGGACATAGTGACGAAACACGATCTGTAGAGCAGTTTGACCGTTTAGGGTTACTGTAGAAACTTGCCGGAGCATAATGGCGACTTGACATGGAGGGGGGACCTGCAGTGTGTGAGATATGTCATTATGTAAGATCTTTATGCACCACTGAAAACATAGTTGTGTATATTATATTGCATTTCTGTCAATAGATCCTCCCAAATTTTACACATTACACCTTTAATTAGTAACCACTAATCTCAGGGCTCCAGACTGCAACCCATTTGCATTGCATTTTGCTACCATTTTTCCTGCTGGTGCGACTAAATTTTGTCAGAGGTCACACTGGACCACCACATTTGAATGTTCCACTGTGATTGTACTTGGCAAAGGTTAATAGAAACAGGCGAATTGCTGTTATTTAGGAATGAGATTGCATGGGTGGTTGAATCGAGACCTCAACCTTTTAACGATTAATCGTGCAGCTCTAGTTCACACCTCTCACAGAGTGTGAATGCTGATAATTGTTTTATTGTTATAGATTGACAAGCAGCAGTTTGAGGAGACCATGCAGACCCTGAATAATCTCTATGCAGAGGCGGAGAAGCTGGGCGGCAGGTCATATCTGGAGGGCTGTCTGGCCTGTCTCACTGCATACACAATCTTCCTCTGCATGGAGACCCACTATGAGAAGGTGAGTTTACAGAGATGTAGGCTGTAGATATCACCAATATGACACTAAGTTTACATGGACAACAGTAATCTAATTATAGACAATATTCTTAAGGTGTTTATAGGAGTTTCTTTTAGAATATTCCTTTCATGTTCCCGTTTTACACGTTAAAGAACATAGATCGATTAATGGCATACGTCATTACATCCCCATGCCACACCATCCGACATTCCCTCCAGAATTTCATGTATCAACATACAGTTCGTCTTCGTTACTTCGTTATTGTACCATGTTCAATTTCATTTTTAATTTTACGAAAGCTTCAAGTGCAGTTAATTATTTGTCATGTTATACATGCAAGTAGATGACGGCAGATACAAATTCTCCAACAACAAAATTCTCCTCTGTACTTTCATTCGGCAACATTTCATTCATGCCACCGCGACAAACTCAGAGGTACCGGATGAAGGATGAGATGAGAGGAATTTTATTTGTGCCTACTTGCCCGAAGCTATGCTCTCTTGTTTGCCATCAAATGGTTGACCACTGCAGTGTGTGTGTTTCCTTTTGCAAAACGCAGCGAAAACTCCCACACAACGTTAATAGTGTGATTAAGGTGTGAACATGTATATACATGCACTTCGATAATGCGACTAAAATAGGTATACCCCACATCTTAATTCGATTTGTGTTTACTTCGAGTATGACTTTAGCCAGATTAAGGTAATCAGAAATCGCTGTTTACATGGAAGTTTCTTAATCAGTATTGTCTTAATCATGTTAATATTGGAATATTGTTGTCCATGTAAATGTACTTACTGTCGATATGGATTTTAATAATATGTTAAATTCATTCAGGTGCTGAAAAAGATTGCCAAGTATATCCAGGAGCAGAATGAGAAGATCTATGCTCCTCTTGGGCTTCTCCTGACTGACCCCATAGAGAGGGGACTCAGAGTTGTATCCTTTCCTAGAAACATGATTTGGGTCTTTCTGTCCCCTGGTGAAACAGGGGATTCCTGACATGAAGGATTTGCCATTGAATTCTGGTAGCATTTACTGTAGAAACTTACTCTACCGTTCAAGTTTGGTGTCAGTAAGAATTTATTTTATTTTTTTAAAGAAATTAATACTTTAACTTAGCAAGGATGCATTAATTTGATCGAAAGTGACTTTTATAATGTTGTGAAAGATTTCTATTTCAAGTAAATACTTTTAAACGTTCTATTCATCAAAGGATCTTGATAAAAATATTAAGCAGCACAATTGTTTTCAACATTGATATTAAGAAATGTTTCTTGAGCAACAAATCATATTAGAATGATTTCTGAAGAATCAAGTGACAATGATGGCTACTGAAGAAATTACATTTAAATACATTAAAATGACTCAAAGTCATTTTAAACTATTATATTATTTCACAGTATTAATGTTTTTATTGTATTTTTGATCAAATAAATGATGAATATAAGAGATTTTTCAAAAAAACTTTGAAAAATCTTACTGACCCCAGACGTTTGAACAGTAGTCTACATCAGATAAAGATGTCTTGCTCAAGGAAAAGTAATGAGAAGCTTTTTCTTCCCCATGTTCAAGTTGGAAGACCTTAGTTTAGTAATACGTCTTTGGCTGCTAAAATTGAATATTCTATAGATTTCCTTGTAGGTGAATGGTCAACTTTCCGACAAAATGTCAAATACTTTCAGAGATTTACGGCACTTAATTTCCTCAACTTGAGTTTTTAAAGGTGGAGATTACTATTTTTGAGGATAGAAGTATTGGTTCAAGATAAAACACACCAAAGGTAAGTCCCTTTTTACCTGAACTAAGACTTTTTTTTTTGCACTCTGCTATATATCTCATTCTTTTTTAGGTGTATTGGCTACAATAAATGAGTTCATCCTGAAATAATGCAATGTAATATTTCTTCTTGCAGGATCATGTTTGGAATGTGATTATTGGCCTGCTGGACTCAGAACCTGCTTATCCATCTCATGAAATCACAACCCTATTGCTTTAAATGTAGATAGTATACCTTTATTTTGATTCATTAATATTTTTTTTTGACAGAGTGAGAGAGTGATTATCTTACTGAAACTCTCCAATTCAACTTTCCTTTATTTAGCAGCTTTCTAATGTGTTACTTAATCAGAGTTATTTTAAATATTTGTTGTGCCATGTAATTTTATATTGCAGCGTTTCATTTCTTTACATTGCGTTCCTGTCTCTTGTTTTCTGTATATACTTGTCTTGAATGGGAAGTATAGATTAAGTGCACAATGTTCTGTCACAATACAGATGCATCTTGAATATTAGAATTGTTTGTGACTCTGCGTTCCCATAGTAAAAATTTGTTTGAGAAATCTGCTCAAATATGTGCTTGTTAAAACTGTCAATACAAGAAACTTTGGTTATGTGTACATGGAAATTTGAGCCTGATAATTACAATTTGTTGTATGTAATGTTTTTAAGTAATAATCAGTTTAGTTACTTTATAACTTTGTTCCATTCCTTTCCCCTCTACAAAAAAAGTTTGTTTTCTTTTGTAACACTACATTTTACTATATTTACTAGTGAACTACTGTACTTTTATTTGGGTCTGCAATATAATCCTTATTACACACAGATGCCATAAAATCCTTAAAAGGCACGGTTTGCATTTAATATTGCATATCCAGCTTGTATTTCAGACTGCTGTTAGTTTAACCTGTTTCTTGCATAAATCTTTTTATCAGTGTTGTATCATAATGTCTTTTTTGAAAATCTTTTGACACTTATTTAAACTATGTATCGTACAATAAATAGTGTTTTCTTGAACAAATTAATTCCATTGTCTGCAATCATTTATTTTATATGTATTTTATATTTAGAGGAACATTCCATGTTAGTTAGCTTTAAAATAGAAATGAAACGTAAGGCTTTTCTATTGTGACGTATATCTGAGTGAAACAGCTTCTCGAACAAGAAAAAATGTAGGGCAGGACTTGATTTTGTCAATGGGGAATCAATTGGATGGTTGTGATCTCATGTGAGTGACAGGTTGTCCCGCCCTCGCACCAGTAAACACGTCATCAGAAGAGATTTTCATTTAAGATTACGATTCAGATTTTCATTAAAGATTACGAGGGTGGCACGTCCTGATTTTGCTGAGTTAGATGCGTTCCTGGGTCAACATATTTGGTTGACCCTGGAACAACGTTCCTTTACAAACATTTAGTCCTAACCATATCTCTACCCCTAAACCTAACCCTACCCATAAGTTATCCCTAAAATCAGAGGGAAATGATAGATGAATAACACTGATGTGGAAGCACCAATTCCTGATTTTAAGCCTAAACTTGACATAATCTGTAAACTTGTCCCTCAAATCTGATTGGTTGATTTGAATGTTGTTCCAGGATCAACAAAGATGTTGACCCAGGAACATGTTGAACTCAGCAAAATCAGGTTCTGCACGAGGCGCATGAACTTAAAGGCCCGCTGAAGTGTCTTGGAACACGCAGCATTATTCAATGTGTTGACGGAAGGGCGATACATCGAACAGCCCCGCCCCTTTTTTTTTAAATAGCCAATAGCGTTTCGTTTATATCACAGCTCGACCAGAGCCGTTAAACTCAGTAAAACCTCTGTTTCCTTTTAATACCTAACCGTTTCTCCTCCTAATCACTTTAAAATACAGCATTCTGTGCAGAATTTAAATGGGTCCGATACCTTTCGTGGTCTGAGCCGACTCGCGGATACGATCCTCCATCCTCTCTGTGCTCTCGTGTCCCTGGGCCATAGCAGACTGTGCTTGCGCTGCGGCGGTTCACGTTATACTAACGTGAAAACGGACTTCATTTGCATCAATGGAAAGCATATTTACACTGTCTGAATCGTTCCCTATTCTCTATATAGTGTACTATGTGCCATTCGCCATGTAGAAACTAGTAAATGTGTGAACAAATGACCAATTTCTACGGAGCCCCGCACATGACATGCGCATGATTTAGTAAATTAAGGGAACGAATTACTAAATCGTTCCCCTCGATTTACTAATTTGTGCAAACGATTTAGTAATTAATTCCCTCGATTTACAAAATCGTGCGCACGATTTCCTATTTCATTCATGATTTATAAATCGAGGGAACGAAATAGGAAATCGTGCGCATGTTTTAGTAAATTGATGGAACGAAATAGTAAAATGTGCGCACGATTTAGTCTACTATTTTTTTCCTGCATGTCCGGGGCTCCATAGATTTCAGACGCAGCTTCAGTCTGTTGATAGTGTAAGAGGGGGTGGGACTTCAGATTCTAGAGAGCATTTGATTGGACAGCAGATTTGATGAGAAGCGCGATGTGATGTCATGAAAATCCATGATCCATTTTAGCAGAAGTGAGAGACTGTAAGTTTTGAATTCTTATATCTCCTAAATGTGAATTTTGTCATTGTTTTGGAACACACCAGCTTATTCATAACATTAAGGCTAAGATATTCATACTAAAGCTAAAAAACTTAAATTTTGATTTCAGGGGGGCTTTAAAAAAAATGATGAGCACGGATAAATCATTTATAATAAATACTGCTTTATTCCTTTAAAAAAGAAAAACAAAGAATTGATTTCATGGTGACTTTAAAATAACTCTTTAAAATAACAATTGTTATTGCACCCCTGACCGCTAGAGGGGAGGAAAAGCCTTCACACCGAAAATCTTCATGACGTCAGGGGTGTCAGTTAAATTAAATTCAGTGTTGTTAGGGTGTTTGCTGCTGTTTTGAGGTGTCGTTTTTAACTGGGATTTAATCGTTTTTAAAGGGTGACATACGTTTATTTGTCTAAATCAGTTGCGTCTTGAAACGCGTATAATGTTATTGAATGAGACTGGTGTGCTAAGCTAGTTGCTAATGTTTAAATGAGTTCAAATTAGCGTTTAGATTCACAAACTGATGTTTAATGCCATTCACTTTCCCTGATATACTTTTTTTTGTATTCGACACATACTTGAGCCAGTGGCAATAAAATAACATTTAAAGTGCCTTAATTTTAGGTTTAATTTGGATATTTGTCGGTGAATTAATCATCTTTTTCTTTAGTTGGACTCAACGAACACAAGCGACGTCAATATTGTTGTTTTATACATGATGTTTGGGCTGTAAGTTACTGATCCGCTCTTTAATATGTTTCTTTTTTCTTAAGTGTAATGAAATCTAATCAGGACTGAAAGCATCTCCTGTGAGTCTCTGTGGATAAAGATCGTCCTCCAGCACCCTGGCTCTTCCCTGCGTCAGTGGCTGTTACCTCCCCAAACAAGAGACAGCATTTATCCATACCGTCCGTGGGGAGCTGGACGTATTTCAACAGAAAAATGAGCTGAAAAGGTAACTAAGTTACTTAACACATCTGAAGAAAGGAGCACCAACAGTAGTTAGTAGTAATACTCACCAAAATTATTAGGAACTGTTTTAGTAGGGTCCTGGGGCATTCTGCCTTTAGAGATTTTACGTTTTTTTTTTTTTGTTTTTTTTTTTTGTGGTAGCCTGCCTATAACCCACACATGAAAAGTTTATTACTACAATTATTTATTAGTTAACATAATTTCTTTTCTTTTTCTTTTTTTTTTTTTTGGCATAGGATACACATCTATGAAGTATTTTATATTATAAGCATCTGGAACCTTCACAGAATTTTCTACTTCAAACTTAACATTTTCTTCCATTGAAAATGCTTATACAGATATTGTTTTCATTTTACCTGGATCTTGATTTATTGTAGTCATTCATTGATTTATGTAGTCTTTTTGAATATTAGAAAGCCAAGTTTTTCCTAATATCAATTGTCATTAGAACAGAACACAAGAAAACTAGCTTGGTCCATAATTCATGAAGGTCCAAACTTTAAAGCTCTAGGTTCTACTGTGTACTTGCCCTTATAAATATGTACCATAATAATATTAATTCTTCTAATTGTGGTATTTGTTAATGCTATATTTACAGATAAGACCATTGATGGCTCCTCATTACCATACTTATAAGGCCTAGTACTTTCTATGAAAAGCAACTACAACGTGTTACTACAATAAAATGTTATCAATTCTTGTAAAGGTGTTCACGAGTAGTTTTTTTTAATATAAAAGCCTTATAAGTGTAGATAGCTGCATGTTTCTTTTGAAAACCTTAGCACTTTTCATGAAAGGTCTGGATGGGTCATACTTTGGGTTTACCCCCACCAATCTACACCCCTGTTGTGTGTGTAAAGATATATTTAAATATGATATATGTAAATATAATTTAACTATATCTTCCATATATCTTTAAATGTTGTAGCGTTTTACTCTTCCCGCCTGTCCCGAGCCGACTTCGCTTCCTGATTCACCAAACCACCGCCAATCTCCCCAACCTCAGCACATTCTCTGTGGGTGAGGGCTGTGCCCGCAGAGTCGTGGTGTGCTATTCCGACCTCAGGTAAAGCTGCCAGAGCTATTGTCACGTGATATGCTCACAGAAATTTGGTGTTTCATCATTGTGGTGCATCTGACAGATTGCCAGAAGAGGATTATAGTGATACAGAAATCAGCTCCCATGTACGAGCACACAGTCGGGACAGGGAAATGGAGGACAAAGGCAACAGACACAGAGCCAGACGACCAGACAAGGCTATTTACGTGCCACGCGCTATGAGACATAAGGTAGATCTGGAGCAACCGAATCTCAAGGAATCATCAGAGGTTTCTAGCTCTGATGTTCCTAAGGAACCTCTTGTATCCAATCAGGAGACAGAGGTAGACAGCACTGACCAATCACTGGCCGATCAGGAGTTTGTGCAGCTTTCAAGGAACGGGCCTTCCCCGTGGCCTCCAGCCTGGGAACAGACTGTGTCTGTCTTCATGTCTTTGACATTAGATGACCAAGCAGATGAAAATTGTGCCAGCGACACGGTCCTTCCCATTGATGCGACACTCCAGCAGCAGAACTTTGATGAGAGTTTGCTCTCTGAGGTATTGTAACTTAATGGGTCTCGTACAATAATTTGCTTGGATTATTCATATTTAAATGCACAGGAGAACTTCTCATGAAACATTTCCATCTATTTCACAACATTAACATTAGAATGAGGCTAACAAATTCATGTAATGAATATGGAATATTCTAAATGAGTGACCACATGTTTGGGCCTGTTTACACCTGGGCTGCGTTTCTCAAAAGCATCGTAAGCCTAAATAGATCGTAGAACCATTGAAACCAATGGTCTTTACGAACAACTTGGTTAACAATGCTTTTGAGAAACGCAGCCCTGGTCACTTCATGCATTCTCTCTGACCGGATAGCTATCCTATTGTTAAAGGGTTAGTTCACCCAAAAAGTGAAATTTCTGTCATTAATTACTCACCCTCTTGTCATTCCAATGACATGAGGGTGAGTAATACTGAGTCGGCGTTCTGACGTAGAACCTGGAAGCTCTTCAACGTAAACTGTGATAGGAGAATGACAGGGAAATTGTTGAATAAAGTAATAATTTTTTTGTTTTTGCGCACAAAAAGTATTCTCGTCGTTTCATAAAATTAAGGTTGAATCACTGCAGTCACATTGACTATTTTAACGACGTCTTTACTACATTTCTGGATCTTGAATGTGGTAATTTCATCAATTTTACTTCTCCAAAAAACATGTGGGAGTGTTTTAGGGCTCCCGTTAGCCAGATATGACAGAGCTACTGCAACACGCATCACCACAGACATGGCCTGCCACAGATAATTAGTTGAGTGTCTCTTTAGCAAGCCGACATGTAAAATGCCGCAAATTAAAGTGAAAGTTCGGCGTCACATCTTGAAGCTCAACACACACTCATATTCATTAAAAGATTTGTGAATAACTTGCGTTCTATGATCTTGAAATTAGCTGATGATAAATAAAATGCAGCTTATACTTACCTGTTGCTTTCATTGATGTGAACACTGTTAAATCTGCATTCAGCGTGGTAATTGAAAATCGGGTTTATATTAGTTTTGTGTTGACACATTTATGTAAATGGAACCGCTTTAACAAATCAGATAGCCATCCAATCAGCAAAAACAAACTTTTTAAGTTTGTTATTTGCATGTTACATGCCCAAACCATCATATATATATATATATCTCATATATACCATATAAGGCTTTTCACACAACCTTTACTTTACTGCCTTTTGTCACTCTCAGCAAGCATATGAAGACTATTAAGTTGCACCGTGTCATAATGTTTCAGATGATAAAAAAAAAAACAACAACAAAAAAAAATTGTTTTTTACATTATGGAAAATACAGTGATGAAATATCTTTGTATCATATACAAGGTCACCCAGAGTAAGTGATTTTTGTGTACACGTTTTCATGCACGGTTAGTGAATGAGACCCAATGCATCTCTTGCCATAATTACCATCATTTTCATTCTGTTTTCTGTCTATCTTTATTCATTTTGTCTTTGTCAGATCAAAGCCAAACTCAAATTTGGGGACATCACCATACTGAACACCTGCAATGATTTCCCTGCCTATGCAAACATCTGGCTTGACCCAGAGGAGTTTGGCCACGTCATTGAGATCTACAACTTTCCTGCCTTTTTTAAAACGGACGACCTTCTTGATGCCTTTGCTGATTATAGGTGATATGTCACCCTTATAATGTGAGAGAAATAATAATAATACTACAAATCCATAAACTGGTCTACTTCTGTTTCCAGTGAAGGGGGGATGAAGATCAAGTGGGTGGATAACACTCATGCTCTCGGGATATTTTCAAGTCAGTCGGCAGGTATTGTTTCATCAGGCAGCATTTTTGCATTCATCTATCAAGAATTATCATCCTTTATTTTTTATGTTTGACTGACATATTTGTTTTTTTTCAGCTACACAGGCACTCTCTATTCAGCACCCGATACTGAAGACCCGCGCACTTCTAGAGGGCAGCCAGAAAGCAAAGTGGAAAGCAGCCAGACGAGCAGGTACCAAAGCTAAGCCACAGAATAATGTCTTTCAGAAATGTGTTGATTTTTATATTAGAAGATGTTAGTTCATCCATGATCAAGAAAAAGAAACATTTTTACAACAAAATACCTTGTTCAAACATAGGTGTATAACTTGTATTTTTTTTTTTTTTTTTTGAACGTGTATGTATTTTTTAATTTTGAATTGATCAGTAGGCACATAAAAACATCATGTCACTGATCTGTGTAATAAACATTATGTATGATGATGATGATGTCTCCCCCATGCAGAGTTCATTCAGCCGGTGAGGGAAAGGCCACAAACGGACGCAGGGGTGGCTCGCAGAATGGTGACCAGAGCACTGGGGTTGAGAGGAGGTTTAAAGAAATGACTACGACTGAATAAGTCTGCCCGAGTTCCTGTCTTGTTTTTGATTTGTTCAAATCACAATAGTCCTGGACATCAACTACTACATCATCCAGAAGAAAAGGAGATGCAGTGAAGCTTTGTTTAAGCAGCACAGGAAGAGGAAATTCTAAAATACATGAAATATGTCGTCCTGTTTTGTTTTTTTGAGTTCTGTACTGTTTAAGAAAAATAGTTTGTTAAATGATCATTTGATTATTTCCTGAATGTTTTTCTTTCTTGTTAGCAGAAAACAGTCTTGTTAGCTTTCTCTTGCTCTGTTTCTCCATACTATCAAGTCTGGCATCTTTCAGCATCAAGTTCAGCCATTTTAAATATGACCTTCTGTATGTTTAAATTAGCAATAGGCTCTTTTGCTCATTTTGAAGCAAGTAGTGAAATGCTGTTGCTGTGTTGGGTGTGTTGAATGTGACAGAGGTCAGTAATAAGTGTGTTTTGATTGGATTTCATAACAATGGGTACAGGACCATAATATTGAATCTAATGATTAAATAAAGTTTAACAAGACTGTAATCATAAGAAGGTCATGTTGTTTCTTGTTTAGCTTGATTGTAATTTAAAGTTGGAGTGGAGTTTAAATGACTTTTTTGGCACATGAAAATTTGTTTAAAATACAATAGTATTATTTGTTGATGTATAACTATAATAGATAATGTAGATAATTCTGTTTTTACATTAATGATTTGGTTTTTACAGTCTTATTTGTCAAATAGTAACTGTTGAAAACTTATTTCTATATTTTATAAAACTTAGTACTATATTTTAAAGTTATTTGATACTTCTACCCGTTTATTACATTTTGATTAAATGTTTGTTGTTAGCACTGAAAATACATGGGTTGTCAGGTTAACATTAACACTGTTCTCCAAATCACACGCATGAATTTCTTTTATTATAGAAAACAGTGCAATGGTTTGACCAAATGTGTTGTTCAGTCATAAACACATTGTATACCTGGAAACCATTGAACTGGTCATAGGTACCCTCGTAAAACGGAGGGTAGATGCTTCACAAATATGCAACAAATTCTTACAGTTTCACATTGCATACACAAAAGTTGACAAAATATAATCCCTGACTGAACACAATAAATTACTTGACATGCTTGAAGAATTAACCACAAAAGAGTCTGACAGCCGCAAGTGGGGTTGGGTTCATGAAACTGCAGGCTTTGCGATATTTTAAGTTGTAATGCAGAAAGAATTGAAACGTTGAGGAAGATCCAAGCTGGAACATTAAAGCATGAATTTGTAACCACTACAGTGATTAACTAGCAGTTGAAACACAGAAATGCAATAAGTACAGTACATTTAAGGAATTTAAATAAGTTCTGTACAAAGCAAGCTTGATATAGCAAGGACCGTGAAAATGAGCTGTACTTCAACCTAACGATGGCGTCTATATTTGGAGGTCGGTTAACAGAGCAGCGGCCTCTGCCTTTTGAAGTGCTGGAGTCTCTCTAGTGGTCAGTCATATTTGAAGAGTCTTGAGTGACAGCCTGCAGCATCCTCCACTGAGAGCCTTTGTTGTTCCTCACCGTCCTTTATCTGAGGTGCAACTGGTTGCTCATTCCAGGGTATTCATCCATGTCTGAACTCCGTGAGCCACCTGGAAAGTGGTAGAGGTGGTATTATTCACTTATAACTAGTGATGGGAGAAACAAACCTTTTTAAAATTTCGAATCAGTTTAAGTAATTGCTTCGTAAAATAATTCAGTTTCAAAGCTCTCAAAATGCCAAACACTGGTTACGCCTGCTGATCAAAACAAAAACTCAGCCCAAACATGCTTAAAAACACTTTTACAAACCAATTGCAAACATTTTATTGAAAGTGTAATCTATTAAATGCAATTAACAAATAATCTAATACCAATAAATATGAATAGTCTGTGTAATATGTATTCTTTTATTCATTTGCATGGCTTGTTTTGATGGAGGGCTTGGCTAAACAGGCCAATAAGAGACTTAAGAGACAATAAGTGATAAAACTGATCTGAGATCAGGTGAAAAACCATACAGACACTTGTTCATGGGTTTACAGAGATCATTGTACTCTAGTGGCAAAGCATTTCGAAACATTGGTGATGTAACGAAGCATCGTCGACTGAAATTGCATGACATTGACAGTTTGATATGTGTTCTGAATCACTGGTTCAAAACAAACAATTTGCAAAGGTGTTTCGAAAACACCCGTCACTACATCTTTAAACTGTCCTGGCAGACCTGCAATACAGTATTTTTCTAACCTGTATGACAGTTGTACGTCCATATCCTGTATCCATCATAGCGACACTTGCACTTCATGACATTGTTGGTATAATCCGATTCGGCTACGTCATAGTTAGGATTGATTACAACCTGTGTGACAGAGTCATGTTAGTAGAATACAACTCCTGATTTTTACTTTCAGTTCACTTCAGTTAAAATGGTACCTGGAAAATATAGTCTCCTGGTTTCACATCTGTGATATCGATCCACTGACAATCAATGTCATGTCTGTAGGTGTCCCAGCAGCCAACGGTTATGCCCTGTTCACCAAAGTTGGCACAAGCATACCGTTTCTGAATACCTGGATCAAAGAAAACAACCAATTAGATCTTTGAACATTCGAGCTGAATAACGACACTATTGTCTTCTGTAGAGCTGTTTAAGGTTGAATTTAACTTTGAACCCCTATGAACTGGTGTTGAGTAACTTTAGCGGTATTGGACCATCTCATAAGAAGTTCTCACCTTCGTCACACTGAGTGTCCTCTAGACAGAAACTGGCCTTGTGACCCTCTGCCACTTTGGTGCCGTTCAGACTCAGCAGGTCATAATGTGTAAAAACCTCTATGCTGTGGTAATGCCTGTACGCAGAGATACAACACAACAGTATGAGACTTTTAGAAGTTTTAAACGTCGCCATATTGGCATTCTATGTTGAAGTCTTAGTGTATATCTTTGTATTTATGTTTTTTACTGAGGTGTTTATGGTCTTGCCTGTGACACTCGTGCCAGGTCCAGGCATGGTAACCCATTTTGGGTCTGAAGTCAGCTTGGCCAACGTTGTGGATCTGGGAGGAGAAGCGGAGAAGACGGCGGTAAGAGCTGTGGTCATTCTTTTTCGCTGTGCTGGACAGGCAGTTCTCCTCTAGGGCGCACTGTAGGGCGTACATGGGCCGGTCCTCCAGATAGGTGGTCTGCTCAACCAGCTGAGCGTTTAGCACCAGGTCAGAAGCCGCTGTGAGCGATGAGGTCAGAAGTCAGACAGAGCAAATTCCTCCATACATATCAGTCTAGACAACCAGGTCAGATGGGCTTAGTTGGTCCTGAAGATCTACCATCTTATGTTTAGTTTCACAAAAAATAAGTTGTTTAGGTGTCGCATTAAAGCTGCTTGGCCATGTTCAGAATGAAACACTAGCATACTGCTTACTACATACTGCACAGTGCACTATTTTTTTATTATTATTATTAGTACACTACCGTTCAAAGGTTTGGGGTCGGTAAGATGTTTAATGTTTTTGTTTTACACATCTTCTGAAAGAGTACATAATCTTTGGACCATAACACACACACAAAAAAAGAAGCAAAAACAATCGATAAAAGCATTGCTTATGCATGTTGTAGTCTTTGACAAAAACACTATTTTCTCTATTTTTTTTAAATGTTTTTTTTATGAAACTTACCCACATTCAAGTGTTATTAAAAATAAAATAAAAAAAGATTGCATGAAGCTAGAATAAAATGCTTTTGTCTAAAAGCAGAGGTTCTCTTCTTTCTTTTATATATGACATATTGCATGTTCAGATAATCATATAACAAAATACTCTGGGGGCCATTAAAATTTTGTGAAAATTATTAAAAATGCTGGTGGTGGCTGGCAACATTTTAAAAAACAGAAAAACAGTGGCAGGGAGAGAGTTAAAAATTTTACTGAATGATAATTATGTAACAGTGGGAATGAAAGGTTAAGTGGAGTGCATTGCATTGTGGAATACTACAATTACTTTTGGAGCTGCTCTTTATTCTACTATTAGATTAAGCTTTATACAGACAGGGAGTTAAATCACTATTACACAAGGCCCTATTACACCAGGCCCTGGTCATTTCTAGGCTTGATTACTGCAATGCTCTTCTGGCTAGACTGCCATCATGCACAATCAAGCCTCTTCAAATGATTCAGAACGCTGCAGCACGTCTCGTCTTTAATGAGCCCAAAAGAGCCCACGTCACGCCTCTCTTCATCTCTCTGCACTGGCTACCACTTGCTGCTCGCATCAAATTCAAGGCGTTGACGCTTGCTTACAGATCTACCACAGGCTCAGCACCCTCCTACTTCCACTCACTCTTACGAGTCTACACTCCGACCAGAAGCCTACGCTCACTAAAGGAGCGAAGGCTCGTGGTACCATCACAGAGAGGCACGAAATCACTCTCCAGGACATTCTCGTTCACTGTCCCTCGCTGGTGGAATGATCTTCCTGCCTTCATCCGCAATGCAGAATCCCTGGCAATATTCAAAAGACAGCTGAAAACTCATCTCTTTCGTGAGCACTTATCCTCATCCTAAAAAAAAAAAAAAAATTCTATACCTTTCTATCCTACCTTTCTTTGCTTCCTTCACTTCCTTAAATCTCTCTCTATTGTAGCTTATGATACTCTGAGCACTGCCTAAAACTTGTATTGTGAGCACTTCTTGTCCCTATTTGCCTCGTCATGATGACTCGCTTACTGTATTCCTCACTTGTAAGTCGCTTTGGATAAAAGCGTCTGCCAAATGAATAAATGTAAATGAATAAATGTAAGAAAATGATCATCAATAAGAGGTGATTGTCTCACTATCAGAGCAGGAGACCCCAGCGGCGAAGCGTCCTCCTCCTTTCGGGCAGTTGATGTGTTTCCCGTGATGAAGACACTGAGGAAGACTCATCTCAGTTCCTGAGCATCTGACCCCACTCATCACAACGTTATCTGCATTTGCATCTCCAGCCCAGTACCACGTCTCCTATACAAACATATGATAAATATTAGTCGGTGAGCTTATCATAGGAATTATTGCTGAAATTTTAGAGTACCACAATATATTCATATTCTCATTTTAAAGTCACCATGAAATCACTTCTGTTTTTTTTTTTTAATTCATGTATCCTCATAATCTTCAATAACTTCCCCTCCCTCTTGCAGTGACATCTCTTCTCTGATGAAGTGTTTACTGACGTGAGGGCGGGTCAACCTGTCACTCACAGGACCAATAGCAAATCACAACCATTCAACCATCCAATCAATTCCCTATGGACAAAATCAAGTCCCACCCTAAAATTTTTTCTTGTTTGAGAAGGCATACAGATATACGTCAAAATATATCGCAACCGCCGTTTCATGCCAATCACATTTCATCACATCAGCAAGTTAAAATGCAATTTGCATAATAATCATTTGGGATTTCCGAAACAAATCCTTGACCTTTCCTAGTGGGTATACGGCATATACCTGCGTATCACGTAAACTACACCACTGTGGGGTCCCCATCGGGAGAAATTGTGGGGGCCCCCCAAGCCCGCGGGGCCCCACGCAATTGCGTGCTTTGTGTGGTGGGTAAACACGCTCTCTTTATGGTGCTTTTTGTTACTTCAACAACATCAGAGAGAAATGTGTTAGTGTTTTGAAATTGAATACTGCTAACCCGTGAAGATGGATGTCTGGGTGTCATTACACATTCTCACCAAACGAGGGCCGTTCAATCACGTTTTACAGCTCGACTGCATGTTCCTGAGCATCTGCTCTCAAGATTGCTTTTCATTAAGGCTGTTGTATAAGTTTAGAGGTTTGAAACATAAGACGTGCCGCACCCCATAAGATCGGGAAAGTCTTTGTCAGTGTTCATGACTGCACAAACATATGTTCTTGATGAGTAATCATCAGTATTATGTTCTGTTTTCCATGTGTTGTGTCTTAGGCTGCACAGGGCTGAGTCACAGCCTCCTCTGATAGATAAGCCTACAGGACTCCCAGCGTGGGCAAGGGGAATGTGGGCACATTCTGTCAGACTTTCCATGTGCTTCCTTCAACTCCCCCAATGCTGAAAACCTTCCACACATGCTGTCTGGAAAGACCCACCAGTCTAGACTGTCAGACAAATCATGTTTAATGGCCACTCAAACATCTGGAAGTCGTATCTTGCACTTCTTGAGCTTTGGTAACAGTCTGAAAACGTGACCAACAGCATGTCAAAGTACAAACTTTACTATTAAGTAAATACATAATTTAAATCACTTTATTATCCTTGTAAGTCACCAATGCTGCATGTATTTGACAAAAATACAGTAATATTGTGAAATATTATTACAATTTAAAATAAATGTTTTCTTTTTTTCTTTTATTTTTAATATATTTTAAAATGTAATTTATTCCTGTAATGCAAAGCTGCATTTTCAGCATCATTACTCCAGTCTTCAGTGTCACATGATCCTTCAGAAATCATTCTAATATGCTGATTTGCTGCTCAAGAAACATTTATGATTATTATCAATGTTGGAAACAGTTAATATTTTTGTGGAAACTGATTTATTTTTGCAGGATTCTTTAATAAACATAAAGTTCAAAAGAACAGAATTTATTTGAAAGCAATGTAGAAGTCTTTAGTGTCAATTTTTAGATCAGTTATGTGTTCTTTCTGAATAAAAGTATTAACTTACTGACCCAAAAAATTTTGAACAGTAGAGTATGTGGAACAGTATAAACTTTATTTTATTTAAGTTCATTAGGAGAAAAAGCCCCCACTGGACATCAGATTGACTAGTTTTCTTGGTCAACCACTACACCAGGAAGATAGCTTCACTTACTACATTTTGCTGGTCTGCCCTGCTGAAAAAAAACCTACCTTGTGTCACGAGTACGTGACTGTAGAACGTGCACGACGAAGAAAATGATTAGTAATATGAAGTAGCAAGCTTAGGGGACTCACAAACACGTTCAACACAAACAATAACCGACAAGGGCTGAACAGAACAGGGAGTATAAATACACAAATAAGGACACTAAATAGGAACAGCTGGACGAAGTTTAACTAATCAGAAACCATAAAAACAAACGAGAACTAATGCAGACATGACAGAAACTGAACTAAAGAGAACATAACCCTGATACTATGCTGGTTTTAGCTACTTTAAATGGGCTCTCCAAGCCTGACCAATTTAAACGTGCCTAAAACCCTCTAAAACCAGCAGACAGACAGTCTGACCGGGCTTCAGGACTTAATAAAACCAGCAAAAAAAAGTTTAAGCTGGTTTAAAGTGTTTTTAAGGGGCAGGGCAACAGTTAAATCAACACCACACTAGCATAAACCTGCATGTACCATTCATGCTAGCCTTTTCAGAACGCTCTGAAACTGACCATGAGAACTGACCATGAGTGACATTAGATTTAACTGCTTTGTGTCTCGAGGTCGAAGCCATCGCGGCCATAATGTCTTGACATGCGGCCATATGCCTCAGCTAGTGGCAAATTTAAGTCAATCATTGTAATAACACTTAATCATGGTATTAGCCTGCAGAAGCACTTTAGCGTTTCCAATTTCCACTCATAAAACCACCCATCAAACTGTTCCTTCCATACTGTTTCTAATGCAAAAATAGTTTCCAGGCTTGTATCACCATGAGTTTGTCACTGGGCTGTTGCTTATCTGTCTCTAGTCCAGCCATTTCAGCTCTTGAAAGTCTGTGTGATCTTACATGCACATTCAATTATGATTTAAATAAATGGGATTTAATAGGATTATGGCATCCAGCAAACTTATGGTGGATGAAATGGGGACGCAACACTGGCTACATGGTATGTGCCTTCATTAAAGTTCTTCATCTACACCAAACACTCCAAAATAGTCTAAAATGCATGAGTGATATGAACACTATCAGGATGACTCAATCAATGCATTGTGGATAATGATGGTTAAACACTATTGAAGGTGGACCTTCGTGAGAAGGTTAGAAAAGTTGTGGTCACGTTTACCATTGTTAGATGAATTTTCATGGGTGAAATCTAAACATTTAACTAGGACACCATGTGAATGTGAAATGTGTATGGATTCAACGGGTTCAAGTTTGACCAAGAGAAAGTTGCTTGGTTTGAACGTGATGTAGATTTACCTGAAACGCATGGCTGGCAAAACCTAATCCCAGCTGTCTGCAGACCACCATGGCCTCTATAATCCCCCAGTTTTCACTACAAACGGTTCCCCAAACCAGAGAACCGTTCTTCTCAGCGAGAACTTCCACACGTCCCTCAAAGGGGTTTCTTCCTCCGCTTAGGCGAATCTGTTGTAGTCAAAAGTATCCATTGCTTTAAAATCTTACTGATTCATTCATTTCTAACTATTGTTAGAATATTACCGGAATATGTAGGGAAAGTTTAAGAGTCCTCACCCTCTTCTGGAAACCCATGGCAGGTACATTGCAGCGTACGGCAGCGTCTTCCTCATGACTGCAGCCCAGCGCATCATTATTGAAGTAGCAGTCAGTGAGAGATTTCTCAAATCCAGAGCACTCCACCTCGTTCATGTGGACCGGACCCATTCCTAAGGAAAACATGTACATTCATCTTTAATTTTCAGTATTAAGTTAATGGTAATATACAGTGTGTTATGACAAAAAAATAGGGTGTTCATGGACAGGAAATTTGAGTTTAAATTATTGTATTGTCTTTTCTGTAAATTATCTTGAAGTTTCAGCTAAACTATAAGCATATTTTATCATTTTTTTAGCATAGTTTTTTTTTTTATTTAGTCATTATTCTACAAGACTTGACAACTAAATGATGCAATTATTGTCCAATCAGAATCAAGCAGATTTAATACACAGATATTGCATGTTTAATACACAAATTTAGCAGGGGTAGCGACTCAATTCTTAAAGTAACCTAGAGTGAATTGACTTGCTCAAAAGAACCTTGAGAATTCACTAAAAAACCTTAACCAGATACCATTCATTGGAGTCACATGAAATGTTTTTTTTTTTTTTTTCTCCATTAGATGCAGCAAACAATTTTGTTTATCTGACGTTCTCTGCCAATGACATCAGATGACAGTAATAACTGTGCATAAATGGATTTTAGGAGGGTGTTTTGGGAGAACTGCAGAAGGTTTGTATTTGTTTAGACTAGAATAAGCAAAGAGTTGTTTACTTCACTGTCAATTTCTGAAAACGTGTAAAAGAAGCCTTAAAATACCACAAAAACACTTTTAATCAAGAATGTATTTTAACGTGAATCAAAACAGTTTGGGAATGTTTTAAAGTAGTTTTCACAGCTGAAGGCTAAAGTAAATTTGAAGATTGACAGCCAATTTGTAGGCTGCATTTTTCAATAAATCCTGAAACAACTCTCTTTGAGAAAGAAGAATGCACTGTTCTCATCTCGAAATTCAGTTATCAATGTTATTTTTGCCATATATCACTAAATATTGTCCCTGTTGGATATTTACTACAGAGTTTCCTACATTTCCTAAACTATCAAAAATCTTAAGTACAATGTGATTGCAGTGAAACCTCGTGCATAGGAATAAAATAAAAGTGTTCAAGTGCGCATGTCTTAAATATTTCCCGTCATCTCTCCGCAAATTCACTGAAAATGGATTTTAAAATCAACTATAAGGACCTGTCCAAACATCAGCTGAGGAGCAGCTATCTGCACATGCAGTTGGAGAACAGATGTTTCATTATGCAAGAGTCTGCTGGTCAAAGAATGTTCACATCTGCCTCTCATGAGTTTGATTAAAGACACTTCAGTAAAGGGCAGTGATCCATGAATTACTGATGAATGCCAGAGACTTAGGCTGCCGTTTGCTGTTGTTTTGAAAAGGACTATGTGTGGCTGATTGTTGCTTTCTGCTTAATAGGTATATTTCATTATTCTCTTTCCAAAATTTAGATATTAGACATTTCTGAGAGCCAGTTGTGAAATATAAGCTATGCATGATTATATGGTTAGTTGGATTTTGCCTTTTTAAGCCCTCTTCAGTAGAGATCTGCGACTAGAGCTGTTTGATTCCAGTTTTCAAAACTATTAATGCAGATTCCAAGAATAAATTCTGTATTTTAAAATTGATTGAAGGAATCACTCATAATATTTAAAAAGATACTCAACACCACCTATTAGCATAATGGTGCAAAAAAAAGTCACCAAATGAATCATTCTTTTTGGTAATCAAGTCAATGGAATGAATCAAAATTCCCTCTACTAGATCTTAAGGCTCTTCTGGGACATGTAGTAGTTTGGAAATCAAGGTAATGGAGTTGACTCTTGATTCTTAATGCCTCAGAATCTAAAAACTGATTCTTTTAGGATCGACTCCCAGCCCTCTCTGTGATCCACCAGTTTAGAATCATTGATATAATGTATTTTGCATGACAAGACATACTAACCTTGTCCTAACTTTGCTCCAATGAGAGCCTCCTTGGCGCTCCCGAAGCCCAGCTCTCGACACACAATGGTAGCGGCCCTCAGGTTCCAGTTATCGTCACAGACCGTTCCCCAAACACCATTCTTCAGCACCTCCACTCGCCCTTCACCGATATTAGCACCTCCCCGCAGACGAACCAGGGGTTGCTGAGAAATCAGACATGGAGTAAATCAGCGGGCAAACACACCTCAGTGACCATTGTTTGTTCAGTCTAGCTTTCTCCAACTATGGATCTAATCCAGGTGAGCCTTTCAGATGAATTTTACCCATCCCCTGTATAAACACACACACTTCAGCTCACTGTTGCCGTGCTTGCATGTTATGCAATTTCGTTTTCCTCCAAAAGAAAATGTGATTTAATGTACTACATAACTTTTCAAATGTCACTATGACAACCAGGCTAAATGAACATGATGATCCACAGGAAAATATTGGAAGAGGAAGCGATTCTTTCCAGAAATGTGAGCAAGAGGCCGATAGATGAGGGAAAACAGACTCGCCAAACATTCCACAACCACAAATCATCTCTAAGAGGGACTGTAACACTAGCATTCAACATACAACCATTTACAGACAGACAGAATGAAAAAATGTGCAAATGGAAAATTTGCACATGCACAATAGTATAAACAAATGGTCTGTGAACCCAGTGCTACCTGGAAACGGCTGATGGAAGACAGTCCAAAATGAGTTTTCCTTCATGATGTCATTGCTGGTGACTGTGTAGATTCTTAGGAAAGCTATTTTTATTCCAGCGTCACTTCTTACGTTGCTGCTAAGCAGCGCTATAGCATCCAAAGTTGCAAATGTAACTTATGCGCAAAATTGGAATATCAAACAAAGCATTTGCGAATAAAGTACTGTTTCCATCCAGCGAAACAAAAAGAACAAAATTGTCACTTTCTGATAAACTGGTGCCAAATATCACTAAGAAAAATTGTATTCGCTGCAGTAGCCACTGTGAGTCTTTTCATATATATTAAATTAATGCACAGATGAAACGCAATAAACCTGGTCATGTTATCTTGCTTTCCGAGGCGGATGCCTGGTTTGGGATTGCACCTAACCACTTTGACAACAGACTTTGGCTAAAGCATTTCAGAATAACCAAAACATCATTTCAGATGTTGTGCAACAAGATTGGTCAGCTGGTTAGTCCAGCTATGCCCTCCCACTGCGCAGTCGCATTACTTTTTTGATCTAGGAATTAATTCGGTAAATGTGTTTCCATCATAGTTTATGCGCATGTTTTCTTATCGGATAAAAAAAATGATCTGCCTCAGTTGATATTGATATGGCTCTAATTAATTTCGCTGTGTGTTGATGTGCATGTGTGTGCATGAAAGAAAACAGAGAGAGAAAGTTGGCCAGCGGGATAAAACCAATGGAATGTGGCGGCCTCACATGGACCTAAATGCTCTAGACGCAGAGTGAGCAGAACTGAGTTAAATGCACATAAAATGTAGATTAATGGAAACATAGCTATTGACTAACTATTGTCCATGCTGAGTTTGTTCTACTAAGTCTAAGGTCATAATATAGGCCTACTATAAATCTCATTAAAGATGAAAGTGTAGATTCTTAAGAAAGCTATTTTTAATCTAATGTCTAATGTCCTTACTTTGCTGCTAAGCAGCGTTAGTTGGTACAACCACTCAAAACAGGAGGCTAATGTTTTGAAGCCTTATGAAAGACAATCAGAAATGACTTTTCCTTTGCTGGTGACACTGTAGATTCTTAGGAGATTCTGTAGATTTCCAGTGTCACTCTTTATTTTGGTGCCAAGCAGCGCTAATATCTACAACCACTCAAATCATGAGGCTGCTAATGCAAATTTGACACTACCAACCTCTGGTCTGTAGGCCTTGCGGAAGCCAATGGAGGATGAGGGGGCAAAAGCTCTTCCAGGCACACAGCTGACCACCACAGGCAGACCACGTCCACAAGTGCCGTTCCTCTTGGGCTCCAGGGGTTTGCCCAGTTTACAGCTGGATAGGTGAGCTTCATTTCCTGTGCAGTTCACTGAAAAACCCCAGTAGTTCTTTCTCTTACGCATGGACAGTGACCTGTAAAACAGAGCCACAGAGAAACTTCAGTTGTGCTATAAAATAATTATTTAATTACAGAAGATTATGCATATTTCAGTGATTAATTCTTGTTTAGGAAGATATCACAACAATGATTCAGAGGAGCATCTGTTATGATTGTTATAGTGATCAGACATTGCCGGTGGCAGGAATGTTGTGCTAAGCCAAGAAAATAGGACATTTCCCATGATTCCACAGTCCAAAGAAAATCCAAGATCAGACAATCAAGACTCAAACAATCTGTGAAGCCTGCAGATTTCCTTTCCTCCAGATTAGGAAACTATTACATATTCATTTTATGAGTACAGCATGTTCTTGATTCAACACAAGTGTGTTTAATTTGTGAGAATTTTTTGATGTGTCAATAGCCTTTTTGGTACATGTTGACTGTGATGTAAGGCAATGTAATCTATGATGTCCATAGGGTGTCCTATTCATTGCAAAACAGGTTTCTCAACGGCATGAATAACATTAAAGGCCCAGACTTAAAATACATGGACTGCCAGTGAGGAAAAGTGAGGTCGCATGGCCATAGGCTTAAACACCGCAACTTTATGAAATATTCCAACAAACAAACCAACATAGACATACCTCACCTTTAAATATCATCAGGCATTACTTTCTTTAGTATATGGCTTAGTTTAAAAATAAACCCATGAAAAACATCTAAAAAAAAAAAAAAACATTTTCAGAATGTTTATTTTGTAAACGTATACAAAAATAAGGACATTGGCTATAAACTTTTGTGTAATAGTGTATTTTAGTGTACAACTGTGGTTAGAATACACCATAACTACAATTTATAGGGAGTTTTACTGTTAAATGTTCTTTACAGAGTTCCAGAGGAAACACAGTGTTCTCTGCTAGATGGGAAATTGCCAAGAATTATGTTGGGAAACAATCTGTCCATGATTCACTTGGGGAGGCGTTCACACACATCTGAAGACTAAATAACTCTTGCTGTATGTTTGCATGGTAACTTTAAAGTTTATAAAGTTAAAGTTACTTTAGGGGAAACCTTGAATTCTCCATGCAATGTTTTTGACATATTCAACTTGTGTGTCTGCCTTCTTTCTTGTAATAATCACAAAGGCCTGAACATGAATCATTTTTCACAGGGAGATGAAATATGTCCTCAAATTCATGTTTGTTTCATGCCCATTTTTCATACAAAGCAAAAACTGTGTGGACTTTCCCTTACTTGTAGACTTTGTTGTTGTACTTCTTCTCTCCGGGGAATCCGTACATTCCACAGACGACTCGGCTGTTCAAGGGGGTCCACTCCTCATTGCAGATCTGCCTCCATTTGCCCCGGTCTTTCAGCTCCACAAAGCCTTCTGTGATGGGTATGCGCTTGATATGGGATGATATGGGTCTTATACGGATTTCTTCCACCAGTTCTTCAAGAGTCTGAAGAGGAAGAAACAAAATAAAACTTTATTATTCATTAGCATAATTCCCACTATATTCCCAGAATGGCCAAAATGAAATATGTATTCATGTCACGTCCTCAAGCAGCAGCAGATCACTTGGGGGAAGATGTTTTAGCCACTGTTTAAGAGTGACTTCCACTCCTGCAGGGTGGAATGTGAGGGCCAAACGGAGGAGCCAGATAATTCATGACTCACATTTGACAAGGCTGACCAGATATGGTTCATGAAACAACGTCAAAAATGGAATTTGACCAAATACATCACTTCAAAAATGCCCTCAAAACATTCTTAACCAGTCTTATGGTGGTTATCCTAGATTTTGAGGAGTTGTGTTTGACCTTCATGAGCTTTCATTACAGTAACACATGAATCTGTCATCAATCTTATAGCTTGGAGAAATAATAAAGCATCCTTGTTAGCTCCACAAAAAACACCCTCCATGTGCTCATAAGGGCTGTTTACCTTGTGACATAAACTAAAAGGAATGTTTTAGATGTGTAAAACCAGCAATGTTGTACTATTAAAAGGGAGGTGGTTACAGGATATGTTTCAACTGACCACGGTAAACATAGACGAAGACTGCGGATACTAATTTAATTTTGGCGTGTGTTGATGTTCATGTGTGTGCATGAAAGAAAAGAGAGAGAGAGAAATTTGGACAGCGGCATAAAACCAAAGGAATGTGGCAGCCTCACATGGACCTAAATGCTCTAGACGCAGAGTGAGCAGAACTGAGTTAAATGTAAATATTACTATATAAAGGCCAGACCAATGGGTTGAGTACAGAAGAGGGCTCTCGAGTCAGACACATCCCTGTTTTCTTAAGCACAGGAAGTCTGGAGGAAACCAAAGAGCTTACTGTTGAAGCTGAGAGTGTGAGACGGGGTCTTCCAGCCAGATGTGAGGAAGAGTCCACGCCTGTTACCTGATAGCGTGACCTCCGCCTAAAGAAACCAAACCAGACACCTTCCACTGCATATTTTTACACCAAAGAGATGCCCTGTTTGATCGATTTCAGGTTTTGTCGAATTTAAGAGGCTGATTCAACATACTGATAAAAAATACAGTTGGAATGTTTATAAATCCTCATATATATAATCCTTTGCCAGCTGTAGTAGACCTACTGATCGAAACGCCCTGCAGGTGTTTGGTGATACATCAAGCACCTTTTAAGGGATAAAATATCAGGCTAACAGGGAATGTTCTTTGTACATAACATTTGAACCAACAATTTGCGCCTTGTGAAGCTTGAAGCATGTCTGGTCCAAGACCCAACATGCAGTGACCAACAATGTTGTAATCTCCCTGACTGATAGGATGACAAGTTCGACAGGAGCCATCAAGACTTCAAATCCAAGGTTTTGTTTTGGGGGAATTCCTAGAGATCTGTTTTAGATTCAAAAGAAAACTGCCTCTTTTGAGCTTACTTCACCGTAAAACACTGACATGAAAATTTACATGAAATGTTTTCCTGTAGCTTAAATGGTAGAGCAAAGCATTGGCAAGGTTGTGGGTTCAATTCCCAGTCAACACAGATGGTGATTAAATGTGTATCTTAAAGGGATAGTTCACCCAAAAATGAAAATTCTATCATTAATGACTCACTCTCATGTCGTTCCACACCCGTAAGACCTTCGCTCATCTTCGGAACACAAATTAAGATATTTTTGATGAAATCCGGAGCTTAAAATTATTCTTGTTGCTTCATAAAATTAAGGTTGAACCACTGTAGTCACGTCGACTATTTTAACAATGTCTTTAGTACTTTTCTGGAACTTGAAAGTGGTAGTTAAATTGCTGTCTATTGAGAAGTAAGAAAGCTCTCGGATTTCATCAAAAATATCTTCCGAAGATGAACGAATGTCTTACGGGTTTGGAACGACATGAGGGTGAGTAATTAATGACAGAATTTTCATTTTTGGGTGAACTAACCCTTAAAATTGAACTGTAAGTCACTTTGAAATAAATGAAATGAAACAGGCTACTCCAGCTAACAGTCCTCTTTAATCTAATGCAAGAAAAAAAAACATCTGACATTGCTGTATAAATAAAATATTGAATAGTTCCAGACACCCATTAGCTAAGATTGTAGTTCAGGTCAAAGCAAATATCTTCAATTCCTGCATCTGAATATGCCTACTTCCCTACTACATAGTACGTGAGAAATGCCTGAATACATAGTATTAAAAAAAAAACACAAGTGAAAAGAACCTGAAAGACCTACTACTTCCAGCAAGATTATGAGGTGCGCATCTGAAGGACTCTTTACTATCCCATGAGGCCACAGGAGAAGATTTGTGAATGGCAGTAAAGCAACACAACTGACAAAGTAAGTCGCTTGACAATGACAACATGGCGGATGTAGTGTGTCTGAAAAGCATACCACACACATTTATAGAACATACTTTTTTATGGTCGTGAAGTAAGTTGCTCATCAAATGTAGTACCTAGTATGCAATTTCAGAAAAATGTGTTTATATACAAAAGCTTTTCAAAGCACTTTTCACTTTTCCACAATGTCACTATACAGCACTACCTTTCTGATGATTATCAAATGTTTACACACATTTTAAAGATGTTTATTAGATGCACAAACAACAAGACTCTATTTGACAGGTGCTTTTATAAACAACAAAAAAGGCATACATTTTGGTCAATATGTACATTCCTTATTGGGGAAGTAAACCCTTCGTCATATGCGACGATCTACAGTGCTTATGCAACAGTGCCACAGTGAAGTGACGACCAAACAGACATCATATTTCATTCAATCACCTTTCCTTCATGACGTCGTTTTTTGGTAGTAATAAGACCCGACAAAGAGGTCTTTGAGATTGTAAATGCTGTCTGTCAGCTCATATACAGCGGTATGTCTGAGACATACGCACTTACAGTCATTCATGTAAGTGAGAAACCATGCCCACATCTGACTGCATTTTAGAGCGGGTCCATGTGTAAGCGATGGAAACGGTAGCAGCAAGACTAAATGAGGGGGAGAAAGCCCCTTGTAGTCCAGACATTCCTCAGTTGCTGAGGTGCTAGCTTGGACAGAACCACCTTCTTTTTACATTCATGGAATCCAGTTATCAAAATATTTACATGCCATTAATGTTCCTACTTAGGGCTTCTCGAGGTGGGCAAGGGAGAGGTGACGGTGTCTGGTGCAGACATGCAGTCAAAATCTCCTCTCTTATTCACTTCCTGCCTTGTGTTTCACGTTGGTCCTCCACGTGCCTGTTCCAGGGACTTGGAGTGAAAAAACCTGTGCTTGTTGATTGTGCAGGATGGTGGTTTTGGGGAATGTTTGAGGGAACAAAAGAATTTTAGGCACTTTTTGAGGAAGTAAAAGGATAAGGGGGAAAATGTGAGGGATGGATGGATTCAGACAATATACAGTATTTTGATTTTTGATAAAGTAATTCCAAAGAAAGGGGATGCATGAAAGACATCTGGATTTTCTCTGCAGTCACAAGCCAAACCTATCTACACACAATCCTTCCCACCCCCCAAAATCAGGAAGTTTATACAACTCAGTGTGTCATCACAACGACGCTCTCAAACACAACGCATATTCACACCACCACTCCAAAGCCAGCATGTCTACAACTGTCTGTGAGGAATGCCATTTTCAGACAGGCTTTTGTCTTCAGGGTCATTTTTGTGTCAGGACACCACTTACGACTCTGTGTGCATGAAAGAAAAGAGAGGGTGGACAAGAGACAAAGCATGACAGAACTAATGGTGAACTCTTAGCAGCAGTAAAGGGTCACAAGGGTTCCATGAACAAGTCTGTTCCTAGGAAACGCTCCAGCTTAACGTGATCCCTGAACTCACATTCCACAGAGCATCTCTGGGCATATTTACGTTCAACCCTTACCTTCTTCCCACAAGGGTGGTTTTTCACAAACCAGGAGCAGCTCTAAACAGTTTGTGGACAAAGACACAGGTCAGAACACATCTTGAGTTCTGGGACAAGAATGTATAAGTCTTTACATTAAAACTATAAATAGTATATCTTTAGTTGGATCTCAGCAGTACTTCCACACAGTTAAAGTGCATTAAGTACAAAATTAGTTGTTCCAATTTAGCAGACTTTAAGTATACCAGTTTAGTATACCAAAAGTACAATTGCAGGGTATTTTTATTTAGCACATAATTATGTAAATGTATTTGTAGTATACTTAGCACAAAATAAACGTATTTCAAATACATTTTAGTATTTCTTTTTCACTAGAGAAATGCAGCAATACATCTAAATGCACTTTAAAGGGGACCTATTATGCAAAATTCACTTTTGCATGGTGTTTGGCTATAAATGTGTGTTGGCAGTGTGTGTACACAACCACCCTATAATGCTAAAAATCCAACTTCTCCTTTTTTTTAATCCCCCAAAATCATAAGCAGTGTCTCAGAACAAGCCGTTTCCAGATGCCTGGCAGTGTGATGTCACATTAGCCCCGCCCACAAATGTTGACAGACACTGCCGTTTTAACATAGAACCACCCTGAGCGAGTTCACAGCAAGTTTACACAGTCCACCATTGCTGTACTAACGAGAATGTCTCCCAAGCGTTTTCGGTGTTCTGTAGCTGGATGGATTAATCCACATAGCTCTCTCCATTTACTCCCTAAATCTGAGCTGCTGAAGACGAGGTGGATTAATTTTGTTTTCGAAGAAAATGCTCCCCCAACTCTACCGAAATTTGTTTATGTCTGCGCAAATCATTTCACACCGGACTGCTTTGTGAACGAATGTCAATACAAAGGGACAATACAAAACAGAGGTTGTCCTAAAAATTTGTTACTCAAGGATAGATCAGTACTGTTCGTGATCCAGCTTACAGTCTCCAGAGTGATACTGGATACGGCAGTCATGAAGTTGAGAGCACTTTATTACAGTTCATCGGAGTTGATTTACGGATACAAAGTTTACCAGTTTATTAAGCAAAGAAAAGGCATAAGGTCTTTATATATTTGTTTACTGTTAGTTGTAACAAGTGTTTCTGTGTGCTTCACTGTGTATGTCGATGATAATGCAAGGGAGAGAGAGAAAGTTTATGGATAATATTTTAATGCACACTTGCACTGTGTTTTATTAAGCTCTTACAGTGATTTTCTAGAATGAAAATGGACACTTCATCTTTTGTGTGAAGTACAATAAACTTCATAAAACTCATCTGTAAAGTTTTGGCCATCATTCAGATGGGGTCCGGTACAACAGGCTTGTACTAATATAGTGGAAGAAGACAATATAAGTTATAACCGTAATTGAAATAACCTATACCTATTCTATCTCCATGCAGCATATATTCGCAGTTTCTGGCATTATAGTGCGTCCTGACTGACTCCTGACACCGGAGAATCAGCTCTTGAAGCTCTGCCCTTTTAGGCCGAGCGCAGCAGCTCATTTGCATTTAAATGGCACACACTGAAACGGCGCTTTTTGCTCAACCACAAAAAGTTGCAATTTTAACATGCTATAAAAAATTATCTGTGGGGTATTTTGAGCTGAAACTTCACATACACACTCTGAGAACATCAGAGACTTATTTTACATCTTGGGGCAGAATAGATCCCCTTTAAAGTCAATGCAGCAAGACATCTTGTCACTATGGAGTACATGATTCTGACTGGACAATATTCTGTGGTTGAATATTTTTGTATAAAATTTTGTATGACCCATAAACTCTATATTTGACCATTGTCCCTGAAAACCAATAACTTAAACTGGATGTTTCCACTTTCTATCTTGAGTACTACATAACTGCTACTTAACAAATAAATTAATAATTAATAATTAATAATAATATGAAATATCGATTTGACTTGAAATTATTTGGACTCGATTCCAAGTCCAGTACCATATTTTTGTGGTCATGGTCAATACCGTATTTTGGACTTGTCATGGACTCGGGATCATTTGGACTTGTTCTTGACTCTCTCTTCTTTTTTTTTTGCCGCTAGTGGCACTAAATGTAATTGCCAAAATAATTAAATTTTCCAAAATCACCCATCTTACCATTGTCAAGCCAAGACACCTTTATTTATATAGTTCTTTACAATAATCAATGATGTAAACTTCATCAAATATGAGACAAATTCAAATTCTGCTGTAAAGTAGCTCAAAAAAGACAATCATGTCATTATTCAACTCAAGCAAGTTCAGTGTTGATTTTGTTCAGTTCAATAACTGTGAAGTTCATCAGTTATGAAAGTTTAATTCAGCTATAAAAAGGCTTTACAGAAGACAATAGTGCAGTTTTTCACCTTGAGTCAGTTCAACGTTGATTCAGTTCAGTTCAATAACAGTGTCAATGTTTCAAATTTCATCATTTCAAATTCTGCAGAAAACACAATTCAGTTCAAGTTTTGTTCTCATTCAATGTCAGTGCAGCCAAACTGATAACATTTCGAAATATAAAGTGTCTTTTGAAACCCATTTAAGACAGCCAAAGACGATGGTGGCAAAGAACCCAAACTCCATCAGGTGACAGATATAGAGAAATAAACTTTGGGAGAAACCAGACTCAGTCACTCAGGGGGCAAGTTTTCCTCTGGCCAAATGAACAAACATGGTGTGATTTATTCCAGGCTACATCAGTCAAACTGTGGATTGATATCATTAAAAATTCATTGTTTGGAAAAACAAATACACACCACTGGCAGAGACCTTTCAGGATGTGTGTTTCAGGATTTTCTGATTGGCTAACATGCACTATTTGTACTATTTCAGTCATTTCTATTAGGTATCAGGACATTTTATACATGTCATTCCTTTTAAGGCACCCTAACCTCACAAATGACCTCTCCTCCCCATACTTCCTGGTTTCCTGGTTTTGAATCTGACAGCTTTTATTGTCTAGAAATCATGAAGTATCTTGAGTTTCCTACGCTTGTTTGAAAATGGAATGTGAGAGAAAGCCAACACCTCTTAGCTTGGTGGAAAATCCTGAACTTTGACCTCTTCAGGCTACATTTAGCATGCAGGTTCACTACTGGCACATTCTATTGAGGCAACTAGTTGAGACTTACACTGGCATGTTGACTTAAGAGCATGCTTTGTCTGTAGGGGAACATATATATTAAAATCAATCACCATGACAAGCAGAGTACAATCCATTATAAGCATTTAATCTTCTTTATGTCCTGTCTTTTTGCCTTATGAACATAACCTTACAATGTTCTAGTTCAGTCCTGAAGACTGCTAAACATCTACTGACTGTCTGCCACAAATAAAGTAGGTACTACTCCATATTTAATGATTTTGAATCACTTGAGTTTGAATCATTATGTAACTGAATTTTGTCTGAGGTTGTATTGTATCTTAGCAAGTTGTCTACTCTCATCTGCTAGTCCTGCATATGCCATAAACAAGTTGTGTTGGTAGGAAACATCTGCTATAGAAAATCATGGAAATTAATTATATAATCATTAGCTGACTAACTGCAACAAATCCATAAACTCAAACCAAGCAAATGGCTTTCATGCTCTGAACTTTATTTAGCCATTCTGTGGACCCCCGATTGTTTCCATGGGCTGTGGCAGATTGTGTGTGGTGGTGATTCATTTGATTACAATAAGCTGTTTGGTTTCATTGAATGTTTACAACAATACAAAACAAACCATTCGCTCATTCATTTACCCCTGCTGTCTGATTTGAGAGCCTGTCTTTTGTCTTTCTTATTAGTTTAGATAATAAATTAGTGTCCAGCTGCGTGTGGTAAGTTATAAGTATAAAATCTGTTTATGGCAGATACTATAGTGGGAAAACTGTGAAAAAGAAAACTATATAAACAGTTACATATTTGATTTATCATTCCAAAAGAGTGGATTAGTGATTGTTAGCATGTTGTTATATGCAATTAGACTGTTATGGGTGGTTGATTTTAGAGAAGTATTTCAGCCAATGCCTTCGTTAACACAAAAATGTGAATGTGAGAAAATATCTGTGCTTCTGTGGAAAAATATAAATCTATGAGCATCTAAACACAGTGGAAGGCTAATGGCATCTTGGAAAGACATTCATTAGATCAAGCATGTTGTGCTTTTGCTAGAGGTCATCCAATTAAACAGTCTTTGAATGACTTGTCTAAACTGTTTCACAAGACATTAAAACCAGCTAGTCAAATATACTGGCTGAACTGCACTTATGGGCTCTGAAATAACGCTAGCACTAATGTTTAACACTAACCGCTACATGTTTTTAGGGTAATAGAGCGGATCTTTACATGTAAAATAATAAGCTAATATGATCAAAGCAGCATACTGGATTTAACTCAGTAAAACTATCTATCTGTCATCTTATCCTACTTCTTTAAACAAAGTCTTTAAGAGGTAATGTTTGCTGGGTGGAGTACACACTGGCTAGCTGTGCTAACACCCAGGAAATTAAGGTAAATAAAAACAGGCAAACAGACATTCAAACAGTGTTGTTTGTATATATATATATATATATATATATATATATATATGACAGGAAAAACCCTTATTTAGCAATTTTCCTGTTATAATATTTGTGGAAGCATCTCGTAATCCACTGCTCGTGATGCGCTAAGAATTTAGCACTGTTCGGCTGCCAGTTTTTGCTACTCTTTGTCATTTCTGACATCAAATTGTCCACTGACGAGAAAAAATACACAAAGGATGGACTCTTGCTTATAAAAACACTGGCACTGGAAGGAAGCCTGAGGAATCTGGGCATCTGTCTCAGTTCAGTTCACCCTGCTGCGCTGGTGTTTGAGAATTCACTCATACAAGGTTCACAGAGACTGCCTGTGTTTCAGACTTCTGGTATGTGACGCCGGAAAAGTCACGATTACACCTACCAAAGTATAACAACTTCTCACATTCATTCACAGACTGTCGCCTCACTGGTGACATCACAGGAATTTCAGGTGACCAACGGAACCTTTTCACAGACTGTGATGACACGATTCCACAGTTATTAACATCGCAAAGTTTTTCATATTTTTATTTTTTACATTTTTATAAACATTTATAAAATGGATAGTTCCTGCCCTTGATTCTGATTGGTTGAGCCGTGTTCAAAGCCGTTGTAAAATTCCCGAAAACCTACAGCTGACCGCATTACATAAGTATCGCTGCTCCACTGAGTGTTTATGTTGCTGCGTCAGTCTTAGCAACGTAAACATATGTTTGTTCTCTATTGACTTTGTTCATAGAAGCTTACTGCATTATGTAGAAGAGTATTGTGAGAGATATATTGAGTGACCAGTGTATTACCTGCATTCAGATTTAGCATTTTCCTTCAGGTTAGACCTATGTTCATGATAAAAAATCTGAGAATGTCCGCTGCGATCTTGTCCTTTTAACATTTAATGGGTTTTCCTGTGCCCTGCTGACACTGACAGCGCTAGTCAAAGCATCTGTCATCCACTCCGCGTCGTGCCTAACAACGCCCCTTAGCTGTTATAAATTCACTGTACACCACGACTTCTTGGGGCTTATTGCTTTATTATAATGGCACACTTTGTGTTATATTTATTACATTGGCAGTAAGTTGCGAAAAACGAATTAACACAACAAAACGAGAGTGTTTCTAATACAAAGGCTGAGGGAGTGACAACAAATTTGATTCTCTCTATTTTTCCCCTCTTTTGGAAAGTCGTGGAGACACTGTAATGGATTTTTTTTCTTTTGCTATTGGAGAAAATGTGAATACAAAAATTATATTCATTGTCATCTCCCATTCACCACTGTAGAAGTTTACCCAACTATGACGACTTCCGAACGCCGGAAATGTGAGAAGGGTCCCTACCTGACGGTGTTTTTCATACCAGACAAGAAAAACACTGTCCGTCATTGAAAACTATTACCCAAAGCAGTCTTTTTGCTTCTCATAATTAAATAATTCACGTTTGAGGGGTGGGATTCCGTTTTGCTTTCATTCCTTCCATTAGTCAGCAATTCACAAAGTAGGCATTGGAGGAGTGGGGGAGCGGCTCTGGGACAGGAAGGATCGGGGGAGACACGCACAATGTGGTAATGTCATTAAACCTCAGGGTTGTGGAAATGGAAAGCACACCATGGGCTCTTTGATCGCTCTCAAAGGTCCATCTTTAAAACTGCTTACTGTGGTTGCCAGAGTAACATGGCAAATATACAAATATCATTCTAGCACAGACCTTTGCATCAAAGAAAACGTGTGTGTGTGGACAGCTGGCACGTCATAAAAGGAGAATTGAATGCTAAAAAACTATTCTAGAGTGGCAAACTTTGGAGAGGAATGTGTGACCTGGTAATAACAGACCATCTCTTCCTTTTATCCAAGAGATAAAGTGACAAGGGAATGTGGGGAAAGCAGAACCACCACTTAAATGAATATCCGGATATGACAAAGATATGTGGTTGAAAGAAGTAATGCTTTTGAGGAAGATTCTAGGTAGAATTTTTGGTTTTGATGATACAGTGTGGTCTATGGAGCATATTGTCATCCTAAAAAGGTGTTTCAAAGGCATATCTGGTCTGTTTTAAACCCAATTACCATCAGCAGACCCTTAGGCTTGGTTTACTAGCTCTGAACCCACATCTGCACTGCATTTCAGTAAAATCCAAGTGTCAACCTCATTTAGCTTAATAAACAAACTTGACTACAATGTTCCATGAGCCCAGTGATTTGACGTACCTCAATATTGTTGTTCATGGTACTGATGAACCGGTGGCCAGGGATGCGCTTCTGATTGCAAATCACCCCAACATCCTCGCTGTGCCTGCAGTCCGACACCCCAAAGCCATTCGAGGAACATTCAGCTAAAGATTTTTCTCTTCCTGTGCAATGGACATTGTCTAGCCAAATGCGACCTGTGGAACAAAAAACAATTGTTGGGTTTGTCAATCACCAGCAGATGTTGTGCTTTGGATGCTGTGTTGGTGTCACTACCAGTCTTCTTAACTCAATTAAAGGAACAGTTCACCTCTTATTGTCTAATTCTAGACCTGTGTGACTTTCACAAAAGGTGAGTTTTTAAACAATATCGTTAAAAAGCAACATAAAGTTATCATTAAAGTGGTGCACACAACTTGTGTGATACATTGTTATAGTGTTCTGAATGTTCAATGGACAGACCAAAATCATTAAATAAAGTTCACTTAAAATCTTGACATCTGCCCTAGATAAATTAATTGTTCTTTTGAATGGGATCTTTTCAATGAATCTGCTCATTCACAAAACCAGTCTGACTGGGTTCTCAATATCATCTCACTGATCCAGAGAGTAAAAATCTTTTATGATGCTTTTATTGTGCTATTTGGAGCTTAAAAGTCCCAGTCTCCATTCATTCTTTAAAATTTCTCAAAAACGTCATGCAGCTTTGAAGTGAATTTAAAAAGGCTGCTAGTGGCACAGCAAAAACCTCCTTGGTGAACCATCTTTAACCAACCTAGTCAGACTAGATTTTGCTATTTTCCATTACTTCAATATAAAGTTATCCTTCCAGAATTTCTTCTCACTGTGCATTTTATGCTGCATATGATTTTGCATACTTGGTGGAAAGAGGAATAAAAGTGGAAGACCAGTGGTTATTCTTCCATAGGGCTCAATCATAACCACCCACAAAACTGTGGAGTTTGATTTACAATCTTTGGACAGATTTATGAAAATAAATCATCATGTTTCTTTAGTAAAGAGACAGAGAGATGAGATTATGTCTGCTCTTGACATTGAATCTTGTTTCCATACTTTTTCTGCTGTCTGATTGGTATTAATTACTGGTAATAACTAAAACATGATGGATTACTAATGTAATCCAAGAATATATGCACATAGTTGATCTTTCAATGTACCATAAACTTATAATATGCTATCAGAATGAGCAGTTCTTGCCTACCTTCTCCTTGTCCGAACTTTGCAGATGGGGACCAAGCCACAGCGCCCAGAAATCCAAGCTGCCTACACGCAACATGAGCCGCTTCGATTGAGAAGTCATCATCACAGACAGTCCCCCATTCACTGTTGTAGAAGACCTCTAGACGACCCTCGTAATGCTTGCGTTTATCACCGGCAAGGCGGAGTTGAATCTGGGGTTGCTGGGATTCAGATTGGGCCTGAACCAGGACCAACAGACTGAAGATGTACAATGCAGAAGAGATCGCCATGGCTAAACTTCCACAGAGACCTGCGAGAGCATTAAACAGCACAAACACAAGATTAACAATGTAACAGAAATTGGATATCAGCACACTTCATTCAGTGTATAATGACCACAAAAACTGATTAGATGATAAGGCTACAAGGGAGGCAAAGGTCTTTTCTTCACTAATGCAAAGCATGTGTATGAACATGCCAAACTCCGTCTCAATGTCAGTCCACCCTTCCTCAAATCCTGAGGCTATAGCAGACAGATGACTGTGGTGTCTACCTTTACCATCACTCATCCCAAACTGTCAGAGAGAGGGTTTTTGCAGGAATAAGACCTAATAGAGATAATATTTATGTCTCACAAAGGCTTGCATGCTGCATTAAAAGAAGCATCTATATAGGGGTGTAACAATATATTGTGTATACAATATATCGCAATACGAAAATGCAACAATATGTATCGTGTTTAGTGACAATATGTATTGTGTATAGTTCACACAAAATTAAAATTACTGTGTGAGAAAAAATTCAAGTTAATAGAGTTTTAGTGTCAGTACTACTGTACATATACTACACTGCTATATATAATGTTGAATATAATGTATAATATGCAATGGGGGAATATATTTGAGGGTCCTCATAATGCTAAATATCTTTAGTAAATGAGTAAAAGTGGACTACATGATATATCTAGTCAGTGACAGAATGCAAGCATATTCGTCTAAAATAATTCTGTATTTTCAGCTTTAGAAACATGAATATTTTTATTCTGGCGTCACCATTGTCCTGTGCATTGCGTTAACAGCACCAAGTCCAAGCCTATTTCAAATATAATACCAAATTTAGCATTTTAATCAACAGTTCGTTTTTTGTTAAACTTTTACCATGTCTTGGAGTATCGTAATAATATTGTATCATGAGTTCAGTATCGTGATATGTATCGAATTGTGACATGAGGGTTGAACACAAAAAAGACAGCTCAGCATTCAAACAAGAATTATGAATGGCAGCCAAATGGTTTCCAGGATGTTTCTAGTTTATAGAAACACAAGCACATATGACATAACAACCTTCTTCATTCACACACATCTAACTGCCAAAACCACAAAGTGGACATTTTTATATAAGTAGACATCTAAACAGTTAAGATGCATGTTTTATTTGTATCATGTACTTTGTGTGAGGTAACTAAAATGTTAACTACACAATATGATGTTAAGATTAGTGGCTGAATTAAAGTTTAGTACACTCCTCATCTGTCTACCCAGCTGGACAATTACTCATTATACTATATCCTACTTCCTGACTCAGAAAATCCCTTTCCACATGGGATTCTGTTCCCAAATAAATCATTAAAAGCTGCCTTTTCAGTGAGTCACTTTATTAAAAATGTATTTAAACAGACTTTAACATGATGTCAATCACTGTCCAAAAAAATGCAACCTCATCCAAGCTTCAGTGTTGCAGCTAGAAAACACACTTAGATTTATAACATGGTTGTTAAAACATTGTTAACCATGTGTGTATTATTGATTTTTTTTGTTTAATTCATTACACATTAATTGTCTGATATGCTATTTAAAGACAAAGAAGTTTGTACACATTGATAATGTAATAATAGCCTATTATACGGTGATACAACTAAATAAAAGTATAATTAAAAAAGTATAAGTGTGCGTGTGTGTGTATGTGTGTGAATATATATATATATATATATATATATATATATATATATATATATATACACACACTACCAGTTTCGTCTGCACACCAAGGCTGCATTTATTTAATTAAAAATACAGTAAAAACAGTAATATTGTGAAATATTATTACAATTTAAAATAACTGTTTTCAAACAGAAAACAGTTATTTTAAATTGTAATAATATTTCACAATATTACTGTTTTTACTGTAATACTGTTTTTAAAAATATGTGTGCGTGTGCATGTGTGTGTATATGTGTGTGAATATATATATATATATATATATATATATATATATATATATATATATATATATATATATATATATATATATATATATATACACACTACCAGTCAAAAGTTTGGAATTGGTAAGATTTTTAATTTTTTTAAAAGAAGTTTCATCTGCTCACCAAGGCTGCATTTATTTAATTAAAAATACAGTAAAAACAGTAATATTGTGAAATATTATTACAATTTAAAATAACTGTTTTCTGTTTGAATATATTTTATAAAGTAATTTATTCCTGTGATCAAAGTCTTCAGTGTCACATGATCCTTCAGAAATCATTCTAATATGATGATTTGCTGCTCAAGAAACATTTATTGTGTACAATATTTTTTTTTCAGGATTCTTTGATGAATAGAAAGTTCAAAAGAACAGCATTTATTTGAAATATAATCTTTTGTAACATTATAAATGTCTTTACTGTCACTTTTGATTGATTTAATGCATCCTTGCTGAATAAAAGTATTATTTTCTTTAATTTCTCTTAAAAAAAAATAAAAAATAAAAATTCTTACTGACCCCAAACTTTTGAACGGTAGTGTATAATGTTACAAAAGCTTTGTATTTCAGATAAATGCTGTTCTTTTGAACTTTCTATTCAACAAGGAATCCTGAAAAAAAAGTTCACAACTGTTTTCAACATTGATAATAATCATAAATGTTTCTTGAGCAGCAGATCAGCATATTAGAATGATTTCTGAAGGATCATGTGACACTGAAGACTGGTGTAATGATGCTGAAAATTCAGCTTTGATCACAGGAATAAATTACTTTATAAAATATATTCAAACAGAAAACAATGTGTGTGAATATATATATATATATATATATTCACACACACATACACACACTTTTAACATTTTATAATCATTAAATGCATTATAAGCATTTTTAAAAGTCTATGGAACCTGAATATAACGACTACATTTTTAAGAACATGTCTAGATTTTTTAACGATTGTTCTTACATAAACATATTATCGGGGTTAAATTCCATGTCAAATTTCATAAGCACTTTTGTTATCACAGACATCCAAAACAACTCCGATGTCAAAGAGAATTCGATTCAGTGATAAATAAATTATGAAATACTAAACAGAATTTCTGATTGGCGCCTAAACTTACCTTTGGAAAAACTTGTTCTTGTGAGGAAACTCTTGCCAAGTAACACCCGCAGCTGGATGCAGCAGCGCTGATTCTGTCTGTATCCTGCAACACTTTTAAACGAGTTCACGCGCTTTACCGCCTCCCACCAGCACTGCAATCTGAAACCAGCCATCGCTGCCACATTATGAAAGTTACAGACGCCCCATGTGTCTGCTGCACACCACTGACGTCATACAGCTGGGGATGCCCTGCAGACCTGCGTGAGGTTTCTCATGCACGACTAATGCTTACTTTTCCATAGACAGACAGAACGAACGAACGAACCTTTATTACTTTATTCATTAGTTCAGCAGATGCTCATTTGAGCTCCTGTACAACAGAAAATAAAAGAGATAAACACAAAATCTAAGCAGTGTTTATTTAACCCCTGTATGTGAAACAGCATGAACACACACAGATTATGCTGCTGCCCAACAGACAAAAGCACATCTCTCTAGACTATCAGTGACATTAAATAAGTCTGAGGAGGATTTATTTCACATGTATGACTAATGGTCTCTGTGTTCAGGGTTTACAGCGAACTGACGGCCAGTCTAATGAGCAGAACTCCCAGCAGCAGGACAGGGCTGGAGCTCAGGGTCATGGCAGCGTTGTGCTCTCCATGGCTGTGGGAACGGTGGGGGCCGTTACAGTCGTCGTTGAAGCAGCATTCCAGCTTCACCTCACCATTGCTCATGTGAGACTTGTCACAGAAAGACTTGTAAGCGCATGACTTCATCACAGAGTCTGTGGTGAAAAAAAAACCCCATAGATTTAAGCAACTCCACAAAGCAACATATCACTTACATAAACATCCCCTCAGCTCAGCACTGCTATAAGGGATAGTTCACCCAAAAATGAACATTTTGTCATCATTTACTCACCCTCAAGTTGTTCCAAACCTGTATGAATTTCTTTGTTCTGTTGAACACAAAGGAAGATATTTTGAAGAAAGGTTGTAACCAGGCTGCTTGGGGCACCATTGACTTCCAAAACAGAAAAATAAAGACTATGGAAGTCAATGGTGCCCCAGAACTGTTCAGTTTCCCACATTTTTCAAAATATCTTCCTTTGTGTTCAACAGAACAAAGAAATGTATACATGTTTGAAACAACTTGAGGGTGAGAAAATGATGACAGCATTTTCTTTTTTGGGTGAACTATCCCTTTAAGGATATGCCAGATAATCCTAATTTGGTCTGTGCTTCTGTTTGACTGTGGGCAATCCAGAAGAAAATGTATAATGTAATAGTGCAGACCGGGGCTAGTTGTCACAAGAACTGTAGCTCATTAATGTAGGTTTTGAGTCAGAAGAAAAATTACATGAATGTTTGTTTAGCAGTGGTTTTGTATATTGACTTTAAGTTCAAATCAGTCTTAAATCAGCCTCGTTTTTATCAATTCTGTCCTCCAAATTAAAATCTATTTTTTATTTGTTTGTTTGTTGCTATAGATACTGGGTAAACAAGTGGAAAAGTATAACCATATAAAACATTCAAACAAGAGTACTTTTCATACTTTAAATATCAGGTCTGTGCAAGTTGTTGCATGTTTTACATGTTATAATTTTGTTATTTTATTAATTGCAATATTTAATATAGGCCTAATTGATTGTAATAATTGTTATTTCAGTAATTTCATTTCTTTAAAAAAACAAACTACAGTAGTTTGTTTAAGGACTGGTTCCATTTTAACAATTTCATACAGCCTAGTGTATCGGGGCATGTTGTCACAATAGGTCAACGAGTTCAATAAACTGTAGCCTACCTGTAAATAATGGTATTCTGCAGTAAAGGTGTAAATGTTTGATAGCTTTAATTGTCATTAAGGTATGTGTCTGCACATAAAATGTATTTAAAAAATAATCACACCCCGGTAAATATTCACTTGGGTTAAAACTGTGACAACTAGCCCCGGTTTGCCCCACTAACACGCAACAGATATGGTCAAGAGTGATGTCTCCCTCATGTGGCCAGTAAGCGAACTACAACAGCAATCACTGTGTGTGTATGTACTCACTGGGTCCTGTGATAGTAGAGCATGCATCTGAATGAGCAGGACACACTGTGGAGCCCTGCTGGTTACACTCCTCCATGTTCTTGGCTACACATGTGTAACACTTCAACCCCTCACCTTTACACACAGAACAAGACAACACAGCTGATCTGAGATTAAACCACCCCAAACTCCATGCATATACTATAATAATTTCACAATGACTATAGGAATATATATGTTATAAATATGTTATATATACTGCACATTACCCGTCAAAAGTTTGGAAATATTACAATATTTACTGTTTTTGAAAGTCTCTTATGCTCACCAAGGCTGCATTTATTTGCATTTATAAAATTACAGTAAAATCAGTAGGCTAATATTGTGAAATATTATTACAAAGTAAAAGAACTGTTTTCTATTTGAATATATTTTAAAATGTCATTTATTCCTGTGATGTCAGAGCTGAATTTTCAGCATAATTATTCCAGGCTTCAGTGTCACATGATCCTTCATAAATCATTCCAACATGTCAATTATATGCATGAGAAACATTTATTATTATTATCAATGTTGAAAACAGTTTTTGCTGTTTAAAATTTTTTGAGGAAAATAGAAAGTTCAATGAACAGCAGTTATTTGCATTTATTAAATTTATTTAGTATATTTATTAAAGCAGTTATTAAATAAAATGTTTTGTAACATTATAAATGTCTTCACTGTCACCTTTGATGAATTTAATGCATCCTTGATGAATAAAAGTATTATTTTTAGTAATCACAAATGTTTGAATGGTAATTGTTTCCACAAAAATGTCAAGCATCAAAAACTATTAATATTAATATTGCTGATTATATACTGATTATATGATATATTCTGTTATTATACTGTTGCTGTATATAAAAATGACTGTATATAACTTGTATATAAAAATTAGATATTTATGATAGAACTAAAATAAATAATTTCATATACATTTAATTCATAAATAAACTAACAGTAAATAAAAAAACATTTTATGTACATTTTGTAACAGCAACGTGTTGTCGTCAATGTTAATAAAATAATAATTACATTTAGTGTAAAACACTTGTTGCAGTTACAAAATGTATATAAAAATGTTATTTCATTTATAATACATCTCTCCATTTTTATATTTATATTTATTATAAATAATAAAATGTATATTATATTTACATATATACATACATTTATTATGTATGGGGGAAAATTAACATTTGATTAATATTTTAAAATTATTGTATTATAAAAATACATTACAGTATTTTTGAAAATCTCTATTACAGGAGTATCAACACTCAAAGTAATGGCAGCATTAAAATTAACAACCATAAAGCATTTATATATATATAAAAACATTTGATTTGGTCACATTTGATACTATTCAGATATACTCACTGTGTAGCACAGCGGTGAACAGGACCAGCACGGCGAGGAGAGTCTTCATGTTGAGGAGGCTGTATGGACAGAAGTGCTGGGACAATATGGAAGTCTTAACTACAGAACACCTCAGCGCCTCTCCATAATCCTATAGTGAGCATTCATCACCTGAGCATTACACCGGCTTAACACACACAACGCATGTGCATAATCAACTGTAAACCAGGGGAGAAGGAGGTTGACCATTAAAGAGGGGAAATGATCTATGATCTGGACATTTATCTGAACATTTAAAACAGTTTTCCTTTTTAAAATTAGTGCAGGACCCATGTAAGTCAATTACACTCACCAGAAGGTCACAGAATGAAATCCTGGAACTTATTATTACTTATTTTGATTCAAGCATTGCTTTTATTGTTTAATATTTGCAGCGCAACACTGTTTTGATTGAATTCACTGTAGTATATCTGTCCTCAACATAAGGACAATCTTTTTGTGAGTGCACATATTAATACCCAGTCTACCCTGTCACCAGATATCCCTCTTAAGAAGAGATTAGCAATGCAACAGACTCACAACGTGAGAATCATTTCTGTAAAGAGGAGGTTACTGATACTATGACTACAACATGCACCTAATAACACTTCTTAAAGGGTTAGTTCACCCAAAAATGAAATTTCTGTCATTAATTACTCACCCTCATGTCGTTCCACACCTGTAAGACCTTCGTTCATCTTCGGAACACAAATTAAGATATTTTTAATGAAATCTGTGAGCTTTCTGGCCTCAGATAGACTGCAACGTCATAAAAAACCTCTTGAGTTTCATCAAAAATATCTTAATTTGTGTTTAGAAGTCGAATGAAGGTCTTACAGGTTTGGAACGACATTAAGGTGAGTAATTAATGACAGAAATTTCATTTTTGGGTGAACTAACCCTTTAAAGCATTTAAATAAAAAACACAGTGCCATCAAGCTAAGTATTTCTTTATTCAGGGAATGCATTTATGCACAAAATATATATTAGTCAATGGGATTTCTGTGCAACTCTCTCTCTCTTCCACTTTACAAAACATTAATAACACAATAAAAGAACTTCTCATAAAAATATACACATGTCAGTGAGTAAAGAACACCAACACACTCTTAAAACAATGTCATGACAATTTACAGGCTCGATTTCTCTTCTGTTTGGCACATGGATAGCGGTTTCATTTGGCAGTTAGTTATTCTGAGCTGAAATATTGCATAAGAAAGCACAGAGGAATTGTGGGTTAAAAAAAACAGCCAACAGAAAGCATCACTTCAGCATTAGGCACATATACTTTAGCAAGTTGGGCAAAAGATTGTCGATTCTCATTTTATTTTTCGAAAATGGTTCGGTCCATAGGCATAACTTTTGACAGCTTCTCTGCAATTGATTCAGCACAATAAAACAGAGAGTAAACTTATGATATTCTCTGTAATTCATGCAGACTTTGAAACCAAAGTATTTCATAAAAGAAGTTTAAGTGCTTTCAGTTAGGTTTGCTTTTGTGCTGTTACATTTTGCAAAGCAAGCATTTGATCGGATTATTATGACCTCAAGGCTAGAAAAAAGTAACCCATCAGAACATCTGGTAACACCAGAGCTTGCTTATGCTTAATATAATAAATTATGATAATTTGACACCTAAACACCCAGAAAAACAATGTATGGAACTACAACTGTCTACAAACTCTTACAACAGAAGTACTGAATATGCTAAAAACTACTCAGTAAAAGAATATTCCGTGTTCAATACAGGTTAAACTTGACAGTATTGTGTTGACTACCACAAAATGTAATTTAAATCCATCCTATTTTTTTTTCTTTTTGTAAAACAAACAAACAAGATTACAGTGGGGGACTTGAATGGAAGTAAATGGGGTCCATTTTTAGAGCAGAAATATGCTTGTAATTTTATAAAAGTATTTACATGAACTCTTCCGTGAATATGTGCATATTATTTGAGCTCTAAAGCTGTTTAAATCATAATTTTAGGGTTTTAGGCTTTGTATATGGCAACAAAGTATAGCAAAATTGCATTTAACTGTTAAAGAAAAGGTTAGCAAGTGATTTTTAACACTAAAATCATATTAACACTCATATTGTTATGTCTTGTGGCTATACTGTTGAAATAATGAATACTGTAATGTTTAACATTCACTTTCACTGTAAGTGCCTCACTGTAAACCCAAATTTTTGCTTTTTTTTTTTAAAGACAAGAAGAGAAAATTAATTTTTGTGGTAATCAACATTGTCCCATCATTGATGTCAATTGATCTGTACTGAACCCGTAAATTTGTATCATGATCTCGAATATGTAACCAAATAATTACACAGGTTACAGTATTATTCAATGCAAGAAATGTAACTAAAAAAAGTTGTAAATAATATGATTTGCTCCTTCCATTACAAATAGCAGCAGTGCAATCATGTAAACTATGAACAAGGCCAATGACCCTCATCCAATGTCTGTTCCTTTACACGAACACCTGAACACACCCAGAGTCTCTCCCAAACGCTCAAACACACAGCTGCCATAACAGTCAGCAGAAAGTCTCAAGCAGTCATCAGAATGAGATATGTGGGTGGTTTTCCCACTTTCTTGAAGACTCTCACACCAATGAAACATTTTATATCACCAAATATAGGTGTAAGTCCAACATCAGCACTTTCTGAATCTGTTAAAAACATTTGGGACTGTTTTATTTGATTCTTCAACTAATAACTTGTTGTTTCTTCCAGTGCCTGAGCCAGACCCACGGAAAAGTGACTCCTTTCCAAAAAGGAAAAGAAAGAAAAAAAAAGCAATGGGAGGTCCAGAGGCGTTCTTGGTCAGGGTGGGTTTGGGTCAGAAAGGGCGAAGTTCTCCTTCCTCTTAGTCTGTTGTGCCCAATTTTGCAATGAGCTCATCACAAATTTTAGTGAGCTCTTCAATCTCTTGATTCTGGAAATAATAACATGATTTTTTAATAAGGTTTTCTTGGAAAAAATGAATAGTGACATCTTGATTTGATGTTACAGAATGTGTTAAATACATATGGGTGACGGTGAATGTGTGAGAGTTTACCTTCTGTTCGAGCGCCCGCTCCAGGGAGTCCACCTTCATCTGCTCTTTTCTCAGGCTGGCGTTCAGCGCCACGCTCTCTGAGTTGGCTTTAGCTCGCACCTGGGCTATTTCCTCATTTGCTCTGCAAAAACGAACGCAGGTCAGAGATCATTCAATCGACCCTTTGCCGAGAGTTTGATTGACAGGTGATCTAACTAATCATAACGCCAAATCTGCCATTTTGTCTGACAAAGCAGTCAGGGGATTTAGTAGATTAACGTATGTGTACTGACATATTTCTGTGGTTGAAATGTGGTTCATTCATGTTTATTTGATGATATAAATTAAGAAATGATTGGTTCATGAGTCGCTTGATCGCTACAGCGATCTGTCACGACACAGTAAAGAGCCACAAAACGGTATTTATTGTTTAAATTTCTTTAAAAATTACAAAATTTAAAATTTGAGACTTTCATATCAAAATGAGAGCGCCATGGCTTGTCAGACATAGCAACAGTAACTAAAGGGGGCGGGTCTTCGCGAACGGTCAGTTGTGCTAAATACAGTGAATAAAAGGTAAAATATGCACATGGGAAACTGATGTATCATTTTAATACTGAATATGGTTCTTACTTGTCAAGTTTCTCCTCTGCGTGGATTTTGAGGGTCTGATAACGTTGTTCCTCCTGCCTCACGCGTGTGAGGTAGTCCTGAGCACACTTCTTTAGCACTTCCTCATTCTGTCAAAGAGACCAGCAGAATCATCTGTATATATTCAGATGAATCATTTAAATATTCAGGATTTTGGACATAAGATATCTTACCTTCTTAAAGCCCTCAAGAACGGTCTTCATGTTTTCGTAGCGCCTGAACAGGTCGGACAGCGAGCGCTCCACCGAGTTGAGGTCGGCGAGGGCCTGATCTCTCTCCATGGTTATCTGGTGGACACTTTTCTGAGATCCTATGTTCTTTCGCTGCTCATCTTCTGTATTGCGGAAATTACCAGACAAAAAAAAAAAAAAGAAATATGTAAACACTTAAACTAAAATTTATATTCATAATGTTACTGAACAGTTCAGAGAGGTAGATCACTCACCTATCATTTGAGCTACTGTCTTCTCATACTCATCCACTATTTTCCTATGGTGAAATCAGTAAATAATGTTAGAATGTTTCATTGTCCACACTGTACAATGCTGGGCTGGGTTTCCCGATAACGTTGCCTCTTAGCACACTACGAAGACTCTAAAGGTATACCTTATCTAAAGGTATACCTTTTCTAGGCGTGTTCCCCCAACTATACCTTAGGAGGTTGCTTAAGGTATACCTTCTTAAGTGCGACGTTACAAGGTGCTGTCCATGGCGAAGGTGCTGAATTGGCTGATATGGATGGCTCGAGAATCAATTATTCACTCTATGCAGGGGCTGCTTTACTGCGTTTTGTGAGAAAGTAGTGTTCTTTATAAAAGAAGCACTTCAGAAATAGTTGAAATTGCATTTATCAGAACTCATGGGATCTTATAAAAATAATCCAAATTGCAAAATAAATATAACCCTGGATATTATATATAATTCTGAAATGAGTGCGCAAACCCACAACCTCATGCCCAAATGTATCACGCCTTAACATGCTACACTAACTGCCAGTATGCCTTCACTGGCCTTTGAAAGGGTAATTTAAATATTATATTATATTATATTACATTATATTAATATATAAGCCATAGTGTCTTCGTTTACTCCTTCATATTACCAAGACTACTGACATGGTAGCCAGGGGACTAAAGTTTTCACAGATGAAATAGTGCACATACACTAAATGTCTCCGCAGACGCTGCCCTCTTTGATTTAGCACAACTATTCGCTGTATCGTTGCCACTGACCAAAGTCCCAACCACAATCATTCCCTTTAATCAGACTCCTAAGCCTTTACTGTCTAATGGTTTGCCAGTTGATGTACTTTTGGATAATATAAATAAAAAGCTAACAACCATTAGTGTAATGACAATTAGCCTAATTGAACCCAGAGTGCACAACTTCAGAATTATATTCGTATAGACTGAGAAGTAAAGAAGCTTTTTGCACAGTGGTGGCCACTAGCGAAGTGAACTGTCAACAGTGATAAGTTATAGCTAAGAGTGGTCTAGACCAACCTTACGAACGTATGACTTAAAGAAGGTATACTTAACTAAGAACATTTTGAAAAACAAGTATTAACATTAAGGTACATCTTAAGGTATAACTTAAGAATGACATAGCATTAAGTAGGTTTCAGGAAACCCAGCCCAGGGGATTAAACTTGGTGTATTCTGGGAAGGGTTCTAGATAAGGATGTACCTCATTTCAATGACCTCCAGTTTACCCTCCTCATATTTCCTCTTCCACTCATTGGCTTCGATCTCTTTGGCAATTATCTACCAGTACAAAATGCAACTTTATCCACAGACAACAGACTTTTAAATACAATTTAAAACTACAATTTTACATAAAACCATTACAACAAATTTAATAGCAAAAAATCTTTAAAATAATAATTAATTATTACAATTATTAAAATAAAAAATATAATTAAAAACAAAATATAACTATTTTTATTTTGTTTGTTTGTCATTTAATGTGTTTACACATACTGCATAATGTGACAGACTGATCTCAGGACAGTATATCTGGACACAGGGCGGGTGTTTGAGTGTTACCTCTTCCCTGATGAGTGTGAGCACTGCTGCTTTATCTATCTCACTGAGAGGGATTGAATCCAGCCCTGGACTCGTCTTCGCTATGGTCTCACTGTCGGAAGAGCTCAGAGAATGACTCTTACACAGACTCTCACTCTGCAGAACAAACACAATCAGAGAAAAGCTTGAGGAACTATTTCATTTTGAAACTGATTTATTATACCTTATGTTCTTTCTTATAAATAATAATAGCACTATTTCGTAACATACATAATACCACATTTTTCAGTGAGATAAAACAATGACAACAGTCTTTCCTCTGACCCAGTTATTAGCTTGCCCTTGAACAGATTAAGTCATGTGGACATCACTAATCCCCTTAATGGGTTTATAATTATGAATATCTCTCAGACAGATACATGGCACTTCTGCTAGGAGTGTGTTGAAGGTACAGAATTTAAAGGAATGCAATAGATACTAATCAACCAGAACTTACCGGAGAGGAAAGGTCATTCTCATCGTCTGTTATGCCTACTGGCAGATCTGATTAAAAAGAAAGGCAGATTATTACTGACTTGATTATATTCTAACCATTTCCCAGGATTTTATAATTTATCTTTTTTGTTGTTGTTGTTACATGGCAGTAAACAAATATTAATTAAAAAAAAAATAGTAAACAGTAAAAGGTATTTAATCTTTAAAAACAGTCTTTCTAGGCTTAAATATTAAGATTTTAAATAATTCATAAAGTAGCCATTAGAGGGCAGCACAAGTGCAGCGTTCAACTCTTTCTTCTAAAATAATGTATCTATCTACTCTTAACTACCAATTTTAATGAATGTGAAAGAAAAAACAGAAATAAAGCTGTGTCTTTATGCAGGTACTATCTAGAGACAACACGAAACGGCATTCGCAACGTTTGTTACAAAAGTAAAACAATATTCAGTGGGATCTATTCTAGGGCGGGTCTTAACTGTATCCTTTGCGATCTGATTGGATCGTGCGAAGTTCAACCGCGAAGGCTATGCTATTATCGTATTGGTTAATATTATTTAATTTCCCGCCCGCACGGTCCTATACACGACGTCAAGCACCAAAATAATAAGTACGGTGGTTTCTGAGTCAAATACAGTTACATTTTTATACAAGATTATGAAAACAACTTTTCATTTCAAATAATCTGTCTTCTTTAAACTAGATAACCAGGGATGTATTTTTCAACATCTATGAAAGGACCACTGCTTCATCAACTTCATGAACTTCATCAACTACAAATGACAAAACATAATCTTGCCAAACTGCTGCACTCTGGTGGCTCAAAGGATCCTATTTAAAATGTAATTGGAATAATAGGATTGTCTGCAACTGTTTTTGTTTACTGGGCAAATTAATATGCCAACAGAACAGAGGACTGTTTTTTTTTTTTTTCAAGCTGAACAAGTAAGTCTGTTTCCCATACAATGCTCCCAAACTGTCCAACCTAACAGAGCAGTGCTTGTTAAACCTCATTAGTGACAGATTGGCCCAGTCTCTAATGATTATTGATTAATTATCTGAGAATAAACACTGCAGTACTACAAGTAGAACCGAATGAGCACTAACAAGCCCACGACTGTTCCCTCACCATCTGCAGTCTTGTTACAGGTGGTTGTTTTGGTGCAGTCTGAAAACTCCTCTGGCCCGTCCTTCTGGCCCATGACAGTGGAGGCTAACTTCTCCTCATCTGTGGCGTGATGGACGCGGTGAGGCAGTTTAGACGCAGGATCCTCCTGCACGTCTTTCTCCTATGAATGAGAAAGCGGATAATAATGAATATACATATAGACTTTACAGATTTTGCACCGATTGTAAACAGTGATTTTCCCTGTCTGCATACAAAATAGCACTGTAATTCAGCTTTAAACAGGCAAAATATTTGAACAGTCTAATAAATTAGTTACAGCCCCTCAGATTCTGTTCTCCACATAGAGCCTTAAACTCTCTGGAACAAAAGCATAGATGGACACAGTGACCTGTTTTGGGAACTGCATCGTTTCAGTTTGCGTGGTGCATGCACACACACACACACACACACACACAAACACACACACAGGTTTGTTTTTGTGAATTGTAGGGACATTTCATAGGCGTAATGGTTTTTATACTGTACAAACCATATTTTCTATCGCCCTACACCAAACCTACACTTAAACCTACCCATCACAGAAAACTGTGCACATTTTTACTTTCTCAAAAAACTCATTCTGTATGATTTATAATTCTTTTGAAAAATGGGGACATGGGGTAATGTCCTCATAAGTCACCTTCTCCTTGTAATATTTATGTCATACCCATGTCATTATACAAATTTGTGTCCTGATATGTCACAAAAACGTGCACACACACACACACAATGATGCACACTAGTGTCCTGGTTTAGAGAGAGCAATAATACAGAGATCCTGTATTTCAAGAGGAGGGGTTGTTCAGAGGGTTAATGGGAGAAAGAGAGAGACTGAGGGAACATGAAGGAGGATGTTTGCTGAGTCACTGCAGTAACCACAAAGTCCAAGACAATACATCACACCTAGATGCTTTGGATACACTAAATAGTTGTTATGTTTATGCTTTCACAGTCATGTACATACAAAAGCACACACATATATGAAACACAGATATACAAAATACACAGATGCACGCATGCCCACACAAAACAATATGCATACTCTTATTTGTTGGGCAGTACTGAAATCCTACCTGATTGCAGACATCCAGAACTAGGGACTGATTCTCATACTTCTTTACTTTACATGAGTTCCTGTAGAAAGGAATATTGACAGCATCAGTGTATGCCACCAAGAAACATTGCAATAACATTTATTAAAAACTTCCCTCTTCAAAGTAAACTGTATTGATAGTTGCAGCAATACAGATGGTATTAGACTGACCAATATACGGTCTGATTAATCATCAACATTTGGTGATATTTTGCTCTCATTTAAGATATTTTGTCAATGCATAATGCACATTTTAAACTCAAGGAAATGTTGTGTAACCTAACTTACTAATAAAACTCCAGTAATATTAGTGCATTATATCCTATATAGCCTATACACATGAACATTACATCGACCATCCAGCCTGTTTTCTTGGTATTGGCATCTATTGAACAGCTCATTGGTTAACCACTCATAAATAGGCATAGTCATTGTAAAAACAGTTTAGATCATTAAAAAAAACAGAGCCTGCATATCTACAGTGCCGATGTGTGGTTGATATTACAGCTGTTTAGCATATTGACCACCATGAGAGGGTCAAATCTGAAAATCATTTAAAAATGTCCATGGACTAAATCAATACTGTCTGCCTGGACAGTCAGAATACAATAAAATAAATATTGCTTCTGCCCTAGTTTGCTTGGAGGACTGACACTGCACATGATTTGGAGCCAGAGGGCAGTTCAGCTTTCAACAGCGCTCATGACATGCAATGGGACAGAAGAGATAACACTGAAAGTACAGGAAAGGAGGGCAGGAGAGGATACTTACAATAGAAAACAGAGAAACCGCACTTGCTCAGTGGTCCTGAGGACAGTATGACAGAGGAAGGGGTTGGGGAGGGAGGAGTCAGACACAGGGAGGAGGGGATGTTGAGAGGGGATGTGCCATAAGACATTAGAGGGTGAGATAGAAGCATGAAGAAAACAAGTAGGAGTGAGTTTAAGCTTCCTGACTTTCACAAACAAAAAGGAGTTCGTTTGTCGAGGGGATGCCATAGTTTAGTGGAAAGTGGGAATCGTATACACTGGAACAGTGTAAACAAGACTACCATAAATTTTACGACTGTAAACTATCAAATACGAACATGAAAGAAGCATGATTAGACGACAACTGAGATGTTGAAAATGCAGGGTAGCGTTCCAACAATTAACACAAAAGTGAAAAGTAGTGTGACTGATGTGATTGTAATGCGTAGTGGGTGAAAAACACTCCTGTTTGCTAATAGACGCAAGCTAGCTATAGACGCAAATTTAAGCCACAGACCCAACACACAACATACTACTATTTGTCTATCTGTCTAGCATAACTGCCACTCACGTGATGATCCTGTCTTTGTTTTTCTTCTGCCCTGCTTGCTTCTGCTGCTCCAGAGTTTTGTCTGGTTTGTGTTTGTCCATTAGCTTCTCAGTCGTTGGTTTAATTGTGTCACTTCCACCTAAGGTTTTTGATGGCTTAAAAGGATCAATAGAGTCATCAAAATGATCAGGGTCAAAACTATATGATCCTTTAGGGAGTGTTGGCGAGTTGCTAAGTTTAGTGTTCCCACCAAAAGGATCAAAATTGGGATCATCCCACTGACTTGGGTCAAAGTTATAGGATTTCTTAGGAATAGGAATATCATCAACGTTCATTGGAGTCACATTCTCAGATAGTGGTTGGTCTTGTTCTGATGGAGGCTCTGGTGGTAGAGCTGTGGTTTCTGCAGCTTTTGGTCGCTGTTTTTTTGGAGTAGTCAGCTTGCTGCTTGTCTTCTTTCCAAACTTCTTGGGTGGAGGTCTCTTGGCTTCAGCATCATCAAGTCCAAACTCCAACATTACTGGCTGTGCAGGCATTTCCTCCATCAGCTCTGATTTAGTAGTGGCATTGGCAGGTGGAGGGTTCTGCAACTTGGTCCCTCCAGTTGTAAATGGACTCAAAGTGTGGTCAAACTGATCAGGTTCAAAGTTGTAGCTCCCCTCCGGAAGTATCGGAGGATTATCGTCCACTTCATTGGGGTCTACACTATTCAGTGGGGCCTTCACCTTGAGGGAAGGAGGTCTAGGCTTGAGGGACTTAGTCTGTGGTTTGGAGGATGGTTCTTCAATGTGACCATTGCAGATGTTGGTGTCATCTGTTGTAACTGCTTCAGCAGGATCCGGCTGGTCCACATCCATGTCATCAAAGGAAAGCTGAATTCTGGATTTCAGGGTTGAGCTGGGGTCCACACTGCTCTGCCGCACGACCGGGGCAGGTGCATCCTCAGGAAAGCACTCGTCCAGGGTCAGGTTCTGGGTTTTGGTTGTGATGGAGGTCAACTGATTCACACAATCTTCTGGGAAACCTGTTGAGAATGGAAGAGGGTTTTTTTTATTTTTTATCATGGTCTATAAAATTTATAGAATATCCCGCTTAAATATGCAATAATATGTTACAGTATAATGCAATATGTTCCCCTAATGTCATTTTTCTTGTATTTTCAGTGTTTGCACTTTTCCTTTCATATGTTCTTAGAGCGCATATAGTATGTCTATTGTTCAACCTATGGAGGATATTTGAAGAACAGACTTCCTTACGACAGAAAAGACGGGAAATGCTTCACTCAGGATGCAAAGAGTTGAACAATAGTCTTCTCTTCCCTGTCTCCAGCAGGCACAAATAATCAACCTCAAGCAACAATCAGCCATATGGGCTTGATGTTTCAGCACACCCATTTCGGATGTACTGAAAAGAAGACTTGGCCTTTCTGGCACGTCCTGATTTTGCTGAGTTAAACGTGTTCCTGGGTCAACATTTTTTGTTGAGCCTTGAACAACATTCCTGTCCGAAAATGTAATGCTAACTATATCGCAAACCTAACCCGACCCATAAGTTATCCCTAAAATCAGAGGGAACTGATGTAGAAGCACCTAACCCTGGTTGTAAGCCTAAACTTGACATAAACTTTAAACTTGTTCCTTCAGTTCTGATTAGTTGACTGGAATGTTATTCCAGGTGCAACAAAGATGTTGATCCAGGAACATGTTGCATTTGGTAAAATCAGGTTCTGCGCCTTTCTGTGCCATAATACGGAAAAAAACTGCCTCAAAAACTACATTTCATGCCACTGTAAGCAGAGGATAACTGAACAAATCACACTTCAAACATCTACATGTGAAATTATGTCAATATTATTAAAGTAGTCATTTTTTGCTGGCAGTCATCACTGAGTTTTGATGCAACAGCCTGTTGCTAAGAGACAGAAGGAGACAGTCTATTTATAAATAAGATGTATGACTTTGCGCTGACCTCCAATTGAGACAGCTTTGAGAAGTACTAGCTGTTATCTGTTCAAAATATTTACATGCAAGAACAGGAGACTTGTTTCTGAGTTGAACTTGTGAATTCTGTTAGTACTCTAACATTCTGACATTGGTGCTCATGTAGGCGACATAAGTTTGAGTCTGTTTGAGTGATATTCTATAGTGGTTGAGGCTCAAGGGTGGTATCTGAAAGGTTTAAAGTTTGATCCCCAGAATGAGCAAGCCATAAGCCTTAGGCTAACTATCGTACTCTTAAGTAAGGAGTAAAATTCCTTATCCATAGACTCCTCCTGACCTAATAAGTTCTTAGCACCGTTCTAGGGTAACTTCGCATGAAAATCACATAAACAAATACAACTTTTAGGCTAGTAATGTTTTAACTGTAACACAATGGTTTCTACGTGGATGTCCAAAAAAAAGAACTTGAGCTTTACCAACTAGCATTTTAGGGAACTAGCCTTGCATGAATGAAATAAACACAACTGCCGCTGTCAGCATTGAAATTACAATATTCCACCCACAGACCTTCCATGAGTCCTTTCCAATGTCTACGCCCAATCTTCCTCCTGCTTTCGTCAAGTTCTAGCTATCTCTTACACTTTGTGTTTTTACACACTTCTGGTACTACGCTGTCCTTCACTGTTAAAAGTGATGGCAGACAGCCCTTCCCATTGTGGACACAAAAACACTCTGATCAGCACTTTTAAAGTTTCTGCAGCTGCTCTTGTCATCATTTCCAGAGGTCAAGGCTCCTCCTCGACATCCATCTACAGGGCGAGCTAATTTCTGCAATATATAAACCTTTTGGCAGATATGAGGTACACATGTCACTATACGTTCTATGAAGAACAGGAAGCTCTGAATGTTTTATTTTCTAACTGCCAATTTAGGGCCTTTAAATTCATTAATATTGGGTAGGTGGTATCTGAAATGTAGGTTTGTACATCAGATAAAGGTGTCTGCTAAATGGAAGATTTCTAAAACGATTGTTCAAACTGTTTCTATGGCATAAATGTTATTTTAAATGTTATGATGAACATGCAACACCAGTGAAGGAGAATCATCAGACACATTGCGACTGGTTATGCAGCCAGTGCTAGTGGCCGTGACTTGAGCTTCCTCTTTGTGGTGGGAGTGTGATCGACAGTGTTTCGGACATCATGAGCTAATAAATTAGAAACACAAATGCTTCATCTTCACCCTGCTGAGAAACATTTCAGAGTTTTGATTATATAACTATGACAAAATAATAAGAACTCTCATACCAGCCAAATGCATAATGCTGGCATAACACATTAGTCAATACGGTCCTGAAAGATACTGCACAAAAGAGCCATAAAAATGGCATTGTTCATGACTGAGGTTGTTTTAGAGTAGAAAAGGCAATTAAACAGTAAATAATGCTTGTTTTTCAGTTATATTCTCTGATGTCAACAAACAACTGATGTCAGCAGGAATTTATGTATGACTTTACATTGAAGGTGCAGCAGGATTTAGTACCTGGGGTGGAGAGGACACAATAAGGCTTCTGTTTACATAACCACAAATTCTGGCTAATGCACTGCTAGCCATGAAAATGTGTTCCTAGCAATTGCATGTGTCTGTACAGCTGTGAGGATAAGGATTGTAGTGGAAACTGGACTGTGCTCTGCTGGAGCCAGACTTTTACTGTCTGTCTGCTCAAGCAATCCAAACCACGACACGTAGGCTTGGAAAGGCTGCCTCTATTAGCCTAAAGCATTCTGCATTTCTTAGGACAAGTTTCTCACAAAAAACTCATCAAAAAATGTCTCATTAAAAGATTTATTCCTGTGAAGTAACAGTCACGTTTCCAGAGATATACTAAGAGAAAGATAATAAACTAGAAAAATGGTGAAAGTGAGCTAGCAAGACTAGCGTAGTTTCAATGAGTGCAAATGTGTGTCATTTAGAGAAAATAACTAAATCACATGATGTTCTTCGCTTCGAGCCTTTGACCTTGCCCATTGATAAACGTGCTCTGAGAGGAGCGGATGCTTTTGTTCAATTTCAAACTTCTGAATTCCAAGCTGTGCGCTTTTCCCACAGTGGGTCAGGGGCCTCTCTTTACTCAAACCTCTATTTTCCAACCTCAAAACTTCCTCCACTCCATTACATTTAAGTAACTAATACTGTCTGCACAGTTTTGTTTCAAGCTGAGGTCAAAATGCATCACTGTAGTTAAATCTTTGAAACACAAAACTCATCCTCACTGAAGAAAACATTGGAAAACTTTATCAGAGCTACACCTAGAGACTAAAATAAGATTTTAAGAGCAAACCAATAGCAACATACACGTTTTCGCATATACGCCTAACGAGAGTGACAAGTCAAATTTTAGAGCGTTTATGAGATTTTAATGGGCAGATAAATTCCTCAAAAAGAGTCTGGGGAAGTGCAGCTGTTTTCAGTTAGTGATATGGTACACTCCCCTGAATTTGGACACGTGTCTTTAAGAGGAAAATTTAAAGAAAACAAGAAACTCTTCTAGATAAGGAACTGTAATTGGATTCTATGTGTATGTCAAAATCTAGCTTTTATTTTACTAGCTAGTCAGGCCTTATAAATAGTGGTGCCCAATTCGCAAACAAATCATTATTTTAAAAGTCAATTTTCCTAATATTTGTAAATTACTCGATCATAAGGGGAGAAATTTGTTGCTTTAATAAAATAAATCTTTGCCCATTTACTTACCTTCCAGCAAATAAGATGAAGTAACATAGCTATCAGTTGATTTATAAGGTAAAGTATTATAGTACAAATATACTGACCCACTATCCCAGTTTCAAACACTACAAGAAATGCTACCAGCAATATATTACATACAAAAGTGATACTAAAAGATCACCAAAACCACTTAGAGACATACATTCCTCCTGTTGCCATGGCAACATCACATTGCATGAGCGGAATAGAGGCACATGCAGCGACAGGTGCTCTGAGGCATCTCTGAATCTACCGTCTACATATATGTCTCTCAGTTATTATGAGGTATTGGAGGTCTTCTTTTACCTGTGCTCTCTGTTATTGGTTGATCCAGCGCTGATGGTTCTTTGTATGGCTGATGGACAGGCGTCTCAGCTTCAGGTGTGTCAAATTGGCCCTCTGAGTCCGAACTGATGGAAAATGAAGAAAAACTCTGTGGTTAGTCACAGCACAGTTCTTAAATCTGTACTATGGTGACAAAAGGACATTGCCATGGGTATTTGGCTCAGCTTGATTTAAATCAGGTGGATAATGTTGATCTCAGATCAGGGGTGATCAGTATAAAACATACAAACTCATCAGATCATCAAATGACATCAATATTTAATAAAACATTTTGCACATGTGGCTTAAAGCTTTAGCCTTGGGTGAAACAAAACTGAACAAAGCACGGCCTCATCAAATAATAACAATGTATCCTATCTGTGACACCAGTACTTTCTGCAAATTGTTGTGCCTGTTTTGGTGGTTTATGTGTTTGTGTGAGGTAACACTGAAGAGCTTTCTAGGTAAAAGGAATAGTCCCAAAAATGGAAATTTGCTTTGCCTCATGTTGTTCCAAACCCATATGACTTTAATTCTTCCATGGAAAACAAAAGAAGCATTATGCTATTAGGCATTCAAGTTTCAGAAAAGACACATGTAACATAAAAGTGTCACAAAAGCGGACCAGATGACCCATGTGCTATTTTCTAAGTCTTCTGGAGTTATGTGATAGCTTTGTGTGAGGGTTTGAAAGATTTAAGGGAATAATGAAGTAAATTTCAACATATATGACTAATTAAAAAAAAAAAAAAAAAATGCAACCAGTAAAGTTCCCTAAAATTTCTTCTTTTGTATTCTACAAAAGAATGAAAGACATAAAGGTTTAGAACAGCATTTTAATTTTTGGGTGTACTATCCTTTTTACACTCACAACAGAGCATAATGGTCATGGGCCTAAGCCTGAACTAAAATGGAAGAATTGTTAATCGCGTGTGTGCGTATGTGTGTGTGTGTGTGAGAAATCGGTCCCCAATCTGGGAGTACTGCCCAGTCTTGTTGCACTAGGCCACCTGCAGTCCCGTTAGGGAAGTAATCATTACTAGTCCAGCAAACAAACACAACAGACAAGAGAATAGATGAACTTGCAAAAACCCCACAAATTAAATCTTAATAAGTAGTGCTATGAAAAGGTTTTGCATAAATATCAATTTCATTCTGTTGTTGAACCCAACACAAACCACTCCACTAAATCACTGTATTTTTCATAAAAACCCTGCCTCCACAACTCATGCTGCTTGTGTTGACTCATACTGAGCTCCATAGAAATGAGTAGCTCTCTACAGAATGTGTGGGTGGCTTACTGTGTGCTTTTCTAAGTATATTTACAACTTTCATGATCCTGACACTCATTTGGGCCATTGTTAAGGTCTGTGTAGAGATTCATTTGCGGCAGTCTCTCAGGCTGCGAGGCGTTAGGAAAGAAAGGATTCTTCCTGGAAAGGAATGTTAGCAGACAGCTCAACGGCACATAGACAGGATGTCAACAACACAGCTTAGGGGAACCAAACCAAAACATTCTTTTTTCCCAGATGATACACATGAATTGAACATTATATAAACAAAAATAAACTACACTTTTGCATATTTTGAAGAATATATGAGTGGTGCTTGCCTGTAAAAGAAAGTGTCACGCTTCTCGCAGTTTAAAACGCTTATGCTACGTCCTACGCCTTTCGTATACAACTTACGAAAAAAGCGCAACTGACATCGCAGAAACTAGATATTTTACTTGATAATTTGTAAATATGGATATTTTTCTTACACAAATGCATCGCTTCACTTTAGAAGGCCTTTATTAACCCCCCGGAGCCGTATGGAGTATGTTTATGATGGATGGCTGCACTTTCTTGAGCTTCAAACTCATTGGCCCCGTTCACTGCCTTTATAAAGCTTGAACACATCAGGATATTTATTAATATAACTCCAGTTGTGTTCATCAGAAAGATGAAATTCAAATACACCTAGGATGGCTTGAGTGTGAGTAAATCTTGGGGTAATGTTCATTTTAAAGTGAACTAATCCTTTAAAAGCATGTCTGTCACACAAAGGTTTGGGAAAAATTATGCAAAAGGAGGGGTTACTTCAAATCCTCAATCCTAAATATGAGCAATAGTGATGCTTGTCTTACCATGTGCTACTAATGAATTAGAGTAATAAACAAATAAGTTTCCTCTTTTTAAGAAAGACAGTGTTATCTACTAGCAAGGAAATTAGCCATGGCACAGCTGGGGGGGTTGGGAGAGGAGAACGGCTAAATTCTGATCTTTATCTGTGCGTAGGGACACATTAGCAACAGCTAGACCCTGAGCCATGCACACTTCCTAAGGAAATCCCCAAATATTGCTGAAAACACCCACAGAGTACACACATACAGATGAACAAATGTGTACATGCCACTTTCCCCAACCATGACAAGAGCACAAACAGACATGGACATTCAGAGCCTCTGATCTCTGACTGCTTTGATCCATGTGGCTGACTGCTAAGCCATGGCTGTCTGCACAGCATTCAGAACAGTTAACACCATCATCTGACTAAAACAGGTGGCTCTAGTGGCGTTTTTCTATGGTTGGCCTCTACTGCTGATCTTGGACCCATTTTCAATGTAAGAACTTGATTTAAAAAAAAAAAAAAGAACTAAAGAGCATTACAATAAACAGATATCTCACACTTCCTCTCTCAAAGCAAACATACACCCCTACTTTATATCCTTTCATATATCACATCCTCATTTCCTTAGTCACGCTGGGAAGTTTACAAGGTTCTAGACTTGCCTGCAGCCATGAGACTTTTCGTCGTCCTCTTTATCTCCGGACATAGCCTCTCGCATCTCTTCCGTGAGGGGTTCATCGTCCATCCCCGAATCAGTCTCACCGTCTTCCTCCCCTCCTCCTCTAACGGCTGACCAGGTCCATTTGGCCCACTGCACTGGTGACAGCCAAGACATCTTCAACCTCTTACTGGTGATACGCCAAGAGTCTACTGGAACACCTTGTGGGCGAATCTAAACAAATGAGTCAATCTCTCCTTGCTTCTTTTTCTCTCTTACAGATGTTTTTTTTCTGAGTGGAGGGCAACGCTTCACGTGGTCTTGAAGCCGTGCTTCATGTTTACGTCGCAAAAGCCTCTCTGCTTCCTTCCTCTCATGCGACTGTTGATGTTGAGTTCTCTCGTGGCTTCCTCTATCTCAGTGCAGCTGAGTAACGAAGAGTTTGCAGTCTCCTTTCCCTCGCAGAATACCACAGCAAAGATCAGCTGGCTGCCTGATAACTCCCCCGTCCACCCCACCTTTTCAGGATCAGACTATTGAGAAGAAACGAATGGGGGGAGGAGAATAGAGAGTGCCTGTATCTCTGGTCCAGCTGATCCGGCAGCCCCCGTGGTAAAAGAATGGTAGCTTCCCAAGCAGAACTGCCTCTCTCTCATGAAAAGCAGAAGAAGGGAACACAACCGAGGCTAAAGGGAAGGGAGAGGGGGGGCTCCGTGGTTTCGGTAGGGAGACTGTGGAATGCAGGGCTGAGCTCCTCCTCAGTCTTTTTTCCATTAACCATCTCTAGCCTTGAGCTCCGGCTCACAACCAGGAAAACCTGTTCTCTCACTCTCACTTTCACACACACACATATTGCTACCTGTTTGGAATGCCTCAGCAGATCGCCCAGGGAAGTCAGCGTTCCCATGACTAATCTGTACTCAAACCAAATCCTTTTCCAAAGGGAAAAATGACCACAAGACTTCCACAGTTTCTATACAAAACTAAGTCAGGAGCTTGCCTTTAAAAACACCTAAAACACACTTGTAACACAAACTAAGTACTCTCGGTGTGCACATTACATAATCTTAATCAGGATAATAATACTGTGCTCAAGGATTTAGTTGATGGATACCGCACCAAGCATCTCCATTTTACACCATAACCACATCCTTTGATCAATGTCAACAGTCTAAAAATATAACCCCAGTGAGGCTGTGTTGCTGGTCGTTGCCATCACAAAGTCTACCCACACAACTAGAGCAACAGTTCTCGAGGCCATAACTTGACTTAGCTTCCGGACAAAATGTTCTGAGCAATGATAATGTGAGTGCAAAGACACTGAATTCAAATTAATAAAACCATGAAAGCAGATGTTACTTCCTCCATGGCTCGGGGTAACTTATATAACTGATGCCCACTGAGAAGATGGGTCATTCCACATCAGAGGTCTGCAGATATTTCAGACAGAATTCATTCTGAGACACAGTTAAAGCTGCAGTCCGTAATTTTGCCTCTTTGTCGCCATCTCTGTTTGAAACCTGCAATTGCAGTTATTTGCGAAATTATTATTATCTTTACGTGGGTTGTGCCTCGGCATGGTTCCTCAGCGTGGATGAATCTAATGTTTGCTGTCAATCACCACATCGGTGTGGATACTGTACTTCGGAATCACAGATTGTAATCTTTGAAGTATGACCAAAATAAGAATTTTTCACCGGAGAATGTCATCTGAACAAGTAAGTAACGTCTGCCACTTTTGTTCTGACCAACTGAGGGAAAAAAAAGAATTACAATAAATTGCGCTGCCAATGGTGATTAAATTTAACGATCGCTTAGATCATATCACGTCAAACTGTGCAAATTATTATTATTATTATTATACTTTGTTCTCAAATTGTTAATGTTAATAACATCAGCATTGTGTGACTATGTGTATTTAGTGTATTAGCATTACCTGTAGATTTCAATTTCTGTACAGTCTAATCACTAACGTTAATTTGTCATACCATACAATCTGCCATAAAAATGATAAGTTTAATTATTGCAGCTGCTGGAAGAAAAGGCTATAAATGATCTGCCTCACATGCGATATAGCCTAGCTGGGACTCGTTCTTTATGTATACAGACGTGATGTAATGACGCAAAGACAAATGGTGACTCAAATGGTGCTCAAATTTCCCTCAAAAAGCCAAAAGTACCACCCGAATTATAAAACATTATTACAAGCTTACCGTTGTGAATCAGGCTAAGGTAAGGAGATAGTTTTGAACACTGGCTGGTTATATGTACATGCTCAAAAATTGATTTTGGATCATTTTTAACCAAAAAAAGTTACGGACAGGAGCTTTAACTGAGGAAACAGAAACCGTTTCGGAAGCCTGTATGATGTTAGCAGAACTTCTAATGCTAATTAGGAGATGAAAGCATCTTGTTTAAAGGTTTAGGTTTTTCTTAGAAGCTTGGGAGATAATTTTAACATAAATTGTGAGCCATGTTACTAACATTCGTTTGTAATTGAGTGTATGTTGTTTTGGTGAAGAGACTGAATAATCACAGAAAAAGAAGAGTTGGTTTTCATTGACTTTTCCTTATAGAAGACCACCCATATACGTGTTTGTGAGGTTTTAATACCACATGCTCAGGATATGAGGCTAAGATTCCATTATGCAAGTTGAGGAGGACTGTATAAGGAGGTCTCACATTTCAAACACACAACGAAAACTTGGCAAGAGATGCCACAGGAGCTGGAATAAAAGAAAAACACAACATAAAAGAAAAACAGGCTACTGAAGAAAGTGCTTCTTAAAAAGTACAAGAAACGTTGCTCTCTTTCCCCAAAACAATGACTGGGCACACATCTCAGAATATTTTCCAGTGCCCAGACAGACCTAAATATGATGGTTTCTCAGACAGTTTTGGTTCAAGAGAAAAGTCCTAAGGGAGTGTGCATCTGTGCTTCTAATTACATATTCCACATTTGCAGAGTCGAACAGACTGAAATCATTGAAGGTCTGTGTCTGGATCCACCCAACAGCCTGTGACTGAACCGCCACGATTGGAACTCAAAGAAAGACAAAATTCCCTTATTTGTCACAAAGGAGACTGTAAAAGAGATGAAAAATGTGAAGAATTTCAATCAGTTTGTTCTGGTTTCAGGGCGCACTCGGGGCGGCACTCAACAGTGATTTACAGAATTAAGCTTTACATGTTTTTGTCTAGTGATTCTCTGATTTTTACAAGCCAATTCCACCAAACACAAAAGTACCGTTTTAAAATCTTGAGTTATAACTTAAAAGGAACAGAGCTGAGATTCCAACATATGGGGTTTTCATAATCCCTTATACTATGGGGCTGTTGAATGCTCGAATCTGATTGGTTGACCAACGTTCTCTAAGGTGTGCAATTATTTTCAGGGAAAGGCACGGCTAAAGTAGTTCCAAGCAGGTCTTGACCGCATTGCAGTTCCATATCACTTCGCCAAATGATTTCAGTTATTTCAATAGGTCTTTACAGCCTACATCCGCAAAAAAAAAAAAACAAAACAAAAAAAAACATAACCAACAACGACACCGACCAAGCAAATAAATATGGTAAACAAATTCTTGTCATGGTTTTAACCACAAAATACGTTTTATTGTGTCCTGATACTCTCTCGCGCTCTCTCTCTTTCAAACGTACACACGTACTGTAATAGTACGGAAACACACTCGCACAGAAACGATTGGTCAGCGCTGCTCGAAATAATCAGTAAAATAGTTTAGCAACTTAAGATACATGTCTCACCGGCGAGGTAATAACTGTGCGGTTCTTGAGATAAACTTATCGCTATTAGTAGAAACACTGCTGCCGTGAGAGACGCAGACTCAGGTAGGCTAATTCACATATGCAGCTTATTTTCTCTCTCTGCATTAATAACTGTATCAACGTATTATTCTGCTATCAGCCTTCGTTACTTGTTTTGAAATGACGTTTTGGAATTAGCAACGGAGGCTTGGGATGAGATGCGTAAGAAATTAGTCCCACACACAAGAGTGTTTTAAGGACAAAAAACCTGACAAATGTCTTGAAATACTACATCGGAACAGTGTGAGGTGTGGTAACTGTATAAGCGGAATAATTGACTCCGGGCTGTTATAATAATGCACACCCGAGGTGTAACTCCGCTTTGCATCGTGGCCGATTACCACCTGGGGTGTGCATTATTTTCTGAGAATTCAACGGCCCGTCGTCAATTATTCCTTACTTAAAGTTTTGCTTTGTTGAAATACCTTTGTTGCACATGATTCCATTAGAGAAGCGACCCAAAAAGGTTTTCTTCTAAACTATGTAATATGTTATGTGTTTAGTTCAAAGATTTAAGGAGAATTTGAGTAATCAACACTTGCTATTTTTTGTTCAGGCTACTTTTATTTCTTGAACACAGCTGCTATGGCCTATGAACTTGTGATGTCAGGCCAGCTTAACACATCATAACAATGACACTCTCAGACAACCTTCAGAGCATCATATTCCTGTGTTCATTGCCAGACTCAGCACGAGATCTCCTAAGCTCACAGCATCCAATCTTGGTTGAGTGTGAATAATGACATCTGCTACTAGGGAGATTTCACTGTGTTAGATAAGACTATATACTCTTAGTTTTCTTTTTTTTTTCAATCATCACAAAATTTTTTCAAGAACATTTGAAACAAGCATCATTTATGGGAGAATGCCTTCACAAAGCGATGCTTGCTTGCTGAGTTACTCAGCCTTGAAGGAAATATTAGATCTATATACAGTACGAGAATATAAGATGTAATAATTACAGGCAGGCAGAACTAAACTGCAGTAAAAGAACATGAGTGAGGGGGCAGAGCCATATTACATAATCTTCACTGATGTGAGAAATAGCAGTATATCAGAACTGAGCTCATGCCAACTGCACGGCTGCACTCCAATGTGTTCTGACAGGAGCCAAAAATAGGTCAATCAGCAAACACTTCACATTTCCAGAAAAGACTGGAACATGACAGAGAATAAATAGTCACCTATTGATAGGCTTTATGTGTTACTTTATCTAAATAAAGCCATATAGTCTATTTGCAGCTGAGCATTAATCATTGTTATTTTTACTGGGGTCACAAGGCAGGGAGAACAGCTGTCCAAAAACAATTCACATGAGAAAAACCACTCCCTTCAAAGTAAGGGTGTATCTCAACATGAGTCCAGAAACACAGTTCAATGTTTAATCTCAGTATAATACAAGAGATTAAATGGTTTTGGTTTAGATTACAATCAAACATTATCCGTTTGCTATGATATAAGTGTGCATAACAAGAACATTAGCAATAATCTATTTTTTAACAATTTTGAGTTTTTTTAAACAGTTATCCAAACTGTAGGGCGTACTAATGTTGAAAAAGACGCCAAAGTTCCAAAATTATTCTATAGACTTAAAAAAAGTTCAATTATTCTATAGACTTCGGATACTATAATGTTTTTGTAGATGTAGATGAAAGAAATATAATCCTATAAACACTGCAGTCAAAGGCCTCGCAAACCTCTTCCCTCATGAAGTGTTTGTGTTAAAAAAAGGTCCCAACGCCACCTTGTGGTGAAAAACTGAACTACTATTAAAACTACAACGAGTGTATTCAGAAAAGGAAATCATCACTGTATGTATTCTTAATGGTTAAGAAATGGGACATGTTTCACAACTCTATCAGACATTAGTATTTAAAATTCCATCACTTCCATCATTTTGAAAGTAATTAGAAAATATATTATTTAATGATTATATATTTAAATAATACTATTTATGATTAATGATTAATCAACACCTTCACACAAAGTGTAAAGAAATTAATTTGAATTTTTAGATAATTTGCTTAATTTCATGTAGGTCCATAGTATTAACTGTTTTATCTAGCCAGGGGTGTAAAAATACAAATAGTTAAAGTATTGGTATTTTTAACTTGTCTTACATTAAAAATGTTCTTGCCTGAATGTGAAAATGTTTTCATATTTAATTTTAATTTTAAACCTATATAAAAAAAAAATATTGTAAAAAGCTGAAACAAATATCTGTTACCTGTAACTATCAGGTGCTAAAATAATGTACTTTGCATATAGTGGAAAAGAGCATACTATACCTCACATTAAAATCATTTGAAGTTTTGAACCAATCATTTCTGAAAATATTTTGAGCAGCTGGAAATAAAGCACATTGGCTACATCTGCTGGTCAAATGCAGGTATATACAAGCAGATGAACACATTGACACACTAATGTGGGAGTTACTAAAATATTTTCATTTATGGGTCATTTAAAATATCACAACAGACCTAAAATAACTTTTGCTTTTATATAGTTATGCTTTCAATATTATAGCTTATATACTATATATTTTATAGTTTTGTTTTGAAATAAATTAATACTTTTATTCAGTGAGGATTCATTAAACTGATCAAAAGTGACAGTTAAGACATTTATAATGTTACAAAAGATTTCTATTTCAAGTAAATGTTCTCAAAGAATCTTGAGAAAAGAAAACAGTATCACGATTTTCGCAAACATATTAAGCAGCACAACTGTTTTTAACATTGATAATAATAAGAAATGTTTCTTGAGCAGCAAATCAGCACATTAGAATGATTTCTGAAGGATCATGTGACACTGAAGACTGGAGTAATGATGCTGAAAATTCAGCTTTACCATCACAGGAATAAATTACATTTTAAAATAAATGAAAAAGCTATGTTAAATTGTAATAATATTTTACAATATTTAAAAAAAATATTTTGTATATTTTAATTTAATTAAAGTCCTTTTGAGGCATGTCAGTACTACTCCCACGTATGTATCATAACGCTCCAGCACACTTGACATAATACATCACAAAAATACAAAAACTCAACACAAGTATGCCATTGTCCGTAGATGTGCAGCCTTAATCACATGCATGAATGCAGAATATCATTTCAGCACTGCATGACCCTCTGACCTAAAACCAGCAACTCGTCCACCCCCAGACCCCCTCGAAACAGAAACAAACATTCATCAGAGGACCTCCTTATTAGCAATCCATAAAAAAAAATTAAAAAAAGAAACGTTTCTTTGAACAGACAGGCTCTCTTTATCTAATAAAAGCTCAAACAGTAATATTACTAACTTCAAAATGACTACTTATAAACAATAACTATGGCATTTTTGACTTGAAGTCTGGGAAAATGGTAACATTGATTCAAGTGTCCTTCTAAGAAGTGCTACCAGCATGGAAAAGCTATTTTTAGGGTGTGTGTTTGTACAACAAGCACTGCACAGCATGAAAACCTGACAAGAAAACTTAGTAATGCTTCACAACAAGGTCTCATTTCTAAACATTAGTTAATGCATAAACTAAAACATAAACTAAAAATGAACAATATATATTTTAAAGCATTTATCATGTTTGTTAATGTTAGTTAGGAAAAAAATAATTTTTCACTGTTAGTTCACAGAGCATTAACTAATATTAGTAAATGTTGAAATCAACATTGACTAAGATTAATAAATGCTGTGTGGAAAAAAAATTCTATGGAAGTCAATGGGGTCCATCAACTGTTCGGTTACAGACATTCTTCAAAATATCTTTTGTGTTCAGCAGAAGAAAGAACTTCCAGGGTGAGTATGACAGAATTTTCATTTTTGGGTGAACTATCCCTTTAATGCCATCCAGACCTTCCCGATATGATCTGCCATAGTTCCTGTAAATTGAACCTAATCAGATGCGTCGTGTCAGATTTTCTAATCCAAATGTAATTTATTAAACACAAACTCAATGAACTAGGGGTCACATAAGGAGAATTTCTCACAAAACGTTACATGCTGTACGTTTAGTGCACTACGTTACATAATGACCTGAACCTGAAGAGGCTATGAATCATCCATACATTTGAATATACAAATATGCTACACAAATTACACCACATGTCAAACTGAGCTGACCAAAGGGAGGAAATTGGCATTCAATATGAGTTTAATACCCAATCTAACCCTCAAGATGAACTGATGACAAGCTGACGTGTCATTTGTACACCTTTACAACCCACTACAGATGGAGATGCAATCTGTGATAAGTTTTATGGATGGTGTTTAGGATATAAACAAATGCTATGAGCATGAAAACACTCCAATATAGCTGACATGCCATATAATCGCACTCACCGTAGCGACTTGATAAATAAAAGACGTTCAAATAGGCTAGACTGTAAAAAGGCCTGAAACTTGTCAGTGTACCTAAAAGGTGTGGAGATATTTGCACAAGAGATGGGGTTTGCATCAAACAAAGCACTGCGTTACATAAAGACAATTAGTTTAACCATTTCTAAAATGTCTGTGACTGAAGCCTGGAACTCTGTTTTGTGCAAACCCTTCATATAAAAAGACACATTTTAACCCTTTCAGTTCCCAGAATTGATTTTACTCCATGAGAAACTTCACCAGCATGATAGCCACACCTTTGCTGTCACACCGGGAAGTGCATATGACACTGTAACACTGACATAATGCATAAACAGGTATAATATTAACAGGGTTTTACATGATTATGCATTCTTAAAGTACATACTATGTATCAAAATAGCATCAAGTCAAACTTACGTGCTAATGCTCTTCTGCTTTAGGGAGTTTGTCCCATATCCCTTTTTGCTTTGGGATCCCCCCATGATGTTGGTTTGTTTAGAGTGTGTAAGATTAAGTTATATATACAAATATATATTTTAAGGTGGTCCTAGCAGGTGGAGTTGGCTCATCTTGGCTCCTGTCCGACAGTCATACAGCCCAGTGCTACAGCAGTGACGGTGCAAAGTGTGTCAGAAATGCTGAAACACTGCTTGTTTCTACGCTGCACGCCCCTCCTATCTCAGCACACACACACACTCCTACAGTAGCTACAGTAGCACATGACCTCTGAACACATACACACACAAACAAGCTGTCAGTCAGACATGGGAGATTCCACGGAACGCTGGTAGGCATCAGGCATCCAGGCATCCATCCCGACAGGTTTATCTCATTGAGTTCTGAATGGACCTGCATTGATGATCTAAAGTGATCATGTTTTTCTGAACAAGCACCAACATGTGGACTTGGACAAAGTTCAGTTAACAACTCTTTCTTATAGACAACTAAAAATGTTGCTGTGATCTCCTGAGAGAGTCTAATTAAGGTTCATATGTGGGTCAAAACTGATTAGCTGTTCTTTTTTTAGACCATATGAAAATGATGTGATATGATGTTCTAAAAGGCTTGAAGAAAGACTGACAGCAGTACTTGTGGTGGTAGGGTTGCTTTTTAAGGGAATACTTTTTCAGAAATTAAAACTGTTAGCATTTACTCACCCTAATGTTCATTCAAAACTTGTATGATTTTCTTTCTTCTGTAGAACATAAAAAAAGATATTTTGAAGAATCTTCACGCTGCTCTTTTCCACACAATGGAAGTAGATGGGGACCGAGGTTGTCAAGCTTAAAAAAGCACAATAAGGGGCCGTTCACAAAGAAAGTGTTCCATTACAATGCGCTACTTTTCCATTGTTTTCTATGTAAACTCGCGCTAGACGAATGACTGTTGTGCTCACGTCTTTCGTCTTTTGCAGCGTCTCGCACATGACACGCCGTTCTAAAAACGCGGCACTCAAGTTAAAATCAGTTCAACTTTTAAAAAAGTGTGTCTTGAGACCTTGCGTTTTTTCCCCATTCCAATGTGTCTCGTGTTTTTTTCCAGTAAACGCCAGTAAACATATTACCTTTAATGTCTGTGGGTCACTATTCAGGTTCATTGTATGGAAAACAGCAGCTTGGACTTTCTGCCTAACATGTTTTTGTATTCCACTGAAAAAGTATGTTTCACAATACATGTGGGTGACTAAGCAATGACTGATTTTGATTTACAGTTGAATTGTTCCTTTAAGTTCTGGACTGATGGCGGAGCAGCGTGGGCAGCGCTCCAACATTTAGCGCAACTGCGCCTTCGGTAACCAGAATCTGAGTCCCGGCTCGAGGTCCTTTGCTGATCCTGGTCTTCTCTCTCCCTCCCGCCCTGTGTTTTCCTGTTTGATCTCTACACTAAAAAGGCCAAACATTTATAAATAAAAAAGACCTTGACAGATAATCATGCAAAAGCATTTAGTTGAAATAACTGTCAATTTTCTTCATGGAAAGTCTATGATCCTCACAAAAAAAAAAAAATGCTTCCAGTCTTGAGTGTATGCACAAGCTGTACATTTTAAGGCACAAGTTTGACTGGCTAATTCATGTAATATCTTTATGACATAAGGTCAGAATATCAAAACCAGTCTGAAAACTTCTGCAGCTTGAATAAGCACATGGAGCAATAGTGATATGACATTTCATTAGCTTAATTGAACATAGTCTCTTTCTATTGGTGAACTAAAGTAAATTAGGTACCTTTAAAAGTTGTTACAGGACCTGTTTTTAATTTAGGGTAGAGCTTCAGGCAAAAAAGAAGTAAACTCTAATTTCAGCTCAAGGTTCCTCTCACATATACCTGACACATTTTTACCCATTTGCAGATCTCACACTACACTGACACTGTCTGAACACTGAACTTTTCTGATATGTGTGTTTGGCTGGTTTCAAAGCAATAGAATGCCTCAGTATTCAAAAAGCAGCTGAAGACACACCTCTTCCGAAGGCACACACACACACACACACACACACAGGTAGATCGTTTGTTTGATTGGATGGTTGAATGATTGTGGTTTGTTATTGGTCAATCTCATGTGAATGACAGGTTGACCCGCCCTCATGACAGTAAACGCATCATCAGAGAAGAGAAGAGATGTCATTGCAAGAGGGAGGGGAAGATAATATTGATTAAAGATTACAAGGGTACATGAATTTGAAACACAATAATGATGCGCATGAATAAATCATTTATAATAAAGAGGTAATATTGCATAAAAACAATATTCATGTGATTTCATGGTGACTTTATAAATGAATTAATATACTAAAATATTTTTCATAGAATTTGGACATTGTTGAAGTAAACAATTTTTGGCTTGCTCTCATGTCATATAATTACTCTAACACCTCATAATAAAGACCAAACCTCTCTGAATTAGTATGTGCACACATTACCAGAAGCTTATAGAAAAGTGGTAATGACTAAATCTGGTAAAGACTGCCCTCTTGTGGTTGGGGTGAGCAAATAGGTAAAGAATGTATGATGCCAGAAAACATACTGAAGAAAATCTCATTATAGAGAATCTTTCAAAAGCACATGTATGGCTGGTGGACATGGAGCATTCTTCGAAAGACAATTTCTGCTTCACTCAGAGGACCCCATATTGTAACCTCATAAAGACACCCCTTTTATAAAGTTATTCAAAAAATAAGAACCAAACAACCCTACAAAGCTGAAGAGAATCCAAATGTAAGATACAGCTGCTGTGTCGCATTTCGAAGGCTGCGTCCTCCAGAGATTGCATTTGTCGGCTGCATATGTCATTGAGGCTGCCTCATTTCATTAAAGTAACCACTACATTTCTAAATCATAAAGAAATTACAACTATTTTTGATTCACTTGGAATAACAGTCAAATTTATAATAGGTACTTTCCTGAAATGAGACATCCTTGATCATGTATGCAGACTCCGGAGGACACAGCCTCAAAATGAGTCGCAGCTAGCATGTGCTTACAAGTATTTACATAGTTGCCATGCAACAAGCAGAACCAGAGTGCACCGAACATGAGAAATTCTCTTCAGTCGGGACTCAGTGAGTTGTATGTACACTCTTTTCAGAGGCATGGAACCATGAGTGATCTCAGGCTGCGAAACTTCCCATTGTTGACTCAACATATTTCCACATCCTTCTTCCACAAGGGACGATTACATAGTCCACTGCACACTGTAGGGGTCCAGCTGATCTGAACATGGCATTATTGCGTTCCACTACTGATTCGGAAGACTAGAAGTTTCACCCTCAAGCACTTTAACTCAACTGATGGGCACAAGACTCCACATTTCCAAGCGATGAGTGTTTTTTTTGGTGTGACCTCACCCTTCAGCCTCAAGAAACTTGGAAATACCAGAAAGAAAGAGAAAACCAAGCCAAGATGACACAATGCACATGCAAAGGTCTTTTGAGCCAGCTGGTCACTTAGTTGTTTCTGACAGAACCATAAGCTAGGCATTTATCATTTTATATTTTTGTTAAATACAGATTTTCACATCTTGATTCAGTGCCTCAGCATTGTGAAAAACATAAGAAGCAGTCAAAAGGGAGTCTTTCTACAAACGAAAGGGTCTCTGATTAAAGCTTTCCCAATGTGGGCAGTTAGGGGACTTGTATGTCTTTCTTTGTATGAGTCTAGAGAGTGAATTGACCTTTGCTTCGGTGGACGAAGCAGAGACACAATTACAGTACTGACTTCGATGTAGGGGTCAGTTTTCTCATGTGGTTAACACATGTGACTAACCATGTAATGAGACAGTTCAGCTCTCCATTTCCTTCGGCATAGCTCAAATAAAGTTTCCAACCCTGATGATCAAAGAAGATGCGGGCATTTATGTTTCCCAGACATTTCCATGAATTGGTCAACCATGTGACTATGAAAAGAATGCAGGACTTCAACTACAGTAGGATTATAAAATTTGTGCACTGATGTGTGTAAGTCGCACGAACTAGGTTTTTATATTTTGGTGAGGGGACCAAATGGCATACTTGTTTGGATTAGATTCATTGGGTGACTTGAGTTTAGCCTAAAATACATGCATAGGTTAAGAAAACAAATATGTTCCCACGGACGTCTAGTCAAGAATTCTTAAGTGAAATCTTTAGCCTAGAACAAATATGAATAGCATTTGAATAAATAAACTTTGAAAAAGTTAACAACTGGAGACTAAATAAAGTGAACCTGTGAAAACCCACATCCTTATTCAGCAAAGAATAGGCTACTGATTTAAAAATTCCATTGATGTTTAATAGAATAAATATAATAATATAAAATCGTTTGTCAAATCTGTCATTATTTACTTGCATACTAGGTTTGTATCAAACCTGCATGACTTTCTTTAATTCGTATCTTACACAAGAGATATTTAGGCAGAATGCCAGTCTCAATCATTTTTACTGCATATTTTCTATAATGAAAGTAAATGATGACGCAGTAAAATTTCTCCATTTGTGTTCCACAGAAAACCATATGGTCAGACCAGGTTTGAACAACAGAATGGTGTTTTTAGTGGGGTGGGTTTTGACCCCAGTCAAATGGTTGTGACCCCAAACACACCTGTACCAGGTCTTACTAGCATACTATCTTACAGGCAGATGTGTTGAGGCAAGTTGGAGCTAAACACTGAAGGACAGTAACCCTCAAGGACCTAAACATAGCGCAAAATGCGTCCTGTGTGATTTGCCATTCAAATTTCTTTATTGTGTTTCCTGTAGCTCAGTGGTTAGAGCATGGCACTAGCAATGCCAAGGTCTTGTGTTCGATCCCAGGGATTGCACATACTCAGATACCAATGTATAGAATAATGCAATGTAAGTCGCTTTGGATAAAAGTGCATAAATGTAAAATGTAAATGTTCATCAATTCATAGGAAGTTACGTCTTGTAATTCGCTCCAAATGTTCTCGGCTCTCTCTGGCTTACAACGATCAGGCATACTTAATAGAGACAGAAAAGTTGACCGTTCATTAAGAGAGTTGTTGACTCGAGAACCGCTCGGTCTGATTCGTAAATAAATCGTTTTGTTAACCGGTTCAAATCTAATTGAAAAGATTCAACTCAAAAGAGCGAGGCGTTCAAATGTTAAAAAAGCGAACTAATTCAAAAATTAATGTTTTTTTAAACCTTCCATTTGACTTAATGGACTGTTACAGATTATATGAAACTGTTGATTTTGTTCAACTGAGAGAAAATCTGATACTTCTGACAGGCGAACTGTTCTGACTCGTAAAAAGCGTGCGTGAACTCGCGCGTTCATGTTCGGCTGAAGTTTTAATTCTTTCTATGCAGATAAGAAAAAATGAAACATTTCTGTAAAATTCTTGTGGATTAAGACCGTTTCTCACCTTTTCCTGATGTTTTTTCAAAGGCTGGGTATCTTCATACAAACTTCTCATTCCAAGTTTTAATAAATAGTTTGAATATTTTCAAGTATCGGAACTTGTACATTTAAAGAGACGGACTGAAAGTCTCGTAAATCCTGACGGCAGTAGTGCTGTTGTGTTCATTGGCTGTGTGGAATTCTTGGCGGAGGATGCATGGGAGGGCAGTTCATGACTCTGTATGGAAAGGGGATGTTTTGTAATCTGTGGCGCACGATTCCAGAAGGATAAATGGGAAATGAACGAACTTCCCGGTGGCTATGATCTGAATTCTGCCTTAAAGACACAGTGTTGGTATCTGAAGAATTTCTAACTAAATCGAATCTGAGATACAGATACAGGCATCACAAAAATGATTTTGGGTTAGGAATTTAATAATAATAATAATGATAATAATAATAAAAACAGCACAAATATCCAAGCATTATGAATACACAATATTAATTAATTAAATCAACATTAAGAAAAAACTGACCAAAGTTACATTCGTATACATTTGATGAAAGTTTCTTTTACAATGCACATTAGTGCACAAAAGGGTATTGTGTGGATCAAATGTCTCAAAGCCTGCCTTGAGAATACTGCAACAATATCCTAATACCTGGCAACAGTTCAGTTGGGATTCCAAATTCAAATTCTTGATTTTTTTTTTTTTAGGTAGTTTATCAGCTTGTTAATATGTGTGGAGAGAATCGACACACTGTGGACTGGACTGGCATTAAAGGTTGTCAGTATAATACAAAAGGTATATAACTCTTATATGGGAGCACATCTCACTGGAATATTTCCATAAATCTCTCTGAGAACCAACAGAGCAGTATCTTCTGACTCCCTGCAAACAAAACACGGAGAATTGTTCATTTCAGAGCACATATACACATTAATGATATACAGTACATAAGTATCATGAAAGATTTTCTCTTACCAGTAGCACAGATGGCTCTGTATGGCAAACAGGTACTCATTGAAACTTTCAATCGGTGTCTCCTGAAGGACAAAGTCAATGCGTCGCCCACGATTCAACATTCCCACATTGATGAATTTTCCTTCCTCCTGCTCCATTGGTGATACTGCACCACAAATATTCAAATGTGAGATGGGACATTCGAAATCTGAGGTGGATTTTACAAATATCCGAATAGTAAAAGTTTAATTCGATACCTTCTGCTTTATCAGTAGGGGTCATGGAACTGAGTCCACCTTCTGCAAGCGCTGGTGATGGGACCTGAGAAATGCTCTGCCAAACCATTCGTAGGGATCCCAGTAAATCAGAACTGACTCGAGTCAACCCTTCTTTGAGTTCTGTAGACACCAAAGACATTTCGTTTAACAATATTTAGCCTCAGAGAAATTTTTGAATATAAAAACTACGGATTTTAATCCATAAAGTGATGTGATATACCGAGGTGCATCCTCTTTCTGCCTTTATGATGGGGTATCAACATCGGTGGCAAGTCCACGTCTCGAGGCACAAGCATGGGCTCAATCCGATATGCCACTGGGTCAAACTGCACAGATTACATTCAAGGTTTAAGAACATAGCTCTAAGGAAGTTATATGGTTCTCAGTCAGTGTTTTGGAGCGTGTCTTACTGGATGGAAGATGTTGTAGAAACTCTTGCAGGTCGGGAAGCTGTAATTAGGATCAATCCTCTTCAGACCTCTGACCATTAAAAACATTCCTATGGGTGAACCAACAGCAAAGAAAGCCTGAGGATGAAAGGCTAACTGAGGATAGTCGATGGATACCTGCGGAATAAAGAACAAGTTATCTGGCGACTGTAACTTAAACAGTAAAATACTTTGAATTTTTAAGATGTCTCTACTCATATCAATTGAGATTTAACAGACAACAGTTGCCTAAACTTAAAGGGACGTACAGGAAAATAAATAAATTATATATATCTATATATATATATATATTAATAAAAAAAAAATTATCCGAAATACAATGTATGTATTAAAATGCAATGCAAAAAATGCAATGAAATCCAAAATAATACTTCTCAATTTTTTTTGTATTTTTATTTCCTGTATATCATTTAATGTTGCATATATATTATATATATATATATATATATATATATATATATATATATATATATATATTTTTTTTTTTTTTTCAAAGAATACTAAAAATCAAATCTAAAAATGAAACGCGGTTTCCACAAAAATATTAAGCAGCACAACAGTTTTCAATGTAATAATGTTTCTTGAGCAGCAGATCAGCATATTAGGATGATTTTTGAAGGATCATGTGACACTGAAGACTGGAGAAATTATGCTAATAATTCAGCTTAACTATCACAAGAATAAATTACATTTTAAAATATATATATATATATATATATATATATATATATATATATATATATATATATATATATATTTTTAAATACAAATACTTACTTGTCCAATGCCAACATCAAAATGCTGATAATCAATGGCACTAGTGGTGGGGGTTTGATGATCATGAGCATTTCTCATCCCTAGACTTGAGGAGTTTGTCTCATTTTGGGCTGCATGTCCACCTCCGATTCTGGAGTGCTGTTGGATATTCAAGAAGTAGTTACTAGAGCGTATCAAAACCAACATTCCAGTCTAAAACAATAGACTGTTATCTGTCTTCCCTTCCATTTCTGGGTGTGGAAAGGAAGCTTCAGACAATTAATCTACACTGAAAACCTTTCCACTTCTGCCATGAGCCACTGAGCTCCTACAAACACAGGGCTATAAGGAATTTCAGGAATTACCTTCCATTTCTTGACACAGTTCATCAATTTCTTGCGAGGACCAAGGGGTATTCCGATCTCTTTTAGGTCCTTCTCTGAGCAGAGCATCTGAAATGGTTTAATTGGAATAAGAAGGGTGAAATGAAGAATTGGAGTGTTGTGTTTTTAAGATGTGTGTTATGTGTGTTTTGGGACAGAAAACTGACCAAAGACTCCATATCAATTTGTTCTTTCTGGAGTACATTGAGGTGCTCCTCCAACCCATGGCTCTTCAGTACCTCCTCCAGACTCTCATAGGAACCGCAGCCTGTGTCAACATGATGGTCCTCATAGAGCTGTGCAGACCACAAAGACATTGTTCAACTGATCACTTATATTCTTTAAAATCTATAAAAGCAAAAGGATACTTTGCTCTATAAAAAAAAGGCACAATAATGTGCAAAAGCTGAACGATAGATGATTCTGCAGCAACAGTACATTTTGAGGAACAAAATAATGGTTAGATTTTGTTTTTGTTTTTTTGTAGTGGCTTTCACAATATGTTTCATAGCAAATAATTTATTTAATGCATAATTTAAAAATATACACTACCATTCAGAACTTTGAAATCGGTAAGATTTTTAATGTTTTTAAAAGAAGTTTCGTCTGCTCACCAAGGCTGCATTTATTTAATTAAAAATACAGTAAAAACAGCAATACTGTGAAATATTATTACAATTTAAAATAACTGTTTTCTGTTTGAATATATTTTATAAAATAATTTATTCTTGTGATCAAAGCTGAATTTTCAGCATCATTACTCCAGTCTTCAGTGTCACATGATCCTTCAGAAATCATTCTAATATGTTGATCTGCTGCTCAAGAAACATTTATTGTGTACAATTGTACAAAATATTTGTGTACAATATATATATATTTTTTTCAGGATTCTTTGATGAATAGAAAGTTCAAAAGAACAGCATTTATTTGAAATATAATCTTTTGTAACATTATAAATGTCTTTACTGTCACTTTTGATCGATTTAATGTATCCTTGCTGAATAAAAGTATTCATTTCTTTAATTTCTTTAAAAAAAAAAAAATAATAAAATAAAAAAATTCTTACTGACCCCAAACTTTTGAATGGTACTGTATAATGTTACAAAAGCTTTGTATTTCAGATAAATGCTGTTCTTTTGAACTTTCTATTCATCAAGGAATCCTGAAAAAAAAGTACACAACTGTTTTCAACATTGATAATAATCATAAATGTTTCTTGAGCAGCAGAATGATTTCTGAAGGATCATGTGACACTGAAGACTGGAGTAATGATGCTGAAAATTCAGCTTTGATCACAGGAATAAATTACTTTATAAATTATATTCAAACAGAAAACAGTTATTTTAAATTGTAATCAATCTAACAATAATAAGTAGTTTCTTTTTATTATTCACCATTACTGTCCAGAAACCAGCAAGTTCATTTTCTCTCTAGTATTTTACTGTAGACAATAACCATTTAAATTGATACATTAATATTTATTACTAAATAATTTGATCATATTTTATGACAATGATTTTAATAGATTTTATGACAAACCAGTGTTATTTTGAGATTAGTTATATACTATTATTCGCATTTATTAATATTTTCATTTTAATTTAAATGTAATTTTACTGTGTGTATTGTGTCATTTTGTAAACATTTCTATATAGCTTCCATTTATTTTTATTTTATGTTTTTATTTTATATTTAATATTATATTATTTTTTAATTTATTTTTATTTTTTATTTTAATTTTAGTCCTTCATTATTTATAAATAAAATAATTCAGCATTTTATTTCAGTGACTTGGCAAGGGAACATTTATAATTTTTTTTTTTTTTAATTTATATTATATTTAAGCTTTATTTCAATTACCAAAAAGAATTCTTAGTTTCAGTTTACAATAGCAACACTGGTGCAAACCTCATGAGCTGTGGCATCTGCACTTGTCTCTTGATTGGTCAGTAGATCAAACAGGATCAATGAGCCTGTGTGAAACAAGACACATTATTGGATAAAGCTTTAAACATGAAATATTTGTACTGTCCATAAGTATTGGATATAATTATTTATACAACAGTTCTTTCTGGTTCTCGAATCTAATTTGGCCGAGAGCCTTGCAATATTCTAGTGATAACAGCACAACAGTGATACCTTTTGTATCACTCCGCTTGAAGCGACTGTCATGGTGGCCAAGCATCCACCGTATTGTTTACAAATACTACATTTGTTGTACCACAAACTGTAGTTTTAAGAGTTTTTTTTTTTAGGCGAGAATGTAGTTGTTTAGACCTGAAATATGTGAATCATATATTTAATAATAGCACCTAATTTACAATTTGTTTAGCGGCCGTTCAGTACTCGAACAAAAGTGTTCTGAACAAAAAAGGTTTTAAAGACACTCCATTGTTGTTTCTTATTTATTTACACACTCGTGCCATCGAACTGTTGTATAAATGCAATATCACACTCGTAGCCGTGCGATATGGCTGTATATCAGCACGCTGTGATTACCTACGACCGAATCACCTCCATGCTGATATACAGCCATATCGCACGGCTACGAGTGTGATATTGCTCATATCACCAAACCAAATTCTGATCTAAAAAGCACAGTTAGGTACCGAGGCTGTGTCCAACCAGGGAAACGTGTCCTGTGAAGTGTGGATGCCTCTGAAGGAAGAGGCTGTGGAGACGGTTGATCTCAGAGGCCACTGTATCCACAATAGTCTGGCAGTATGTGGCGCTATTGTAGAAGAAAAGGTCCAGCACTGTGTCGTTGCTGAACTGACGCAAACGGCTAATGCTAGGCAGAGTGATTCTCTCAATATCTCTATTAAAAATAGAAATAAAACAGTAAATATATATGTGGGTTTTCTCCAACGATAGATGAAGACAATAGGAGTCAAACATCTTACTTATCAACTCCTGTAGTTTCTCCATGTAAGACTTTGTGCCAGTTGACTGGAAGATACTCAACCCTTCCAATGATGCATGAGTCCTCACTCTGCCTGAAGTGGCTGTTTATGAGGCCGTTGGAGGCGTTTCGAAATTCATTAACTGCAGTAGGGAATGGGGGAAAAAATGTCAGAATGCTTTGAAAACTGGTACAATAATATAGAGTGTTAAGTGTCATAAACATGGCTTTTGAACTGCTCGATAGTTGCTAAACTATCCAACATTGGGAAGAAGTGCCCATGTTTAGTTTTAGATGATAAAGGCTCACCACACTGGACAATGCCACGGAGACGTATGTCACAGGCTGGACCGATACCGTGAACCATGAACACCAGGTGGTCTACTATCTCTGGTTCTCCTACAGAAACACAGCAAGAATTTATATCAAAAGATATATTATTGTTAACAAACAAACATTACAAACCACTAACCCTAAGCCATGCTCAAGCTTTAATGGTTTAAAAATGTACTGACATTCTTTGCGGTCTACTACCTACATAAACTAGGAAGCTATCTTTTAAGGCAGCATCCCAATTAAAGTGAACAGGAGAGACTCAGCTCACAACTGATTGAAATGAGTTTGATGTTAGCATGTTGCTAAGCTATGAAATGCAACGTTCTACAACATTCTACTTGGAGTTGTTCATGTTCTCAGACTCGGAATTATGCTTTTCTATGACAACACTATCAACGCCAAAATTAATCTGCAGCAATCACAAGGTACAAGTCGGAGCTCTCTGAAAATTCATAGTCTGAGGACATTTTTTACAAGTTGGAATCTCGTAATTACGGTAATTCTGACATGGCGTGAACGCAGCTTTTACCATGTAAAATTCACAGCACACACAAATATTGCATGAAGTAATCCAGAGTTTGATGTTAGCATGTTGCTAAGATAACAATGTTCTTCTTTGATTTATATAAAAATACACAGCACACACAAATATTGGGTGAAATAGTCCAGAGTTTGATGTTTGAAGGTTGCTGAGCTAACAATAGTTGTGTCCCAAAATGAAACACAATGTATGTTTCCTATTGTCTAGTAGGGTATAAATTTTAAGGTTATATTGTCATCAATCATAGATGTCAATTAGCCCTCTCCTCCCTACTTAAGGAAAGCTGCGACAGTTGGGTTCATAAAGTGTCCAACATTTTACAGTGTGATACTTTAAATGTAATATTAATAATAATAACATAGCACACAAATATTGGGTAGTATAGTCAGTTTTCAATTACACTGGACTGTTTTTATTTATCTTTTCAGTATTGAATAAAATAAGTATATTTGTTGTCTACATTTCTCTACATACTCACCATCTTGGATGAACTTGTCACAATGCATTCTGGGATTTTTCTACATTAAGGATATGAGTATTTTTGCCTTAGAATTTGGCCAAAATTAGGTATTATAATTTTTAGAAGTGCATTTGTGTCAGAAACATGACTAGTAAACTCCCTAGGATTTTAAATAGAGTTTTAGGGAGCTGCACTTACCCTCTGGTATCTCTACTGGAATATTCTCAATTCCTCTCTTTAGAGTCGTGGGTTGAGTTCGTTCAGACGGAGAAGGGGGAAAGTCCTTGCAGCTGCTGGAATACTGTGTCATGAGCTGAGGTAAAGCAATGAAAGAGACAAAATGTAACTTGTGAACAGAAAAGCATCTATTTTGCTTGAGCTTTACATTAATATAATACCTTTGGATTGTGAAGGATCACAGTTTCTCCTGTTGGGAGCTCCAAATTCGTCTTCCATTCGTTCAGTGTAACTGCAATCATATAGGCGTCCTGTTTTTGAATAAAGAAAAAGTATTAAGTATTAAAAACGATAAAATTTAAATGTATTCTAGAAAATCTGTGCATCTCACCTCTAGGAAATCACTGAGTTCCTCACTGTAGGGAGTGTAGGTCACGTCTTTGCTGCCTTTGTGGAACCAGGAGCATCGTCTGACCTCGGTGGGTTTCTGTTCCCAATACACAGAGTAACGCTTTCTTTCACGTACCCTGACGTCATACCGTTTTCCATCTGTAGCCACTACCACTTCATCCTTTTCACTTTTCCCCACTGCAAACAAACCAGATCTCATGGTTATCATTCAAAACATTTGTACTTGTGCTAATAAACTAACTATACTTTCAGCAATTGCAACCATAGGTTTTAAAGTAGCCAGAAGCAGACAATGGAAGACCTTGACTGTAAGCATCCTCCAGGCGCCGTGAGTCTTCTCTGCTGAAGGGTTGCCAGGAGTCCTTGGAGTCCACCTGCTGGTTGAAGAACCAGTGGTACTGGACAGGTTGATACGGCTCAGCAACATTCATGCTGAGACCAATGGACTGCAAATATAATGTTGCCATGTTTTTTAGTATTACACTAATGGTCTCCGTGATCTCATTTGTACACACAGATAGATAGATGATAGATAGCACATTAGATAAAATCATCTGCTAAATTAATACATTTTGATTGATATACATTAAAACATGAAGAATTATTAATAAAAATTGTGCCTAACTACTTTTACACATTTCTTTTCTTTTTTAAATGTCTAGTCATTCACAGCACCTAGACATTTTGGATTTGAAGCTCCACAATATCTGGATAACTTTTAACGTCATTAAAAAAAAAAGAAAGAAAGAAAAAAAAGCAACATAAAACGTTGTCAATATATTAATAACATAACAAAATAGCATAAAATATTGTCCATATACACTAAGAAATGAACATATATTGTCTATTAACAAAGTCACATAAAATTGGAAAGCACAATATGACTTTTGACATACTCAAACATCAAGGAGAGCGGTTACGTCATCATTTGGTGCCAGCTATATTATGTAATATTGGATGATGGCAGCAAAGCAAATGACAAACAGAAGTCAAATTATCATTTGGTCCACTGGCAATGTGTTGTGAACAACACAAAATAAGCAACTAAAGTGATTTTAATCATACGGACATTGTTGGGTGCGTATTGTACTGCAAAAATAGGACACGACAGTTAAATGAGTGACCGAGGACAACGAAACATAAACAAACAAACTGCATCTTATCTGATCGTGCCAACTTAAGTATAGACTAGCACATAAATGACGATTCGATATATGGGAAATACAAAAAAAACAAGCTATATCTGACTAACACAAGGACAATTGATTTCATAAATGTTGACACGTAATAAGCCTGTTTGGATGTGTTTAAAACACGATGTCAACACATAGTGATCGTAAGTATCACGAACGTTTATCATCTGATACAACAAATTAAGGCAAATAGAGGGAAACATAATAATGTATCACAATCTACTCACCGGCTGCTAGTAAGGATGCCCGCTTAGGACAAAATTGACTTCTGACAGAGAGAGCAAACCTCACACTGTTATTCACTATGGTGGTCAAGTCCGAAGTAAATGCATCTACCAGGAGCTGAAACCTTATAAGTGGTCTTTGAGTCTAAAGGTCGACTGACAGGGGGAATTTTGAAATAATCAATCAACAGCAGCAACAAGTGCATTACACCATTGTGAGATGGGGTTATGATGAGTCACGAAATCATGATTCTCATAATCACATGCGTAGTGATCTCAAAATAACAAATAATTCATTAATATATTCTTTATTTTTTAGTGTCTTGCATAAGATATCTGTCCTTTAGAGTTTATATTTAGAAAGACCACAGTGGTGAATGAACTTCTATTTTAAATTAACTTTAAATTTCTTTAAATATTTAAACAACTTTTTAGACAAGAACTTTTAAAAGTTTGGACACACACTACTCATTGTTCATTATTACTGCTTCTTCGACGTTTTTCAACAAATGCTCACAGACAGGAGGTTGCTAATCTTCATAAAGCTGAATATATATATACTCTATTAGAAGCTGTTTTATTTTCTATTCAGCTTAAAAACATGTAATTTTGCAATGCCATATCAAAACAAAATTTTTAGCCTGTTCTTGGTATAAGATTAGTTCATTAGTTAGATAAAATTTTAAAAATCTGACATTGTTTTTATTGTTGGTTGAAAAGCTTGACCTCTAGTTCTTGCTAGTTTAATTTTATGTCTTTAGCAGATTCATCCCCGTTCTCAGCTATGACCTATTCGGTATGGGCTGCAGATTCTGGGACTGCCTCGTAATTAAAATAATAGTTTATCAAACATATCAAATAGTGCTCACAGCAAATCAACCAAACCAAAACATTACTGACTCACTTCCAGGAAATTCCCAGAGTGATGTTTCATACTGTATCAGATAATAGATAATACAGAGCAAAGGTCTTCCCACAACATGTAATCATCTACAGTGTTGACAGACACTGTAATGTCGAATGATCCGCTCAAATTTCAGCCGATACATTATAAATCACAAACTTTATTGACAAAGATATTAGGATTTCCTGTATGCATACAGTCTCTACTGGAGATCACTATAAATATGTCTGCAAAGTTGTAAAATTGACCTAGAAGCTTTTTTTCCACATACATTAAGTTCTTTCACTGGGATAGTTCACATATAAACCTCAAAGAGCTTGGTAAGGTACAAATTTTTAAAGACATTTTCAAAAAGACATCTCTACAATATACACTCATTGTGAATGTCTAAAACAGTATAGGAAGGCAAAAAACGAGAAGTACTCGTTGGTCCACAGGTGGCACACTTACAAAAAAAATAGACATAATCGCAGAAACTGGCTTGGTAAACATTCACTCAGTATATGGTTGTTGGTCTGGTTAAGTTGTAACAGAATTTGAGTTCCTACAAAGGTAAGAGGTAGCCTGGGTTGGCCTGCTTGCGTTCCTGAGCAGGAGCTGCTGCCTCTCTCATTCGGAGGGGTCTGTGGCAGTCCAGGTCATTGAGAGCTGGGTAATGCTGTCGGTAACATAAGTATGAGAAGGCCAAACCGAGGAGAGATCCCACCAACACATCTGGGAGTGAACGGGAGACCATGTCATTGCCTTGAATCTATACATGTCACTAGAGCAGTGATAATGATGACATGAAATTCTCACCTTGCCAGTGATGTTTGTAGTCACATGTTCTAGAGAGGGCGATCATAATGGCGAAAAGTAGGGGGGTGAGGAAGGCACACAACCTCCAGGCTTTACCTTGGCCTACTGGGCTAAAACAGTGCAGCTTTCCAGCCACGTACAGGGCAGTGAAGCCCAGGCCAGCAAACGCAACTATGACAAAAAAGGAAGAAAAAAAACAAAAGGATAAAAAGTTGTTACAATTACAGGTATATTTTTTTTATTTGGTGTTATATATATGATCAGTAAGAATTTTTAACTATCTTTTATACAGCAAGAAATGTGTAAATTGATCATTGATTTTTTACAAACAATTTATATTTCAAATAAATGCTGTTCCTTTAACCTTTCTGTTCATCAAATAATTTCAACTTTGCCATGCCAGGAATAAATTACATTTCAAAATATTTCAATTTTCTAACTAAAAATGGAAAACTTTATATGCATTTTGGCCGTTTATTTACGCGACAACTGCGTTTTGGGTGCCCGAAAAGAGAACATTTTGAAAACGGGTTTCAAAGTGCACGTTTTTGAAAATGATTTTTAATATATCATTGTTGTGTAAACATCCCCTAAACTTATAATAATATGTAAAATAAGTTTAAAGTCAACATCAATCAAACATCAAATCAAAATGGTCCCTATTGACTTTTTTTTTTTTTTAAATAAATCTTCCTGGTTTTATTGTGCATGATGCCCTTTGCTCCAAATAAAACAAATGTTGCTCATTGTAATTTTTTATGAAATTTACCAAAACAACCTCTGAAGCAATGAAGCTCCATTCTGGTTTCTAACACCCATTTTTCACAATCCAATTAATTCCAGGCAGACAAAAGCAAATCCTGCCTTACATTTTTTCTTGTTTCACTCAGAAACACTATGTAAATAATAAAGTGAGAAATAAAGTGGGTTGTGAACAGTGTTACGGGTTAGGGGTAAAAAAAAAACAAACAAAAAAAACACCACTAAATAAACAGCAGCTGCTCTTACAGGAAGAGTGTCCGCTTGGAAAGCTCTTCCTGCCTTCCATTACTACATCCGGGTCACCGCTACAGCGAAGCTCTGGGTTCATTTGGCCATCCGGGAAACAGCGGTAGAAGAAATCAGGCCGTGGCCTGGTATGGAGAGAGAAAGGAAGTTTAATGGGAAAAGGACTAGGCCTGTGAGTCCTCTGTACTAGTCTTTCAACAAATGCTTCATTTTTCTAAGTCAATGGGAGATCTATTGTAATATAATTAAAAATAAAAAAATAAAAAAATAAATAAACCACATTTATCTGAATTTATTTACAAAATAAATTGTTTATGTTAAATGGTTTGAGATTAATTAATGTCCGCAGTGATGTGGAATATTGAGGTGGACATTAACACAGTTTGGTATATCCAGTGCAAAGTTAACATTGTGATAAGGTTGGACACTCACTCACCTTCCCACGGCTAGCTTGACTGCATTAGTGAAAACTCCATTTAACAC